>CM065595.1:62502428-63192428 GCA_033119425.1 Bufotes viridis
AGCTGTTGCCCATGCAATGAATGTTCATTTCTCTACCATAAGCTATCTACAAAGGTGTTTCAGAGAATTTGACAGTACATCCAACCGGCCTCACAACCGCAGACCACGTGTAAAGGATTATCTCGGCAAAGGAGAAGCGCTCACTAACACATATTTAGGGCTCGTTCACCGCATTTTTTGCGGCTCTGGTGCGGACCCATTCACTTCTATGGGGCCGCAAAAGATGTAGACAGCACTCCGCATCCGTTGCTCAGTTCCGTAGGCCCGCAAAAATTATGAGTCATGTCCTATTCTTGTCCGTTTCGCGGACAAGAGTATGCATTTCTATAAAGGGCTGCCCGTTCCGTTCCGCAAATTGCAAAACACGGCACGGTCATATGAACAAGACAGATTTGTGAACAATATTTGTGTATGTAGAAAATGGTTCAGATCTCTGAGTTCAGCTCATGCAAAATGGGAGCAAAACCGAAAGTGTTGACTTTTTTTGTTCACTGTATAAATATATATATATAGAGGATAGAGACGGGGGAAGGGGGGGCTGTGCGACAGGTTATCATTCTCCAGATGTGTGTGGATGTGTCATAAATCTCAGGATGGCACTAACCCTTTAAACCAGGGATGCTCAAGTTCATAGCCGTATGAGGTCTTGTTTGTTGCAGGACAAGTTGTCCTTTCCAATGCCACTTATTGCATATGATATATTGGAAAGCAGGAAAAAAATTAAAATTGGGGAGGACTTGGGGGAAAAACCACCACAGTTTTACAGGTTTTTTTTATTTACAACGTTCAATATGCGATAAAACTGACCTTCTATTTCATTCTCAAAGTCCGTACGATTTCTTATATGTATAGTTTTTCCTGCATTTTGATGCTGATAAAATAATAAAAAACCTTGAAAAAAAAAAAACATTTTTTTTGTCGCCATATTCTGACCCCTAAAACTTTTTTGTAGACTTTTTAAATTACTTTTTGTTGAATTTTTTGTGGGAAATGAAGCTTGGTTGCTTCATTTCCCACAAAAAATTAAACAAAAAGTAAACGGTGAATCGGGTATTTTGACTTTTTTTCTCCGTATCGCCATTTGCCTTATTGGGAAAATAATTTTTATATTTTTATAGTATTGGCATTTTCGCATGTGGCGATACCCATGATGTGTATTTTTTTTTATTTATTATTTTTATTTGGGGAAAAGGGGGGGGGTAATTAGAATTTTAAAAAAAAAAAATATATATATATATATATATATATATATATATATATATATATTGTGGAGAGTCGCTCTGGTAGACAGCGGTGCGGGTGCAGTTTAGAGGCAAAACCAGGAGTCCAGATTGTGCAACAAACAGTGTTTTATTCACACTTGCACACCAGAAATGAAAAACAGTCTCTTGGTGACAGTTCACACACAACGGAAATAACGTAGCCAAACAAAAACAGTCCAACACAGGTTCAGTCACCTGGGAGGTGTAGGTGCAGGTTCGCACCACGCTGTCGGCCCAGCCGCAGGAGAATCCAGCTTCAGGTAGCCAGGAACACAACACCTCCTTGCTGAGCTCTTTCCTCCAGGACAGAGAACTCCCAGCCCTGTTAGCAGCTCCAGGATAATCACACACTCACAGCTGGTGGTGCTGGCTGAGTTTATAAACCCAGCCCAAAACTCGGACTGGACCGTGGGGAGCAGGCACCCACCCAGCTCTTTGCCTACTCCCAGTAAGAGCCGGCCCGGATTGGCTTTGCAGCCAAACTAACTAACAGAGTCTGACAGCACTAGCTGCTGCAGACAACAAAATCCGGCTCTCACCCCACCGAGGCCAGCAACCTCGGTGACACGTACCTGCCATCGCTCTCTCCTATCAGCCATGAGGCCTGTCACTGCCTCACAATATATATATATATATATATATATATATATTTTTTTTTTTTCCTTTTTTTTTTTTTTTTTTAATGGTTCCCATAGGAATCTGGATTTTATGTCCCTTCCACTTGCCAAAGACGGGTTAGGTGCTTGAAAATTTGATCAGCTGCAGATCTTAGTGACACCTGCTATTTCCCCAATTCACGTAACCTTCCAGTTTGTCCTTCTCTGTGTTGCAATTTCATTGTTGAGGAGTGTATATACCTTATACAATTCCTAATATTATATGCAAAAATTGTAGTCCTCTGGCTTTTTTTTTTCCTTATGCTTGGCATGTATGAATTATCATTAAGTATCATTTAGGGTACTTTCACACTTGCGTTGGTGCGGATCCGTCTGTTTATTTGCACAGACGGATCCGCACCTATAATGCAAACGTTTGTTTCCGTTCAGAACGGATCCGTTTGCATTAGGTTTAAAGAAAAATGACCGGATCCGTTTTGAATTACATTGAAAGTCAATGGGGAATGGATCGTTTTCAAATGCACCATATTGTGTCATTGAAAACGGATCCGTCCCCATTGACTTACATTGTAAAAAAACGGATCTGTTAGGCTCCGCCTTTTCAGACGGACACCAAAATGCTGCATGCTGCGTTTTGGCGTCCGCCTCCAAAACGGAATAGAGGCGGAACGGAGCCGAACTGATGCATTCTGAGCGGATCCTTATCCATTCAGAATGCATTGGGGCTTAACTGATCCGTTTTGGACCGTTTGGGAGAGCCCTGAAACGGATCTCACAAACGAAATCCAAAACGCTAGTGTGAAAGTAGCCTTAGTTGCAAATTTCAATCTTTCTTCATGGTCACTGTTTGCTGCAAAGTTGAATGAATATGGCTGTGGGTATTATTGGGTTATATTTTTATACACTGCATGCTGTGTGCTCTCAGAATTTGTCGATTCTGGTAGCATAGCAGATGTTTGCAGTGTGCCTTATATACGTTTAGCACATTTGTGGTATATAATATATGTGCTTTGCACTTCTTGACGTATTCATTTTACATTGTTGTTTTTCTCTGTAGACCTGTGCTTGTTGTGCAGTGTTTGTTTTGATGCATTTTTTACATAACGTATTTTCCGCTTTGTAAGACATTTCCCCCCCCCCCAAAGAAGTTGGCTAAAATGGCACTGAGTCTTATGAAGTGAATACTAGTGAGCCCTTCCATGATAGAAGCGCTCACTAGTGTTCAGGAGTCGCGGGGAGTGAGTGCCTGTACATAGCTCTCCCTACCTGATCTTTTCCAGGTGCCCGGAGAAGAGTAGGCAGGGAGAGGTCTGACGTGGGGGTCTGATCTGATGAAAATTTTTTCTTTTTTTCTTATTTTCCTCCTCTAACCATGGGAACACACTTCGCGTGTTCCCAGGGCGCGCCTGTGACGCGCGCTTCTGCCGCGAAGTGGCTGTTTTATGGAAGCGCGCGTCATATGCGTGCTCCCATAATAGAATATGGGTTGGATCGCGCGTGCTGCCGCGCTATATTCACGGCAGCTGACGCGATCGCGTAGGGCGTTTTACAGCGCAGTCGTCCGTGCTGTAAAACGCCGACATGTGAACCATGCACATAGGGATGCATGGCTTTTCACATGTTGAGCGTTTTTCAGCGCGTATGAACGCGCTGAAAAACGCTCAGGTGTGTTCCCAGGGTAAAGCCTAGGTGCGTCTTATAGATAAAAAAAAATACGATATTTAAAGTTGCATGAAGGTGGACATGATTGTCAACAGTCTGTCAAGGCAACTGTAATCATCATTTTGTCTCTTTTCAGGAAATATTTAGATTTTTGGCATGCAGTATTTTTCCAGTTTGAAATCATATTTTTCTCCTATCCAGTTTTGGTGATTTTATGAATATATGTGCATTTAAGTTTAACTTTCTGCTAGGGTCATATTTACTTTATGGTCATGACAGCACAGTAAGGGAGCATTCACGTGACCGTATTTTTCTTCCGCGTCCATTCCGCAATTTTTGCGGACAATGCACAGACCCATTCATTTATATGGGTCCACAAAAACTGCGGAATGCCTTTCAGTGTCATCCATGTGCTGTCCGTTCCGTATGCCCGTTCCTTTTATTTTAGAAAATACCTTATATTTGTCTGCAAATTGCGGTTCGTGGCCCCATAGAAGGTCAATGGGTCCTTAAAAAACGGATAGCACAGGGAAATGCATCCGTATGTCATCTGTTTTTTGCGGACCCCTGGACTGAAAACATTCTAGGAATCCCCATTAAATGTGTCAATTTTAACCCTTCCATTTTTTTTTTTGCGGACCGTGAAATACATAAGACACACAGAAGCACCACGTTCGTATTATACGGACTTATGGAATAGAAACGGAAAGATAACTGAAGACATACGGAACACACGGATCCATGATTTGCGGACCGCAAAACCAACACGGTCGTGTGAATGCTCCCTTAGAGAGACCAGCTCCAGCCCAGGACAGAAAACGGGAGTGTCTGGTGAGCTTTCAATGGAGGAACACCTCCTACCACCTCAATTCCTGTTTCCTATCCTACTGAATGGTGTGGGAAGCATGAAACTGAAGAGCTTCTCAGGGCCGTAGCGCCTCAATGCTTATTAAATGACCTGGAGGTTACCTGTGGGTGTAAGTCTCCTGTAGGAGCTGCCCTTAAATCTTGGATTCCACCTTACCCACTCTTCGGACTCTGGACAAAGCGTCCTGCAGGTGCTGCATGCTCCTTCCAGGTCTTCCGTGTGTTGGTGGTCCCTGCTTTGCGGTGGATGCCAGAGCCCTCCTGTGCCTGATGTGCAACCTTCTCCCTGGTGCAGGCTAGGGTTGTTTCGGGTATCGAACTTTCGATACCCAATCGATACTTTTATGCCAGTATCGATTCGGTATCGGGATGTTCGTTTTTTCGATACTAGACCGCGCTACTGCGCAGTCTAGTATCTCCTGTTATGGGTTGACATGGCGTGTGCAGCGCTCGGACACGCTGTGTTCCCTGAGGCCGTAGATAATGGAGAAGGAGGGAGGTAGGGAATCCCCCCCTCCTATGACGCGGCCGCCAGTGATTAGTGCGGGAGAAGGGACATGGGAGGAGAGAACTGCTGCGCTGGGCGAACGGCAGCAGCCTCCTCCTCTTCCTCCTCCTCCTGTGTGCTCCTCCGCTGCGAGACCCGAACGCCTGCAGCTCTGCCCCGGTTCTGCCCACACAATGATAATTAGCCTTTAATACAGATACAGGAGGTGGGTGTTGGCAGTATCCGCCTCCTGTATCTGCATTAAAGGCTAAAGCCTCACAGTTTTTTTTTTTGCTTTCTTCTGGATCAACTTGCAGGATAACAGGCTGAACTGGATGGACAGATGTCTTTTTTCAGCCTTATAAACTATGTTACTGTGTAAAAGGTAGGCGGCAGAAAGGGTGCAAGAAGCCACACAATCGTGGCAAGAGGCGATGGCCGTTTTGCGTAGGTACGCTTCTTCAGGCCTCTGACTTCTCCATACGTAGCAGTGCCATCCACGATCATCCCATATGCAATGAAGAGTGGAAGAGTTTATTGCCTTGTCTGCATTTCCATCTTTCACTAAATTCCTTGAGGATATGGTGCCTGACCCAGCTTTTTTTCCATAAAGTGGTGTCTTTCCATCAGTTTAAGGAAATTGTTCTTCCTTCCCTTTGTGGGAATCCCATGACCACTGAAGTAGAGAAGTTGTTCTCCTTAGATCTAGGTTGATTTCTGAAGAGATACTGGAGTGGAGGAAATGTTCCTGCCTCGTTGTGCAGTTTCAGGGTAGAAATAAGAAAGGTAAGGTCTCTTGTGAGAGCTGTATATACTAATCCCAGATAGGAAAAGAGGGGAATGAAAATAAAACGTAACTTTTAATATGCAAATAAGCGCCAAGTAACAAGTGAAAATATTACGCCTAACAGGCTAAAAGCAAAGCTACAAGGTCTTTGGCCGATTGCAGATTCAAAGGCTCGGATAGTCTAGCAGACCACCGAGACACAAAAATGACATATTGACAACATAGCAGCATGAATATCCACGACAATGTAATGGAACGTGCTTACCCAATCCTCGGTGTAGACAAAGATGGAGGGGTGGACGACTGGAGATGGCTGCTACAGGATGGGTGGATGAAGCCAGGTCACTTATGGTCGCTGCAGATATCCAATACGATGGATGCCAATGTGGGAACAATGTGTAGTGGAGGGGTGGGAGATGCAAAAAGTCTCTGGTAGACCCTATCAAGTGAAGGGGCCTAGAAGATGCCCTACCTACCTACACAGAGCACCCGCCCCAAAAGGGGCGACCTCGTCCAGGTCCCTGTCCCTACACCGGGCGGAGTCCCAAATAAGTATAGCAGCAATAGAGAGCCCCAAACCAGTGGAGATGGGGGCTAGTCAAATGGGGAGGGCTTCCAGTGGTGAGTGCCCCCCTCTGTACACACGCAGCTGAGCTCACCTGTACAGCGACTTAAATGCAGCAAGAAATGTGCGCCAACAGTAAATGGCTCTGCCCCCTTAGTGACGCGAGACGGTCATGCGAGACCAACCACGTAACGGGCGTAAGAGAGCCGTAGAACGCAGAGAAAAGACGCTGCGCTCCACCGCTCAATACGCACCAAAAGGGGGATATTCAAATGAGCCGACGGGCGGAGCGTGTTGTTTAAAGATAGGGAAGGCAAAAAGACGCCTTCCCTGAGTCGGCAGAGTATACTGCCGTAATTCAACATAGAAAATAAAGATAAAGAGCTTGATTGACGGGCTTAAATCTTGCTAGAGGGGCCCATAGAGAGGAAGGCCAGCAAAGTAACATCTTAAAGGGGAATATGTAATGATAAGGAAACAGCTAGGTCACTAGTGCGGGCAGAATATGCAATATATCATATCACAAACATACTCATTGTAAACAACAAGTCATCGAATCATCAGCTGTATACTACAAAAAAATCTCTCAAAGAGGTGATTGTACTCAAAAACGTATTAATCAAATGAAACAGCCGAAATTCAATTGTTCATTGAGCCCCTGAGGGGCCATGGTGTTTAAGTAAAAAATCCATCGTGTTTCGTGTTGGAGAAGAAGTCGGTCCCAGTGTCCCCCCCCGACGTGGGGGAAATACCATGTCAATGCCCATAAAACTGATCTTGGCATGTCCATTATGTTGGCACCGTACATGGTTCGCTACTGGGGTGTCCTTCATTTTCACAATATCGTTCAGGAGCTCACCAACGCATCTACGGAACTCACGGATGGTCTTACCGACATACTCCTTCCCGCATTCGCAGGACAGACGGTAGACCACTCCGCGAGTTCTACAGTTGATAAAATGGTGAATGTTGTATTCCCTCCCTGTCACGTGGCTGTGGAAGGATCTGCACGTTTGCAATGCCTGCATGCAACGCAGCCACCGCATCGGTAACATTGGACTGCAACCAACCGCAACCAGAGGGGATTGGTGGGATATATTCACTGGACACCAGTCTATCACGAAGACTACGACCTCGTCGATAGGTGATATGTGGATACTCTCCTATCACCTCTCGCAGGTCCGGGTCTAGTTTCAGTATGGCCCAGTTTTTTTGGACCACTTCACGTATCTCAGGGGCTGTTCTATCAAAAGTAGTGATGAGACGGATCAGTCTCGGGGTCTGGGCATCCTTTGGTCGAGGGGTTAGAAGGTTGGTTCTATCTTCCTGAAGCGCCAGCTTATACTCTTCTCTTAAGACTCTATCAGGATATCCCTGATGTAAAAACCGGGTACGCATGTCCTGTGCCTGCTTTATAAACTCCTTCTTAGTGGAGCAATTCCTCCTCAGGTGGAGATATTGCCCCTTAGGGATCCCACGCTTTAATGGTGATGGATGACTACTCTTCCACCTCAACAGAGTGTTTGTTGAGGTGGGTTTTCTGTATACAGATGTTTCTAATTCCCCACTAGATGACTTGGAGATAAGAACATCCAAGAATGGCAGACTAAAGACATTAATCTCAAAGGTGAATCGCAGTCCTATAAAGTTCTCAATCAGTCCCTTCACCAGGGCTTTGAATCCCACCACATCATCACTCCAGATGATAAAAATATCATCGATGTATCGCGCCCACAGTCCCACGCGGTCCATCATCACCGACCTTTCTTCAGTGAACACCAGGGTCTCCTGCCACCAGCCCAGGAATAGGTTAGCATACGACGAGGCACAAGAACTCCCCATCGCAGTACCCCTGAGCTGGTGGTGGACCCTGCCGTTAAACGAGAAGATATTTCTGGTCAGTGTGAACTCAAGCAGACGTAGAACAAAGAGACTGTGGGTGCGGTATTGGCAGCCATGCGTACGTAAAAAGTGATCGGGAAGGAGTATGTCGGTAAGACCATCCGTGAGTTCCGTAGATGCGTTGGTGAGCTCCTGAACGATATTGTGAAAATGAAGGACACCCCAGTAGCGAACCATGTACGGTGCCAACATAATGGACATGCCAAGATCAGTTTTATGGGCATTAACATGGTATTTCCCCCACTTCGGGGGGGGGGGGGGAGGGGGAGGGGAACTGGGACCGACTTCTTCTCCAACACGAAACACGCTGGATTTTTTACTTAAACACCATGGCACCATGACTTGTTGTTTACAATGAGTATGTTTGTGATATGATATACTGCATATTCTGCCCGCACTAGTGACCTAGCTGTTTCCTTATCATTACATATTCCCCTTTAAGATGTTACTTTGCTGGCCTTCCTCTCTATGGGCCCTTCTAGCAAGATTTAAGCCCGTCAATCAAGCTCTTTATCTTTATTTTCTATGTTGAATTACGGCAGTATACTCTGCCGACTCAGGGAAGGCGTCTTTTTGCCTTCCCTATCTTTAAGCAACACATTCCGCCCGTCGGCTCATTTGAATATCCCCCTTTTGGTGCGTATTGAGCGGTGGAGCGCAGCGTCTTTTCTCTGCGTTCCACGGCTCTCTTACGCCCGTTACGTGGTTGGTCTCGCATGACCGTCTCGCGTCACAAAGGGGGCGGAGCCGTTTACTGTTGGCGCGTTTCTTGCTGCATTTAAGTCGCTGTACAGGTGAGCTCAGCTGCGTGTGTACAGAGGGGGGCACTCACCACTGGAAGCCCTCCCCATTTGACTAGCCCCCATCTCCACTGGTTTGGGGCTCTCTATTGCTGCTATACCCTTGGCCCACTGGCAGAGCTATATATATTTTTTGGCAGCACACTGGATGTCGGCGTGCCACACAATATATCTTGTTGGTGGCCCGCTGAGTTGCATTTTTGATTGTCCCCTTTGTTATAGGGGGAGCACCTAGACTTCCCAGTATACCCATTTAAGCCCTCATGTTCTATGTAGCCCCATTTTTTTTCACCACTCCCCTGATGATTTCCTGCACGAATGAAACGTGGCACGTCGGGAGGTTTATTGTACATGGGAGCTCTCTTCCTTGCTTTAGGGCATAATTAGGGACTCCGCCCAGTCTAGGGACAGGGATCCGTACAGGGTCGCCCCTTTCGGGGGGGGGGGGTGCTCTGCGTAGGTAGGTAGGGTATCTGCTAGGCCCCTTCACTTGATAGGATCTACCAGGGACTTTTTGCATCTCCCACCCCTCCACTACACATTGTTCCCACATTGGCATCCATCGTATTGGATATCTGCAGCGACCATACGTGACCTGGCTTCATCCACCCATCCTGTGGTCTCCATAGCAGCCATCTACAGTCGTCCACCCCTCCATCTTTGTCTACACCGAGGATTGGGTAAGCACGTTCCATTACATTGTCGTGGATATTCATGCTGCTATGTTGTCAATATGTCATTTTTGTGTCTCGGTGGTCTTCTAGACTATCCGAGCCTTTGAATCTGCAATCGGCCAAAGGCCTTGTAGCTTTGCTTTTAGCCTGTTAGGTGTAATATTTTCACTTGTTACTTGGCGCTTATTTGCATATTAAAAGTTACGTTTTATTTTCATTCCCCCTCTTTTCTCATCTGGGATTAGTATATACGGTTTTCTGATTTTGGGAGAATCCAGGTACAGTTTGATTACTTTGCCATTCATTTGTTTTCTCAGGCATTTAGATCACCCACCACAGGAGTAGGCCACCATTTAATGGGACCCCGGCAACCATGTCAGATGGCACAAGCATCAGTTTTACATCACCCAGCGCAAGAGAAGGCCACTTTTAGAGACTTTGACCCCTGCACCCAGACGGAGGAGAGAGGTTTTCACAGCACATATTAAGGCCTCATATCACCCACCACAGGAGTAGGCCACCATTTAGTTAATTTGACCCCTGCACCCATGTCAGATGGTACAAGCATCAGTTTTACATCACCCAGCACAAGAGAAGGCCACTTTTAGAGATTTTGACCCCTGCACCCAGACGGAGGAGAGAGGTTTTCACAGCAGAGAATCAGGCATTTAGATCACCCACCACAGGAGTAGGCCACCATTTAATGGGACCCCGTCAACCATGTCAGATGGCACAAGCATCAGTTTTACATCACCCAGCACAAGAGAAGGCCACTTTTAGAGACTTTGACCCCTGCACCCAGACGGAGGAGAGAGGTTTTCACATCAGAGAATCAGGCATTTAGATCACCCACCACAGGAGTAGGCCATCATTTAATGGGACCCCGGCAACCATGTCAGATGGCACAAGCATCAGTTTTACATCACCCAGCGCAAGAGAAGGCCACTTTTAGAGACTTTGACCCCTGCACCCAGACGGAGGAGAGAGGTTTTCACAGCAGAGAATCAGGCATTTAGATCACCCACCACAGGAGTAGGCCATCATTTAATGGGACCCCGGCAACCATGTCAGATGGTACAAGCATCAGTTTTACATCACCCAGCACAAGAGAAGGCCACTTTTAGAGACTTTGACCCCTGCACCCAGACGGAGGAGAGAGGTTTTCACAGCACATATTAAGGCCTCATATCACCCACCACAGGAGTAGGCCACCATTTAGTTAATTTGACCCCTGCACCCATGTCAGATGGTACAAGCATCAGTTTTACATCACCCAGCACAAGAGAAGGCCACTTTTAGAGACTTTGACCCCTGCACCCAGACGGAGGAGAGAGGTTTTCACAGCAGAGAATCAGGCATTTAGATCACCCACCACAGGAGTAGGCCATCATTTAATGGGACCCCGGCAACCATGTCAGATGGCACAAGCATCAGTTTTACATCACCCAGCACAGGAGAAGGCGACTTTGAGAGACTTTGACCCCTGCACCCAGACGGAGGAGAGAGGTTTCACAGCAGAGAATCAGGCATTTAGATCACCCACCACAGGAGTAGGCCATCATTTAATGGGACCCCGGCAACAATGTCAGATGGCACAAGCATCAGTTTTACATCACCCAGCACAAGAGAAGGCCACTTTTAGAGACTTTGACCCCTGCACCCAGACGGAGGAGAGAGGTTTTCACAGCAGAGAATCAGGCATTTAGATCACCCACCACAGGAGTAGGCCATCATTTAATGGGACCCCGGCAACCATGTCAGATGGCACAAGCATCAGTTTTACATCACCCAGCACAAGAGAAGGCCACTTTTAGAGACTTTGACCCCTGCACCCAGACGGAGGAGAGAGGTTTTCACAGCAGAGAATCAGGCATTTAGATCACCCACCACAGGAGTAGGCCACTCATTTAACTGGGACCCCGGCAACCATGTCAGATGGCACAAGCATCAGTTTTACATCACCCAACACAGGAGAAGGCCACTTTTAGAGACTTTGACCCCTGCACCCAGACGGAGGAGAGAGGTTTCACAGCACATATTAAGGCCTCATATCACCCACCACAGGAGTAGGCCACCATTTAGTTAGCCTTAGCACCGCCTAGCACCCATGTCAGATGGTACAAGCATCAGTTTTACATCACCCAGCACAAGAGAAGGCCACTTTTAGAGACTTTGACCCCTGCACCCAGACGGAGGAGAGAGGTTTTCACAGCAGAGAATCAGGCATTTAGATCACCCACCACAGGAGTAGGCCATCATTTAATGGGACCCCGGCAACCATGTCAGATGGCACAAGCATCAGTTTTACATCACCCAGCACAGGAGAAGGCGACTTTGAGAGACTTTGACCCCTGCACCCAGACGGAGGAGAGAGGTTTCACAGCAGAGAATCAGGCATTTAGATCACCCACCACAGGAGTAGGCCATCATTTAATGGGACCCCGGCAACCATGTCAGATGGCACAAGTATCAGCATTTATATCACCCAGCACATGACAAGGCCACTTTCAGTGAGTTAGGCCTTAGCAACGAGACAGAGGAGACAGGTCAGATAGCACAAGCATCAGTTTTACATCAACCACCACAGGAGAAGGGCACTTTTAGAGACTTTGACCCCTGCAGCCACACGGAGGAGAGAGGTCCCACAGCAGAGATTCAGGCATTTATATCAGCCAGCACAGGAGAAGGCCGCTTTCAGTGACTTAGGCCTTAGCACCGACACAGAGGAGACAGGTCAGATAGCACAAGCATCAGTTTTACATCAACCACCACAGGAGAAGGGCACTTTTAGAGACTTTGACCCCTGCAGCCACACGGAGGAGAGGTCCCACAGCAGAGATTCAGGCATTTATATCAGCCAGCACAGGAGAAGGCCGCTTTCAGTGACTTAGGCCTTAGCACCGACACAGAGGAGACAGGTCAGATAGCACAAGCATCAGTTTTACATCAACCACCACAGGAGAAGGGCACTTTTAGAGACCTTGACCCCTGCAGCCACACGGAGGAGAGGTCCCACAGCAGAGAATCAGGCATCATGTCAACCACCACAGGAGTAGGCCACCTTTTGTTTCTTTGACCCCTGCACCCAGAAAGAGGAGAGAGGTCCCACAGCAGAGAATCAGGCATTTCGATCACCCACCACAGGAGAAGGCCGCTTTCAGTGACTTTGGCCCCCTGCACCCACACAAAGGAGACATGTCAGACAGCACAAGTATAACATTCATATCACCCAGCACAGGAGAAGGACACTTTCATGTACTTTGGCCCCGGCACCCAGACAGAGGAAGGTTCATTCAACTCTGGGTTGCACCCAAGATCCTACTTAATTTCAAAAATTGATTTTCAATGAAGAAGTGGCCAGGAGTACAAGACAACATGGTTTAAGGCAGTTATTAAGGACTACTCTGCACAAGGGAGGGTCAGGTCTTGTGGGATCCATGCCTGGTTCATTTTTATAAACGTCAGCTTGTCCACGTTGGCTGCGGACAGGCGGCTGCGTTTGTCAGTAATGGCGCCCCCTGCCGTGCTGAATACACGTTCAGATAAAACGCTGGCCGCCGGGCAGGACAGCACCTCAAGGCATAACATGCTAATTCTGGCCACGTGGACAATTTGGAAACCCAGAAGTTGAATGGGGCCGAACCATCCGTCAGTACGTGGAGTTGTGTGCAGGCGTACTGTTCAACCATGTTAGTGAAATGTTGCCTCCTGCTAACACGTTCCGTATCAGGTGGTGGGGCAGTTAGCTGTGGCGTGGAGACAAAACTTTTCCACATTTCTGCCATGCTAACCCTGCCCTCAGAGGAGCTGGCCGTGACACTGCTGCGTGGGCGACCTCTAGCTCCTCCTCTGCCTTGGCCTTCCTCACCTGTTCCCCTGTGACAGTTGGGAATGCTCTCAGGAGCGCGTCTACCAGTGTGCGCTTGTACTCGCGCATCTTCCTATCACGCTCCAGTGCAGGAAGTAAAGTGGGCACATTGTCTTTGTACCGTGGATCCAGCAGGGTGGCCACCCAGTAGTCAGCACACGTTAAAATGTGGGCAACTCTGCTGTCGTTGCGCAGGCACTGCAGCATGTAATCGCTCATGTGTGCCAGGCTCCCCAGAGGTAAGGACAAGCTGTCCTCTGTGGGAGGCGTATCGTCATCATCCTCTGTATCCCCCCAGCCACGCACCAGGGATGTGCCTGCGCTGTGCTGGGTGCCACCCCGCTGTGAACCTGCTTCATCCTCCTCCTCATCCTCCTCGTCCTCCAGTAGTGGTCCCTGGCTGGCCACATTTGTACCTGCCCTCTGCTGTTGCAAAAAACCTCCCTCTGAGCCACTTCTAACAGACTGGCCTGAAAGTGCTAAAAACGACCCGTCATCCTCCTCCTCCTCCTCCTCCTGGCCCTGGCCCACCTCCTCTTCCATCATCGCCCTAAGCGTTTTCTCTAGGAGACATAGAATTGGCATCGCCACTGGCCATATTGGTGGCGTACTCGAAACAGCGCAACAGGGCACACAGGTCTCGCATGGAGGCCCAATCATTGGTGGTGAAGTGGTGCTGTTCCGCAGTGCGACTGACCCGTGCGTGCTGCAGCTGAAACTCCACTATGGCCTGCTGCTGCTCGCACAGTCTCTCCAGCATGTGCAAGGTGGAGTTCCACCGGGTGGGCACGTCGCATATTAGGCGGTGAGCGGGAAGGCCGAAGTTCCTCTGTAGCGCTGACAGGCGAGCAGCGGCAGGATGTGAACGCCGGAAGCGCGCACAGACGGCCTGCACTTTATGCAGCAGCTCTGACATGTCTGGGTAGTTGTGAATGAACTTTTGCACCACCAAATTCAGCACATGCGCCAGGCAAACCGGCTAGTCCCAGAGCTGCCACGAGATTTCGCCCATTATCGCACACCACCAGGCCGGGCTTGAGGCCCACCGGCAGCAACCACTGGTCGGTCTGTTGTTCAATACCCTGCCACAACTCCTGCGCGGTGTGGGGCCTGTCCCCCAAACATATGAGTTTCAGAATGGCCTGCTGACGTTTACCCGGGCTGTGCTGAAGTTGGTGGTGAAGGTGTGTGGCTGACTGGATGAGCTGGTGGAAGCAGAGGAGGAGGAGGAAGCCGAGTAGGAGGAGGAGGCTACAGGAGGCAAAGAATGATGCCCTGTGATCCTTGGCGGCGGAAGGGCGTGCGCCAAGGAACTCTCCGCCTGGGGCCCAGCCGCCACTACATTTACCCAGTGTGCAGTTAGGGAGATATAGCGTCCCTGGCCGTGCTTACTGGTCACGTATCTGTGGTTAGGTGGACCTTGCCACAAATGGCGTTGCGCAGTGCACACTTGATTTTATCGGACACTTGCATGTGCAGGGAAGGCACGGCTGTCTTGGAGAAGTAGTGGCGGCTGGGAACCACATACTGGGGGACAGCCATGGCCATCAGCTGTTTGAAGCTGTCTGTGTCCACCAGCCGGAATGACAGCATTTCAAAGGCCAGTAGTTTAGAAATGCTGGCATTCAGGCCAAGAGGCTCGAGGGTGACTAGGTGGGAATTTGCGCTTCCTCTCAAAGGTTTGAGAGATGGAGAGCTGAACGCTGCTGTGTGAAATAGTGGAGGCGCTAGGTGACGGTGGTGGTGGTGGTGTCGGTGGCACATCCTCTGTTTGCTGCTCGGCAGGTGGCAACATTCCTCTCGAGGCGGAAGCCGAGGCAGCAGCGGTAGAGGAGCAGGGGGAGCCTGAGCGGGTTCCTTGTTTTTAAGGTGTGTACTCCACTGCAGTTCATGCTTTGCATGTAGATGCCTGATCATGCAGGTGGTGCTCAGGTTAAGAACGTTAATGCCTCGCCTCAGGGTCTGATGGCACAGCGTGCAAACCACTCTGGTCTTGTCGTCAGCACATTGTTTGAAGAAGTGCCATGCCAGGGAACTCCTTGAAGATGCCTTTGGGGTGCTGGGTCCCTGTTGGCGCTGGCCAATAGCAGGCGAACTCTCTGGACGGCGGCTGTTCTGCTTTGCCCCCTGCTCCCTCTTTGGCTTCGCTGTTGTCTCAGTCTCACCACTGCCTCTTCCTCTGAACTATTTAAGTCAGCGGCACGACCTTCAGTCCATGTGGGGTCTAAGACCTCATCGTCCTCTGCATCGTCTTCCACCCAGTCTTCCTCCCTGACCTCCTCCTGTTCAGTCTGCACACTGCAATAAGACGCGGCAGTGGGCACCAGTGTTTCGTCATCATCAGAGACTCGGTCACTCTGCTGTGGTGGTATTCCCATGTCCTCATCATCTGGATACATAAGTGGTTGTGCGTCAGTGCATGGAATGTCTTCCACCGCTGGGGAAGGGCTAGGTGGACGCCCTGGAAAACCGTGGGAGCAGAGTCTTCAAACAGAATAAGAGACTGCTGCATAACTTGAGGCTCAGCCAGTTTCCCTGATATGCATGGGGGTGATGTGACAGACTGATGGGCTTGGTTTTCAGGTGCCACCTGTGCGCTTTCCGCAGAAGACTGGGCGGAAGACAATGTGGTGAACGTGCTGGAAGCACTGTCGGCCACCCAATCGACTAATGCCTGTACCTGCTCAGGCCTTACCATCCTCATAACGGCATTGGGCCCCACCAAATATCGCTGTAAATTCTGCCGGCTACTTGAGGGAGTTGGTTCACTACTTTGTGCGCCTGAGGCCGAGCGGCCACGTCCTCTGCCAGCAACAGAGGCTCCACGGACACCACCACGACCGCGTCCTCGTCCCTTAATAGAATGTTTCCTCATTGTTGCGATTCAACTCGCACCACAATAAAATATATTATTTTTAGCCCCAAAATTCCCACACTGGAAGATATAATTCCTTTTTCGGTATTAATTACAAGAAAACTGCTGCAAATTGGACACCAGAATTTTTAAAATGCTAGTTTTGGTACATAGATTCCCACACGGGAGATATAATTCCTTTTTACAGGAGTAAAACGTGCGGCCTACTGTTTCTGGTCTAACTAACACCAGATTGATTAAATTGGCCTTTTTTTCACCAAAATTACAACACTGGACAATGTAATGCCTTTTTCGGTATTAATTCCTTTTTACAGGAGTAAAAACGTGAGGCCTACTGTTTCTGGTGTACCTAACACCAGATTGATTAAATTGGCCTTTTTTCACCAAAATTACAACACTGGACAATGTAATGCCTTTTTCAGGTATTAATTACAAGAAGACTGCTGCTAATTGGACACCAGAATTTTTAAAATGCTAGTTTGTGTACATAAATTCCCACACTGGAAGATATAATTCCTTTTTCGGTATTAATTACAAGAAAACTGCTGCAAATTGGACACCAGAATTTTTAAAATGCTAGTTTTGGTACATAGATTCCCACACGGGAGATATAATTCCTTTTACAGGAGTAAAAACGTGCGGCCTACTGTTTCTGGTCTAACTAACACCAGATTGATTAAATTGGCCTTTTTTTCACCAAAATTACAACACTGGACGATATAATGCCTTTTTGCGGTATTAATTACAAGAGGACTGCTGGTATTTCAGAACACCGGAATTTTTAAAATGCTAGTTTTGCTAGATAAATTTCCCACACTGGGAGAAATATTGCCTAAGCCTTTTTACAGTATTAATTACAACAGGAGTGCTTCTTCTGGTCTAACACCGTAATAATTTTATTATTACGGTGAAAGCTTTTTTTAATTTATATTTCTGGCACATAAAAAAAAAAAATTTCTGGCTGACAGTATTGGACTTGGCTGTAGTGGCACTGGCTAGCCTAGCTGGAACAGCACAATTATGGGATTTGCTATCCAAGTGGGTTACTTTCAGTTTCACCACTGATATATTAAATATCTTTGCAGTTAGTATGGGTGACACAAGCACAGCCAAACCCCTGATGTAGTATATCTATGAAAAAATCGACTATTACATGAGATTAATGGACGTTGTGGCAGCTTTTGCTGTAGCACCACAAGTCCCAAAATGGCCGCCGCCTGTCAGCCCAGTAACATGTGCCAGAAAACGGTCTGCCCAGCCAGAAAAAAAAAATTGACTTTGACTGAGCAGCTGAATCGCTGTTGTTCTGATTCATAGGTGTAGATTTTTCACTTCTTTGGAGCTTTGGTTTAGACTCTGTGGCAGCTTGTGCTGGCGCACCACAAGTCCCAAAATGGCCACCGCCGGTCAGCCCAGTTACATGTGCCAGTAAAAATCGCTCTGGCCAGTCTCAACAAAATAGTAACTTTCAGTGAACAGCTCAGCTGAGTTGTTCTGATGCACAGGTGTAGAAAGGTAGATCATTCACTTCTTTATCCCTGCCTATCTCGCCCTCACAGAAGCTGCGTCCTCTCCCTACACTAATCGAAGCAGTGAGACGTGCGGCGCTACGTGACTCCAGCTTAAATAGAGGCTGGGTCACATGCTGCACTTGGCCAATCACAGCCATGCCATTAGTAGGCATGGCTGTGATGGGCTCTTAGGGCAAGAAGTAAAACGCTAGCTGATTGGCTGCTGTGCAGCCCTTCAGAAAGCGGGAAGTAATCGACGAACACCGGACCCGAACCCGAACTTTTTTGAAAATGTCCGGGTTCGGGTCCGTGTCACGGACACCCCAAAATTCGGTACGGACCCGAACGATTCTCGAACTGTTCGCTCAACACTAGTGTTGAGCGATGCAACTGTTCTCTGTACGGGACAGTTTCCAAGGTGCCCAACTGATGCCCAGCAAGTATCGTGCATGGTTCATATTCTGATTAGTTGATGGGACAGTTGCCTGTGGATGTGCCATAAATGTCTGTAATGGGAATAAGCCTTTAATTGTTTTCACAGAAATGATTTATTATATGTTCATAATGAATTTTCTTCTGCTTGCAGAAAATTTGATCTGTATCAAATGGAATGGAATGTCAAAGAAGAATTTAAAGATTGCCTTATAGCTGTTGGCCCATATGGAGGACCAATAGGTATGTTTTATATGTGTTTGTGTGTGTGTGTAGACATACAGTGGTCCCTCTAGTTAAAATACATATATATTTTTTACTTTTTATTTGTTAAATAATTAATAATCTACATCTGCAAAGTAAATATTCCATGATATCATTGACTAAAAAACCCCAAGTACCTATACACTGACCCAAGACTGTTGTCTTGTTAATTGTGCAGTACCCTCATAAAGCATTTTCTCAGAGATTGCAAATATATTAACTGCACTGACCCAAGCTTCAAATCTCGGAGGGGTGATTACTTTCTCTTTCTGCTAAAATTGCAGCCCAGTAGATGTGAAGCTTGGGACAGCACCACAACATATCAATAATATGTGCAGTAATATAGCTACATCTGGGACAGAAATGACCAACTGTGGAGTAAAATGTACATAATTGAGACAGTCTAAATACATTTGTCCATATTTACTAATGTATATGTGCTAGAGATCTTACGTCATCTATAGAATCAGTAAATCTGGACAGTTGTTTCTAGAAGTTATTGTAACCATTTGCAATGCATTCTAATGCATCCCTCTCCATTTAAAGAACACTTTCTCTACATAACCAGACTTTAAATAATTCCCCAAACAGAATATATGTGGGATAACATCTTTCTCCTACTCTTACTGAAAAATAACATATAAGGGTCCATTCACACGTCCGTGTGTGTTTTGCGGATCCACAAAACACGGACTCCGGCAATGTGCCTTCTGCATTTTCCAGCACTATAATAGGAAATGCCTTTTCTTGTCCGCAATTGCGAACAAGAATAGGACATGTTCAATTTTTTTCTATTTTTTTTAGAGCCCTTACAAAGGGTGACATTTGCAAGATAAATTGTCATGATATAGATTTTCTTGTGGAAAGTGTCTGCAGAGAGTGGATAAGATTTATTAAAGGTTAAGTAAACTTTACTAAAATCCCTAAAATGTATTTTCGCAATTACAGGAACAGGCGCCAGTGTCGGCTCAGTCCTGGCGGAAGCACATTGCTGCCCCTGCCTGTGCCCGCTCCATAAAGCCTGGCACAGCACTTTAGCTCAGGGTCTCCTGTACTGACAGGTTATGCAGAGATTTAAGAATAAGCGTTTTTTCTTTTTTTTTTTTTTACACACTGGCCCAGATTTACTAATCCTGTAGATGCACCACATCTATCACAGGCTGGAGGATAAATCTGGTGCAGGGACAGACATGTCCGTAAGTGTATTGTGGATCCGCAAAACACGGATACCGGCTGTGTGCGTTCCGCATTTTGCGGAGCGCACATGGCCGGCCCTATGATAGAAATGCCTATTCTTGTCTGCGATTTCGGACAAAAATAGGACATGCTCTACTTTTTTTGCAGGGTCGCGGAATGGAGCAACAGATGCGGACAGTACACAGTGCATCTTTTGCAGCCCCATTGAAATGAACGGGTCCGCCCGTTTTGCAGAATTGCGGAACAGATGCAGACCCAGAACTACAGACGTGTGAACGGACCCTTAATCTGACGCTGTACCAGCTACTGATTGGCTTATTTTGATTCAGACTTTTATGCCAGAACTGTGGCACAATGTTGGCACCAAGTGGTGCATCTAATGCTCCATCCATTTCCGCTAAGACGCTTCCCCTAGACCTAGATGCGCCCCTTTTTAGACAGATCTTTGGTGCAGACACATTACAGAATCTGGGCCAGTGTGTCTTACTCCTATACGGAAAAAAAAAAACATCCACTAAAAACACAAAAGTGCAGAAAAAACGCCAAAAACCCACATGTGAAAGCATCCTCAGGCCCCCTCATTCACAGATTCTGCACCAAAAAGCCACTAGCAGCAGCAGTTCATCTGCCTCCCACTGTTTTCAATGGGAGATGGCATGTAACGTGGCCACGGTTTATAGCAGCTAAACCACAAGGGGGTCTGCAGATTGAAACTGAAAAACTGCACCATGTGAACCTGCCCTAAAGGAGATTTTTTGACTTGCTGGCACTGACCTATTAAATTCTGTCTCTCTCTCTCTGAAATGACCGATAAAAGAGAATGAAGTGAAGATTTGTGCAGGTCCCTTTAAGAGTAAAACGCTACCATTGTAAGAAGCAAATATCCCCAACACCCGTGCTACTACAAGTACCACAGAGCTCAGCGCGAGCCTAGCTAATCACATATGAAATCTGACTGACTGTACAACCGCCTCTAGTCGCCCGGCGGCAGAATATGTGCCATAAAACTGACAACCCCGGCTCCCTCACCTTCACACAAGCGCCCCTGACAGTGACCGGATACTGCTGCCTATCAGCGCTGTCCATCAAAACGCCCGCCATCCTAAGCCCCACCCACCCCTCGGTGACAGCCTATCATAATGCAGATTAGCCAATCAGTAAGCAGAATCCAAAGTCTTTCGCCTGCATGTGCCCGAACACCGGATTGGAGGATGAGGCTTTTTGCTATTCTGCGCTGGTGATGGAGATAGGATGTGTGAAGCGCAATGTTTACTCGACCTGGAGTAGCAAGATGGCCGCGACTGAAAAAGCATGTGGTGGTCAGAGGCTTTGCCCTCGAAGTGTTGAAAATCAAAACATACTGAAAAAACAAGATGCGGGAACCCAAGCCACGCCCACCCTCGATGGCGGGTAGTGTGAGGGGTGGATCGTCACTCAGCAGACGTCTGCAGCGTGTCTGCTGGATGAAAGCTTTTTTTTCTTAGAGAGGCAGAGCAGCAGTGGGTCTAGGCGCAAATGGCGACAAGACTACAAAGTCTTGTCACCATTTTGCAATTCTAAGTCGCATTGGCGACCACCATCTGGAGCCCTGATAACCCCTTTAATGGTATTGAGTTTATAAAGGGGATGAAGGAAGAGGAAAAAAGACATTACCAGATTTTGGAGAATATTATTGCCATTTTTTCAGAGAGAAGTTTCCTTATCCATCCTGGACCAGGAGTGCAGTGCAGGGCAGACAGGTACTGGTAGTGGGAGATTCAGACATTAGGGGTAAAGATAGGGCGATCTTTCACACAGATCAGGATTGTTGAAGGGTGTGTTGTCTTCCTAATGCCCGAGTTTCACATATAGTGGATCGGTGTGATAGATTACTAGAAGGGGCTGGTGAAGACACAGCAGTCATGGTGCACATTAGCAGCAATGTCAAAGTTAGAGGTAGGTGGAGCGTCTGTAAAAATGAATTCATTGACTTTAGGTCTCAAGCTCAGGGTAAGGACCTCAAAGATAGTAGTCTCTAAAGTACTACCTGGGCCACGAGTCACACCAGAAGGGCAATGGGAGATTAAGGAGGTACAAAAGTGACGCAAGACCTGGTGTAGGAAGGTAAGGATTGGGTTCCTGGAGAACTGGGCCGACTTCTCTGTCGGCTACATGCTCTTTTTGTAGAGATGGGCTGTACCCCATTCGGGAAGGTGCTACTGTTTTGGGGGAAAAGATAGCTGGAAGATTGGAGGAGTGTTTAAACTAGGGACTAGGGGGAGGGTGACCTTATAAAAGGAGAATATAATGTAGATATTGACCTGGGATGAGGTAATGGAATTGGGGGTGCATTGGAGGGAGGAACTTGAATTGGTGAACTGGAAGTAGCAATGTCTGAGCAGGATTATGACATAGTGGTAATAACTGAGACATGGCTGGATGATAGCTATGTTGTTGTTTTTTAATAGTATCTTTTTATTAAATTTCAAAGAGTACAACAAACTCTTAACATAGAACAATACATAGACAATCACGCTAACAGAATTAGTCCAGTAGTCTCCCCTACGCAGAGTCCATATCGCTGTACAGGATTATACTTGCATAAGGCGCCTCTTCGAGGAAAAAATGGTAGCAAGACCCCGATATTAGGTAGAAAGTGCACAAACACAGTCATTCCGACACTCATCCAACAAAACACTTACTCCCCCACGGGACCAGACAATGAAGTCTTATGCAATCAAGGTATTACTGTTTGAGCGTTGATCCAAGGATCCCATATTTTAAGGAAACGCTCAGGGATCCCCCTATGTTCATAGACAAGCTTGTATAGCCCTAAGTCAGAATTAACCAATTGCATCCGCTGCTGGTTTTATTGGGAAGTATGGTTTTCCTTGCATAATATAGAAGTAGCCTGTATAATCGCCTACCATATTTAGTGGGGACGACATCATTAACTAGTCCCAGGAGACTCGTCCTCAGCTTGCAGACCTCTGGGAAGCCAAGTTTAGTGTTTAGATAAGCATGCACCTCTGTCCAGAAATTCTGAATAATCGGACACTGCCACACCATATAAACTAGTTAATTTACGCATCTTAACCACTTCAGCCCCCCTAGCTTAAACACCCTTAATGACCAGGCCACTTTTTACAATTCTGCACTACACTACTTTCACCGTTTATTGCTCCGTCATACAACTTACCACCCAAATGGATTTTACCTCCTTTTCTTCTCACTAATAGAGCTTTCATTTGGTGGTATTTCATTGTTGCTGACATTTTTACTTTTTTTGATATTAATAAAAAATGACCGAAATTTTTGCAAAAAAATGACATTTTTAACTTTCTGTTGTAAATTTTTTTTTTTTTAAACTACATTTCTATATAAATTTTTCTCTAAATTTATTGTTCTACATGTCTTTGATTAAAAAAAAAATGCAATAAGTGTATATTTATTGGTTTGGGTAAAATTTATAGCGTTTACAAACTATGGTGCAAAAAAGTGAATTTCCGCATTTTGAAGCAACTCTGACTTTCAGAGCACCTGTCATGTTTCTTCAGGTGCTAGAATGCCAGGATAGTATAAATACCCCCCAAATGACACCATTTTAGAAAGAAGACACCCCAAAGTATTCGCGGTGGGGCATGGTGAGTTCATGTATGATTTCGTTTTTTGTCACAAGTTAGCAGAAAATGACACTTTCTGAGGTAAAAAAAATTTTTTTTAATAAAGTTTCCATTTCTGCTAACTTCTGGCAAAAAAAAGTAAAATCTCCCACGGACTCACTATGCCCCTCAGCGAATACCTTGGGGTGTCTACTTTCTGAAATGGGGTAATTTGTTGGGTGTGTTTACTGTTCTGGCATTTTGGGCGGGGCTAAATTGTGAGCAACCCTGTAAAACCTAAAGGTACTCGTTGGACTTTACGCCCCTTTACGCACCTAGGCTGCAAAAAAGTGGCACACATGTGGTATCGCCGTACTCAGAAGAAGTAGGGCAATGTGTTTTGGGATGTATTTTTACATATACCCATGCTGGGTGAGAGAAATATCTCTGTAAATTGTCAACTTTTTATAATTTTTTTTAAAAGTTGTCATTTACAGAGATATTTCTCTGGGCTGGAAAAAAAAAATGAAAGGCACAGATTTCTTCATTCGCATCAATCAATGTGGATGAAAAAATCTCTGCCAAAAAATTATGCAAAAAAAAAAAAAAGTAAGACCCCATTCACACATTCATCACAAAATGTGGGGCCGGCGGTGATGCGGAGAGCACACTATGTGCTCGCCGCATCAGCATTTGCGGAGCTGCGGCCGCGAACTTCCTGGTTTCGGCTGCCAAACATCCGGCCGCAGCTCCGCAAAAGATAGAGCATGTCCTATTCTTGTCCTCAATTGCGGACAAGAAAAGGCATTTTCTATATAGTTCTGGCAATGTGCGGATCTGCAAAATGTGGAAAGCACATTGCCGGTGTCCGTGTTTTGCGGATCCGTGCATCCGCAAAACACATATGGACGTCTGAGTGAGCCTTACAGGGGGGGTGACAGATGGTGATCAGGGGGGTGACATGGGGTGATCAGGGGTTAATCGGGGGTTAATTAGGGGTTAATCAGTGACGGGGGGGGGGGGGGGGTTGGGTCTGTGTGGTGATTGGTGCACTTAAATATATTTTGCTTGGGACCACCAGAGGAGCAGGCAGCAGGCATATCAGACGCTGTTAACAAAACAGCGTCTGATATGCGATTTATTATATTTTTTTTAACTACTACAGCCTGCCAGCTCATGATCAGAGAATCTTGCTCCTCCATTAGTGTTGCATATAAAGTGGACACTGGTTTAACTAGTTGTGCTCTCCTTATCACTGCCGCCACATTCCAACCTCAGTGGACCCTTACCGAATTTAGTAGAGCAGGCATGTCTGAGCTGGAAATATCTATACAGGCAATGTTAAGGTAAATTAAATTCTTGTTTCAGACTATTAAAAGACCTGAATAGACCCTTGTCATAAAGTTGCATGAGATACCACAAACCCTTCTGAGGCCAGAATTTAAAGTCCGTCAGAGAGAATAATTCTGACAACTCCTTATTCCTCCATATCGGCACATACGGTGACCACCTCTCAACCACCATCCTGATCTGTATTCACACTCACCCACTTGACCCAGTTCGCCACTGTAGCAGCCATAGTAGAGATATAATGGCGTGCTGCATAGGCCCCCTTCCTATATACTAGGTTTGTAAGCGCCTCATAAGACCCTACCAATGCAGCTTCTAACACTGCCGCTGGGTTACCTGCATCTGCTCTGATCCACCATGCCATGCAACTCAGCTGTACTGCCGCATAGTAGAGGGAAAGATTTGGCAGCCCATAAGAAACCTGAAGGTTATGTCTCGCTATTCTGGGATTTTGCGCCACAGAAATGGGGTAAACAACTTATCCATAAGAACAAAATGTCTCTTCAGTAACACCAGCGGTGCTGCTCTATAAAGATATAACAATTTAGGCAGAAGAATCATCTTAATAACATTGACACGACCTTTCAAAGTCAGTGCCAAATTTTCCCATGCCTCAATTTTCCTAGTAATATATGCCATGGTGGGAACTATATTAAGCTGGTAGAACTCCGTGGCCTCCCTATGAATAGTAATCCATAAATATTTAAACTGCTCGACAACTTGGAGTTTAGACTGCGATGAAATATGGATGGGATCAAGCAGAGACTCGACTTAGCCCAATTAGGCTACTTTCACACTTGCGTTTGGTGCGGATCCGTCATGGATCTGCACAGACGCATGCGTTCAGGTACTACAAACGCATGCATCGGTTCAGAACGGATCCGTTTCTATTATCTGTAACATAGCCAAAACGGATCCGTCTTGAACACCATTGAAAGTCATTGGGGGACGGATCTGTTTTCTATTGTGCCATGTTGTGGTAGTGAAAACGGATCCGTCCCTATTGACTTACATTGTGTGTCAGGACAGATCTGTTTGGAACAGTTTCGTCAGCGTTTTGGTGTCTACCTCCAAAGTGGAATGGAGGCGGAACGGAGCCAACCTGATGCATTCTGAGCGGATCCAAGAGGAAAAGAGTCAGAGACATACCTATTTACCTTTACCCTGGCTTTTGGGGACTTATAAAGTATTTGTAACTAGCGTGAGAAATTCTGGGGTAAACGCATCCGTTTAAAGGGAATCTGTCACCAGGTTTGAGCCCTGTCAGCTAAACATATGCTGACGTTCAGGGTCTCATTAGCATGCCTAATATGGGCTCATCTAAACAAATGGTAGCGTTATTTTGTCAAAAAACAGGTTTAACTAACCTGTCAATCACACATATAAGGAGCCCAAGGGGAGGTCCAGCGATGCAGGGTGCCCGGCCGCAGACATCGCTGTATGTGGCCAGCGCCGCCTCCTAATGCTCCTTGCCGCCTCTCACTCCCCCTCCTCCTGCTGTAAGCGCGCGCTCGTACACACACGGCGCGTGCGCACTTCACTTCAAGAAGCCGATCCAAGAAGTCCGCGCGTGCGCACAGGCATGCACCCGTCCGGACTTCTTGGATCGGCTTCTTCAAGTGAAGTGCGCACGCGCCGTGTGCGTACGAGCCAGCGCTTACAGCAGGAGGAGGGGGAGGGAGAGGCGGCACGGAGCATTAGGAGGCGGCGCTGGCCACATACAGCGATGTCTGCGGCCGGGCACCCTGCATCGCTGGACCTCCTCTTGGGCTCCTTATATGTGTGATTGACAGGTTAGTTAAACCTGTTTTTTGACAAAATAACGCTACCATTTGTTTAGATGAGCCCATATTAGGCATGCTAATGAGACCCTGAACGTCAGCATATGTTTAGCTGACAGGGCTCAAACCTGGTGACAGATTCCCTTTAAGTGTAGCCCACATAAAATCCCACTCCACTGAGTCAAACGCTTCCTTATCTAATGATGCTAGGACTCTCATATCCCTATTATCATGTTGAACCTGAAGATTAGTATACAAACATCTCGCGTTTATATCAGTAGTTTTCCCCGGCATAAAGCCCGACTGGTCTACCCCTACTACAGAGAGGATCACTTCCCTCAATATCAGTAGTTTTCCCCGGCATAAAGCCCGACTGGTCTACCCCTACTACAGAGAGGAATCCTTTCCTCAATCTGAATGCCAGTAACTTCGCTTGAATTTTAGCATCTAGGTTCAAGATCGAGATAGGTCTATAGGAGCTACATTGATCCGGAGGTCTTCCCGGCTTGTGTATCACCACTATGGTAGCCTCTGAAAAAGAAGGAGGTAAAGAGTCCTGTTCAAAACCATAGTCAAAAAGCTTCCGGAGTCTGGCGCTATGTTCTTTAGAGTGTAGTTTGTACCATTCAGCCGGGAAGCCATCCGGGCCAGGAGCCTTTCTCACTGCCAGGGATTTAATAGTCAGTTCAATCTCAGCATCCGTGATCGTTGCTGCCAAGCGCTCTGCATCCTTCCGTGCTAAAGTGGAAAGTGGAATTCTGGCTAAAACATCACTTATATTCGCTGCAGTAAAAGTGGTTTTAGAAGCATATAGAGCAGAATAGTAGGAAGCAAATTGGCGACACACACATCTCAGGGCTCAACCACCAATTCCCCTGGTCAGACATAACACTGGCAATCACTGTTTGGGCGGTTTCTCAACGAGCTAAGTATGCCAGGGCCCTACCATTCCTATCCCCCTTGCTATTCGGATCTTTTAGAAAATCTTGTTCCTTATTGGATACCGCTACCTCTAGCTTAGTCCTCGCTATTGTCGTACGTTATAAAGCGCAAAATGCTTTATATAAAAAAAAAAATGGATCAAAGGAAAAAATATCAAAATTTATTGATCCGCAAGGTGGACATAACACCTCAAGCTCTTGATCGAGAACCTTAATTATTGTGTGCAATCAGCAAAACGGGGACAGGCGTCTATGCAAAATATATAAATAATTTTATTATACAATAATTTTAGAGCAATAACATCAATGAAAATATCTATGTAGGAGGAAAAAAAATAAATAAATATAGCAATACCAAAATATGCCACTAGAACCAAAACACCATATATCTACCATCACTCTTTAGTTTCACAACCAAATATGAAAACTATGCAAAGATATAATTCACAAAATATGAAAACTATGCAAGTAGTTGATATATTCACAGAAAATCAATAAAGGAAACGATTATATATGAACCCTTTTTGCTCTGCTATAATTATGACCAAATGTTTCGGTATATGGCGGTATTACACCAACTGGAAATTCTTTAGCTCTGTATAAGGCTAGGGATTATAAACTACCAAGGGACCGGGTCTTAATGTCTGATCTTATTGGCAATATGCATATTTGCCAAGAGAACGACCATTATTGACCAGGCGTCTGATACTATGTATCCACACAATACGGAGATATTTGGCTATATACCGGGCTAAGTAATTTATCAATACCACAGGCAACAAACTTTATATACGTTACCAAGTGTCAAATAATGAACAGAGCCTTCAAGGGACAATCAGCTCTCAAAAGGGTTTCCCGTGATCCCAGATAAAATCCAAAGCTTTGCTTCTCCTGGCCACGTATCTGTTGTGCTTCTTTTTTTCTTTTTTTTCTTGCTCCCCCTTTTTTTTTTTTTCTGTACGTGGTTTCTTAACCACAAGTTTATCAGAAGAACCCGCCCTCCTTGTTTGGAGTTTTCCAATCACTTTTGGACGGACATGTACATTGATAAGGAATGTGACATCATACCACTACCCAAAATGCATTTGGGCTACTGATGTAGTGTCATCTACTCATACCTATGTGGCACTATTGTATAAGCTGTTAGCATAATACCGTTAAGGGTTTACTTACACATGCCTAACATTTTCACACTATACACTTCTTACATCTGGAGACCTTGTCTTAGAGCACAACAACAAACTTTGATACAAAATGTATCCTGTAAGGAACATCAAGATGCTTCCTACGCTGTGGAATACATGTTCAAAGATAAAGAATACAATGAGGTCTCAACTAAATACAGGTGTCGTGTATATTTTACTGTTTAAATGTATCTTTGATTAATACAATAAACACTAGCTTCTTTGAGCTTCACTAGCTAAAGCTCATGATTAAATCCTTGTACAACATGAGTAGAAACAAGCATTGCTCTTAACCCCTTAAGGACCGGGCCATTTTTCACCTTAGGACCAGGCCATTTTTTGCAAATCTGACCAGTGTCACTTTATGTGGTAATAACTTTAAAACGCTTTTTCTTATCCAGGCCATTCTGAGATTGTTTTTTCGTCACATATTGTACTTCATGACACTGGTAAAATTAAGTCAAAAATTTCATTTTTATTTATAAAAAAATATCAAATTTACCAAAAATTTGGAAAAATTTGCAATTTTCCAAGTTTCAATTTCTCTACTTCTATAATACATAGTAATACCGCCCAAAAAAGTTATTGATTTACATTCCCCATATGTCTACTTCATGTATCGATCATTTTAGGAATGCCATTTTATTTTTTGGGGACGTTACAAGGCTTAGAAGTTTAGAAGCAAATCTTGAAATTTTTCTGAAATTTTCAAAAACCCACTTTTTAGGGACCAGTTCAGGTCTGAAGTCACTTTGTGAGGCTTACATAATAGAAACCATCCAAAAATCACCCCATTCTAGAAACTACACCCCTCAAGGTATTCAAATCTGATTTTACAAATGTCATTAACCCTTTAGGTTTTCCACAAGAGTTAATGGCAAATGGAAATAACATTTTAGAATTTCGATTTTTTGGAAAATTTTCCGTTTGAATCCATTTTTTCCAGTAACAAAGCAAGGGTTAACAGCCAAACAAAACTCAATTTTTATTGCCCCGATTCTGTCGTTTTCAGAAACATCCCATATGTGGGCGTAAACTGCTGTATGGCCAAACGGCAGGGCACAGAAGGAAGGGAACGCCATATGGTTTTTGGAAGGCGGATTTTGCTGGACTGGATTTTTGACACCATGTCCCATTCGAAGCCCCGATGCACCCCTAGAGTAGAATCTTCAAAAAAGTGACTCCATCTAAGAAACTACACCCCTGAAGGTATTCAAAACTGATTTTACAAACTTTGTTAACCCTTTAGGTGTTCCACAAGAGTTATTGGCAAATGTTACCTTGCCTCAAAAAAGTGTACTATAGAGCAACCAAAAATCATGTTTACCCTAGAATAGTACCAACAAAACTGACACCTTATCCCGTAGTTTCCAAAATGGGGTCACTTTTTTGGAGTTTCTACTGTAGGGGTGCATCAGGGGGGCTTCAAATGGGACATGGTGTCAAATAACCAGTCCAGCAAAATCTGCCTTCCAAAAAACATATGGCGTTCCCTTCCTTCTACGCCCTGCCGTTTGGCCATACAGCAGTTTACAACCACATATGGGGTGTTTCTGCAAACTAGAGAATCGGGGCAATATATATTGAGTTTTGTTTGGCTGTTAACCCTTGCTTTGTTACTGGAAAAATTGATCAAAATGGAAAATTTGCAAAAAAATAGCTATTTTCGGACCGTTTTTATTTTTTGTTATTTACATCATTGAACTGACAGGTTAGCTTGTGTGCTATTTCTATAGAGCAGGTTTCTACGGACGCGGCAATACCAAATATGGCTACTTTTTGGGGGGTTTTGTTTCAGTTTTACATAATAAAGCATTTTTGAAAAAAATGATTTTTTAGTGTCTTCACATTCTGAAAGCCATATATTTTTTTATTTTTAGGCGACTGTCTTATGTAGGGGCTCATTTTTTGCGGGATGAGATGTCGGTTTGATTGGAACTATCTTGGGGTGCATATGACATTTTGGTCGCCTGCTATTACACTTTTTGTGATGTAAGGTGACAAAAATGGCTTTTGACACCGTATTTTTATTATTTTTTTTTGTTGTGTTCACCTGAGGGGTTTGGTCATGTGTTTTTTTTTATAGAGCAGGTTGCGACGGACGCGCCGATAACAAATATGTATACTTTTTATTTATTTATTTAAGTTTTACACAATATTATCATTTTTTAAAACAAAACAAATCATGTTTTAGTGTCTCCATAGTCTGAGAGCCCTATTTTTTATTTTTTTTTGGGGGTGATTATCCTATGTGGGGTATCATTTTTTGCGGGATGAGATGACGGTTTGATTGGCACTATTTTTGGGTGCATATAACTTTTTGATCGCTTGCTATTACAGTTTTTGAGATGTGAGGGGACAAAAATGTTTTTTTTTACATTGTTTTTATTTTATTTTTTTAACAGTATTTACCTGAGGGGTTAGATAATGTGATATTTTTATAGAGCAGGTTTTTACGGACGCGGCGATACATAATATGTATACTTTTTAATTTTTTATTTTACTTTAACACAATAATAGCATTTTAGAAAAAAAAAATTATGTTTTAGTGTCTCCATAGTCTGAGAGCCATATTTTTTTATTTTTTTGGGCGGTTTTATTGGTACTATTTTGGGAGGCATACGCCTTTTTGATCACTTGGTATTACACTTTTTGTGATGCAAGGTGACAAAAAATGGCTTTTTTAGAACATTTTTTTGTGGGTTTTTTTTTTACGGTATTTGCGTGAGGGGTTAGGTCATGTGATATTTTTATAGAGGAGATTTTTACGGACGCGGCGATGCCTAATATGTGTAGTGTATTTGTTTTTTTTTTTTTTTATTCAGTGATATGTATTTTTCTTATCTTCAGCACAGATGTCAGCAGTTTATAGCAGGGGGTCAGCAATGTGCTGACCCCCTGCTATACCCACTAGATACCAGGGAAAGCGTTTGAAAGGAGGCCTCCCGCGCCGCCCACCCGCAGCACCGCCCGCAATCCTCCCCCCTGCACCGCCCGGGGGGACACAAAATGGCTAGGGGCAGGGGGGGGGGTTAATATTTTCACGTTTGGGGCATATTTTAGTCTCTGATCCTCTGATCAGCAGGCATCTTGTTCCGATCACCGCCACGTGCGCAGCGGTGATCGGAAATTCACAGGGCGTACATGTACGTCCTTGGTCCTTAAGGGGTTAAAGGCAATGAATATCCATTATAACTAATGCAAGTAGACATCCATGTTTTATACCCATGAAATAAGCATATATAACAGTTTATACGGTTTATAATCATGAAAAGCATAACATTATGCGTAATTCTTTCCTGTGTGACGCTATTGCATGAATTCATGCTCCCCTCATCACAGACTTAAAGGCATCCCATTTCAGTAGGGGCTTGTTCTCCGTCCAGTATTGTTTCATAGTCTCATAGCAACTGCTTGCCACTGGTAGGACATCCAGCCACATCGAATTTTGACGCCACCATCTAGTGTGGGGGGGGGGGGGGGTCAGTGGCTGCGATAAGTTCAGGAGGAGGGGAGCGTGTTCCAAAATTTCCCTAGGCAAATAATCACTGGTTCTGAGATCGCTTTTGTCAACAGAGATCTGTTACTCTAAGTCAGTGTTCCTCAATTCCAGTCCTCAGGGCCCACCTGCGGGTCATGTTTTCAGGATTTCCTTAGTATTTAGCAGGTGATATAATTAGTGTCAGTGCATTAGGACTCACCGCAGGTACTCATTCTGTGGGATATTCTCAAATCATGACCTGTAGGTGGGCCCTGAGGACTGGAGTTGAGAAACACTGCTCTAAGTCTATACGAGACATAGAACCAGTGGAGGCCAAGTGGCATCAGAATTGTGTAGGATAAAGGAAACGCCAGGTCTCAATGAGCCCATGTGCTTCGGCCCTGTGTAAGAAAGATCTACTTTGTGTAGCCTGAGGATGTAGCCTATCTCTGGGTGGATCCAAAGTTGCATTGTAATCACCTATAATGATAAAGGGAGTTGCGGGAAACATTGCGACTTTGCTCATAATAGAATCGAGAAGTTCCCTACAGAATTGGGGTGGTATGTATAGACCTACTATCCGATATTGTAACCTTCTTATACTGGCATGTAGTAACACATATCTTCCAGAGACATATATGTAAACTAACATTAGCTGGAACGGAAGGCTTTTAGCCATTAAAATAGAAACTCCCCTCTCATAGTTGGAGTATACCTCATGATAAGTGGATCCCACCCATGGGTGTTTAAGAGCCAATACTTTCTGACCTCGTAGATGTGTTTCCTGAAGTATTACTATATCAGGGCTATCAGTTCTGCAGGCTTATGTTTACTGTAGGGTAAACAAAGAAAGGCGCACCATAGGGTAAAAACATATGTATACAGTGGTGAGTGATACTTCAATTGGAGGCTCACCTTATGGTGTTGTGCTGAGGTATAGGCACAACACTATCAGTCAGCGTATCGGGAATAGATCTTTCCCCAGGATGCGGTCGTTATGCAGCCACGGATGTAAGATTCCTCGGTGGAAGGTGCCTGGAGCCTCACGGAGGATGGTTATGCAGAGATAAGAGACTGTTCTTATCTCTGTATATCAGGGCTATAGCCTTTCAAGTAATTAAAGACTAATGAACGCTTCACCTCGTCATTAAGACCCCTGACATTCCAGGACAACAACTTAACTGACGCCATACAACCACCAAAAATTAAGCTGTGTCTTTACGTCCCGTTCCAACATTCATATCCACATAACCCGACACAAACAAACCGAAACCTGAAACCCACAACCACCCACCCCGCCCAATTCGTCCTAACATGGTTAAGCCTGATCCATTAACTAGAGAAAATAGTTGGGTACACTGCGAACCCTAGCAAACTAGGCACATATTCACATCATGTGCACCATTGCTCCTATCTTAAAGTGCTGTCACACAGCCATCTATATGTGTAAACTGTCCCTTTGGACGGGTCGGAGTAGAAAGTAGAAAATGCACTTAAGGGAAATAAAGAGTTCAAAAAACAATATAAAACCTTCATATATCTACTTAGCTAACCATAACGTATCAGCGACGAGGTCTCACATCTGGACGTCTATCAAGCCAGTCCGCTGCTTTTTCTGGGGTTACGGAGTGCCATCTTGCACTCGGAGCCGAGATGGGTAAATAATTGCATACTTTATATTTCGTTCCCGGAGCCGAGTACGGACATCATTAAACTGTCTCCTTCCCTTTTGGACCTCCGATGTGAAATCCGGGTAAAGGGATAGCCGAACATTCTCATAGGTGATGTTGCCTTTCTGTCGGGCCGTCAGCAGTATGGCATCTCTATCCCTGTAATTCAGGACTTTCATAATGAACTGTCATAAGCTCCCGCAGGCAGAGGCTTGGAAGGGACCCCATGTGCCCTCTCTATAACGAAGCAGTTGGATAAGACAATAGGCTGCAAACTGTCCCTGATCAGTTGCTCGGCAAAGATCTCCGGGGTAGTTCCCTCAGCTCGCTCTGGTAGACCCAAAATACGAATCAGTTAGTTGCTCCATACCCCTGAAGATGCCACAGCTGTGGTGAAACATGTCGGGGAAGCACTAGTTAGCTGTTTTTAGATAAGAGCATTGGCAGTAAATCTGGGAAGGCGTAGCATTAGTAAATCTGGGGAGGCGTACTGCAGACGTCCTCCCTAGCCTGTTATTTGAAAGAGATAGAGAATACAGGGAGATGCAATATAGGGTGTGTTTGAACTTCTGCTAGCAGGGGAAAATCTATGTAGCAATTGTAACTGTGGAATACAAACTCTGTTTACCAAAAGTGACATTTTAACCCCTTCTACCCCGGGCCAGTTTTCACCTTCCTGTCCAGGCCAATTTTTGCAAATCTGACATGTTACGTTATGTGGTAATAGCTTTGGAACACTTTTACTTTTCCAAGCCATTCTGAGATTGTTTTTTCGTGACACATTGTACTTCATGATAGTCATAAATTTGAGTCAATATATTTCACCTTAATTGGTGAAAAAATCCCAAATTTACCAAACATTTTGAAAAATTCCCAAATTTTCAAATTTCAATTTCACTACTTTTATAATAGATAGTGATACCTCATATAATAGTTATTGCTTTATATTTCCCATATGTCTACTTCATGTTTGGATAATTTTGAAAAAGACATTTTATTTTTTGGGGACGTTAGAAGGCTTAGAAGTTTAGAAGCAAATTTTGACATTTTTAAGAAAATTTCCAAACCCCACTTTTTAGGGACCAGTTCAGGTCTGAAGTCACTTTGTGGGGCAAACATAATAAAAATCACCCATAAATGGCCCCATTTTAGAAAGTACACCCCTCAAGGTATTCAAAACTGATTTTACAAACGTTGTTAACCCTTTAGGTGTTCCACAAGAATTAATGGAAAATGGAGATGAAATTTCAGAATTTCACTTTTTTTGGCAGATTTTACATTTTAATCCATTTTTTCTAGTAACAAAGCAAGGGTTAACAGCCAAATAAAATTTAATATTTATTTGCCTGATTCTGCGGTTGACAGAGATACCCCACATGTGGTCGTAACTGCTGTATGGCCACACGGCAGGGCGCAGAAGGAAAAGAACGCCATATAGTTTTTGGATGCACCCCTACAGTAGAAACTCAAAAAAGTGACCCCATTTTGGAAACTACGGGATAAGGTGCCAGGTTTATTGGTACTATTTTGGGGTACATATGATTTTTTAATTGCTCTATATTACGTTTTTTTGCAAGGTAGCCAAAAAAAGGATGTTTTGGCACTGTTTTTATTTTTTACAACATTCATCTGACAGGGTAGATCATGTGCTATTTTTATAGGTTGTTACCAAAAGGTTGGTGACCAAAAAATAGGTTGTTTTGGCGCAGTTTTTATTTATTTTTCCAGCGTTCATCTGAGGTGTTAAGTCATGTGATATTTTTATAGAGCAGATCATTACGGACATGGCGATACCCAATATGTCTACTTTTTCTTATTTATTTAAGTTTTACACAATAATACCAAAATAATTATGTTTTAGTGTCTCCATAGTCTAAGAGCCATAGCTTTCTTATTTTTTGACCGATTGTCTAAGGTAATGTCTCATTTTTTGCAGGATGAGGTGACGGTTTGATTGGTACTATTTTGGGTGGCATACGTCTTTTTGATTGCTTGCTGTTGCAATTTTTGCGATGTAAGGTGGCAAAAAAGCCTTTTTTTTTTAGTGTGTTTTTTTTTTTTGTTTTTTTTTTACGGTGTTCACCTGAGGGGTTAGTTCGTGTGATATTTTTATAGAGCTGGTTCTTTCAGACGTGGCGATACCTAATATGTGTATTCTCTTTTTTATTTATTTCATTTTAGCACAATAATAGCAGTTTTGAAGCAAAACAATTATGTTTTAGTGTCTCCGTGTTCTGAGAGCTATAGTTTTTTTATTTTTTGGGTGATTGTCTTAGCCCCTAAGGCTCATTTTTTGCGGCATGAGGTTACGGTTTTATTGATACCATTTTGTGGGACATACGCCTTTTTGATCGCTTGGTGTTGCACTTTTTGTGACGTAATGTGACAAAAATTGCTTTTTTTCCAACACAGTTTTTTTTTGGGTGTTTATCGGACAGGGTGGATCATGTGATATATTTATAGAGCCGGTCATTACAAACGCGGCGATACCTAAAATGTGTTTTTTGTTTGTTTGTTTTTTTCAGTTTTTTATTATAAAATAAGGGGAAAGGGGTGTTTTGTTTTTTTCTTTTTTTACTTAAAAACTTTATATATTTTATTAAAAACACTTTATTTTTTTATTTTTTTTTCTTTACTTTATTTCTGAATTTTACTTTTGGGGGTCTGATCCCCTCTGCAATGCATTACAATACATCTGTATTGTAAAGCATTGCCTGTTAGGGTATGACTCAATGTCATACCCTAACAGGTTGCCGAGGAGACGCAGCCTGAGGCTGGATCTCCTGGGTACCCGTAGAAGGCAGGTCCCGATGTCGTGCAAGGCATTGGGCAGCCTCTGAAGGGCATCGGGCTGCTTTCTGACACATCGAGTCCCCGCCACAGCAGCACGGGGACTCGATGCGCACCCGACACAAACCCATTCTATGTTGCGGTCAACCTTGGATCTGCGGCATAGAAGGGTTTAATCCGCCGGCATCGGCTTTTACAGCAATGCCGGCGGATACAGCAGGGGCCCGGCTATCAGGGACTGGAAAAGGATCTAGGAATTTTAATAAACAGCAAATTAAGCTGCAAAAACCAGTGTCAGGCAGCTACTGCCAAGGCCAATAAGATAATGGGTTGCATCAAAAGGGGCATAGATGCCCGTGATGAGAACATAGACCTACCACTTTACAAATCACTAGTCAGACCACACATGGAGTACTGTGTACAGTTCTGGGCTCCTGTGAACAAGGCAGACATAGCAGAGCTGGAGAGGGTTCAGAGGAGGGCAACTAAAGTAATAACTGGAATGAGGGATCTACAGTACCCTGAAAGGTTATCAAAATTAGGGTTATTCACTTTAGAAAAAAGACGACTGAGGGGAGATCTAATAACTATGTATAAATATATCAGGGGTCAGTACAGAGATCTGTCCCATCATCTATTTATCCCCAGGACTGTGACTGTGACAAGGGGACATCCTCTGCGTCTGGAGGAAAGAAGGTTTGTACACAAACATAGAAAAGGATTCTTCACGGTAAGAGCAGTGAGACTATGGAACTCTCTGCCTGAGGAGGTGGTGATGGTGAGTACAATAAAGGAATTCAAGAGGGGACTGGATTTATTTCTGGAGTGTAATAATATTACAGGCTACAGCTACTAGAGAGGGGTCGTTGATCCAGGGAGTTATTCTGATTGCCTGATTGGAGTCGGGAAGGAATTTTTTTTTCCCCTTAAGTGAGGAAAATTGGCTTCTGCCTCACAGGGGTTTTTTGCCTTCCTCTGGATCAACTTGTAGGAAACAGGCCGAACTGGATGGACAAATGTCTTTTTTTCGGTCTTATATACTATGTTACTATGTTACCACTTCGGTGCCCGACGTCAAAATGCGGGAAGTCACTGACTTCCATGACGTAGTAGTGCGTCACATGTCGGGAAGGGGTTAAAATGGATACAGTTGCTGTAAACTAATACAGTTGTTACAAATAAAGTAAATCTAGGTCCACACGTCTTCGCTGAAACCAGGCAGTAAGAAGCAGTATAAAAGTGATAAATAATAAAGAGCAAGAATAGTGTGAAAAGAACACTTCCTTTTGCTCTTATATATATATCTAAGTTAAGACCTAGCTATATTAGATATATATGAAAGAGACTTAATAATGTATAAAACAAACAAAGATATAATACTAATGCTTTGGATGTTTTTTAATATCATAAAAGGCTTTTTTGGAATTTTTTCTTTTGGATATTTTAATTAAGATTATAATAAAGGTTATTTTTTTAAAAAGATGAATCAATGGGCCAAAACAGAATTTATAGCTTAAACTATTGGATTTATTATTTATCAAAATCATGTCGCAGGCAGCTAAGGTCAGACTGAATATGGTTGATTTTTGCAGTGAGTGTTGCTTGAGTTTTGGCTATTGCCTTCATATTTTGTGAGGTTTCTGTTGAGGGTTCCAAAGTATGAGGCTCCCGTCCCTCCGTCTCCCTGCTCTGTTTGGCTCATGGCATCCATATAATTATTTGCAACAGGGGGAGCAACAGATGTCGTGGTTTTGCGGCCCATATAAAAGCCCACAGCTGTTGCCGCAATGGAGTATAAGTAGAGGCAGCACTTGTAGTGGAGCAAGCAACCTTTTTAGGGTAGTCCTCAGAATGCTATTAACAGACAACGCACAGTTTAACTGCAGTAGGTAATGAAAGAGAAGCCAGGCATACGAGGAGATATAGTATTGGATTTAGCAGGAACAGTTCATTGAGTCTAGGGTTCTATGCAGAAGTAATGTTGGCCATATAAATGTATATCTGGACGTTTGTTCCTTATGGCTAGGAGAATAAGCCTCCTATGTCGAAAAGTCCCTTATTTGGGAGATACTTTGCTGGGGCCCTCCTCACCTCCCTGCCACACACCAGCTTTCCCTTCCTCCCGGGCCCGTCATGCAGCTCCCTGCCTCCAAGATGACGTCCGCCACGTGTCTCCCCTATCTCCTTTGCCTCCTTCTCCGCTCTTCTGCTATCAGTTGTGCAGGTCTCCTGGGTTCTAGAAGGGTGCCACTCAGTTGGTAACCCTGACAGGTACCTGTTTGCGCAGCGCTGTATAGTGTTCGCTGGCATTTTCTCCCGGCAGCTCCGCTCCCGCTCAGGCGTCGCTCTCCATATTGGGACTCCAGTCTCCACTCAGGATGGAAGCACAAAGGGCCGACGAATCACTGGGTGAAGTTAGGATATTTGAAGGATACCGACGTAGCTCAGCACAGTTGCCTCCTTATGCCATGCGAGCTAGGCCATGCCCTCATCTGATGATAGATATGTTGAGCAAAATAAAATGTCAGATTAAATGCAGAGTGTCAAACTTCCCATTAAATGTGGTCTGTCTGTCTTAAGTAATTTTATAGACAGACCCTTAATTCTGATATTTAACCACCTCCCGACCGCCTAACGCAGGGATGCGTCCTGCGGGCGGCCGGGATGCGTCGGGAGGAACTTTAACTACAGCCTGCCAGCGCTGATCGTGTGCTGGCAGGCTGTAGTAGTTAAAAAAATCGCATATCAGACGCTGTTTTGTTAACAGCGTCTGATATGCCTGCTGCCTGCTCTTCTGGTGGTCCCTTTTGCTTGGGACCACCAGAGGAAACATATGTTAGTGCACCAATCACCACACAGACCCCCCCAGCCCCCCTGATCACCCCCTGTCACCCCCCCGTCACTAATCACCCCCTGTAAGGCTTATTCAGACGTCCGTATGTGTCTTGCGGATCCACGGATCTGCGGATCCGCAAAGCACGGACACCGGCAATGTGCTTTTCACATTTTGCGGATCTGCACATTGCCAGAACTATATAGAAAATGCCTTTTCTTGTCCGCAATTGCAGACAAGAATAGGACATGCTCTATCTTTTGCGGAGCTGCGGCCGGATGTTTCGGGGCCGAAACCCGGAAGTTCGCGGCCGCAGCTCCGCAAATGCTGATGCGAAGAGCACATAGTGTGCTCTCCGCATCACCGCCGGCCCCATTCACACTGAATGGGTCCGCATCTATTCCGCAGAATTGCGGAATAGATGCGGACATTTTTGCGGACGTGTGACTGGGGCCTTACTTCACAAACACTCCAATGTCCTTTCCCCTCTTTTTGATTGATCGATGCGAATGAAGAAATCTGTGCCGTTCATTTTTTTCTTTCAGCCCAGAGGCTGAACAGAAAAAGAAAAATCTCATTACCCGTATGCTCAATATAAGGAGAATAGCAGAAACTCCTAATGCTGGCCATACATGTAATGATTGCGGAGACCCTCAAATGCCAGCGCAGTACAAACACCTCACATGTGACCCCATTTTAGAAAGTAGACACCCCAAGGTATTCCGTGAGGGGCATTGCGAGTTCATAGAAGATTTTTTTTTTATTTTGGCACAAGTTAGCGGAAATTGATTTTATTATTTTTTTTTCTTACAAAGTCTCATATTCCACTAACTTGTGACAAAAAATAAAATTTCACATGAACTCACCATACCCCTCACGGAATACCTTGGGGTGTCTTCTTTCTAAAATGGGGTCACTTGTGAGGTATTTATACTGCCTTGGCATTTTAGGGGCCCCTAATGCGTGAGAAGTCGTTTGGAATCCAAATGCGTAAAAATGCCCTGTGAAATCCTAAAGGTACTCATTGGTTTTAGGGCCCCTTTGCGCATCTTGCCTGCAAAAAAGTGTCACTCATGTGGTATCGCCGTACTCAGGAGAAGTAGGGCAATGTGTTTTGGGGTGTATTTTTACATATACCCATGCTGGGTGTGAGAAATATCTCTGTAAATGACAACTTTTTAATTTTTTAGAGATATTTCTCTCATCCAGCATGGGTATATGTAAAAATACACCCCAAAACACATTGCCCTACTTCTTCTGAGTACAGCGATACCACATGTGTGACACTTTTTTGCAGCCTAGGTGCGTAAAGGGGCCGAAAGTCCAACAAGTACCTTTTTAGGTTTTACAGGGTTGCTCACAATTTAGCCCCGCCCAAAATGCCAGAACAGTAAACACACCCCACATGTGACCCCATTTTGGAAAGTAAATAGAGAAAAAGAAAAAACACAGGGCCTCATGTGCAGAACATCCAGCGATTAAATACTAAAATAAGTGCAAGTTGTGCTCAGTCACAACCACTTGTTGAGCCTTACTGGTATTTTCCCTCACCAGATGTAGGGGGTGCCGTGCTGCTGCCAGGTCCTGGCCCGTCTCTTATTCCACAAGTTCCCGGGTTCGGTAGATCAATTTGTGTGAAGGAAGAAAAATTGACCCTTTTACGGCGCTGCCGGCGTCATCAGTAATCCACAGGAGAGCTCGCTGAGTTTTACTTTTTTATTAGTTAAAACATATATTTGCTTGTCTACTCGTTTCTGGGACGGACTATCCCCTTCATCAGGACAATGTGCAATGTGCACTTCTCACGCTTTAGAGATCCCTAAAATGCCAGGGCAGTATAAATACCCCACATGTGACCCCATTTTAGAAAGAAGACACCCCAAGGTATTCCGTGAGGGGCATGGCGAGTTCATAGACGATTTTTTTTTTTGGGGGCATAGTGAGTCAGTGGGAGATTTTATTTATTTTTTTGCCAGAAGTTAGCAGAAATGAAAACTTTATTATAATTATTTTTTTCCTCAGAAAGTGTCATTTTCCGCTAACTTGTGAAAAAAAAATTAAATGATACATGAACTCACCATGCCCCTCCGCGAATACTTTGGGGTGTCTTCTATCTAAAATGGTGTCATTTGGGGCGTATTTATACTATGCTGACATTCTAGCACCTGAAGAAACATGACAGGTGCTCAGAAAGTCAGAGCTGCTTCAAAATGCCGAAATTCACTTTTTTGCACCATAGTTTGTAAACACTAGAACTTTTACCCAAACCAATAAATATACACTTATTGGATTTTTTTTTTTATCAAAGACATGCAGAACAATAAATTTAGAGAAAAATTTATATAGAAATGTAGTTTTTTAAAAAAAATTTTACAACAGAAACTGAAAAATGGCATTTTTTTGCAAAAATTTCGGTCATTTTTGATTAATATCAAAAAAAGTTAAAATGTCAGCAGCAATGAAATACCACCAAATGAAAGCTCTATTAGTGAGAAGAAAAGGAGGTAAAATTAATTTGGGTGGTAAGTTGTATGACGGAGCAATAAACCGTGAAAGTAGTGTAGTGCGGAATTGTAAAAAGTGGTCTGGTCATTAAGGGTGTTTAAGCTAGGGGGGCTGAAGTGGTTAAAGGGGTTGTCCCACGAAAAGTATTCTAGTTTTCAAACCAGCACCTGGATCTGAATACTTTTGTAACTACATGTAATTAAACATTTTACATAGCCACTGAGTTATGCAATAAAATGTATCTGTATAGCGCTACCTGCTGTTTTTTTTTTTTTTCTTATTTCTTTGTCGCGCTCATTGAGATGGCCGCACATGCTCAGTTTCATCTTTCAACTGCCTTCTGAGCTGTGATAGGGAGAGCATGGACACGCCCCCTCAGCTGCAGCAGAAAAGACACTCCCCTTGAGCTGCCAGCTTGATATAAATCTATCAGAGCAATGGATGGAGATCTCTGGATCCATGTGAGATACAGGGCTGGTTCTAGGTTTGTTACAAAGAGATTGTCATGTTCTCTATGATGTCTGATTTACATTAATCATGGTATAACCTCTTTAAGGACTCTATAATGATGATTGTTCCACTGTTGGTGCTTGGCAAATGTGGTGCCAATATTCAAAAGGGTTCAAAATCAGAGCCTGGAAACTATAGGTCGGTAAATTGTTTGTTTGAAGGCTTTGTAAGAAATGCTATCTTGGATTACCTCAATCTCCATAAAGCTTGTCAGCAGAGGGAAGCTTGGATTGCTCTAACATTTCCTGGTAGATGGCTGTGCTGTTGTTGGATTTGATAGAACACAGTGGACCTATACCAGCAGATGATATGCCCCCATTAGGCCTCATGCACGCGACCGTATGTGTTTTGTGGTCTGCAAATTGCGGATCCGCAAAAAAAAAAATGGATGACGTTCCGTATGGCATCCGTTTTTTTTTGCGGATCAGTTATTTTTGCGGATCCATTGTAATAATGCCTATCCTTGTCCGCAAACTAGAAAAAAATAGGACATGCTCTATTTTTTTGCGGAACGGAAAAACGGACATATGGAAACTGAATGCACACGGAGTACCTTCTGTTTTTTGGCGGACCCATTGAAATGAATGGTTTCACATATGGTCCGCAAAAAAAACCGAACAGACATGGAAAGAAAATACGTACGTGTGCATGAGGCCTTAAACTATGGAAACTTCACACTACACCTCAAGCATCTTGGATTATGTGCTTCTCCACACTTCCTCCACACACTGTGACCTTGATTTCCAAATAAAATATAAAATTTACTTTAATCTGAAACCAGGAGTTTGGACCACTTGGACCACTTAGGAACAGTCCAGTCCTTTTTCTCCTTTGCCCAGGTAAGACCCTTCTTACGTTGTCTGTGGGTAATGAGTGGCTTGGCGCAAGGAATGCAACTGTTGTTGGCCATGTCCTGGATATGTCTCTGCGTAGTGGCTCTTGAACCGACCACCGTCCACTCTTTGTGAATCTGAAATGGTGTTTTCTTGACAATCCTTTCAAGGCTGCACTTATTACTGTAGCTCGTGCACCTTTCTCTTACCTAACTTTTTCTTTCCCCTCAACTTTCCATTAATATGCTTGGATACAGAACTTTGTGAACAGCTAGCTTCTTTAGCAATGACCTTTTGTGGCTTTCCCTCCTTGTCTTCTGGACAACTGTCAAGTCAGAAGTCTTCCCCATGATTGTGTAGCCTACTGAACCAGACTGAGGGACCATTTAAAGGCTTAGGAAACCTTTGTTTTGTGTTCATTAGCTGATTAGAGTGTGACACCATTGGGGAGATTTATCAAACTGGTGTAAAGTAGAAGTAACTTAGTTGTCCATAGCAACCAATCAGATTCCACCTTTCATTTTTCACATCCTTTGGGAAATTAAAGGTGGAATCTGGTTGCTATGGGCAACTAAGCCAGTTTTCCTTTACACCAGTTTGATAAATCTCATCCCATGAGTCTGTAAACCATAATCATTAACATTAAAAGAAATAAACGAAATTAACCAACCGTAGCGGCTCACTGTCATTGCAGAAATGGAAGACGTAGGTTCTCTAGCTCAGTGATGGGCAAACTGCGGCTCTCCAGCTGTTTCAAAACTACAACTCCCAGCATGCAAAGGCTGCTTACAGCTACAGCAGGGCATGGTGGGAATTGTAGTTTTACAACAGCTGGAGAGCCGCAGTTTGCCCATCCCTGCTCTAGCTTATTGGCTGTCTGAAAGGCCCAGTATTGCAAATAGATAAGAGTATAAAGAATAAAGCTTGCATTCTCAATGGTACGTGTTATATCAAAATATTGTATTTATTAAAACATTAGTTCAGAATTACTGATTGATTAGATGATAAAGGAATGAATGATATAGTTACCGCATTCGACCCCTCACTTTATCGCTGGGCCCTCGCGTTAAAATGGAAAAAAGAAATGGAAAAGGAAAAAATATGATACAAAAAGATGAAAAATATATATAAAAAATGTAGTTTAAGAGAACCTTTCACTAAGGTTTAGGTAGTGAAATACTTACACTACCTTCCTGGGAGGCCCTCGCTGACATCCAGGTAATACTTTTTTTTTGCGGGGATTTCTTGTACTAGGCGGGGACTTGTCTTTTGCCTGGGGAGTGGTTTTCCGGGGAGTGGTTTTCCTCTCCCTGGCTGCGAGCGCAGCTAATGATAGTGCTCGGCTTACAGCCAGGGAGAGGAAAACCACTCCCCAGGCAAAAGACAAGTCCCCGCCTAGTACAAGGAGTTCCCGCATGTGAAAACTAACGGGGACCTGACCGCACGAACAGGGGGTTATTTTGAAAGAAAAAAATGTTGCCTGGACGTCAGCAGGGGCCATCCAGGAAGGTAGTGTAAGTATTTTGCTACCTAAACCTTAGTGGAAGGTCCTCTTTAAAAATGAATATAAGTATAAATATTAATAAAAAAGTAGTTCACAGTTTATATAGTTTTCAATATTCGTGTCCATCCATAGGCATATTTTTATTTTTTATACCACATATGTACATTCATATAGTAGCACCAACAAGGTCGCAGTTATTCAGAAAATATTAATAGAACACAGCTTGTTTTCAGTAGTAGTAACTACTAGTTAGTTTGCTTGTGAAAAAGCTGCTGCTCAGCTTACAGTTTATCTTATAGCCTTTGAATCCAAATGAAAAAAATAGCATTCTGGTTTGAAGTTGTTTGGGAGCAGCGCCTATACAAGCAGACAAACAATGCGTGTTCGTGAGCTTTTGCGTGTGTGTTTGTATTAAGTGTGTGACTTAAAGAGGACCTTTCATTAGAATAAAAAATATAAGCTAAATATACCGACATGTAGAGCGGCGCCCAGGGATCTCCCGACACTTACTATTATCCCTGGGTACCGCTCCATTCTCCCGATATGTCCTCCGGTATCTTCAGATTTTTGGCTCAACTGGGAGGAGTCTGCCCTTGTTCTCCTGGGCGTCTCCTTCTCCAAGTCTGTAGTGCTGGCCAATCGTAGCGCTCAGCTCATAGCCTGAGAATTTTTTTTCTCCCGGGCTATGAGCTGAGCGCTGCGATTGGCCGCTCTACATGTCGGTATACTTAGTTTCTATTTTTTATTCTAATTAAAGGTCCTCTTTAAGATTAAGTGACTTGAGATTCAGGGACTTAAGAATGGGGCTACAATAAGTCAGTTGCTTATCACTGCACTGTTGTATTATTATTTTTTCTATTTTATTGCTTAATCCTTATTAGTATGTGCTCCATTATTGACAGCGCCGTCCGGTGCACATCGTGTCAAAAGTGTCTTGGAATAGCCATTTGAGGGTTCATATCTTTTTTGAAAATGTGAGTAAATTGCCCGTTTGGAATCGCACATTGTGTACCTAAGCGAGTGAGTTTCGACATTGAGAAGCATTGGCTATTTGGAAAAGAGTTTGCTGCTCACCGAGCAGGCTGTCTGTGGGGTAGATGTGGAGAAGGGTGGTAGAATGGAGGCTCAGGAAAGTGAGGTAGATAGCTGGATTACATCTAGAGGGCAGGGTAGAGGGAAGAGTGCCAGGGGGCTAGCCCTGATCTGACACACCCCAACAAGTTGGTAAGGTTGGCAGATGAGGGGGATGTTGTTTCAGGGAGAGCACTATTGCAGCCAGACACTTCCTCTGCCATTCAGGGGAATGTCCGCTCCAGTAAGCAGGGGACCAGGAAAGCAGGGCAGCCCGACAGATTCTGGTAATGGGAGTCTCAATAATTATTAGTTTTACAGATTGGATCGGGTTGACATATTACTGGAAGGGGCTGGCGAAGATCCAGCAGTCATGGTCCATATTCGAACCAATGACAAAGTTAAAGGTGGGTGGAGCGTCCGTAAAAATGTTTTTAGGGATTTAGGTCACAAGCTAAAGGCAAGGACATCAAAGTTAGTGTTTTCCCGAAATACTACCTGTACCACGAGCCACACAAAAAAGGCAGCGGGAGATTAGGGAGATTAACAAGTGGCTCAAGAACTTGTGTAGGAAGGAGGGGTTTGGGTTCCTGGAGAACTGGGACGACTTCTCTGTCGGCTACAGGCTCTGTCGTAGGGATGGGCGGCACCTCAATTGGGAAGATGCAACTGTTTTGGGGGAGAAGATGGCTAGAAGGTTGGAGGAGTGTTTAAACTAGGGACTGGGGGGGGGGGAGAGTAATCTAATATATAAAGCTGAGTGTATGTATGCATGTATGTCCGCTAAAGGAATCCGCACCGTCGCATTTACAATCACAAAATCTGTCACACAGGTACATCAGGTGTCCGGGAAGGTATTAGACCAGGTCTCAGCTCTATGGGACGTACCGTTCCTGAGATATTCCCAAAACATGCATTAGCCAATAGAAGGCTGGTCACATGACCCTTTTCAACCAATAGAAGCTCGCTGGCAGTTCCTCTCCACACACACAGTTTTTCTCCAGGTAACTATAACAACCCAGCCATGTTTTTTCACTGCTGTAGATGAGCTTTAAAGGAAATCACCAGGATAATCGCTATTGAAGTAAAGCCATGGACTAATAGCACTTAATACCTTATTTCCTGAGGTTTCCATAACAACTCTGTGGATGACACTGTTAAGGGAGCAGAGTGCTGTGGAGGTCACAGTTTAGGGGGCAGGTAGGGTGGCCATTCAAGTCACCCTTTAAACCCCGCCCCCAGATCCCACTAAGCCATGCCCCCATCTGGCTAGGTCACGCCCCCTCCCACTCCTCCGCCAATAAGGATTAAAAAAATGAAGTTAAAAATCAACTTCTGTCAGCTGCAGGGGTGGGAGGGACAGTGACTTTCTCCCTGCAGCTCACAATAGAGTTGTTTCGGTACCAAAATTTTGATTCGGTATCGATACCATAAAAAAGTATTGCGATACTCTATACCTTTCGATACCACGCGAAAGTGAAATATAACACAAAAAAGCCTTTGGAATGTTTAAACATAAAACATTTATTAAATTAAACGGAAATACCTGCACCAGAAATCAGATTGTCAGAGTTCAATATTGAATTTGACAATGTAACAAGGCTAATCGGGAGCCTTCACCTCTCCTGCCCTGACTCCTCTTTAGGCAAATAATTCTGGAGCATTTATTCAATGTTTTAATAACTCAACTTCGTGCTATTCCTCTATTATTACAGCTAGAAGTTTCTATTGGAGCTTGGGAAGAATTGAGCATGTGTCCCTCCAAAGCCTTCCACTCTGACTGGTACAGTAAATGCACACTGCAGCCAGAGGCAGAGAATAGAAGTATTTTTCTAAAAACAGAAATAACTAAAACTGAGAACTGTCATACTAGAGCAGGCATCAGCCACCTTCTGCACACCAGCTGTTCAAAAGCTACAACTCCCAGAATACTTCATTCACTTCTCTGAGAGTTATAAGAGCAGTCGAGCATGTTTGCATGCTGGGAATTGTAGTTTCACAGCAGCTGGAGTGCTGAAGATTGCTGATCCCTGTACTAGTGTATGGACTTAGGTCCTCTTTAGATAAAGCCTATTATTTCGCTCCCCCTTCTCCTGTAGATTCCCTCACGGGCTGGGTACTATCACCCTTTTTGTACATAACAAATAGTTTAAATTAAAGGGGTTGTCTGGGTTTGTCATATTGATGGCCCATCCTCGGGACAGCAGTAGCTGATTGGCAAGGTTCTGACGCCTGGCAGACCCACTGATGATCAGCTGTTTGTAGAGGCGATGGAGCTCTGGTGAGTCTGTGCCCGGTAAACTATGTGGCTGCAGCATTCACCAGAGTTCCACAGCCTCTTCACAGCTGATCAAGAGTAAGTGGTGGTGCCAGGAGTCAGACCCCCACCAATCAGATACTGGTGACCTACCTTGGCATAGGCCAGCAATATCAAAATCCCAGACAAACCCTACTATCGCAAATTGGCATCCTGCGATAATAACTTAAAAAATAAATAAGACAAACTAAAACATGGCCTTTTCTGAAGACTGAAATGACACACTAAGCTGGGGAGGCAACATTCTTTGCCTGCTTGAGGTTCTTGGCCAGGAAAACAAGAGTGTTAATATGGTCTTCAGTCAATCTCATTCTTCTTGGACTGCAGATTAGGCCTGAAGTACTGAATACTCGTTCTGATGCAAAACTAGAGGCGGGAATGCATAGATACGCTTTTGGAAAATGGGCAAGAACAGGCAGACTTGGGGCATTTTTCCTCCACCAGGCTAGTGGGTCTTCTTCTGGATGAATTTCTTTCATCTGTTTGTACAAGCAGAATCCATTGCAAAGCATTGCTGTTGCTGTAGGGTTTTTGTCAGATGATCTTCGGTACCCACAGAACCACCTGCTGATGCTGTCCCCCTTTTTTCCGTCACAATGTTGGCCAACACGCTTTTGAGATTTTATTTTTTTTCTTGGTGACTTGTGCCACTGCAAGTTCTTCATCTTTCTGGTCGCCACTTGCTGGTAGCTGAAGAATAGAAGCTCTATGTAGAAGCTCTTCTTTTACTTCGTCTTCAATAGACACAAACGAGTCCTTAAATCTTGGATCGAGATATGTGGCAGTGTTGAGAATGAGTTGCAACTTTTTGCTTGCGTACCTCTTTTTCATGTCATCTATGACCCTTTGCTTCATGTCTCTGGCAAGGATGCTGTCAGATTCCTCCCCCGTTGCACATGCATATATTTTCCATATCAAAGGAAGAACAGAAGACAGGGTTGGATCTCTCTCTCCACTTAACGCATCAGTAAAGTCACTCATTGGTGCAAGCACATCTCTGATAGTCTCCAGAATGGTGACATCATTGTCCTTTGGCATAAGATGCAATTTTTCCGGTTCTCTGCCAGGACAGCACAGACAGCTTGTTGCTGTTCACAGAACCTCTCCACCATATCATAAGTGGAATTCCACTGGGTCGGTTCATTGTGAATCCGCTTGTGTTCGGGTATCTGAAGTGCCTTTTGTTTTTACTTTTAGTGATCGGCTCATTTTATTTGATCGGCAGAATGCAGAGACGGTCCTGCGTAACCTTGAGAGACACGCCGCCACTCTGTCAATATCCAGGGCTTTGTTGACTGCCAGGTGCAAATTGTGACCAAAACATGGGACCCAGCTGTATTCTTCAAACGCTCTGATGGCGGCAAACCATAATCAGGTGGTTATTATGGGGGACTTCAACTACCCAGATATAGACTGGGAAACTGAAAGCTGTACATCGCATAAAGGAAACAGGTTCTTGTCAATAGCCAAAGACAATTACCTTTCCCAACTGGTTCAGGACCCCACTAGAGGGACGGCCATACTGGACTTAGTATTAACCAATAGACCTGATAGAACAACAGATGTGCAGGTTGGGGGACACCTGGGAAATAGTGACCATAAAGTAATAACCTTCCAATTATCCTTCAAACGAGAGTTTCTAAAGGGAGGAACAAAAATACCGCACTTCAAAAAAGCAAAATTTAGCCAACTAAGAGAGGCCATAGGCCCAATTAACTGGGACATAGTCCTCAAAAATAAAAATACAACCACAAAATGGGAGATTTTTAAAAGCATTGTAACATCAAATTGTGATCGATGCATACCTTATAGAAATAAAAGGCTAAGAAATAAGAAGAAACCAATGTGGATAAATAGAACCGTAAAAAAAGCAATAAATGACAAAAAGAAAGCATATAAATCACTAAAACAGGAGGGGAGCCAGGAAGCACTGATAAACTATAAGGAAAAAAATAGAATATGTAAAAAACTAATAAAAACTGCCAAACTAGAGACCGAGAGATTAATTGCCAAAGAGAGCAAAACTAACCCTAAAATGTTTTTCAATTATATAAATGGTAAAAAATATAAACCTGAAGGAGTCGGCCCTCTACATAGCAATGAGGGGAGTTGCAGAAAGCGATGAGGATAAAGCCAAGCTATTAAATATTTTCTTCTCCACTGTTTTCACTGAGGAAAATAAACTGTCAGATGAAATGCAAAATGTAAAAGTAAATTCCCCTTTAAAAGTGCCCTGTCTGACCCAGGAAGAAGTACAGCAGCGACTTAAAAGATTAAAATAGACAAATCGCCAGGACCGGATGGCATACACCCCCGTATCCTAAGGGAATTAAGTGATGTCCTAGCCAGACCCTTATTTTTGATATTCACGGACTCCATACTGACAGGGAATGTTCCACCAGACTGGCGTATAGCAAATGTGGTGCCAATATTGAAAAAGGGTCCAAAAACAGAGCCTGGAAATTATAGGCCGGTAAGTTTAACATCTGTTGTGGGTAAACTGTTTGAAGGTTTTGTAAGAGATGCTATCTTGGAGTATCTCAATGAAAATAAGCAAATTACACCATATCAGCATGGCTTCATGAGGGATCGGTCATGTCAAACTAATTTAATCAGTTTCTATGAGGAGGTAAGTTCTAGACTTGACAGCGGCGAATCAATGGATGTCGTATATCTGGACTTCTCCAAAGCATTTGACGCTGTACCACATAAAAGGTTAGTATATAAAATGAGAACACTTGGACTAGGAGAAAATATCTGTATGTGGGTAAGTAACTGGCTCAGTAATAGAAAACAGAGGGTGGTTATTAACGGTACACACTCAGATTGGGTCACGGTCACTAGTGGGGTACCTCAGGGTTCAGTATTGGGCCCTATTCTCTTCAATATATTTATTAATGATCTTGTAGAAGGCTTGCACAGTAATATATCAATTTTTGCAGATGACCCTAAACTGTGTAAAGTAATTAACACTAAAGAGGACAGTTTTCTGCTACAGAGGGATCTGGATAGATTGGGGGCTTGGGCAGAGAAATGGCAGATGAGGTTTAACACTGACAAATGTAAAGTTATGCACATGGGAAGGAATAATGCAAGTCACCCGTACATACTAAATGGTAAAACACTCAGTAACACTGACATGGAAAAGGATCTAGGAATTTTAATCAATAACAAACTAAGCTGTAAAAACCAGTGTCAGGCAGCTGCTGCTAAGGCCAATAAGATAATGGGTTGCATCAAAAGGGGCATAGATGCCCGTGATGAAAATATAGTCTTACCACTTTATAAATCACTAGTCAGACCACACATGGAGTACTGTGTACACTTCTGGGCTCCTGTGAACAAGGCAGACATAGCAGAGCTAGAGAGGGTTCAGAGGAGGGCAACTAAAGTAATAACTGGAATGGGGCAACTACAGTACCCTGAAAGGGTATCAAAATTAGGGTTATTCACTCTAGAAAAAACACGACTGAGGGGAGATCTAATAACTATGTATAAATATATCAGGGGTCAGTACAAAGATCTCTCCCATCATCTATTTATCCCCAGGACCGTGACTGACGAGGGGACATCCTCTGCGTCTGGAGGAAAGAAGGTTTGTACACAAACATAGAAAAGGGTTCTTCACGGTAAGAGCAGTAAGACTATGGAACTCTCTGCCTGAGGAGGTGGTGATGGTGAGTACAATAAAGGAATTCAAGAGGGGCCTGGATGTATTTCTGGAGCGTAATAATATTTCAGGCTATAGCTACTAAAGATGGGTCGTTGATCCAGGGAGTTATTCTGATTGCCTGATTGGAGTCGGGAAGGAATTTTTTCCCCTTAAGTGGGGAAAATTGGCTCTACCTCACAGGGGTTTTTTGCCTTCCTCTGTATCAACTTGCAGGAAACAGGTCGAACTGGATGGACAAATGTCTTTTTTCGGCCTTATATACTATGTTACTATGTTGTTCGAAGCATTATCAGTTGTTATTCCAGACATTTTGGATCTGTCCAGTTTCCATTCTTCAGTTAGGTATTCATCAAATGCTTCATGTAGGCTCTCAGCAGTATGATCTGTGTACAGAGTCGTACAGCCTAAACACCAAGAATGCATCTCCCATTTTTCCATTATAAAGTGAATGGTGAGAGCCATGAATGCATCTGTAGCTCTGCTTGTCCAGAGGTCTGTAATGCAAGCAAAGAATGGAACGTCAACCAGTTGCGCCTCAACCACGCTACTAATCTCTATGTAGAGCTTTGGTATTTCTGTATTCATGAAGTAGGCTCTGCCAGGCATATCCTACTTTCTATCTAACTGCTGTACCAGGTTTCTGAATCCAGTTTTCTCAGCTGTATATACAGGCACTTGGTCCATGCAGATGTATTCGGCAACAGCTTTGTTTAGTCTCTGTGCTTCCTTGGAGTCTTTGCCATACTTCCTCTGTCTTTCGAGCACAGATATAATTGTAGTAGCCTGAGTGGGTTTATCCTTGGATGATGTAGAGGAATGGGTTTGCTTCTTTGTCTGTGTAAATAAAATACAAGTCAATCATCATAACTTAAAAAAGGTTGTTTCACTTCAGATAATGGCCTTTATCGTGTAGATAAAGTGAATACTAGACTCCTCCTATGCGCTGCGATTCTCCATACGTCCTTTGTTTCTGGTTTCAGGAAATTTTTCCATCACCACATTGACCACAATGCTCGTTTCGAGGGGTTACAGCCACCCTGCAATGCAAGCACGACCACTGCTGCTAAATTACAAAATGGCCATGATGTGTAACCACCGAAACTAGCAGTGTATGAGATGGAAAAATGAACGCAGCACGGACAGTAGGCAATATGGAGAATCGCAATACATTAGTGCCTGGTATTATCTTCTCTACGTGGTAAATGTCATTTGCTGAAGTGAGACAACCCCTAGGTAGGGTAGACTTAAAATCGACTTTTCATCTCATTGTAGAGGTCAGGGTGATTGTCCACAAATGTTTAGCCAAGTTCCTGGTGTTTTCTGCTTTGCAATGGAAAGATTTGTAACACCTTTTGCATACAGGTTTTTCTGTGTCTGTTGGCTGTCCCTCTTCACCAGCGATATAGGCAAAATCTGCTCACACTTCACTCCGCATCCTTGCTGTGGCCTTTTTTTCTAGAAGTGGTGGATGTGACAGGCACACAAGTTCTGCATCTTTCATTGACAGCGATGTGTATCCATCCCTTCTTTATTTTCACTGCGCCTAGAACAAGTGGAACCATTACAGCATGTAGAGGTGCAGTCCACTAGTAAATCCACACCGCACATTGCTGCATTGTTCATATAGTCACACACAACTTCATAGCGGTCGCAAAAAACACAAGGTTGGCCAGCACTAGTCCTTAGTATTGATGTAGTGGGTGCTCGTCTCCAAGGGGGGTGTTAAAGGTCCACCCAAAAACAAATGCATTAATAACAATAAAAAAATGGAGACAGCACATCCAGAGCCTTTGTCAAGCTGTCTCCATTTTTTTTATATTCTTCTGGTTATTAACTATAGTGGTCGTCAGTTGTGAAAAAACATTATGCTTTTTTTCCTTTTTCCAGTGGTTTAAAACCACACCTCGTTCACTAGTTGGGGGGGAAGGCTTCATAAAAATTGCCATTGATTGGGATTGTAAATGTGTGAGGCTGTGAGGTCATAATAACCCTATCAAGTATCGATATTCCTGCATAATGGGCAACATGGGGACTAATAGATGAGCTACATAAACAGTCACTTGCTGTTTGGCTTATGACTTCAATCCATGTGCCACATAATAATAAGGCTACTTCACACTGGCGGTAGCCTTTTTTGGCGGGGGAAGAGGGGAACAGCCTGCCGGATTGGTGCTAATGCTAGCCCACCGTGCTGCTGGAAAAGGGTGGCCTGGAGGTCCGGCTGCAGTGCGGCAAACAGGCAGCTAGACAAAAACCGCAGTGTGCCGCACCGCTGTAGTTTGTGTCCGGCTGCCTCTTGACCTGTTTGCCGCCGGACCTTACTGTGTAAATAGGTCTGGAGCGGACTTCCGGCAGCACAGTGGGCTAACATCAGCAGCAGTAGCAGCACCGACCTGGCAGGCTGTTCACCCACCAGAAAAGGCTACTGCAAGTGTGAAAGTGAAATATCATAAAAGAGGGGCACTCGGTTCTTATAATTATATAATCTATTGGAGTTGTAATAATAAAACTAAACCACTGGGTGGTGCTGGCACAGCCCTTCATTAACAGGAGATTTGAGTAGTAATCATGAAACAGTCCACTAGATGGCGGCATGGCACCCATGTAGCTGCTTTTCAACAGTGGGCAGGCTGAAGAAAAAGAAGCAAGTGGCAGAAGATAATTCTCCCTCAGGTATTAACAGTTTGCACAATCCTGGAAACAAATGTAGTTTCCTCTGGGCAGTGGGCACAATATCTCCCCTGAAATACAAAGCAGCCTAATATCTGTCACATTAACCCCACTCTTGCTGGCTGCCTGTTAGAAATGGATTTTTCCTGCCTTTATTTTGAGGCAGGCTTATCATTGTACTACAGTCATGTGTTGTGTGGGATGGGTATCTTCTATGCTGGTGCTGACATGAGCTGAGCTGCACAGCGCACACTGGGACGTCTCAGAAGCAAAGGGAAGAGGATTCTTCGATGAAGCCGTTCGCTAAGCTCAACTCCCAGTGACTCAGCCGGCGCAGCCTAACTATTACCTCCCCTCCATCCTCCTGCTTTCATTAATAGGAGCGCGTTGATTGGGACACGGTGGAAGAGATGTGGGCAGCATCAGAGCCTGCACACTTCAGTGGTGACATACAGCGGCGCGTGACAGGAGGGAGGGATTTCCTCCATCAGTCCCTCCTCCTCCATCCGTCCCTCCCGCCTCCTCCTGTCTGCCGAGCGCGGCACTCGCGGCCGTGTTGACATATATAAAGGCTAAGGCTGCAGGAATCCAGTACCGAAAATGTGAACTTGACGATACAGAATCGATACTGACTTACAAGTATCGATTGGGTATCGCATGTTCGATACCCGAAACAACCCTAATTCAGACAGCACAGTGCTGCTGTCTTAGGGTGAGCTGTTCAAAAGGACACGCCCCCGATCCCGTTAGGCCATGCCCCCTTCCACTCCTCAGCCAACAGGGATTGAAAAAATGAAGTTAAAAATCAACTTCTAGGTCCCGCTAAGCCACCTCCTGACCCGGTTAGGCCACGCCCTGCCCCCTCCGCAGCCTAGAGGGATTACCAAAATGTAGTTAAAAATCAACTTCTGTCAGCTGCAGAGGTGGGAAGGATGGTGACTTACTCCCTGCAGCTCACTCTCAGACAGGACAGTGCTGCTGTCTTAGGGTAAGCTGTTAATAAGGCCACACACCCTATCTAGTTAGGCCACGCCCACTCCCTCCGTGTCAGCTGCAGGGGTGGGAGTGAGGGTGACTTTCTCCTTGCAGCTCATGCTCAGACAGCACAGTGCTGCTGCCTGAGAGTGAGCTGTTCAAAAGGACATCCCTGTGTCCATCCAGGCCCTAAACCAGACGGAGAACATGAAGTCTGAAAGCCGGACTGTCCGGTCTAAAACTGGACGTCTGGCCACCCTAGGGGTAGGCTGCTGTGGAGGTCACAGTTAAGGGAATGGTCCCCTATGGGGGTCAGTATTAAGGGGCAGATTTCTGTAAAGGCCACTGTTAAGGGGGAGGGCCCCTGTGGAGGTCACTGTCAAGGGGGTGGTGTGCTGTGAAACTCACTGTTAAAGGGGAACTCTGCTGTAAAGGTAAAAGTTAAGGGGGTGGGCTGCTGTGGAGGTCCCATTTTAAGGGACGGGACACCTCTCAATTGTATGTACATTATTGCCAGAAGCCTGACTAATAAAACTGGTGAACTGGAATTAGTGATGTGTGAGGAGAACCGCAGAGGGGGAGGGGTTTGCCCTTATGTAAAGTCCTGTCTAAAGCCCACACTCCGGGAAGTTGTAAGTGAGGAACATGAACATGTGGAGTCACTGTAGTTAGAAATACTTGGGAGCCAAAAATAATAATAAAATGCTAATAGAAGTCCACAGAAAATCTACTATTAAGGCTACATGCACACGACCGTATGTGTTTTGCGGTCCGCAAAATGCGGATCCGCTAAAAAAACAGATGACGTTCCGTATGGCATCCGTTTTTTTTGCGGATCAGTTATTTTTGCGGATTCATTGTAATAATGCCTATCCTTGTCCGCAAACTAGAAAAAAATAGGACATGCTCTATTTTTTTGCGGAATGGAAAAACGGACATACGGAAACGGAATGCACACGGAGTACCTTCCGTTTCTTTTGCAGACCCATTGAAATGAATGGTTCCGCATATGGTCCGCAAAAAAACGGAACGGTTACGGAAAGAAAATACGTTCGTGTGCATGAGCCCTAAATGAGATAGATGAGGTGGTAAATCATGAGGTTGTTATTATGGGGGACTTCACTTACCCAGATATAGACTGGGAAACTGAAAGCTGTACATCTTATAAAGGAAACAGGTTCTTGGCAATAATATTGGCTAACGTCCGTAGCAGGCAGTAGGCCGGGTGGGCAGACGGGAAATAGCAGCGTGACTCACTACGTCATGCACCTGCCCCGCCCACTTTATGAATGAAGCAGGCAGCGCGGGCGTGTGACGTAGTGAGTTACGCTGCCAGTGTCTGCCCGCCCGGCCTCCTTCCTCCTGCCTGCTACGGACGTTATTAGGTACAGGCTGCTGGATTGAAGATATTCTATTGTTAAATATTGCCTACAGTTAGATAACATTAATACAGTGAGCAGGGCCCGGTGCAATAGAATACAGTGACTGCACCGGGCCCCGCTGCCATTACAAAACTAGATGCCACTGTATTAGGGGTCATTCACACTACACAGGGACACTGTTATGGGAGGGATCTGTGGATGACACGTAGCATAGGATGCTATTTATCTGTCATCCATAGATCCCCCCCATAGCAGTGTCATGCCGCCCACAGATGCCCCCATAACAGTGCCGTCGATGGACGCCCCCATAACAGTGCCGTCGATGGACGCCCCCATAACAGTGCCGTCCACAGACCACCATTAGTTTAAAACCCACCAAAAGCACACCTTTTGGTTCAAAATATTTTTTTTCTTATTTTCCTACTCAAAAACCTAGGTGCGTCTTATGGGCCGATACGTTTTATAGTGCGAAAAATACGGTAAATGGTAAAAAGTATAAATCTGAAGGTGTTGAGCCTTTACAGTGATGAGGGGGGAGTTGCAGACAGGGATGAGGAGAAAGCAAAGCTATTAATTTTTTTTTCTCCACTGTATTCACTGAGGAAAATAAACTGAAAATGAAATGCAGAATGTAAAAGTAAATTCCCCATTAAAAGTGGCCTGTCTGACCCAGGAAGAAGTCCAGTGGCGTCGTAACCTCCTAAGGCCTCTTTCACACGGGTGTCATGTTTGACGCCCGGATAAGAGGCGGGTGCGGGAATATGCGCGATTTTTCAGCGCGGGTGCAAACATTTTTAATGCGTTTTGCACGCGCGTGGGAAAAATTGCCATGTTTGGTACCCAGACCCGAAGCCGGACTTCATCACTGAAGTCCGGTTTCAGGTAGAGTATTCTGGAGAATTTAGGATTTAGGACCTGTGATGACGTCACATCACATGGTCCAATCACATGGTCCATCACCATGGTAAGATGGACCATGTGATTGGACCATGTGATGTGACGTCATCACAGGTTCTTTAGTTCTTAGCTGATGCTGGGAAAGAGAGGACAGATCGCAACTACGCGATCAAGTGGCTAAGGTAAGTTAACTTTTATTATTTTTAACCCCTTCATCTTCATTTTACTAAGCATTCTTTATTAAGAATGCTATTATTTTCCTTATAACCATGTTATAAGGGAAAATAATAAAGATCTGGTCCCGTTGCTAAGCAACCATGCGGGAAAATCGCACTGCATCCGCACTTGCTGCGGATGATTGCGATTTTCCGCAGCCCATTCACTTCTATGGGGCCTGCGTTGCGTGAAAACGCACAATATAGAGCATGCTGCGATTTTCACGCAACGCAGAAGTGATGCGTGAAAATCACCGCTCATGTGCACAGCCCCATAGAAATGAATGGGTCCGGATTCAGTGCGGGTGCAATGCGTCCTCCTCACGCATTGCACCCGCGCGGAAAACTCGCCCGTGTGAAAGAGACCTAAGAGTCTCGTTAAAATTGGAAAAACCTTCCTAAAAATGTCACTTTTTTTTATTGTACATTTTTAATGTGTCTGCAGTAAATCTTGTTGGCGCACAACTCAGGGGACACTATTACATTTTTAACCCCTTATTTACATCATAAATTTTAGCCTTAACCCCTTAAGGACTCAGCCCTATTTCACCCTAAGGACTCGGCCATTTTTTGCAAATCTAACCAGTGTCACTTTATGTGGTGATAACTTTAAAACGCTTTTTCTTATCCAGGCCATGCTAATATTGTTTTTTCATCACATATTGTACTTCATGACAGTGGTAAAATGAAGTCGAAAAATTTCATTTTTATTTATAAAAAAATACAAAATTTACCAAAAAGTTTGAAATATTTGCAATTTTCCAAGTTTCAATTTCTCTACTTCTATAATACATAGTAATACTGCCAAAAAAAGTTATTGATGTACATTCCCCATATGTCTACTTCATGTATCGATCATTTTGGGAATGCCATATCATTTTTTGGGGACGTTACAAGGCTTAGAAGTTTAGAAGCAAATCTTGAAATTTTTTAGAAATTTTCAGAAACCCACTTTTTAGGGACCAGTTCAGGTCTGAAGTCACTTTGTGAGGCTTACATAATAGAAACTGAAAGGGATTTTTTAACCTTGCTATTAGATATATATTATATCAGGCACTGCCACTTGTATAGATCACTGCCACTTGTTACAAGACAGGTAATTTCCTCAGAAGACACATTCCCCAGAGGGCTCTTAATTCCTGTATGCGAGCCCACCCCAGCAGACATTGACACTACAATAGATGACACACAGTTATCACTTGGAAATACAATGGATAGCAGGATCCTCATGTACATGACAGCAAGCTGTAACGAGTTTAACTTGTTAGCATCTAGACTACCATTGTAATATGTAAAATACCCCTTCATGTATTGTATATGGCAGATACCAGTATTGTTTACCGACTTCCCAAAATTAACATGTCATCTGCTGAGCTAATTTTTTAGCAGGTCTATTCAGACTTTCAGCACCATGGAGAGCAGGACGCTTCTGAAAGCGTCCTGCTTCCATGGCAACCATCACCCGCTGCCATAAGAGAGCAGCGGGTGATGGATGGGGAGGGAGGGTGGCTCTTTCCCTCTGCGATCCCATCCTGTTGGGGGGCTGCAAAGGCACAGCAGCCCCCTGATGGGCGAGGGAGGGAGCTCCCTCCCTGTTAACCCTTCCATACCGCGGTCCGTACGGACCGCAGTATGGAAGGGGTTAAACGGCTGGCATCTGATTAAGCACAGATGCCAGCCGTTTCTGTCAGAGTGTCAGCAATGTGCTGACACTCTGATAGATCCACTAGACACCAGGGAATATTACAGATATATGTAATATTCCCTGGTTCCTCACTTCATGGCTTTTTTTAAAAGCAACCAGGATATGTGAATGACAGAGATGTGCACTTGTCTCTGTCAGGGTTTTAGCCATGGAGCTCCTCCCTGGCTAACAGCGGAGCGCTGCGATTGGATGCGCTTGCTGCCAGGGTGAAGAGACACCGCCCACCAGAACTAAAAGAAACCTCCTACTATAACCAAGTCGCCTCATTAGCATAAGAGGCGCAGAAGATAACGGGAGCGCAGCGGGCGAACAGGGGGTCGTTTTGAAAAAAAAAAAAAACTGTGTGCGGACATCAGCGGCAGCAGCCCAGTAAGATGTTATAAGTATCCCAACAATATTTTTGGGCTGAAAGGTCCTCTTTAACCTCTTAAGGACATAGGGCGTATGGGTACGCCCTAATGTCCGAGTCCTTAAGGACACAGGGCGTACCCATACGTCCTAAATTAAATCCTGTATAAAAAAAATAAAAAATCGCTAGAAACATGGTTCCTGCTGCGATCGTGCAGCAGGAACCATGTTCATATGCCGAGGGGGGTCCTGTGACCCCCCCGTATCGGCAATCGCTGCAAACTGCAGGTCAATTCAGACCTGCGGTTTGCAGCGCTTTGCGATGTATCTGATCCCCGCGGTCTATGACCGCGGGAATCAGATACTTTAAAATGCCGGGAAATGTTTTTTTTTTATTCCTATAACCTCCCCCCGTGTGCGCTCATTGTGAGGCTTGCGGGCGGTGCGGGGGGCGGGCGGGCGCGCGATCCTCTGCCCGCCCCTCCGCTCATTTTCAGGATGGCCGAGCGTGACAAGCAGAGTGTCAGCACATTGCTGACACCCTGCTTGTAACGGCTGACATCCGTGCAGGCACGGATGTCAGCCTATTAACCCCTTCCACGCCGCGGTCCATAGGGACCGCTGTATGGAAGTGGTTAAGAGGGAGGGAGCTGCTGTGGGGGGCTGCTGTGCCCGGTGCAGCCCCACTAGCTCCAGTCCCTAGCTTCCCTCCCTCCTCATCCTCCGCTGCTCTGTTATAGCAGCGGAGGACGGTAACTATGGCAACAGGACGCCTTCAACGGCGTCCTGCTTGCCATGGTAACAGAAGTCTGATCAGACTTTTGCTAAAGGCAAAAGTCTGATCAGACTAAGTGTCAAGTAAAAAATATAGTACATTACATTATATAATGTACTGTATTGTATTATACAGACACCAGATCCACTGGATCTTCAAGAACCAAGTGGGTCTGGGTCCAAAAAAAATTTAAAAAAAGTAAAAAAAGGTAAAAACAAAAAAACACATTTATCACTAATAAAAAAAAATAAAAAAAAACACACTACACATGTTATATATCACTGCATCCGTAACGACCTGATCTATAAAATGGGTTTGTTACTTTTCCCGTACGGTGAACGTCATAAAAAAAACCCCCAAAAAACAATGATAAAATTGAAATTTTGCCCACCTCACTTCTAAAAAAGTTAATAAAAGTGATCAAAAAAGTTGTATCTACACCCAAATGGTACTTATCAAACCGTCACCTCGTCCCGCAAAAAATGATACCTTACCTAAGACAATCGCCCAAAAAATAAAAAAATGATTGCTCTCAGGCTATGCAGATACTAAAACAGGCATCCTCAAACTGCGGCCCTCCAGCTGTTGCAAAACTCCAACTCCCAGCATGCCTGAACAGCCTGCAGGTATCAGTCTACAGCAGGGCATTGTGGGAGTTGTAGTTTTACAACAGCTGGAGGGCCGCAGTTTGAGGATGCCTGCACTAAAACATAATTTTTTTTTTTGTTTCAAAAATATGATTGTGTAAAACCTAAATAAATAAAAAGTAGACATATTAGATATCACCGCATCCGTAAGAACCTGAACTATAAAAATAACACATGACCTAACCCCTCAGGTGAACACCGCAAAAAAAAAAAAAAAAAACTGTGCTAAAAGCCTTTTTTTGTCACCTTACATCACAAAACGTCTAATGAAAAGCGATCAAAAAGTCATATACATTTCAAAATAGTGCCTTTAAAACAGTCATCTCATCCCGCAAAAAATGCCACGCTACCTAAGAAAATCGCCCAAAAAATAAAAAAATTATGGCTCTTAGGCTATGCAGACACTAAAACATAATTTTTTTTTTGTTTCAAAAATGATATGATTGTGTAAAACCTAAATAAATAAAAAGTAGACATATTACGTATTGCCGCGTCCGTAAGATCCTGAACTATAAAAATAACACACGAACTAACCCCTCAGGTGGACACCGCAAAAAAAAAAAAAAAATACTGTAAAAAGCAGTTTTTTGTCACCTAACCTAACAAAAAGTGTGACAGCAAGCGATTAAAAAGTCATATGCACCCCAAAATAGTGCCATTAAAACCGTCATCTCATCCCGCAAAAAATGAGCCCCTACCTAAGACAATTGGACAAAAACTAAAAAAAAAAATGACTCAGACTATGGAGATACTAAAATAGTTTTTTGTTTAACAAAGGATATTATAGTGTAAAACCTAAATAAATTAAAAAGAGTAGACATATTAGGTATTGCCACGTTCGTAAGAATCTGCTCTATAAAAATAACACATGACCTAACCCCTCAAATGAACACAGTCACAAAAATGAAATAAATACGGTCCCAAAACAGCTATTTTTTCCAAATTTTCCATTTTAATCATTTTTTTCCAGTAAAAAAGCAAGGGTTAACAGTCAAACAAAACTCTATATTTATTGCCCTGATTCTGTAGTTTGCAGAAACACCCCATATGTGGTCATAAACTGCTGTATGGCCAAACGTCAGGGCGCAGAAGGAAAGGAACGCCATATGGTTTTTGGAAGGCAGATTTTGACGGACTGTTTTTTTTACACTATGTCACATTTGAAGCTCCTCTGATGCACCCCTAGAGTAGAAACTCCATAAAAGTGACCCCATATAAGTAACTACACCCCTCAAGGTATTCAAAACTGATTTTACAAACTTTATTAACCCTTTAGGTGTTCCTCAAGAGTTTATGGCAAATGGAGATGAAATTTCAGAATTTCTATTTTTTATTACCTTGTCTCACAAAAATGAATTATAGAGCAACCAAAAATCATACATACCCTAAAAATAATAGCACCAAAACTGCCACCTTATCCAGTAGTTTCCAAAATGGGGTCACTTTTTTGGAGTTTCTACTCTAGGGGTGCATCAGGGGGGCTTGAAATGGGCCATGGTGTAAATAAACCAGTCCATCAAAATTTGCCTTTCAAAAACCATATGGCGTTCCCTTCCTTCTGCACCCTGCCGTTTGGTGATACAGCAGTTTACAACCACATATGGGGTGTTTCTGCAAACTATGGAATCAGGGCTATAAATATTGGGTTATGTTTGGCTGTTAACCCTTGCTTTGTTCCTGGAAAAAATGGATTCAAATGGAAAATTTGCCAAAAAAAAATCGAAATTCTGAAATTTTATGTCCATTTGCCATGAACTCTTGTGGAACACCTAAAGGGTTAACAATGTAAAATCAGTTTTGAATACCTTAAGGGGTGTAGTTTCTAGAATTCATTTTTGGGTGGTTTCTTTTATGTAAGCCTCACAAAGTGACTTCAGACCTGAACTGGTCCTTAAAATTGGGTTTTTGAAATTTTCGGAAAATTTTCAAGATTTGCTTCTAAACTTCAAAGCCTTGTAACGTCCCCAAAAAATAAAATGGCATTCCCAAAATGATCCAAACATGAAGTAGATATTTGGGGAAAGTAAAGTAATAACTATTTTTAGCTGTATTACTATGTATTTTAGAAGTGGAGAAATTGAAACTTGAAAATTAGCAAATTTTTCTAAATTTTTGGTAAATTTAGTATTTTTTATACAAAAAAATGAACTTTTTTGACAAAATGTTAACAGTGTCATGAAGTACAATATGTGACGAAAAAACAATCTCAGAATGGCCTGGATAAGTAAAAGTGTTTTAAAGTTATCACCACATAAAGTGACATTGGTCAGATTTGCAAAAAATGGCCTGGTCCTTAAGGTGAAATAGGGCCGTGTCCTTAAGGGGTTAAGGACCAATAATATTTTCCCCCTTTGTGTTCTAGCAGTCATAACTTTTTTATTTTTCTTCTACATTTTTATTTTGCTGGATTAGTTGTAGGTTTTTTTAAGAACCATTTTGGGGTATATATTGTGTATTAAATAACTTTTATTATTTTATTTTTAGGGGAAAAGATTAAAAAACAGCAATTTTTACATTGTTGTATTGTAGAATCGATTTACGGTGTTCACTGTGTGATAAAAATAACATAATTTTATTATGTTGCGTCTGTACACAGATTATAATACCACATTTCTATATATTTTTACTATTGTTCCTCTCCTCTTGCAGCTGCTCCCTCATTCTCCTCTTGACTAATATGGAGGAGGGGGGCTGTTGTAGCTGCTCATATCTCTGGTTTGGTACCAGCTAGATATATGGGCTTGGTATTGTTTGAAAGCTGACATTCCAGACAATACCAGAATGACAGCAATGTGTTCAGTACAGGGCAAGATATCATTGATAGAAATCGGGATGCAGTGAATGCAGCTAAAAGTGAAAGTAAAAACAGGTTTTAACCACGATTATTCCTGACTCGATTTGTAACAGTGATTTCTCCTCTGTTGCTTGGACGCTGCTATTTTTGTCTGAAATGCCAGCTTTCAAACAAGACCAGTTACATGTTTCTAGCTGCTACCATTCAGGAGATGGCAGCATCCAAAGCAGCCCTGTCCCCTCCACTTTCTGCCGGAGCCCAGCTTCAGAACAGTTACAGGGGATATAAAAAGTCTACACACCCCTGTTAAAATGTCAGGTTTCTGTGCTTTAAAATAATGAGACAAAGATAAGTTATTTGAGAATTTTTTCCACCTTTTAATGTGACCTATAAACTGTACAACTCAATTGAAAAACAAACTGAAATCTTTTAGGTAGAGGGAAGAAAAAATATAAAAATAAAATAATATGGTTGCATAAGTGTGCACATCCTTAAACTAATACTTTGTTAAAGCACCTTTTGATTTTATTACAGCACTCAGTCTTTTGGGGTATAAGTCTATCAGCATGGCACATTTTGACTTGGCAAGATTTGCCCACTCTTCTTTGCAAAAACACTTAAAATCTGTCAGATTGCGAAGGCATCTTCTTTGCACAGCACTCGTCAGATCACCCCACAGATTTTCAATCGGATTCAGGTCTGGGCTCTGGCTGGGCCATTCCAAAAATTTAATCTTCTTCTGGTGAAGCCATTCCTTTGTTGATTTGGATGTATGCTTTGGGTCTTCGTCATGCTGAAAGATGAAGTTCCTCTTTATGTTCAGCTTTCTAGCAGAAGCCTGAAGGTTTGTGCCAGTATTGACTGGTATTTGGAACTGTTCATAATTCCCTCTATCTTAACTAAGGCCCCAGTTCCAGCTGAAGAAAAACAGCCCCGCAGCATGATGCTGCCCCCACCATGCTTCACTGTGGGTATGGTGTTCTTTTGGTGATGTGCAGTGTTGTTTTTGCACCAAACATATCTTTTGTCCTCTGCTCACTGCGCCTGCGCCACTGCGCCAGCGCCTGCGCTGGATTTCACAAGGAGACAGTGCCGGAGGATCGCTGCCCGGCACTGTCCCTCAAAGTAAGAAGGGGCGTGCCAGCAGGTTGCCGCACAGAGCTTCTAGGAGCAGGGCAACGCCCCCCCTGCTCCTAGAGGCTAATTTACATATTATAAAATTACGTTTTTCTGCCCGAATATAGCTCGGATTTTTGTAAAAAAGATATTATCAAGCTGCTCTGACATTAGCACATAGCTAATGTCAGACAGCTTATAATGTCAAAAAGTGATGACAGAAGCCCTTTAATGTTGCTGTTGGCCTCTTGGTGGCCTCCCAGACCAGTTTTCTTCTCGTCTTTTTATCAATTTTGGAGGGACGTCCAGTTCTTGGTAATGTCACTGTTGTACCATATTTTCTCCACATGATGATGACTGTCTTCACTGTGTTCCATGGTATAGCTAATGCCTTGGAAATTGTTTTGTACCCTTCTCCTGACTGATACCTTTTAACAATGAGACCCCTCTGATGCTTTGGAAGCTCTCTGTGGACCATGGCTTTTGCTGTGGGACGTGACTAAGAAAATTTCAGGAAAGACCAACTAGAGAAGCTGAACTTTATTTGGGGTTAATCAGAGGCACTGTAAATGATGGCACGTGTATGCTGACTCCTATTTAACATCATTTTGAATGTGATTGCTTAATTCTGAACACAGCTACATCCCCAGTTATAAGAGGGTGTGCACACTTATGCAACCACAATATATATATATATATATATATATATATTTATTTATTTTTTTTTTCTTCCCTCCAGCTAAAAGATTTAAGTTTGTTTTTCAATTGAGTGGTACTGATCATTTTTGGTCTGGGCTCCGGCAGAACAGTTAACTACTTTTCCCAAAACCCGAGCTGGACTTGGGCAAAACAGTTAGGTGGCTAAAGTGGTTGTCTTATACGACAATGGGAGCATATCCTAGCGATATGCCCCCATTGTCTGTGATGAGACAACCCATTTAACCCCTTAAGGACCGGGGGTTTTGGGATTTTTGCTCTTTTGTTTTGCGCTCCCTGCCTTCCAAAAGCCATAACATTTTTATATTTCCGCTCACATAGCCATATGACGGCTTGTTTTTTGCGGGACAAGTTGTACTTTTAACGCTACCATTTATTTTTGCATGTGATGTAGTGAGAAACGGGAAAAAAATTCCAAATGGGGTGAAATTGCAAAAAAAAAGCAATTTCAGCACAGTTTTACGGGTTTTTAAATTACAACGTTCGATTTGCGATAAAACTGACTGGTAAATTTTATTCTTCAGGTCAGTACGAATCCGGCAATACCTAATATGTATAGTTTTTCTTGCGTTTTGATTATTTTATTTTTTTGTCGCCATGTTTTGACCCCTATAACTTTTTTGTAATTATGCGTACGGAGCAGTGTAGGGGCTCATTTGTTGCGGGGCAATCTGAACTTTTAATTGATACCATTATGGGGTGCGTATGATGTTTTCATCACTTTTTATTAATTTTTTTTTAGGAAATGAAGCGTCCAAAAATGGCGAATTAGCCATTTGGACGCTTTCTTTCCGTTTTTATGTTTACCGTATGGTGAATATTTTTTAATATTATTATAGTATGGGCGTTTTCGCACATTGCGACACCCATTATGTGTAATTTTTTTAATTTTTAATTTATTTTATTTTCATTTTGGGGAAAGGGGGGTGATTTGAATTTTTATATTTTTTTTATTTTATTTTTATTTTTTAAATTTTTTTTTTTTTTTTTTTTTTACCACTTTCTTATAGTTCCCATAGGGAACTATAAGATGCAATCATCAGATTGCTATTCTCATATATTCCAATGCAATAGCATTGGAATATATGAGAAAATACGTATATTTCCTATGGAGCCTATTACAGTCATAGGCTCCATAGGAATACTATGTAGTAACCTAGGTTTCATTCACAGAAACCTAGGCTACTACATGCATGCTCCGGCTCCCCTTGTGGCCATCAGGGGAGCCGAGCACAAACCAAGTGAAACTTTCGGTTTGTGCTGATCAGATGCCGTGGTCAGGATTGACCACGGCATCTGAGGGGTTAAATGTCCGCGATCGGCATCGCTGCCGGTCGCAGACATGAGCTGCGGGTGTCAGCTTGATGAATCAAGCGTTTACCCGCAGCTCATGCGCCTGCTCCGTGCGGGAGCGGGCGCCATCTTTAAAGTGCGGACGAAGGGCGTACATGTACGCCCTTCGTCCTTAAGGGGTTAAATAGATTAAAATAGACAAATTGCTGTGACCAGATGGCACACACTCCGGTATTGGAAAAAAATTAACTAATGTCATAACCAGACCCTTATTTCTGATATTTAAGGACTCTATTTTGACAGGGAGTGCTCCACAGGATTGCTGCTTAGCAAATGTGGTGCCAATATTCAAAAAGGGTTCAAAAACAGAGCCCGGAAACTATAGGCCGGTAATTCAACATCTGTTGTGGGTAAACTGTTTGAAAGGGTTTCTAAGAGATGCTATCTTGGAGTACCTCAATGAAAATAAGCAAATAACGCCATATCAGCATGGCTTCATGAGGAATCGTGTCATGTCAAACTAATTTAATCAGTTTCTATTAGGGCTGCACGATATATCGAAAAAATAATCGAATCGCTATAAGTGCAGATTGCGATATGGAGATTTGACCGACCCGAAAATGCTGCGATTTATATATAAAGGGGCACCGCGCACATGACTGGCTTTGCGTTTAAAGTATTTTACTACTGTCTGAAACAATCTCTCTCCTATTGATAAAATGGCCAGCCTATGTACTCACTTTCACTATAAATGCACTGCAGCGAGCAGCAGGGGGCGGGCCGGCGCGTGACTGATGTCACTTAGTCACGCTCCTGCTTCCTGAATGAAGTGGGAGGAGCGTGACTAAGTGACCGGCCGGCCCGCTCGCTGCAGTGCCATCCACAGATCCCCCCCATAACAGTGCCGTCCACAGATCCCCCCCCCCCCCATAACAGTGCCATCCACAGATCCCCCCATAACAGTGCCATACCCAGCCGCGTCAGCGGCTCATATGGGAAAATCCAAGCAAATAGACCTCTAGCACAATTCCCTTTAAAATATCGCATCGCATATAGTTATCGCAATTTTTAGGGCCCTAATCGCAATCGCACAAAATTCCCATATCGTGCAGCCCTAGTTTCTATGAGGAGGTAAGTTCTAGACTTGACCGCGGCGAATCAATGGATATCGTATATCTTGACTTCTGCAAAGCATTTGATACTGTACCATATAAAAGCTTAGCATATAAAATGATAATGCTTGGACTGGGAGACTAGGTCTGTATGTGGGATCAGTATTGGACCCCATTCTCTTCAATATATTAATTATATATTTATTAATGATGTTGTAGAAGGACAGTATACTGCTATAGATGGATATGGATAGATTGGAGGCTTGGGCAGAGAAGTGTCAGATGAAGTTTAAGCCCTAATTCACACGTCCGCAATCTTCGTCCGCACCCGTTCCGCAAATTTGTGGAACGGGTGCGGACCCATTCATTTTGAATGGGGACGTGATGGATGCGGTGAGCACACACTGTGCTCTCCGCATCCGCATTTGCGGAGTGCGCCCCTGATCTTCCGGATGGCGGCTCCGCAAAAATATAGAGCATGTCCTATTCTTGCCCGCCATTGCGGACAAGTACAGGCATCTCTATAGGGCTAGTGGCAAGGTGTGTTGCGGATCCGCAAAACACTACGGACATGTGAATAAGGCCTAACACTGACAAGTGTAAGGTTATACACATGGGAAGGAATAATGCAAGTTACCAGTATATACTAAATGGTAAAACACTGGTTAACAAGGACATGGAAAAGGACCTAGGAATTTTAGCAAACAGCAAACTAAGCTGTAGAAACCAGTGTCAGGTAGCTGCTGCCAAGGCCAATAAGATAATGGGTTGCATCAAAAGGGGCATAGATGCCTGTGACGAGAACATAGTCCTACCACTTTACAAATCACTGGTTAGACCACACATGGAGTACTGTGTACAGTTCTGGGCTCCTGTGAACAAGGCAGACATAGCAGAGCTGGAGAGGGTTCAGAGGAGGGCAACTAAAGTAATAACTGGAATGAGGGATCTACAGTACCCTGAAAGGTTATCAAAATTAGGGTTATTCACTTTAGAAAAAAGACAAGTAAGGCTCGATCTAATAACTATGTATAAATATATACCGCCTTTAAGTACCTCCTGCAGACCAGCTATTGGCAGGGGAAGATAGAGGGTGTGTGCAGGCTGCCTCACAAAGGGAGCAGAGACATGCCCGCACACACCTTGAATACACCCATTGAGCCAGGATGGAAATGCTAGTGGCAGGAATGCAAATCACAGCTAAGAACCACAGCTGCCCGCGCCTGTCAGCACGACGTGCAGTAGCGGGAAGAATTGAAGAAGCCCCGCGCCCGTACCAACATATGGCGACAGAATCGCAGGTACAGGATGCTGGGCTTAACCATAACGATCTTTGCCTTTCAACTATGTAAATCGCTGCAGTGTCCTTGTATTTCTGTTAATGGAGACAAATCAATAGTCGATCAATGAAGAAGACTGCCATATGAAAACTCATTTTGTTGTTCTCTCTACACCTATCTCACGGGTATCAATCAGAACAGCCTTCACAGTGACGTTCTGTGCAGAGACTCAAACCTGTTCCCTCAGGCTTGTGCACAGAACGTCATCTGTCAAGCCTGCCTCGTCAAAACGTGATGGTTTGGGAAAACTCTTGTAGAGACCCTTCTAGACAGCCCCTTTACAAAGAAAATTGTATAAGAAATCATCAGTTATGCCAAAGTGTTACACTGGCAGACTTTAAAAAAATATGTAAAGATCGGAATCTACTGTGAGCTATTATAGGGGTCCTGATATTCTATTTTGGTGTAATCTGTCCACAAAGCATTGTTCCAATAACTTTTTGGCTTGTCTAGGTGTTCTTTAGTGAACTGCAGACTGGCAACAATGCTCTTTTTGGAGAGCAGCGCCTTTCTCCTTGCAGTGTTGCAGCTCATTGTTTAGTGTCCTGACATTAGTCATGGACATTAACACTAGCTCAGTGGTGGCGAACCTATGGCACGGGTGCCAGAGGCGGCACTCAGAGCCCGGCCTGGAAAAAGTCTATGGTGTACCAATATTCCTTAGACTCTTCCTGCCATTCATCAGTGCAGGGCGCACTATGAACAGCACAGGCAGTGCACTGAATGTAAGCATGGCTATTATAGCTAAATGATAAAGTACATAGAAGATATACTATACTGGACTGTAGTATTCAGGGTAAATTGCTGTGTTGGCACTTTGCGATAAATACGTGAGTTTTGGGTTGCAGTTTGGGCACTCTGTCTGTAAAAGGTTCGCCATCACTGCACTAGCTAATGTGAGAAAGGCCTTTATTTACTTAGAGGTTACCTTGGATTTCTTTGTGGCCTCACAGTCTATTACGTGGCTTGATCTTGGCGTGATCTTTGTTTGTTGACCACTCCTGCGGAGGGTATTAGTGGCCTTGAAATTGATTTCTACACAATCGTACTGACTGGATTGGTGGAGTCCAAACTCTTTAGAGATAGTTTTCAGCCTGATCAGCATCAACAGCTCTTCTTCTGAGGTCCTCAGAAATCTTTGTTTGTGTTATCATGTACTTACACAAACATATTGTGAAGATCAGACTTTGATAGATCTCTGATCTTTATATAAAACAGGTCACCTACTCACACCTGTTCCTCATCCTATTGATTGAAAACACTTAACTCTTATTTTGCCTTCAAATTATCTTCTAATCCTAAAGGTTAACATACTTTTGCCACTCATAAACATGTGACATTGGATCATGTTCTTCAGTAAAGAAATGACTGTCTGTTATTTTTGAGTCATTTGATTTAGCTATCTTTATCTACTTTTACAACCTGTATGAAAGTCTGCTAAAGCTTTAGGTCAGCTGTATTCAGAAATATAGAACACTAGCAGGATGACCTGGCTTCACATGGGTATATTTCCACTATTTTGTTTAATGTTTGTGTGTGTCGTTAAAAGATATCCACAGAGATATCACAAGTTAGTGGAATATGAGACTTTGTAAAAAACAAAAAATAAATAAATAAAATATCAATTTCCGCTAACTTGTGCCCAAAAAAATAAAATTCTGTGAACTCGACATGCCCCTCACGGAACACCTTGGGGTGTCTTCTTTCCAAAATGAGGTCACATGTGGGGTATTTATACTGCCCTGGCATTTTAGGGGCCCTAAAGCGTGAGAATCCAAATGCGTAAAAATGCCCTGTGAAATCCTAAAGGTACTCATTGGTTTTAGGGCCCCTTTGCGCATCTTGGCTGCAAAAAAGTGTCACTCATATGGTATCGCCGTACTCAGGAGAAGTAGGGCAATGTGTTTTGGGGTGTATTTTTACATATACCTATACTGTGTGTGAGAAATATCGCTGTAAACGACAACTTTTTAAAACATTTTATACAAAGTTGTCAATTTACAGAGATATTTCTCTCACCCAGCATGGGTATATGTAAAAATACACCCCAAAACACATTGCCCTACTTCTCCTGAGTACGGCGATACCACATGAGTGACACTTTTTGCAGCCAAGATGCAAAGGGCCCTAATTCCAATGAGTACCTTTAGAGAGAGCATTTTTACGCATTTTCTTCTCACGCTTTAGGGCCCCTAAAATGCCAGGGCAGTATAAATACCCCACATGTGACCCCATTTTGGAAAGAAGACACCCCAAGGTATTCCGTGAGAGGCATGGCGAGTTCATAAAAGATTTTTTTTTTTTTTTGCACAAGTTAGCGAAAAATTGATTTTTAATTGTTTTTTTCTCACAAAGTCTCCCTTTCCGCTAACTTTTGACAAAAAGTTAAATTTTTCATGGACTCACTATGCCCCTCAGCGAATACCTTGGGGTGTCTTCTTTCCAAAATGGGGTCATTTGTGGGGTGTTTGTACTGTTCTGGCTTTTTGGGTGGGGCTAAATTGTGAGCAGCCGTGTAAAACCTAAAGGTATTCATTGGAATTAGGGCCCCTTTGCGCACCCAGGCTGCAAAAAAGTGGCACACATGTGGTATCGCCGTACTCAGGAGAAGTAGGGCAATGTGTTTTGGCGTGTATTTTTACATATACCCATGTTGGGTGAGAGAAATATCTCTGTAAATTGACAACTTTGTATAAAAAAATTTAAAAAGTTGTCGTTTACAGCGATATTTCTCACACAAAGTATGGGTATATATAAAAATTCACCCCAAAACTCATTGCCCTACTTCTCCTGAGTACGGCGATACCACATGTGTGACACTTTTGCAGCCAAATGCGCAAAGGGCCCAAATTCCAATGAGTACCTTTAGGATTTCACAGGGCATTTTTACGCATTTGGATTCTCACGCTTTAGGGCCCCTAAAATGCCAGGGCAGTATAAATACCCCACAAGTAACCCCATTTTGGAAAGAAGACACTCAAGGTATTCCGTGAGGGGCATGGCGAGTTCACAGAAAAAAAAAATTTGGCACAAGTTAGCGGAAATTGATATATATATATATTTTTTTACAAAGTCTCATATTCCACTAACTTGTGACAAAAAATAAAATTTTACATGAACTCACCATACCCCTCACGGAATACCTTGGGGTGTCTTCTTTCTAAAATGGGGTCACATGTGAGGTGTTTGTACTGCCCTGGCATTTGAGGGTCTCCGCAATCATTACACGTATGACCAGCATTAGGAGTTTCTGCGATTCTCCTTATATTGAGCATACGGGTAATGAGATTTTTTTTTTCCGTTCAGCCTCTGGGCTGGAAAAAAAAAATAATAATTAGCGGCACAGATTTTTTTCATTCGCATCGATCAATGTGGATGAAAAAATCTCTGCCAAAATCAGTGACTGCGGTGCGGTGGGCTGGGCGCTAGCTACCTAACAAGTAGCTAACTAACTGGCGGTGATAAGGGACCCTTAGGCCCCATTCACACGTCCGCAATTCTGTTTGCGGAACTGAATTGCGGACCCATTCATTTTTATGGGGACAGACTTTGTCCCGCTCGGATCCGGAATTACGGATCAGCGCTTCCGGGTCTGCACTTCTGTTTCGCAAAAATATAGAACATGTCCTATTCTTGTCCGCAATTGCGGACAAGAAAAAGCATTTTCTATATAGTTCTGGAAATGTGCGGATCTGCAAAATGCGGAAAGCACATTGCCGGTGTCTGTGTTTTGAGGATCTGCGGATCCGCCGACGCGTCAACTCAGAACTACAGGACCGCCCGCCGGACGCATCCGTGCGTTAGGCGGTCCTGTAGTGGTTAAGAGTGACTTCCACAGTACCTCGCTACCTTAACAGTGACCTCCATAGTGTATGCAACCTGATGAATATCCAGGCTAACTGCCACAACAGACAATGGCTCCTGTAATTTGGCGGTTGGGTTATTAAGCGTATTTTTTGGCAAATAATCATAATGCGAGGGGTAAAATTTCCACTCAAAACATAGTCTATGCCATTCCCTGAGTCACAGGAGGTGGCTGTGCAAAATTTCGTGATTGTAAATGCGGCGGTGCAGATTCCTTTAGTGAACATACACACGTACATACATACACTCAGCTTTATATATTAGATTCTGAAGGGTTTTTACGTTTTCAAGCACCCCTTTGTACAAGGGCTTGTGTTTTTGTGGAATGAATTGTATTATTCAATAACCATCTGGGGTGCGTATAATTTATTTATTAGAGTTTATTCACTCTTGGTGGGGAGGGGGCACGTTAACCCTTAGGATACCGGAGGTTTTTTTGTGTTTTCATTTTTCTTCCTTGTGCCATAATTTTTTTATTTTTCAGTTCGCATATCCATATGAGGGCTTGTAATTTCTAATGCCACCATTTAATATGGTATACAATTTAGGCTACTTTCACACTGGCCTTTTTGGATCCGCTTGTGAGATCTGTTTCAGGGCTCTCACAAGCGGTCCAAAACGGATCAGTTTTGCCCCAATGCATTCTGAATGGATAAGGATCCATTCAGAATGCATCAGTTTGGCTCCGTTCAGTCTCCATTCCGCTCTGGAGGCGGACACCAAAACGCTGCTTGCAGCGTTTTGGTGTCCGTCTGATGGAACTGAGCCAAACGGATCCGTCCTGACATACAATGTAAGTCAATGGGGACGGATCAGTTTTCAATGACACAACAGAAAACGGATCAGTCCCCATTGACTTTCAATGGTGTTCAAGATGGATCCGTTTTGCCTATGTTCATGATAATACAAACGGATCCGTTCTGAACGGATGCATGCGGATGTATTATCAGTGCGGATCCGTCTGTGCAGATACATGACGGATCCGCACAAGACGCCAGTGTGGGAAGCCGGAAAAAAATTCCAAATGGGGTGGAATTGTAAAAAAAAAGTGTAATTCCTCCACAGTTTTACGAGTTTTGTCCCTATGACGTTCCCCTTGCGGCAGAACTGAACTTGTGCACTTCATTCTCTGGGTCAGTTTGAAAAAAAAATCACCATATTCTAGCCTTATAACTTTTTTATAGTTATTGTCTACTGAGCTCTGTGGGGGCTAATTTTTTGTGTTACGATCTTTAGTTTTTACTGATACCATTTTGGAGTGTGCGTAATCACATTTTATTACATTTTTTGGGCAAGAGAAGCAATGAAAAAAGGGCAAGTTGCCCACTTTAATACTTTCTTCCGCTACGCCATTCGCCATATTGGAAAAATATTTTTATATTTTAATAGTTCTGACGTTTTTGGATGCGCTGATGCCCATGATGTTTTAGATTTTTATTATTGATGTATTTTTTGTTTTATTCGAAGGAAATGGGGATGATTTTCAACTTATATTTTTTTTATAATTTTTTTCACGTTTTCTTTTTTTTTTTTGTACTACAACGTTCACTACTTTGTTTTTTATAGAAGATTACTATACTCCCTTAGGGAGGAAAGTAATACATGGATTGCTGATCTCCTATGTTGGCCTGCCATCTGCAGCTCTAATACGTAGGAACTGCAGCTCTAAGGCCTCTTTCACACGGGCTTCACGTTTGACACCCGGATAAGAGGCGGGTGCATTGCGGGAAAATTAGCGATTTTTCTGTGCGAGTGCAAAGCGTTTTAATGCGTTTTACACGCGTGTGGGAAAAATCGGCATGTTTGGTACCCATACCCGAACCCGGACTTCATCCCTAAAGTCCGGTTTCGGGTTGAGTATTCTGTAGATTTTATTATTTTGTTATAAGGGAAAATAATAGCATTCTAAATACAGAATGCTTAGTAAAATGTGGATGGAGGGGTTAAAAATAAAAAAATTAACTCGCCATATCCACTTGATCGCGTAGTTGCGATCTCTTCTTCATTCATTAGCTGTCGGCTAAAGGACCTATGATGAGGTCACTGAGCTCATCACATGGTCCAATCACATGGTCCATCACCATGGTGATGTACCATGTGATTGGACCATGTGATGTGACATCATCACAGGTCTTCAGCTGGTAGCTAATGCTTAAAGAAGAGAGGACAGATCGGCAACTACGCAATCAAGTGGATAAGAGTTAATTTTTTAAAATTTTTAACCCCTTAATCCACATTTTACTAAGCATTCTGTACTTAGAATGCTATTATTTTCCCTTATAACCATGTTATAAGGGAAAATAATAAAGATCGGGTCCTGTCTCTTAGCAACCTTGCAGGAAAATCGCACTGCATCTGCACTTGATTGCGGATGTTGCGATTTTCCCGCAGTCCCATTCACTTCTATGGGGCCTGCACTGCGTGAAAAATGCACAATATAAAGCGTGCTGTGATTTTCACGCAACGCAGAAGTGATGCCCCCCCCCCCGTCCGTCCGGATCAAAACTGCTCAATGAATTCATATCAGAAGAGTACTTGCAACCGTCTCACTATATAAATATATATATATATATATATATATATATACTTACCTAAAGAATTATTAGGAACACCATACTAATACGGTGTTGGACCCCCTTTTGCCTTCAGAACTGCCTTAATTCTACGTGGCATTGATTCAACAAGGTGCTGATAGCAATCTTTAGAAATGTTGGCCCATATTGATAGGATAGCATCTTGCAGTTGGTGGAGATTTGAGGGATGCACATCCAGGGCACGAAGCTCCCGTCCCACCACATCCCAAAGATGCTCTATTGGGTTGAGATCTGGTGACTGTGGGGGCCATTTTAGTACAGTGAACTCATTGTCATGTCCAAGAAACCAATTTGAAATGATTCGAGCTTTGTGACATGGTGCATTATCCTGCTGGAAGTAGCCATCAGAGGATGGGTACATGGTGGTCATGAAGGGATGGACATGGTCAGAAACAATGCTCAGGTAGCCCGTGGCATTTAAATGATGCCCAATTGGCACTAAGGGGCCTAAAGTCTGCCCAGAAAACATCCCCCACACCAGTACACCACCACCACCAGCCTGCACAGTGGTAACAAAGCATGATAGATATATGTTCTCATTCTGTTTACGCCAAATTCGGACTCTACCATTTGAACGTCTCAACAGAAATCGAGACTCATCAGACCAAGCAACATTTTTCCAGTCTTCAACAGTCCAATTTTGGTGAGCTCGTGCAAATTGTAGCCTCTTTTTCTATTTCTAGTGAGATGAGTGGTACCCGGTGGGGTCTTCTGCTGTTGTAGCCCATCCGCCTCAAGGTTGTGCGTGTTGTGGCTTCACAAATGCTTTGCTGCATACCTCGGTTGTAACGAGTGGTTATTTCAACCAACGTTGCTCTTCTATCAGCTTATATCAGTGGGCCCATTCTCCTCTGACCTCTAGCATCCACAAGGCATTTTCGCCCACAGGACTGCCACATTCTGGATGTTTTTCCCTTTTTACACCATTCTTTGTAAACCCTACAAATGGCTGTGCGTGAAAATCCCAGTAACTGAGCAGATTGTGAAATACTCAGACCGGCCTGTCTGGCACCAACAACCATGCGACGCTCAAAATGGATTAAATCACCTTTCTTTCCCATTCTGACATTTAGTTTGGAGTTCAGGAGATTGTCTTGACCAGGACCACACCCCTAAATGCATTGAAGCAACTGCTGACTAGATAATTGCATTAATGAGAAATAATACAGGTGTTCCTAATAATTCTTTAGGTGAGTATGTATGTATGTATATATATATTTATTATTTTTTTTTTTCTTTTTATGCTTAACACAAGATTTATTGAGAGCAAAAGAAAATCATAAATTACTGCTTAAACTGCTAAAAGTCGCAGGCAGTATGGTACAGAAGAACTGCAGCATAAAGGAATGCAATACCCTTAGAAGAGTAGTCATGAAATACAATCATCAATAAATCGCAAAACAAAAAAAACGGTCATGTTAGCATAACAGTGTCAGCCACAGATACCCCATAATAGTGTCACCCACAGATCCTCCAGGCTCCATAACAGTGCCATCCACAGATCCCCTGTAACAGTGTCACCGACAGATCCCCCATAACAGAGCCATCAAGAGATCCCCATAACAGAGCCATTCACAGATCGCCCCATAACAGAGGATCTAATGATGGCACTGTTATGGGGGCATCCGATCCGGGTGACACTGTTAGGGGGGGATCTGTGGATGACACATATATAGCATTTTATACTATGCTACTATGTGTCATCCGCAAATGTGCTGCACCTGCTTTTATAATGACAGCGCGGCGCCCTGAGCAGTGACTATTCTAATACATGGGGCCCCACTCACTTCGTCCAATCTTGCCTAACCTGTGTATGCATAATAAAAATTATCTTTCATACAGACTGCATGAAAGATAATTTTTATTATGCCTACATTCAGGTTAGGCAAAAGTAGACTAAGTGAGCGGGGCCCCATGTAGTAGAATTTCTAGGGCCCCGCTCACTTAGTCTAATCTTGATGACTTGCCTAATGCGGAGTCCGGGCCCCGCCACTGGGCACAGGCCAGCCCTGCGCCAGGGACGTGCACAGAGATTTTGAAGGGCAGGGGCTTAAGTAAAAAAAAAAAAAAAAAAAAAAAAAGGGCACCCCACCATGGCACATTTCTCCCCCTCCATGGGCCTGGCAGCGCAGCAGCCCCACATACATCTTACATCCAGTGGTGATGTCTCCTTTGATGTAGATGTTCTCTGTCCTCGTCTTCTCCTTTCAGACCAGACCACCATTTTTCCGCCATTTTTCTTCTCTGCAGTTTGACAAAAAATAAATCTTTGTTTTCTACTTTTCCATCATCCTCCCATCTTCTAGACAAATCATCCTACTACCCCCAATACTGTGCCGCTGTGCTCCCCAATACTACACTGCAGAAACAAATAAACCCCCTGATAATACTAGTACCACACAGAGCCCCCATATAAAATACCCCTTCTTTGTGGCCTCAGTAGAAGCCCCCATAGTGCCCCCCAATCATGTGCCAGTAACAAGTGCCCCCCAATAATGTGCCAGTAATGAGTGCCTCTCTTCCCCCCCCATGTGCCAGTAAAGTGCCTCTCTCCTCTCCCCCCCCCCATGTGCCAGTAAAGTGCCACTCTCCTCTCCCCCCTATGTGCCAGTAAAGTGCCACTCTCCTCTCCCCCCCCCCCCATGTGCCAGTAAAGTGCCTCTCTCTTCTCCCCCCCGACCATGTGCCAGTAGAACCCTTATACTTACCTCCTTCGAAGCGATGCGTGCCTCTTCCGGCCTGTGTCCCGATGCTGCCACCCGGCCCACCCAGTCCAAGAAACTGCCCTGGACCCATCCTATTAGAATTAATCACCGGCATCCCTAATCTCCGCAGGTGGATGCCGATCTTAACCCGGAAGAGTGCACTTCCAGGATTTTCACCACTTAGATGCCGTGATCACACTTGATCACGGCATCCATAGGCTGTAATGTCTGTGATCGGCATTATCGACTGCCTCGGACATTTGCCGCAGTCCTTTGCTGTTTAAAACAGCAGAGACCCGTTGGCTATGTTGCCTGCTGCACTGGCGAGTGGGCGCCATGTTTAAAGACCGAAAAAGTGGGATGGTTAAATAAACAGCAATCCCAACATCTTTTTGCATTCGTTTTCATGTTTTATTTTGCTGTAAGTGGAATGTAAAAATAATCCATCAATTCCACCATTGTTTTGGGAATTTTTATTTTTGTTTTATTTTTGTTGACCATATGACAAAAATAACAAGTCACCTGTTATTCTTACATTCTTACAGTGATGTGGCACTGTCATGTATTTTTTTATTTTTATTGTAGCAGCTCTAGAAACATTTTCTAGAACTTCTTTGCACACATACTTGTACTTTGTAGGATGGGAGTAGCTTGATTACAGGGTCCCGGTATCATGTTGTTGCTGAAGTCATAACTGGGCCTGACTAAGAGCGATCCCTTGTAGAAGGGTTGAAGGGTTTCTCCTAGAATTCGTTAAAATGTGCCACCAATTACCCGATTAACCAGCGCACACAAAGATGATCATTTATTGGCAGCAGATCGTGCTGTGTAAATGTGATCTGCTGCCGGCCAATGAGTCAGTATGGGGAAGAGCGATGTCATTAACGATCTCTCCTCCCCATACCGTGAAGGAGATCACTGCATGTAAATGCAGCGGTCTCCACCAGCAAGCAGCAGATTGTCGGGAAGAACCACCTCATTCCCAACAATCTGCTGCTTTGCCATCCCGTGTGAAGGGATGTATTTTTATATATGATGTATGATGTGAGAATGGAGCAGGCTCAGAGATAATGTAGAAATTTTTCAAACATGCATATATTATATTAATGCTTCACTGTATGCATTTTAAGGCCTATATAATTACTTCATCAACATGTACAAGCAAATATTTACCATACTTTACCTCATTGACTTCTGTGGGAGAGTTTTGTAGGCATGCTCTGTGACCTGTGCAGAGGTCAGGAGGGAGTAGATAAATCTTGACAATCGCCTAGTGTGAATGGTGTATCCTGTGTTATGCATGTATAGGTGATATCTGTAATTCTAATCCTTCCTGTGATCATAAACCGATAACTGCAGTAAAGTGATCTTTATTGACTCCGCTGCCCTGGATACAGTGGCAGAAAGGTTAGTGCAGCGATACATTATGCTGCCTGGCCAGTTTGTGGACTGAGTAGATGCACCCTGCGCCCCTGCAGTGCCTGATAGATGTCTTCCGAGGTGCTGAGCATGTGCTGCTCGCATTCTTCCCCTTAGTCATTCCGAGCAATGCCAGGGCCAGTCAGTGTGTTGTGGTAACTGTTACAGTGGCCGGAGCTCTGCACTTTTGCTGCTTTACACTGCCATGCAGAAGTCACTTCCCACACTTGCATCTCTAAAATGGATGTTGTAGGAAAATAAAATACCAATCTATAATACAGACTTTTTCAGGATTCAGTAACTTCTATTGGGAGAATATTACCATTCAATATAGTACAATTCATAGTGAAAAATTCTCAAATAATTTCGTAGACGTGTTTTTTTTTTTTTTTTTCTCTAAGCTTGTGAAATGCCACACTATATTGTGATTCTGTAAAGGAAAGCAAGCCAAAATTGTTCCATGGTCTGTAAAGATTGTAGCAGTAAACTTGATATTATGCTATTTTCTTCCCAGCCTTTATGAAAAATTATTTGACAAAAGAAAGAGCCAGCAGTTCAAGGCCTGTGTTGGAGATTTATACAGCATCTGGTACCCTTTTATCCTCTTTGCCGGTAAGTATGTTTAACAAAACAGATGTAAATAAACATTAGTTAGGAAAAACAGAAGTCCAGCACTTAGAAGGGTTTTTTGGTACCCAGATATTGATGACCTGTCCTGTCAGTAGGTCATCAATATCAGATAGGTGAGGGACAATGATCAGCTATTTTGGGTAGCTCCCAGAAACTATACAGTGGACCGAGACAGAAGCAGATGGCTCCATCCACTGTGTGGTTTCCCGCACCCAAATACTGCAGCTCATCTCCTCTTTATTTGAAAGGGAGCTGAGCTGCCGTACCCCAGCATGCCCCTTTTACCCTTTCGCTGTCTGGTTTGTTTGGACATTTTGCACCTTTGGTAGCCAGGACAATTTTCACAGTTTTGACATTTATTTATTAAAATTGCAAAAAATAGTTAATATTAGTGGATGGAAGTGTATCCCAAACAGTAAATTCAATTGAACGCATCTCTTAAAAAATAGATGTTCATAAAGGCAAGTTAGGCCTAAATTTACATGCACATATCTTCATAAAATCACCGGAACTTGAAAGACTTAAAATTTGATTTTAAAACCTTCCCAACGGCCCACTGGGTATATACGTCTTAGCTGCACATGCCCCGTGGAGATAGCGTGTACAGTATCTCACAAAAGTAAGTACCCTGCTAAGTACTAAGACCCTGCTAAGCTCTGCCTGTATGTAATGCCCCCACAGGGGTTCTTTTCCCCTGTCTATCACTATAGTCGCCCTGTTCAATCAAACCTATACATGTTATATATCAAAACGATCATCACAAAATAGGAAACCCATTGCAATAATTAATTTTTGTGTCAACTTTAATATTTAAGAAACAAAAAGCTACAATTAAAAAGAATTACTTTTTTTAATAAGAATTAGCGGTTTTCCTCCAAATTAAACCTAAAAAAAGAAAAAACATTCTAATAAAAAGTCCTAAAAAAAAAAGTCTCAAGTAAAAAAAAAAACACCACGTACATAAAATCACAAAAAAGTTGCCTGGACATTCAGACCTTTTTTAGGCTGAGTGAGTGCACCTCAAAACCTATATATTTCCTGAAAACAGACGATCCAATGATGCCCAACTTCGCGTAACTTTGTGACAAACAGGAATTGTTAAAGAAAATGCATCATAACAAACATTTGGACCTAAAAATACACAACTTTACACATACAAGACTGTAAAAATAATATTGTAAGGTATGCAAAGCTCATATATACCCAAGTGTATACATCAACAAGAGCTTGTGCTCTTAAAACACTGGAACGGATATCCCTTACCCCTTAGTGAAATCTTTCTGCATACCAAGACATTTTGAACAATTGTATGTTTCCAACCTTGTGGGAAAAGTTTGGGGAAGGCCTTTTTCTGTTCCAGCATGCACCCTAGTACACAAAACACAGGGGTACATCAAAAAGAAAGAACTGGTTCAAAATGAAAGAAAATGCTAGGGTCAGAGAAGGCGGCAGATTTATAAGAGAATGTTGAGAGCTAAACAATAGATAAGAAATGCAATTGGAAAGTTGGATAGAACTCTATTGGAAGGTCATTCATCAGGCTATAGATGCTTTTGATAAAGCTTTACAAAACGACATTCTTGCAGATGTAGTGAAATGTCCCAAATATGGAATTATGGCTGATCATTGAATATTTTATGACTTGCTCCTAATTCACAGCTATAATAAAAAAAAAAACGTTCTATTGGATGTAATTTGTTTTCAAAAACAAAATATAAGATGTGCTTACATCAAAAGTGAAATGCAAAAAAGCTTATCAAAATATGCATGTGGCTTACCGTAATAGTTTTTTTCATTTTTGAATTTTTAAATTTTCTCCAAGTGGTCATAACATTTTTCTATTTTTTCACTTCATGTCATTCATGTATCCATAGAGCTTTTTTGATGCTATATAATTTACCATATCTGGGGAAAAAGGTCATGATTCTGCAATTGTACTTTTTTTTTTATGATGTACACTGTTCACTGAAAAATACATGACCTTATTCTGAAGGTCAGAATGATTACAGTAATTCCAAATTTGTATGGTTTTTATTATGTTTTACTACTGAAAAAAAAAACCTTTGAAAAAATGTTTTTCTTTGCATTGCCATATTTTGATACCCTTAACTTATTTTATTTCCATCTTCACAGCTGTGTGAGGGCTTGTAGGGACAGCTGTAGATTCTTTTGCTACCATTTGTGAATGTGTCGTTTTTTGATCACCTTTCATTCAGATATTTTTTTTTGGGGGGGGGGGGCACCGCAAGGTGACCATAAAATGGCAAATTTGTATATTCTCTGTAATGGCTTTTACCACATATGATAAATGTGCATGATTATACACTCACTGACAAAAAAAATAACACACCTAGATAGAAAAGTCAGCATGCATGCAGTTATGTCTCATGTAAGAGGGTTAGACATGCCTGTGGTATATTCTGCAGCCTGTCTTGTTATTTGTATACCCTGTGTTGCACTGTTTACTATGTTTGAGATGTAACAGAGGTTGGTTTGATCCGCACAATGGGGAGATGCAGTGGCGGTCATGCTGGCATCAAAAGTGATGTGGGTGCCAGGGAGCGAGGTAAGTCCAATCTGAGTGAGGGTCCCAGGTCCCTGTGTGATTGGGATCCAACAAAGGTTGGGTTAGTGTATGGCCTCCTAGTGGTGAGCTCTTCAAACCTGCTATTGCTGTTTAGCGATGCACTGCTGGCATGATGATCTGGGGAGCCATCACATACAACAGTTGGTCACCCCTAGTAGTCATGTGAAAGACACTAACAACTCGGCGATCTTTGCAGGAAATCCTGCAGCCACATGTGTTGCCTCTCGTGGCAGGGCTTTCAACTGTCATTTTTTAGCAATATAATGTTTTCCTACACACAGCAAGGGTTACCCAGGAATATCTCTTACAACAATCAAGCATTTATGGAACCATCTGGGGCACCATCTTTGTCAAACTATGCGGATGCAAGATCTACAGACCCAGCTGCAACATCTGTCAGCAGATGTGCCCCAGAATACGTTACGGAACCTGAAAGCCATCATGCCCAACCAGACTAGGGCTGCAACTATTGACTGTTTTTGTAATCGAGTATTCTTTCAATTAATCCATTTATTAATCGAGTACTCTAATAAATAAAAAACTAATTAAAAGAATGTTTTTCTTTATAAGAACTTATCAGCCTCCCCATGCCATCAGGCTCCGCCCTCAGTGCCACCAGCTCCCCCCCCCCTCAGTGCCACCAGCTTCTTCTCCAGTGCCACCAGCTTGCCCCCCAGTACCATCTCCCCCTCCTAGCCATGATCCCAGCCTCAGTGAAATAAAATACTTACCTTTTGTGTAGGGGCACCGCTCCACAGCTCGTCAATCTTCTTCACGTGCTGCACTGTTGTCCTGACGTCACACAGCGTCAGGTCATAGTGCACACTTACGCGCACTATGTCCTGATGATGTGTCAGGAGGAAAGTGCAGTGCGGCCATTGGGTGACCACGGAGCAGTGGCAAGTGCTTCACTCCCGCTCCTTGGTCACATGACACAAACGAATCATTGATGCAAAAAATTTGCATCAAGGATTTTTTTGTGTCAAGTTACTTGATTCAATCGAGTAATCGTTTCAACTCTAATCCAGACTAGAGGTGGTAAATTAGACAGTGCTTTGAAAAACTATTCCTACCTCTTGAACCTTTTCACATTTTTTCATGTTACACCCACAAACAAATGTATTTTATTGGGATTTTATGTGATAGACAAGCACAAAATGGCAAGTATGTGTGAAGTGAAAATAAAATGTTACATGGTTTTCAACATTTTTAATAAATAAAAATCTTAAACGTGTGATGTGCATTTGTATTCAGCCCCCCATACTAAATAAAATCCAGTGTGATCCATTACCTTCAGAGGTCACCTAATTAGTAAATGGAGTCCAACTGTGTGTAATTTATTTGCAGTATAACTACAGCTGTTCTGTGAAGGTCTCAAAGGTTTGTGAGAGAACATCAGTGATCAAACAGCATCGTGAAAACCAAGGAACACACCAGACAGGTCACGGATAAAGTTGTGGAGAAGTATAAAGCCGGGTTAGGTTTTTAAAAATGATCCCAACTCTGAACATCTCATGGAGCACTGTTCAATCTTCATCCCAAAATGGAAGGAGTATGGCACAACTGCTAACCAAGACAAGGCAATCCACCTAAACTGACAGCCCAGGCAAGGAGAGCACTAATTAGAGAGCAGCCATGGTCACTTGGGAGAAGCTACAGAGATCCACAACTCATGTCGAAGAATTTGTCAACAGGACAACTAGTAGTTGCGTACTCCACAAATTTGGCCTTTATGGAGAAGTGGCAAGAAGGAAGCAAGCCATAAAAAGTCCTGTTTGCACTTTGCCAAAGCCATGTATGTTACACAGGAAACATGTGGAAGAAGGTGTTCTGGTTAGATAAGACTAAAGTTGACCTTGGCCTAAGTGCAAAGCACTATGTGTGGCGGAAGCACTGCACATCAACCTGAACACACCATCCCCACTGTGAAACAAGGTGTTGGTAGCATCATACTGTGGGCATGCTTTTCTTCGAAAGGGACAGGGAAGCTGGTCATAGTTGATGGGAAGATGGACTGAGCTAAATACAGGGCAATCCTGGAGAAAAACCAGGTAGATGCTGCAAAATATTTGAGACTAGGGTGGAGGTTCACCTTCCAGCAGGACAACGACCCTAAACATATTGCCAGACCTAAAATGGAATGGTTTAAATCAGGGATACCCAACTTGTGGCCCTCCAACTGTTGCAAAACAACAACTCCCAGCATGCTCAGACAGCTTACAGCTATCAACCTACAGCAGGGCATGGTGGGAGTTGTAGTTTTACAACAGCTTGAGGGCCGCAGGCTGAGAATCCCTGATTTAGATTAAAGCATTTTCATGTGTTAGAATTGCCCAGTCAAAGTCCAGACCTAAATCCCATTTGAGAATCTGTGACCAGACTTGAAAATTGCTGTTCACAGACGCTCTCCATCCAATCTGACTGAGCTTGAGCTATTTGGCAAAAAAGAATGTGCAAAAATATCAGCCTTTAGATGTACTCCAAAAGACTTGTAGCTGTAATTGCACCAAAATGTGGTCCTACAAAGTTTTGACTCAAGAGGACTGTATACACTCCATAATTTCCAGATTTTTATTTATTTTCACTTCACACATACTTTGTGTTGGTCTATCACATAAAATCTCAATAAATAAAGTTCAAGGGGTATGAATACTTTTTTTAAGGCACTGTATGTAAATTGGCAAAAGGGGGTGATTTTCATCTTTAACCCTTAGCATGGCAACCCATGCCAGCTTTCAGTTTTTTATAACACAGTAACTTTATTTTTTCCATTCACATAAATGTATGAGAGCTTGTTTTTTCCTGGACAAGTTGTACTTTCTAATGTCAATATTTAATATTACATACAATGTAGTGGGAAGCTGGATAAAACTTCCAAAAACAATTACCCCACAGTTTTATAATGTTCACTAGGCTGTAAAATTGTCCTCTTCCCTTCATTCTCTGGGTCAGGACGATTACAGTAATACCACATTTAATGTATTTTACACCCTATGAAGCGCAACTGCTCAAAAGATGCCCCAAGTTTTAGAGGAGGAAAATAAGAAAGAAATGTTTTTCATCAGACCTCACCTCAGGGCTGTAATCAGACCCTCAATGTTAATCAGACCTTAGCGCAGACCGCTAATGTTATAAGACCCCCAATCAGATCACAGCCCTAATGTTAATAACCCACCATTTAGACCCCCAAGCAGGACTAACATCAAACTCCTAATATGAATATGACCCCCAAGCAGACCTCAGATCAGGCCCCCAATGTAAATTGCCCCCCTCCCCCCGCAAGCAGACCCCCGATCAGCAAAAATTGGCAACAAGGAAGCGAAAGGAGCTCATAGGGTGATATGTATATTGAAAAGAAAGTTATTTAGGATGATTAAGCTCACCTTATGTGGTTGTGCAAACGTAGGCACAACCCTAGTATACACAGGTGGTAGTTGAAAGTCAGTGCTGCCAGCGTCGTCTAATCCTCGCTAGGATGGGTTGCCAGCCCCTGGGAGGTAAGTGGTAATATTAGAAAGTATGGGGCCCACGTGGAGATCCACACCCTCAGTGAAGACACTTTGTCGGCGCAACTGAACAACCAGGCAGATAGGATTTTAAACTATTTATTCATAGATGACAATACGTTTTGGAGCTTACAAAACTCCTTTTTCCAGGACGTCCTCCATGACAACACCCATGGAGGATGTCCTATTGGCCTCTGTTGGGACAGGAAGAGAGAGAGATTAAAAGGCCCCTCCCCACCCCCTCTCTCCAGTGTTTTTCCTGTCCCTACGAGGATAGGGGGAGAGAGACATCCCGACTATAGGGATAGAATATGGGAAAGGGCGAGTCTGGTCGGGGAGTGTTCCTGCCTCTCCTCTTCAGACTCATGCAGCCCTCAAAACCAGCACCCCTCTGGGAAGTGGTCCCCTGGTTACCCCAATACCTGGAGCCGGACGGCATTCCGGACGAAGTAATGGCCGCATGGGATCGAGGATGCCGATGCCGCTTCTCCTTCCTGGAGCTCTGGGCTCGGCTGCAGCTCCTGCGCTCCCCTGCAACGCTAGGTGGGGATCGCCGAGTGTGGTCCCGTGACCGGAAGTCTGGGCGCATTACCGGAAGCAAGATGGCGGCGCACATCGCATGCTGGAGACCTCAGGAACAATGAGGTCCTGCATGTATGGGGGTCGACTCTTCCTAGGAATGAGTTCCCCCAGGAATAGTAAGGAGGAGGCGGAGCCAAGCAGCTACGGGCGGACCAGCAAAGGTAAAAACAAAACAAACCCCCCCCCCCTTCTACTACATTGGTGTATATGTCTCAATGAGATATTAGATGTACAAATACATAAATGAATTGGCAGAAGTATATACTGTATAAACATAAGCAACTGATTAAGTAACTAAATATTTCAATCTTTGTGCATCCATCAATGATTATTAGTCTTTGGTTATTAATTGGGGGGGGGGGGCATGATTGCAGAATAGAAGTATGTAAATCTCAAAAATGCTCTGATTGATGGCTGAATGTACAGGGAACACGCTTCAGTAGAAAGTGCCCGAGGGGTGCCGATGTCAGTAGTGTGAAAGTATGGAGAAGCGGAAGTGGACTGAAAAGGAGAGTGATATTGAATGGGGAGAAAGTGTGTATGCAGGAAAGGGGGAGAATGACCAAAATGTATGATGAGAATTTAGAATGGATGAGCTCGATAACGTGGCCTGGAGGATGGTGCACTGAGGTTATTGACAGAAGAAGGAGTGAGCGCGCTGATACAGGCAGAGGGATTAAGTGGCTGATTATAGCGATGTGTAGCAGAATACTCTTAAATCTATGAATGAGCTATGAATGAACAAAAAAACTGCAAAGATTTTTTATTTTTTTATACATTACTGCCTTCGTTGCACAGGATAAATACATTTATTTGTTAATAGTTCAGGAGTTTTGGAAAGGAGTGGTGCATATGATTTTTATTTTTATAATCGGAAAAGGAGGGTGATTTGAATTTTTTGTTTTCCTTTTTTTTTTCTTTTTTAACTTGTTTGTATATGCAACCTTGAGATCGCCTCTCCCGTACAATGCAATGAATTAATATCGCAGTGCATGAGAGATTTGTTTTATGGATCCTCGTCACCTGCAGGCCTCTATAAGAACTACAGCTGTAATAGCATGGGACTCTTCAAAGAGACCAATACTATTTACACTAATTAATGTCTTACCCGATCTCAGTGCATGGAATCTGTTTGTGCACAGCACTGCTGGGGAAAGCAGGCACTGTTGCTTTTAAACATGTATATAGCGTGAAACGTCACTGTTCTTGATTGTGATTGAACATACGGTATCATGCACTGGATGAATAAAAATACTCTTCCTAATTGCTGTCTCATCTTGGATTATCTTAGACATTGGTGATATTTCACTAGTGCATTTATGTGTAAACCACTGCTTGGATGCTAGTTTTAGGTGCAAATGTTTGCTTTGATGCATTTTTTTTAAAAGTGACATGAAAGTGGGCATGGCTGTCAACAGTCCATGAAGACAGCTGTTTGCTTTTAGTAAATATAAAGAGATTTTGTGGGTTCACTTTTCAATGGCTTCAATTCCTGTATTTTATAGGTTGTTACTTTCTTAAAATTTCTAGCTGAAAACTAGATTTTTAGTCTTTCCAGTTCTGGTGATTTTTATAAAGATATATTTAAGTTTATATCTAAGTGGTATTTATGAAATCTGCTTATGTTGAAATTTTATTTTTAGGAGGTGTAAGGCATATAACTTTCTGCTTGAGTCACAATTTACCCACAAGTATCGACATTAATGCAATGTTTATAAATACATAAAAAAAATTACACTTTGATGCAAGGTTGCGGTTGTGGTTCATAAAGTGTTGAGCAGCATTTTGACAATGTGCCTGGTGTCTACTTTATGTGGGGGTTAGTATGATTTTTTAATTTGATAATTGAGGTTTTATTTGCACAAAACAGCGAAAATTGTCCTGGTTACCAAAACATGGCCAAACACTCATGGCAACGAAAGAGTTAAAGCATGGTCTAGTCTATACCTTACTGAAACACTTTTGTATATATTTTGTTTGTTTAGAAGTGGAAAAGTGGTCAAGTTTTACAGCTGGGATGGACTGTTTCAGAAGACCTAATCTGCATTCAGGAAGATGGGACTGTGTTAATATACGACATATTTTGTGTATTCAAGCGTAGCTTCACCATGGGAAATGTAAGTAAGCATGCATTAGTTTTTATTTTTTGTAATTATATGAGGTGTATTCAATGTCAGTTTATTTAAGGCCTCTGGTTTGGTTCTGCATCCGAGACGCATTTTTTTGCGACTCGGGTGCAGACCCATTCACTTCAATGGGGCTGCACAAGATGCGGACAGCACTCCATATGCTGTCCGCATCCGTTGCTCCGTCCCGTGGCCCCACAAAAATGATAGATCATGTCCTATTCTTGTCCGTTTTGCGGACAAGAATATGCATTTCTATAATGGGCCGTCTGTTCCATTCTGCAAATTGCGGAAGGCACACGGACAGCATCCGTGTTTCGCGGCACCTTCGTGTGCAAGAGGCCTAAGAGTAACATTCTTGTTTTAAGAGGACTTTTTCACCTTTCTGTTTACCTTTTAAAGGAAATCTGTCACCAGGATAATCACTATTGAAGTAAAGCCATAGCCCAATAGCACTTAGTACCTTATTTCCAGATGTGCCTTTGTTTCAGCGATAGATGTTTTCTATCTTCTGAAAATCCAGTTTATTTGGTATACAAATGAGCCAGTAAGATTCCCAGAGGGGCATCATTCTTGCAGGAAAGAGCCCAGGCACGCCTCCTGCTAGTGCCCAAGCCCACCCTCATGCTGGTATCAGGGAAAAGAGGGGCAGAGTTATGGCTTGAATGTGGTGTAGGAGTGGTGGGTGGACACATTGTGGCAGGAGGCGTGCCTGGCCTTCTTCCTGCAAGAATAACTCCCCTCTGGGCACCTTACTGGCTCATTTGCATACAAAATTAACTGGATTTTGAGAAGATAGAAAACATCTATTGCTGTCATAGTTTTATTCTGGTGGCCTCTCAGCATGCGCTGCTGTGCCACCACCTGAACTCCACCCCGCCCCCATTATAGTCAATGGAGCCGGAGTGGTAGTCCGGGGGCACACATTCACTAGTGGCAGTACGGATCCGACAGGCTGTTCACCCGACGGAACAGCCTGCCGGAGGTCCGTGCCGCTAGTGTGAAAGTAGCCTAAGAGATATGTTCAGCTCTCTCTCCCATGAAGAGATAAAAGCAGGTTTAAATGGAGATTTAGGGGTTAGGAGCAACAAATAAATCCATCCTATCTTCCTGGGCAATGGCCATTCAGTTGACAAAGCAACCTCCAAGGGAGCGAGTTGTCTTTTAGATGGAAAGGCCTGTAAGAATCTCATCGCTAGCTTCTAAAAAAGGGCTAAATGTAGTGGGGTCAATTGAGTTGGTTGCAATAGATCTTGTAGGGCCTTTTGTGAGGGTACCTAGAGGAAACAGATCTGAGATGGAGGTAGAGTCAAGCTTTCCCCAAAAATCACAGTAGGGGGAGTCAATCTTAGTGAGAGCTATCGGTAGTAGACTAGATGGGAGGAGCGGTGATGGGAAGGGGGCTAGAGTATCTTTTAGAGAGAGCCACACAGAACAAGTGCCTTTGAGTAGTGGGTCATAATCTGGGTGTCTAAGGGTACCTGCCACAGGCAACCACAGGGATTTGGGCAGTGGATAGCCCAGAGACTGTTGCGCCCAGGCTTCGAGATCTAGTTGTTTGCTAGGTTTTAACAATTCTAACCACCTGTTGAGGTGTATAGCCTTGTAATATGAAACAATGTCTGGTACCTCCATTCCTCCATGCTCACGTCTCTTCGTCAGTAGTGAATATGGCAATCTGGGTTTCCGTCCTTTACACAGAAATTTAGTGAACAGGGATCTAACATAGCTAAAAAAAGGAGGCAGGTAGGTAAATAAGAAGCATTGATAGGGTATACAGTATTTTAGGCATAATATATGTCTTGAGTAGGTTCCTGCGACCCATCCACAAGATATAAGGGAAATCATAATCTTGCAGAAGTTGTTTAAGCTCTGTTAAAAGGAGTAGAAAGTTAAGCTTATACAGGTCAGTGAGATGGCTTGGGAGTTGTATGTCCAATTACTTTAGAGATGTGGGGACCCATGGATACGAGGAGTGTTTGGCACTGACCGGAGATCTCTCATGCTGCGATTGTGACATTAAGAACTTCTGATTTCGTTACATTTACCTTGAAATTTGAGAGGAGGCCAAAGTCGTCCAATGTTTTTGTGAGTAGCGAGAGATCTGAGGTCGGGTTACAAAGGAGGAATAAAAGATCATCTGCAAAGGAGAAGGGTTTCTACTACTGAAATAAAAAGGGAGGGGGACAGTGGACAACCCTGCCTCGTTCTATTGGAAATGCAAAAGTGAAGAGACAGGGTGCCATTTATTTTGATGCGGGCAGTCGGTTGTACGTTAAGTGTAAAGATGGCAGCGATCAACTCAGGGGGGAAATAAAATTTACATAAGGTAGCTTCAAAAAGGACCAGTTGACCGAATCAAATGCTTTTTCAGCATCTATTCCCAGTAGAGCAAGAGGTAGTTTACGCTTGTGTGCTATATGTATTGCGTGAAGCAGTTTACATGAATTGTCTTCCCTCTCTACCCTCCGATAACCCTGCTTGTTCTTTTCTGTTGAGACGGGGAAGTAGGGAGCTGATACGGACAGCTAGCAACTTGGCCGATACTTTCAGGTCAAGGTTAAGTAGGGAGATGGGGCGATTACTCCCGCACATTTGATGGTCGTTCCCATTTTTGTGAAATAAGGTGATGTATGCTTCCTCTGTTTGTTGGAAAAGGGATCCAACTTGAAGCAGATGATTGCAGAAAGTAACTAGGTGGGGCAGTAGGACATCCTCGAACTTTCTAAAGTAGAGAAGAGGGAGACTATCGGGGCCTGGGCATTTTTCAGGGAGGAAGCTACATATTATAGATCGCAGTTCCTCTGCTGTGACCAGGGTTAAGACATTAGAAGCTTCAGACAGATAGTTGGAAGATGGAGGGAATCTAGAAAGAATTTCACCTGTTCTGTTAGAGTGGGATCAGGGGTGGTTTGCAAGTTATATAGTCCAGAGTAATAGGAGTAGATGGCTTTCGCAATATCTGAAGTCTGATTGTAATGTGTTCCTTGTGGCCCTTTGATTTTATGGATATAAGTTCTATCTCTTGACTTTTTGATGAGGGAGGACATGAGTTTACCTCCTTTATCTCCATGAGCATATAGTTTGTGCTTGAAGTGTAAATGTTGTTTGGCCTGGCGAAGGTCTAATATGTGTTTAAGTTGCATCCTTAGAGCTACCAGGGCATTTTGCCGGTCCTGAGTGAAGGATTTTTTGTTAAGTTTTTCAGCCGTTGCTATCTGTTCTAGTAGCGAGTCTATTTTCTGCTGTTTCTCCTTCGTAACTTTTGTTGCTAAGGCAACAAAAACTCCTCGGATATAGGCTTTATGCGTTTCCCAAAGTAGGGTAGGTGTGACTTGTGGGGAGGAGTTAGTGTCAAAGAATGATTGAAGGTGTTGTCTAACAGAAGTCTGGTGAAGATCAAAGTGAAGTAGAGTTTCATTAAGTCTCCAGATTCATTCTCCTTGAGGGAGTTGGGATAAGAGTCTATTATAGTACATGGGGCATGGTCGGAGATAGTGATTGAGCCTATTTGTGCTGCTAAAAAGACTGATAGAGCAGGTGCTGATACAAAAATGTAGTTTAGGCGTTGGAAAGAGTTGTGAGGGGTGGAGTGGAAAGTATAATCTCTCGTGGATGGGTTGCAACATCTCCAGATGTCTACCACATGTAGATCATATAGCTTGTCACGTAGCTTGTCAATCGACCTAACTAAGATATGGGACTTGTTAGTCGAAGAGTCTATGGTAGGATTTAGTGTGATATTTAAGTCAGATCCTAGAATTGTAGTGCCCTCTGCAAATAGAACTAGGGTGTCAAGAGTTTTTAGCAACCATGGGACTTGGCCTGAGTTGGAGGTATAGACGTTAGCTATGGTGTACATTTGTGATCCAATCTCTCCCTTGATTATTAGTACTCTTCCTTCCAAATCAGTGTATTGTTGTTTTAATATAAAAGGGATAGAGTTATGGATAGCTATCGACACTCTCTTGAAGCTGAAGAAGGGTGACTTCTGTGAAACCATTGCGAGACAGGGGATTTTGGAAGTTTGGGGAGAAAGAGAATGTGAGTCTTTAATTATGAGGCAGGAGGAAGATATGGCTCCTCTTGTTGGTGGAGTTAAGACCTTTCATATTAAAGTTAGTAAATGTGCAGTCCATCTATGTTGGGAGATAAAGCAGAGTGGCAGGAAGTAGATGCATGGTGAATCTCTAGATGGAGGTGGGATATTTCAAGGGAAGGGGGAGCTTGGAAGAAAAAAAAGGAGATAGGAAAAAGAGGGTGCATCAAAAGAGAAAGAGGGGAGTAGAATTGGGCGTCAAGTAAGTAATGACAAGGCTGTGTGTGTGTGGGGGGGGGGGGGGGGTGATTGGGGGTGGACGAGTGAGCCAAGACAAAAACCTGTCCTGACCAACAGTATACAAGCAGAACCTGTAAAAAAGAGGGGTCTACATATCAACATATAACATCCTAGAGCAGTTTAGTTTGCCATATCTATATAAACAGAAGAAGGTGACTTATGGTCTCTCAAATTTGGCATAATGCATGGAAGGACTCTAAGGTCCTGGTGGGATGGGGCAACTGTGCCCAGCACTCTGTTAAGGCCTGTGCAAAAAAGGGACTTGATAAGTAGATATATTAGACTCCATGCAAAGAAGAAACATACATAAAAAGGTAAAAGAGAAAAAAGTAAAAATGTGAAAAAATAAGACATGGCGCCGGTCGAGGTAGCGAGGGAAAGGAGATATTGGTGTCCACCGGCATCCAAGAAGGTATCTTTATCGGGGCTATATCCAGGGCTTTCCACACGGTAACGAGGTCATTTGGAGTGTGAACTCTCAGACGCCGACCGTTATGTGTGATAGAGAGACCAAACAGGTATAGCCAGGAGAAGGCTACATTTTTCATGCTTAGTTGCTCTAAAAGAGGTCGGAGTATTCTCTATTTTGCAAGTATGGATGGAGCTACATCTTGGTAAAGGGCAAGCTCTAATCCGGCATAAAACGCAGGGACCTTTTCTCTTGCCGCTTTTAAGATCTTGGCTGTGTCCACAAAGGAGAGCAGGACACATATCACATCTCGGGGAGGGTCTGACAGAGGTGGCTTGGGCCTAAGACACCTATGAATCCTCTCAAAGATAACTCCCTGTGTGGCTGGTTCCCCAGTAAGCTCTGTGAAGATCTTGAGTGCCACTTTCTGTAGTGAGTCAGAAGACCAGGATTCGGACAGTCCCTTAACACGAATATTTCGTCTTCTATTCCTGTTCTCCTGATCTTCTATTAAGGTTAACGCCTTATTGATATGAGCGAGGTGCTCCGTGGATTGCGACTCGAGGGCCTTGAAATGCGCCATGATGGCAGAGCATGTGGCTTCTAGGCCCTCCACTCTCGCCCCAATGTGTTTGATTTCTGTTTTGATCTCCAAAAGCTCAGATAGAACAGGGCGTAGTGCCTGGGTGATGGTTATCTTGAAGAAAGCTTTGGAGGTAGTAAGAGCTCCCTTGTTCGCTTACTGCAGCTCTGTGTTGGTCTGAGTCATCCGTGCTCTCGGCTGCCGCCAACTCCTCAGGCACCATATTTGCAGACTTGGGCTGGGAGCTCGAGGTCTTCTGTTGCGTTAATCTATGAAGGTCCGACGTTTTTTTTTTACGCTGTTGTGCACCTGGCTGGTCAGACCTCCTATCCTTGCCGTACTTGACCATGTTGAAGCTGGATAAGGTGATTTTCAGGCTGCTTGCAGGGACTGTTGTGGAAGAGCTGTGCTCTCACACATCTTCCTCAGTTAGCGGTCAGGCTCCGCCCCCCGCCACGTCCCTTATTTGATGCTCTCCTCATTTTTTTTATAGTCGCCCAACAAATCAGTCTAACAGACGAAAAATTGTATTTCCGCGTGACAAAAGCAAGGAACGGGTTTTGCACCCCCAAAGCACCTATCTGTCAGCGACACAATTAACTGAAGTTTAACTGTTAACAATGTCAGGGAAAGGGTTTTGCGGACCCAGAAATAGCCATGTGTCAGCGACACAAATAAATGTTTATAAAATCTATGATATATTGGGGGTGGGGGAGTGCCGTTTCAATGTTTGCCTCAGGCTGCATTCAGGCAATGTCCTTTCCTGCCCCTGGCCACAAAGCCCTTAAGGAAGGGGGACCCAAGCTGAACTCTTGCACCAGGGCCCATGAGCCTTTAGCTACCCCCTGCTTTGGGAGGTGTAGTTTCTAAAAAGTGGTCACTTTTTGGGGTTCCTCAGGGTCCCTTCAATTGCAACATGGTGCCTAAAGACAATTCCATCCAAATCTGCCCTCCGATAACCATATGGTACTCCATACATTTTGAGCCCTGCAGTGTGCCCATACAACAGTTTATGACCACATTTAAGGTGTTTATGTAAACTGCAGATTCAGGGAAAAAGGATTAAAATGGAAAATCTGCTAAAAAGTGACATTTTTAAAATTTACTTTCATTTTGCTTTAATTCTTGTGGAACACCTAAAGGGTTAAAAATCTGTTTAGTTTCTAGAGTGGGGTCATTTTTTGGTGGTTGTATGTGTAAGCTCCTCAAAGTGACTTTAAATCTTAAAAAGAAGTTGATTTTCGAAATGTTCTTGAAGATTTTAAAAATTGCTTCTAACTATTTTATTAGGTATCACTATCTTTTTTTTTTTTTTTTTTTTTTTTTAAAGGTCAATAGAACAGGTTCTTTACTCATAAGCAGATGCTTCTGGAACCAAAGAGTCACAGAGAAGCAGTTGTGTATAGCCTTACGTATATGTAACGGTATTATGTTAATAAAGCTTTCCCACACCTGGAAGAAGTGTTTTACTTTCTTGTTATACATTCGCATAATGTATGAGAGTTTCTCCAGGAATAATATGAAAGGGGGGATTGTAGGTTTCAGCTTTCAGATCGCCTTGGAGCCTGCCGCCACCACAAAATTTAACAGTTTCCGGCACCCTGGGGTACATTCATATTTGTCTGTGTCCAAGTAACCAAACAAAGCCCAAAGGGGGTCGGGTGGAGTAAAGGTAGTTAAATGTGCATTAGTGAAATTGATGATTTTATCCCAGAACTCTCTAATCATTGGCCAGTCCCACAGGCAATGATATAGTCATTGGACATTCCAAGTAATAATTACATAGAACAGCTCTGTAATACATCACAAATTATATATTTAGTTATTACAATAAAGTGAAGTAGCTCAACTATAACAATCCCCCCCTTCCTTCCCTCCCTCCCCCCCCCCCCCCCCCATCCCTATTCCAGTGCCGGTTGTTCAACAACTGCTCCCAATGGAAGCCACATGTTCCCTCCAGGAATCCCACAATTTACCATATTTGGCAGGATAGCCTCTTTTCTGGAATATCATTTTTTCATAGGAGAGCATGGTGTTAACCCTCAATAAATATTCTTGAAACCCCGGCGGTTCAGCTTGGATCCAGTGTTGTGCCACTAATTTCCTTGCCACATATAGCAGCCACCCTATCGCCACTTTACTAACATCATCTGTATTTAATTCTACAGTGTACCCCAATATACAGACTTTGGGGTCCTTCGGGAGTTGCACCCTATACGCTTTTTAAACATTCTCTAACACTGTACCCCAAAACTGTGTTAATCTAGTACATTTCCATAACATATGTATTAGATCAGCAGAGTCTACCAAACACCTTGGGCATCTGTCATCCGACCTGTACCCAATACGGTGTAAAAATATCGGTGTTTTGTACACTCTATGGACAATAAATATTTGTGACAGTTTGCCTCCCTAACTTAAGAAGGTTAACGGGATTGCCTCCAAAATATCAGCCCATTGATCAGCTGAGATCTCCCCTATATCTTGTTCCCTTTTATGCATTCTGGTTAGTGGGTGAAATTCAAGCTGTTTATCTAACAGGAGTTTATATTGCATGGAGATCAGCCCTTTCTTTTCACCTCCATCAAGGGCAATCTGAAGCGCCGTATCACGTTGTGATATCTGCAAACCATTTGTAAGCATGGTATCATACGCATGCCTTATTTGCAAGTATTTGTAGAAGTGAGTTTTGGGAATACCAAAGAGATCTTGTATAGAGGTGAAAGTTCTAAAAACTCCCCCCTCCACTAAATGCTCTAGATGCAGCACTCCTTTTATCCTCCAATCATCAAACCCCTCCAAGGAGCTAAATTCTATCAACGCCGGATTTCCCCATAAAGGGGTATATGGCGTGAGACCGCTAATCCCTCTAAGTCTTTTCAGCTTGTTCCATACATTATACATTGTACGGGTCAATGAGCTATTTAACCTTTCAGTCCTGGGTTCTGCACCCTCCAGTAACAGCATTACATCTTGTCCTGAAATCTGCGACCTCAAAATCTGTCTGGTCATGTCCTCTGACTCAGGGTCCAGCCACCCTTTAAAATGCTGACATTGGGCAGCTAATTAATATATCCAGGGGTTTGGTAACGCCAAGCCCCCGGCCGTTTTAGAGTACTGCAAAGTTTCCAATTTTTTTCTGGGTTGGCCCTTACGCCATACTAGTTCTCTAAAAATTGTATTAATTTGTCTAAATTTGTCTCTGGGTAACCACACCGGTGAATTGTGTAAGACGTATAAGAGCTGCGGCATCATTATCATTTTTATCAAATTTACTCTGCCCACTACAGATAAATATAATTTGCACCAGGCCTTAGATTTGTCCCTGAATTGCCGGAACAGCGGCATAAGATTCATATCCACAAAATCCCTAACGTTAGGCGATATGTGAATACCCAAATATTTGATCTTATCCTCACAAGGGATCCCTCGCTCGACTATTACTCATGATTTGGGTTGGTTATCTATGGGCATTAGTGCGGACTTGTGCCAATTAATTATCAAGCCAGATAAACGGCCAAATTTATCAATAATTGACATTGCCGCAGATAGCCGCCTAAAACAGCACTGTATCATCTGCGTATAGTGCCACCTTGTTTTGTACTTCACCGTACCCAAAGCCTTGGCTTTACGTATAATGGCCGCAAGTGGCTCTATCGCCAATGCAAACAATAGCGGCGACAGGGGGCATCCCTGCCGAGTGCCCCTTTGGAGTTGGAACCTCGCGGACACACCACCATTCGCCCTGATGCATGCTCTGGGACTGGAATACAAAACTTTCACCCACGCAATAAACCTCTGCCCAAAACCCATATGTACTCCACAGAAATTTCTACTCTATTCTATCAAAGGCCTTGGCCGCGTCTAGAGAAAAAATTGCCCCGTCACCCACATTATCCGCCGGTACCTGCAAACTAGTAAACACCCTCCTGATGTTTAATGCCGTCGACTTTTGGGGCATGAATCCCGTTTGATCTGGGTGTACGACAGATAATATTACTTTAGATAAACGCCGGGCCAAGACCTTTGCAAGTGTTTTAACATCTACTGATAACGATATGGGTCGGTAAGAGTCCGGTAACTTTGGGTCCTGGCCTGGTTTGGGCAGATTGACAATTAGAGCTTCCTGCAAAGTACCTATCTCCAGGGAGTGGTTAAACACCTTAAGCAGTTCTGGTAATAGTGTGTCCGCGAAATTCTTATATATCTCCACAGGGAGACCATCTAACCCTCGCGCCTTGTCATTAGCCATAGATCTCACCGCTTCCTGTAATTCTTCAAGCAGTATGGGGGCCTCAAGTGACTCACATTCTTCTCTTGTCAATCTAGGCAGGGCAGCCTGTTAAAAAGCACTCTATATCTGTATCAGAACAAGTTAATTTGGACTCATACAGAGATGTATAGAACAGTTCCAGTATCTGAAGGATTTGGCTAGTATCTTGCCTCAATATGCCCCCTGCATCTAACAACCCTGCAATACAGGAGGAGCCCCTCTGTGCCTTAGAGATCATGGACAACATATGCCCCGATCTTTCCCCTTCTGCAAAGAACTGTTGTTTATAAAACATCCTTTTCCTTTCTGATAACTGAAGCAAACAGCATCTAAATTCTTCCTGTGTATCTTTCAATTTATTACCATTTTCTGTAGAAGGATTAGACGTAAACGCTTCCTCCACCGCTCTCATATTATTGTGCATTTGCCTATCCTTTTCCTTGGACTTAGATTTGATCTTGCTAATTGACTTTATCAATAATCCCCTGAGATAGGCCTTCATAGCCTCCCACACTGCCCTTCATTATACTTAAAATATTCCTGTAACTGAACATTTACCTCCAGATTGTCTCCCATTAAGGTAAGCCAAAATGGATTCAGCCGCCAACAGTTCACCCGTGGTCAGACCTCACCCACATCCACTAGTTTCATCTTTAGCAAAGAATGGTCAGAGATCGACCTGGGTAAATATTCTGCATTTTGTAGATAAGAAAGAATCCTAGCGTTCGCTATTCCCATATCTATCCTAGAGAAAGACATATATGTGGATGAGCCGCATGAGTAGCACTTGACATCTGGATGCGCCTCTCTCCACACGTCGAATAATCCCACCTCTCCCAATAATCGGCCAAACGAGGTTACAGCGCCACCTACCGCCCCCGGTACTATTCTGCACCTATCTAGTGCTCCATTGAGCACTGTATTAAAATCACCAATAATAAGTACCGGTAGGTTAGGAAACGATGCTGCAAACTCCAGGACTAATCGTAGGGGAATCACTGTATAAGGAGGGGGAATGTAAATCGTCGCCAACACTAATTGAACACCATTCAAAGTACAGTGCAGACAGATAAATTTACCTTCCCCATCTATATATTCACGGAAGCATTCAAATCTGATATTTTTGTGGATTAATATGCTAACTCCCCTAGAATAAGCAGAAAAGGCCGAGTGCACAGAATAACCGATCCACGATTTCTGCAGCATGTGCAACTTCTGTTTAGTCATATGCTTCTCTTGGTGACAGAAAACCGCTTGTTGATATTTGGATACATATCGAAATATACTGTGCCGCTTAGTAGGCTCCGACATTCCCCGCACATTCCATCTGGGTACATTAACCGGTGACATAATCTATGATAAGTGAATCATATAAATGATCGCTGAGTACATATAATCTCCCCATCCTAGGCCTCCCTGTAAGGCGTATTAGCATACCGACACTGGAATAGGGCCCCCCCCCCAGTCCCACCCTCCTTTCACCCAAAAACCAACATAGAAAGCAATATTCAAATAAGCCAATTAACTCTACGAGGGCCATTGAAACAAACAGCCCAACTGTGCCTGCACTGTATTCCAGTCCAGCTTAACCACAGGCAAAACTTGAATGTAACTTCAAACAACGGTTCCTGCTACTCACGCCCCTCTTCTGTACGACTATCTTCTACACCTGCCCAAAACGTACGTCTATAGTCCATGGCTGCAAGAACATGAGACAACTGCACCTGATCCACTATACAGTCATCACAAAGAACGGGAAGACTCTCAGGTATTCTGATCTTGATCCCGAATCCGCCCTTCATTCAATTCCAGCCATTGTACCGCCTCATCAGGATCCTCAAAAAAGTGCGTTGCTCCTAAAGCTACTATTCGCAGCTTCGCCGGGGACATCATAGCATATTGTATTTGTAATCCACGGAGCTTCTTCTTGACATCCAGGAAGCAGGCTCTGCGTCTTTGTATTTCCGCCAAATAGTCCGGAAAAAGGGAGATTTTGGACCTGTTTATCAGAGGGTCCGGATGGTCTCTAGCTTGCTTAAGTATAGTATCTCTGTCCTTGTAATGGAGGACCTTAGCAATCCACGGGCGGGGAGGCCTCCCTGGAGGCAGGGGCCTTGTGGGGACCCTGTGGGTGTGTTCTATGGCATATAGCGATGAAAGGCCTTTATCTTAAAATTTTTCGGCTGGACACTTTTCGATAAAGACAGTGGGATTCGCTCCTTCTGTTTTCTCCGGTATTTCTACCAAACGGATATTATTCTGGCGTGACCGGTTTTCCAAGTCATCTGTTTTAGCAAAAAGCACATCAATATTCTTAGCAGCATTTCTAGCCGCTTTCTTTAAGGGCATGGCCCCATTTTCTAGTTCTGACACTCTGCGCTCCACTTCTGTAGTCCGTTCTGCAACCTTCCGCAGGTCATGCCTTATAACAGATATGTCTTCTTTAAGACTTCCTATCTTTCAACGTGGGCACATCAGCTTCTCCCCCTGTTTCACCACAATCATGGCCACCACGGTTGCTCAGGCCCACTTCATTCTGCACCCTCTCCTCATGGATGTCCTCCTCAGAGGATTGGTCAGACCTGTCTGACTCAGACGCGTCTGCTTACTTATCTCCCCACCTCTCTTGCGATCCTGTGCGCTCCTTGCGGGCAAATTTCTGGAGCTTCGCCACCACATCGTGGCGCGCTGCTGCGGGCCGACTTCCGTCCTCTTCCTCCCCGGCGCCATATTGTTACCGCACCTCCCGGCCCGATTTCATGTGTGTTTTCCCTCTTTTCGGCATGCTGGTCGCCGATTCCGGTATGTACAGTGTCGGCTTGGTGTGGCACAGCCGTCCGCGCTATTAGTTTTGCGATCTGGGCAGCCTGGCAGGAGAAAATACAGGATTTAGGCAGGGTAATAACTAGCTGGTGATCTTCCAGTACCTATGCAGCAGTCCCCTTCTTAGGAGAAGGGGTGATCTTCCAGTACCTATTTAATCCTGCATTGTGCAGTCAGTGTCAGCCCCTGACGAAGCTATGAGCGAAACCTAGGTCGGGCCGTGTTGTTTTACTACTATATATGCCGATTTTATTGTGGACTTTGTGAGTATAATAAACAGATATTTATTCACCTGAGCCGGCAGTTCTGCGCTATGTTCCTTTTCCTCTTCATAAAGGTTTAAGTCCGAGGTGGAGGATTGTTTGGTTGGTGCGGTGGAGGAGGCTGCGAAATTCACACTGACAGCAGCGATTGCAGCGCATGTGAAGCAGATTTTCTGTGACGCTCCGCGTTTGTTTGTAAGATTCAGATATATAGACTTACTATCGCAGGTCAAAGTCGAAGTGTGACATCTGAACTGTGAGTGGCCACATTAGCGCGGTCTCCGTTAACTTTTACAGGATTTAGGCAGGAGCATGGAGGTGCGCGTCTCACTCCATCCACGGCTAGGCTCCTCCCCAGCAGTTTGTCTATGTTAGTGATGCCATATGTCTGCCAGAGATATCACCATCTTAAAAGCAGTGAGATTCAAATCTAAAAAATTGTGAATTTTCCCAAATTCCTTTGGATGGGTCATTAGTATCTGATTGGTGGGGTCCAACACATGGGACCCCGCTGATCAGCTGCTTTGAGATGGCAGCGGCGCTACTGTGAGCACTGCAGTCTTTTTCCTGTTCACCAAGCAAAGCGCTGTACCTTGTATAGCGACTGTGCTTGGAATCGCAGCTCAGCCCCATTCAAGTGAACTGATCTGCTCTTAGTCCACATGAAAGATGAACATGACGTCACTGGCCTAGGAAAACAGCGAGAAGGCTGTGACGCCCACAGGGTCGCTGCTGCCTTCTCGAACAGCAGATCGGCGGGGGTCCCAGGTGTCGGACCCCACCGATCAGATACTGATGACCTGTCCTGAGGATAGGTCATCAGTAAAAAAAAATCTCAGAAAACCCCTAAAAAAATAAAATAAAATTGATACTATTGTAGAGACTACGCCCCTCAAAGTAAGAGGTGAAGTGAGCATTTTGACCCAACAGGAGTTTTACAAAAAATGAATTCACAGCAAATGGTGCAAAGTGAAAATAGCAATTTTTACACAGATATTTTCAGTGCCCAACATGTTGCCCCCATCATGTGCAAGTATGAAAAGTAAGCCTCTTATTATTATTCTGTGCTTCCTGGTTTTATTAAAACCCTACATCTGGCACTATTATTTTGCCTGGACATACACCAGGGATTAGTAGTAAATGAGCACCATGCACATTTGATGCCCAATGGGGTGATTTACGCATCTTGTGGCAAAATAATTAATGGAACCCTAAGAAGTGGCCCAATTTTGGAAACTACACCCCTCAAGGTATTTATTAAGATGTAGAGTGAGCATTTTGACGCTACAGGTATTTTGCAGAAATTAATGCGCAGTGGACCGTGTAAAGTGATATGGCATTTCACTGTCCAATATGCTAAGCCCAGATGGTGCCATCTGAGACACAGCACACCCCTTCATTTTTTAGGCCAGTTCTACCAGGTATAAATCCCAGAAGAAAAAAAATGCACCAAACGGATATGCCACTGACCATACTTGCTAGTCAAACAAACAGATATTAAAAGCTGAGACTTTTGCCAATATATTCCTGTCAGGAACACATCGGAGCCCCTCATGCACCACGTCACGGTCGCTCAGCATGGCATGGGGTCCTACCACTACGCTAACTATGGTGTGAACACGGTCTGAAGGTTATGGAATACTGCTCACAGCCAAGCTTCCACACAACCGCATAGCAGGACAACTAATGCAATGTGAATAAAGCAAGACTGTAAGCCACACCCATATCAGACCGGGTGATCCCTGTTCCAATGCTTAACAACACATGCTGTATTGTACTGTTGCAAAGGCCTTGAGGCTGCCATGGCAACTATCATCCCCAACTGTCATTACAGTATGAGGGGCCAATGGAGAGACAAAGGAAGCCCCCTCCCTCTGCAAACCCCATAGATGTGGCGGTCAGCATTGCCTGCGGTATCTGAGGGCTTAATCCGCCGGCATCAGCGTTTTCAGAAATGCTGGCAGATACAGCATGGGCCCGGGTGTCAGTATCTGCGCTGATCAGGCATGCACAGCTCCTTTGCCTGCCTGATCAGCCTGGTGTACATCTATGGCACTTTTCAGGAAGTCACTTTCCGCTCTGCAGTACATGTACGGCAGATGTCAGGAAGAGGTTAAGATAGTGGCAAATCACTATACACATGCTATAAAATTTGTAGCATGTCCTGTCCGTCACAGATTTCCAGATTTCACCCATTCCTATGAAATTCATGGCAAATTCTTTAATAATATGGTTCAATGTAATTTTACTGCAGATTCCAGTATTTAATTTTAATTTGTTTGATGAGCCATTCTGACAAGACAGAAATCGAAGCACCATTGATACCATTGAAAAAAAAATATGATTGGAGAAATAAAAACAATAAAGCAGCATTTCCTAAATTTGGAGTGTAAATCTGAACCTTCAGCATCCAAATTGTCACACTCATTGCTTGCTTGAATGTAGAATATTTTATTTCTATAATATGTGCATTGCAATATATTACTGTAATTTTAACCCACTATTTTGTAACAATGTCTGTTTTTATCTCAGGAAGTTAAGCAGAACCTGCTTCAGGAAGCGAAGGTATTTCATTCTGAATACAGAACTGGCATTGCAATTTTAACTGGAGCACTGAAATTCACAATTGTATCAAATATTGAAGAAGTAAAATTATGCAGGATGCCAGATGTTCCAGGTAATATACATTTTTGGATTGCTTTATGTCTTGCAGAACTGGGGGTAATATCTACATAGAGTGTGTGTTTCTTCCAGGAACTTTCATTTCCTACCACACTCCAAAAACTGTCTAATAGTTTAAAATTACATTGTGAGCATCATAGAGAACAAGGCCTGATGTGAATTGGGATTATCTGTATTCTAATATAACCACCATGAAATAAATATCCCCTAGTTTTCAGACTATAAAAGTGCATCTTATAGTCCAAATGCTAGTCAGCATCTAAGAGATGAGGGGAGTGGTAAGGGATGCACTGCGCTGGCTGTACTCGCCCTCCCTGGTCTTCTTCCAGGCCACGCTCTGCAATGTGTCCTGACGGCGTACAGCATCAGGACGTAGTGCACGTAGATGAACAATATGACCTTACGCTGTGCGACGTCAGGTCACAGTGCAGTGCGGGCCATAAGAAGATCAGGGAGGGGTAAGTGGCAGTGCCGTCCGATGCACACAAGGTAAGTTTATTTATTTTTTATGTCTGATCTGTGGTCTGTTGTGTGGTTCATGGGGGTCTGATCTGAGGCTGATCAAGATTGGGGGGTCTGATTTTAGGGTCTGATCTGAGGCTGACCGGGGGGCTCTGATCTGTGGCTGACGGGGGCGGCTCTGATCTGAGGCTGACGGGGGGGGGGGGGGACGGCTCTGATCTGAGGCTGACGGGGGGCGGCTCCTATCTGAGGCTGACGGGGGGCGGCTCCTATCTGAGGCTGACGGGGGCGGCTCTGATCTGAGGCTGACGGGGGCGGCTCTGATCTGAGGCTGACGGGGGCGGCTCTGATCTGAGGCTGACGGGGCGCGGCTCTGATCTGAGGCTGACAGGGGGCGGCTCTGATCTGAGGCTGACGGGGCGGCTCTGATTTGAGGCTGACGGGGAGGCTCTGATCTCAGGCTGACAGGGGCGGCTCTGATCTGAGGCTGACAGGGGCGGCTCTGATCTGAGGCTGACGGGGGGCGGCTCTGATCTGAGGCTGACGGGGGCGGCTCTGATCTGAGGCTGACGGGAGGGGCTCTGATCTGAGGCTGACGGGGGGCTCTGATCTGAGGCTGACGGGGGGTGGGGCTTTGATCTGAGGCTGACGGGGGGCTCTGATCTGAGGCTGACAGGGGGGGGGGCTCTGATCTGAGGTCTGAGGGGAGTCTGATCTGAGGTTCGATGAAAAATATTTTTTTCTTATTTTCCTCCTCCAAATCCTAGGTGCTTCTTATAGTCCAAATACGATACATTTTTAAATTTGAGGCTTTTTTTTCCAGGTCCTAAAGTGCCACCTTCTTGCTGGGCAGTTCTACTACAAGATAGAATGGCATTGATTTTAGTAGCCATAGGCAAAGATTTGTACCTCCTAGACAACACAGCTTGTTCTGTTATAGTAAGTAAAAGAATTGTAATTTTGTATGTAAGTGAAACCTGTTGTCACTCTGTTGGACTTTGTACATATTTATAAAAAAAAAAAAAAAAAAACAGAGTGCAGGGGTTCATTTCCTGCTGATGTTTCCCATTTTCCGCTGGTGCACAGCTAAGGGATGGAGCTTAGTCATAGGGCAGAGCTTAAAGTGTAACTGTCACTGAAAGTACTTTTTTAATGTGTAGTGAGGACTTAAAATTTTTGTAGTATTCTTAATTAAGTGATTTTTTACATTTTATTAGAAAACATGCTCTAAAGTTGTCCCTTAGCAATGCTCTAAATGAACGTTGCTAAGGAAAGTCTTTAGTGTTCAACGTGTACTGCACACTGAAGATGGCGCTCTGTTACATGCAGGGGCAAGCTCCTTGCAACATTCGCTGATATAAATGTCTCTGTGTACTGAAAAACAATTTCTTCTGGTCTCCCTGCCTATTATGCTCACGGTCAGTGCTGGATACGGACAGTGCATCTCCCTAGCACAGGCATCAGCAACCTTCGGCTCCCAGATGTTGTGAAACTACAATTCCCAGCATGCTCCATTCATTTCTATGTAAGTTCTTAGAAGAACAGAGCAACTATGCATGTTGGGAGTTGTAGTTTCAAAACAGCTGGGAGCCAAAGGTTGCCTACCCCTGCCCCTAGCACATCCGGAAGCTACTTAGTGGATGCACCTGTGAAATACAGGAGAGATGAGCTGACAGTTTAATAGGCAGGTAGAAAACGTTTTACTGACATAGGGACAATTATCTACAATATATGTGTGTACATAACCGCCCCTATGTACTGTAAACATGTTTGTCTCTGTCTCCCTGACTAGTACACTGACTGTCTGTATTTATCACTTACAGTTCTCAATCTCCCCAGCAGCTTGTTAGTTAGTGAGCAGTGACTAGCACTGACAGCATACTAGGCCAGGAGAAATAGTTTTACAGTATACAGGGACATTTACAGTTTATTGATGTGTGTAGCATAGAGAGTGGAGGCAGACTCATAAGCCGATCTCTAAATAAAACAGTGATCCCTCATCAGTGTACAGAACCCGCTGAACATTACGGATGGGATTTCCTTATTTTCCTTCATTTATTTTTTTAAAAACCTAAGTGCACATATAGAGGTTCTAAGTGGCTTAGCTATACACATAAGGGCTCAATAAAAATAATTTCAACAGTAAACACTGTAGAGACTTGGAAGGAGTCATTGTAATTAGCAATATTAAAACTTAGCATGTATTATTATAGCTAAAAAGATAGAATTGAGAAACAAAATATACTGTATGTTCAGCATCAGTAGAACGATCATCCACAGTGAGAATCAATAGGGCAAAGGTTTGTAATATTGTGATTGCACGGGTCAAAGCGGGTCACTAATAACTATATTTGTCTTCTGTTTATGATTTTCTCCCTGAAAAAGAGCAACCCTGCCAGCATACTAGTGTCAGTTCACATATTAGCTATCTGCCCCAATCAACAGCACAGGCATTAGAGCCCTTCTGGTTGAGATGCGACCAGAAACAGTGTAGCTGCACAGGACAGGATCCACTGGGTTCCTTGCAAGTCTATAACGGACTACCCCAGCTACCCTCACAACTGGTACGCCATATAAAGATGCCACTGCCCAGATAATAGTTGTGCTCTGCTGGACTTGCTAGTCCATATTTACACTACAGTATTGTCGACTAAGCTAAGTTATGCCCACACTTCTAACTCCACTTCTCAAAACGAGATCAAGGTGGTCATCATCGGTCACCCTAGGGATTATGTACTAGCTAATCCTCTGGAGGGGCAGGGAATGTGAGTTAATGTGATTGAAATTGAGCTTTTCTTTACATTGCATTTCAGCCCTACCCACATCACCTTCCTTGATCTATTACTAGGGATGTCCCGATACCATTTTTTTAAGACCGAGTACGAGTACCGATACTTTTATTTAAGTACTCGCCGATACCAATTACCGATACCTCGTATAAACAGCGGTGCAGTTGCTGATAGCAATGAAAAAAATTAAAGCTGGAATTTGGTTGCTATGGACAACTGCTTTTCTTTTCCTTTTGTACAAGTGTTAATAAATTGATAAATGGGAATATAATAGTGTTTTCCAACCAATGTGCCACCAGGGGGATCTGTTATGGGGGATCTGTGGATGACACTGTTATGGGGATCTGTGGGGGACACTGTTATGGGGATCTGTGGGGGACACTGTTATGGGGGATCTGTGGATGTCACTGTTATGGGGGATCTGTGGATGTCACTGTTATGAGGGATCTGTGGATGTCACTGTTATGGGGGATCTGTGGATGTCACTGTTATGGGGGATCTGTGGATGACACTGTTATGGGTGATCTGTGGATGACACTGTTATGGGGGATCTGTGGAGGACACTGTTATGGGGGGATCTGTGGATGACACTGTTATGGGGGATCTGTGGATGACACTGTTATGGGGGATCTGTGGATGTCACTGTTATGGGGGATCTGTGGATGACACTGTTATGAGGGATCTGTGGATGACACTGTTATGGGGGATCTGTGGATGACACTGTTATGGGGGATCTGTGGATGTCACTGTTATGGGGGATCTGTGGATGACACTGTTATGGGGGATCTGTGGAGGACACTGTTATGGGGGATCTGTGGATGACACTGTTATGGGGGATCTGTGGAGGACACTGTTATGGGGGATCTGTGGATGACACTGTTATGGGGGATCTGTGGATGACACTGTTATGGGGATCTGTGGATGTCACTGTTATGGGGGATCTGTGGAGGACACTGTTATGGGGGATCTGTGGATGACGCTGTTATGGGGGATCTGTGGATGACGCCGTCATGGGGGATCTGTGGATGACGCTGTTATGGGGGATCTGTGGATGACGCCGTTATGGGGGGATCTGTGGATGACACTAATGGGGGGGATCTTTGGGTGACACTAATGGGGGGGATCTCTGGATGACACTAATGGGGGGGATCTCTGGATGACACTAATGGGGGATCTCTGGATGACACTAATGGGGGATCTCTGGATGACACTAATGGGGGATCTCTGGATGACACTAATGGGGGATCTCTGGATGACACTATGGGGGATCTCTGGATGACACTATGGGGATCTCTGGATGACACTGATGCAGGGGATCTCTGGATGACACTGTCAGGGGGATCTCTGGATGATACTGTCAGGGGGATCTCTGGATGACACATATATAGCATATTATGCTATATACGTGTCATCCACAGATCCCCCATTAGTGTCATCCACAGACCCCCATAGTGTCATCCAGAGATCCCCCATTGTGTCATCCAGAGATCCCCCATAGTGTCATCCAGAGATCCCCCATAGTGTCATCTAGAGATCCCCCATACACTGTTGACGTAAACTTAATCTTTATTAATGTGGCCGGAATTACTTACTATTGATGTGCAGTCTCCCTCAGGTCAGGCGCTCAGTCCCTCCATGCTCCTCCTGCCCCGCGCGCCTTCTACATTCATAAAGTGGGCGGAGCGCGCAGGAGGGACGTGAGGTGCTTGGAGGAATCGGGCAGCTTGAGCTCTCAGTTCCTCCATGCGCCTCATGTCCCGCCTGCTCGCTCCGCCCACTTTTATGAATGAAGAAGGCAGGTGGGGCAGGAGGAGCATTGAGGGACTGAGCGCCTGACCTGAGGGGGACTGGGCATCAATAGTTAGTAATTCCGGCGACATTAATAGAGGTTAGGTTTACTTTAATAGTGTATAGGAGCTGCCGGACCGGAACTTCCGGTATCGGCGGCATTTTCACGAGTACAAGTACTCGTGAAAATGCCCGTATCGGTCCCGATACTGATACTGGTATCGGTATCGGGACATCCCTATCTATTACTAAAGAATTGGATGGCAGCATTTCCACATTTATGCACAGAAAAAACGCTGCAAACAACAATTTGTTTGTTGGCAGAGCTGCCACCCAATGGCCTTAAAAAGAGGCATCCCAAAAGGGCCAGTTTTTGTGAGCCAGACTTACTTGACTTCAAATGAGTAGTGGATGATTTAAAAGACCGCTTTATACAGTGACTTCTTAATGCTTATCATGATTCCCTAAGTTGTAAAAGGGCCGAATTACTGACCCCCAAAAAGAAAATTGGAAAACTAGATACGGTTTATGGATACCTTTGATTCAGCCTATAGAGAGGCCAGTGACATCCGTACAAAAAATTGGAGCATTGGATGACTGGCCTCCTGATTACTTACCATAGGGGACGGAATATCTGAGAAACAACCACAGGTAGAATACTCTTGGCTTAAAAGAGATGTTTTGTATCGCCGCGTCCGTAACTGTCTGATCCATAAAAGGATCACGTTACTTTTCCTGCACGGTGAATGCCCAAAAAAAATAATAATAATGGAATCGCAATTTTGCCCACCTCACTTCCCAAAAAAGTTATAAAAAGTGGTTACAAAGTCATATGTACCCCAAAATAGTACCAATCAAACAAAAAAAACTATCTCCTACATGAAACAATTGCCCAAAAAATAAAAATATGGCTTTCAGAAAATGTAGACTCAAAAACATGATTTTGTGTTTTCAAAAATGCTTTTATTGTGTAAAACCAAAATAAATTAAAAAATATAGACATAGATCGCTGCATCCATAATATCCTGCTCTATAAAAAATATCACCTGATCTACCCCCTAAGGTAAATTCCATAAAAATAAATATAAAATTGTGCGAAAAAAAACTATTTATTGTCACCTTACATCGCCAAAAGTGTATTGCCAAGCAATCAAAAAGTCCAATATAGACCAAAATAGTACCAATCTAATCATCACCTCATTCCGCAAAAAATAAGCCCCTACATGAGACAATTTCCCCCCAAAAAATGGCTTTCAGGAAATGGAGACACAAAAACATGAGTTTTGGAAATTTTCTTAAAAATGTTAAGAATTGCTTCTAAAATTCTAAGCCTTCTAACATCATTTATAAATAAATAAAATTACATTTCGCACGTCTACTTTATGCTGGCCTCATTTTGTAAATGTCAAGTACTATTCTGTGGGGTATCACTATCTGCCTTAAAGGGAATCTGTCACCTGGATAATCAATATTAAACCAAACATAGGTCCTTATAGCTCTTCATACCTTCTTTCCATAGGTGTTCTTTTCACTTGGATCTGGCTTTCTATCTTCATAAAAATTCATTTTTATCTTTATGCTAATGACTCAAAAAGCCCAAAGGGGCGTTATTTTCATTCAAAAGGCACCCAGGAACGCCCTCCATCCAGTGCCCATTCCCGCCCCTCTCTCCGCTCATACATTGTGTCCCCAGCATTGCGATTGCCGTCACTCCCGCCTCCTGGCTACGTCACTAGTAGCCGATAACCCCGCCCACTCCTTCCCCAACAGGAAAAGAGCCGGCTCTTGTGCTCTTCCTGTTTAACTGAGCGCATGCCCAGTGAAACACTTGAGGCTGATGCGCTCAGTTAAACAGGAAGAGCGCAGGAGACGGCTCGGTGCCTGTTAGTGAAGCTGAAGGGAAGGAGTGGGCGACACATTGTATGAGCGGAGAGAGGGGCGGGCCTGGGCACTGGATGGAGGGTGTTTCTGAGCGCCTTTTGAATTAAAATAACGCCCCTCTGGGCAGCATCATGGGTCATTAGCATAAAGATAAAAGTGTATTTTTATGAAGATAGAAAGCCAGTTCCAAGAGTAAAAAACACCTATGGAAAGAAGGTATGAACAGCTATAAGGACCTATGTTTGGTTCAGTATTGATTATCCAGGTGACAGATTCCCTTTAAAAACAGAGTTCAAATTTTTTAAATTACACATTTTTCCAAATTTTATGTAAATTTAAGATGTTTTTTTTTATAAGTAAAGGTGGTTTTAATTGACTCAAATTTACCACTGTAATTAAGTACAATGTGTCACAAAAAAACAGTCTTAGAATGGCTTGGATAAGTAAAAGCCGTCAGATTTGCAAAAATCGGCCTAATCACGAAGTTGCAAAATGGCCCGGTCATTAAAGGAGTTGTCTCACTTGAGCAAATAGCTTTTATCATGTAGAGAAAGTTAATAAAAGGCACTTACTAATATATAGTGATTGTCTATTTTGCTTCCTTTGCTGGCTAGATTAATTTTTTATTCATATTTTACACTGCTCATTTCCATGGTTACGACCACCCTGCAATCTAGCATGGGTGGCTGTGCTTGCACAATATCGGACAAAACACCGGCTTATGTGAGCTCCCATCCACTAGAGAGACCACTGCTTTTTCCTATAGTCTGCAAGCACGACCACTGCTGATGGATTGCAGGGTGTTCGTAACAATGGAAACAAGTAGTGTAAAATGTGACAGAAAAATGAATCCAGCCAGCAAAGAAAGCAATATGGACAATCAGAGTACATTAGTAAGTGAATTATATTGACTTTATCTACATGATAAATGCCATTTGCTGAAATGACCCAACCCCTTTGAGAGGTTACTGGTTTATTTTAGCAGTAAGTTTTCTTCATACTGGGGGGTAGCCTTATATGTTTTTCTGACCCCAATGGAGGCGATTGCGATATATATACGACCACCATAATGACCAGACTATGGTTATATCGTATCACCATAGTCATCTAGGCAGTTATGTTTTGTAGAAAAAAAATATGCCATTAATGACATCCAACCTTCTACTCACCATTGTATGCTAGTGGCCTTACCAGCCTGCCCCATTCTCTATGTATTAATCTGGCAGCACAGCGTTATTCACCCAGACAAGCTTTCAGTATAACTGCTGATGTTGTTTAGCCTCTTCAGTTTCCCCTGAGATCAAAATCTCTTAGCGCTACCTCAGTTGTCATTTAATTGGTTTAGTGGTGCATCGAAAATGGGGGAGTCACATACATATCTTCTCCCTATTTGTGCGCACCCTTTCTCTAGGCCAGCTGAGGGGATGAACTTGCCCTACCTAAACTCTGCATTCTCGAGGCCGCTTATCGCAAAGCATCTATGTATTAGCAGTTGTGAGGGTAGCTGGGATAGACTTCACAGGACACAGGGGCCCAGTGGATCCTGTCCTGTGCAGCTACACAGTTTATGGTTGCATCTCTACTGGCAGGGCTCTAATGCCTGTGCTATCGATTGGGGCAGGTAGCAATATTATGTGAACTGACAAGTCTCTTTCAGGGAGCAAATCAACACATAGAAAATATAGTTATTAGTGGCCTACTTCGGCAAGTGCTATTATAATATTTCAGACCCCCTATTGTTTCTCCCTGTGGATGATAGGTCACCTGATGCTGAACATATAGAGGGTGACTGGTCCCTAATTTTAGTATACTTTCTTTCTCAAATATATGTTTTAACTATAATAATAAAAGTAAAGTTTATAGATATACAACTAGCAAAAAAACAAAAAAAAAACCATTACATATATATATATTCAAATCAGTAGAGATATGTATGCTTTACATTTTGTAAAAAAAAACATAGTAACATTAATCATTAAGATTAAAGAGGACCAGTCACCGCTCCTGAGATGACTGATTTAATAGCTTCTTGTATTCCCTGTGTAATTGCAATTCTGGAACATTTTTTATGGCTCTATGTTCCATTCCTTTATTACGTATGCTAGAAGTTATGAATGAATTGCTAGCAGTCTGCAGTAAGGGTACAGAGGGATGGTAACCAGTTGGGTGTGTGTGCCTGCACAGTCTGACAATGACAGCACTGATTAGATAGAGCGAGTCTGTGCAGGTAACCCCCCCCCCAACTATACCCTATACCCTAGTAGAAATAATAATGGACTGGAAAAAACATAGAGCCATAAGAATAGATGCTCCAGAATTGTTATTACATAGGGAATGCATGAAGCTATTTAAACAGGCATGTCAGGAGTGATGACAGGTCCTCTTTAAGTGAAAAGACCACCCCTATCTATTATTGGTCAGTGCTGTTTACTCAAAATTACTATAATCCAGCAACAATGGGCGCATGTACAATGAAGAGAGGTGGGCCATCCTTGGCTTCATTGGTGTATTCACTAACTCTTAATTTTGAATTTCATTTACTTTCATTTGTGGGGACAGATGGGTTTGGTATTTTTGCTATCGGCATACCTGGGACCATAAACCCTAGCTGCATAACATCTTGTGGTTTAATGGCGCTGAACCAGGTGACGTGTTCCCTTTTTGAAGAGTCGTTTCAGGATTGAGTTATTTTTTTTAATTCTGCCCCCAGTCCACTGGGTGTATGAAGGGAAGCGTACATAGTTATTCCCTGCCACTCTGGTCCGACTCTGTGGTTCCCAGATTGTCTTCACTCCACTTCGGTCCCTGCATGTAAATTTCCGGCATGGATAGGATCACATGTGCCACTTCAGCCAGTGACTGGCCCCAGCAGTGACGTGTCCCCAAGCGGTACGTAACCAATGCCGTAACCAAACCAATGCCGGAAGCTTATCCGTAAGAACTGAAGTGCAGTGAAGATAGCCTGGGACCGATTTAGCTGGGACTGAGTGGCAGAGGTAAATATGCTTTCATTTATAGATCAGAATCAAAAAAAACAAGTCAATCCTGGCATAACTCCTTAAGGGTTAATAGGTGTACAGATTTAACACTTGAACATTGTGCATGACTTAATAGTCCACTTTTTTGTTTTTGTAGACACTACCTGGATTGAGCCCTCTGTCTGGTGCTTATCTGCATATGTCTGTGTCATTTCATTATAAGTATCTAGCAGTATTCACAGACAGTGGTTACATATGGATGGGAAATTCATCCCTTAAGGTAACTACAACATCTATTACATTTACATCTGATTTTAAAAAAAATCAAATAATGTGTCTGCACTTCTCTTTTTTTCCTTTTATTAAAAATTTTAATTGTCTTTTTTTTCTAGAAGGAAAAAAGATCACGTCTATTTAGATATTTGGAATACACTCAACCACATCTACATAATAGAGAGCCCTGTTTCCCTAGTGTGGTTTGTACGGGAAAATGCCTTATCTGGCTTCATTCATGAAAACTGTTTAAGGCTCCATTCACACCCCTGCATTCAGTGTCCGCACCCGTTCCGCAATAATGCGGGACGGGTGCGGACCCATTCATTCTGAATGGGGACAGAATGGATGCGGAGAGCACACAGTGAACTTCCGGTCTGCGGCTCCGGAAAAAAATAGAACATGTTCTATTCTTGTCCGCAGCTGAGGACAAGAATAGGCTGTTCTATGGGGGCGCTGGCCGGGTGCATTTGCCCAACCGGTATGTATTTTGCTGAATATTTTGCAAATATGGATGACGTCCATGTTGCATCCGTTTTTTGCAGATGCATTGTAACAATGCCTATCCTTGTCCTCAAAATGGACAAGAATTGGAACTGTTCTATCTCTTTTGCGGGGCTACGGAACAGACATACGGGTGGGGACAGCAAACGGCGTGCTGTCCACATTTTTGCAGGCCCATTGAAATGCATTCTATTTGCAAAAAATACGGATCAGATGCGGACCAAAAATACGTGTGAATGGGGCCTTACAGTAAAGCTATCTTTGTTGCCTATAGCAACCAATCAGAGTTCAGCTTTAATTTTGCCAGAGCACTTTAAGAGATAAATTTACAAACCACACAAGGAAAAAGGGTTGTGTTTTTCAAAGTCCACCCTGTAGATTGGAACCTCGCATGTCCAAACCAAATAAAATGTCAACAATGTTGAACTATGAAAATAATGAGAGAAGAGAAAACCAACAAAAGTATAAAAGTCCCTATTAGGTTAATCACATGTGAATATACAGCACTATAATAACAATTCACTGAGAAGCCTGAACAATTACATTCAATGAAGTTCAGCATGTAGTAATTAAAGGGGTATGTTTTACACCAGGCATGCTGAACCCGCGGCCCTCCAGCTGTTGCAAAACTACAACTCCCAGCATGCCCGAACAGTCTACAACAGGGGTGTCAAACTCAAATTCATCGGGGGCCGCATCAGCAGTTTGGTCACTCTCAAAGGGCCGGTTGTATCTGTAGGACTATATATGAACAGTGCATCATTTGCATGAACATATTTCATATGAAAACTTACAATTACTTGGCTTGACCCTTGGTGATCTCGGTCACTTCCACACTTTGGCCGGGGGGTCGGTGGAGCTGATGTGTCCTAATGAGAAAGATTTCATAATAAGGATTTGGAGAAGGAGCAGAGGGATAGCAGAGCAGGGAGAGGCTGGTGCTGCTACTAGGGGGCTCATACCATGGGGCCACCATAATGCCGCCCCCCCAGTAGAAAGAATTCTCCTTATAATGTGACAGTACAAAAAATACCCCTTTGTAATGCCCCCAGTTCAGATACTGTCCCCATAGTGCCCCCATAATGTGCCAGTATAAAATACCCCTATATAGTGCCCCCATAGTGCTCCTCTCCCCCCTCCTAGTGCCCCCCATAATGTACCAGTATAAAATGCCCTATATATAGTGCCCCAGTAGATGCCCTCAGTGTCCCCCATAATTTGTAAGTATAAAATACCCCTTCTTAGTGCCCTCTTAGATGACACCATAGTACTCCTCTCCCACCTTCCCCATAGTACCCACCATATTGTGTCCCAGTATAAAATGCCCCTATACAGAGCCCCCATATAAAATAACCGTTCTTTGTGATCTGAGTAGATGCCCCTATAGTGCCCACCAATAATGTGCCAGTAAGAAGTGCCCCCAATGTGCCAGTAATAAGTGCCCCCATAGATGTCCCCCAATAATGCGCCAGTAGCCAGAGCCCCCCTATCATGTGACAGTAGCCATAGGCCCCCCTTTCATGTGATATGCACCCAGAGCCACCCATCATGTGCCAGTAGCCATAGCCCCCGCTATCATGTGCCAGTAGCCATAGCCCCCGCTATCATGTGCCAGTAGCCATAGGTCCCCCATCATGTGCCAGTAGCCATAGGTCCCCCATCATGTGCCAGTAGCCATAAGCCCCCCTATCATGTGCCAGTAGCCATAGCCCCCACTATCATGTGCCAGTATCCATAGCCCCCCCCATCATGTGCCAGTAGCCATAGGTCCCCCATCATGTGCCAGTAGCCATAGGTCCCCCATCATGTGCCAGTAGCCATAGGTCCCCCATCATGTGCCAGTAGCCATAGCCCCCCATCATGTGCCAGTAGCCATAGGTCCCCCATCATGTGCCAGTAGCCATTGGTCCCCCATCATGTGCCAGTAGCCATAGGTCCCCCATCATGTGCCAGTAGCCATAAGCCCCCTATCATGTGCCAGTAGCCATAAGCCCCCTATCATGTGCCAGTAGCCATAGCCCCCCATCATGTGCCAGTAGCCATAGCCCCCCATCATGTGCCAGTAGCCATAGCCCCTCCATCATGTGCCAGTAGCCATAGGTCCCTCCATCATGTGCCAGTAGCCATAGGTCCCCATCATGTGCCAGTAGCCATAGGTCCCCCATCATGTGCCAGTAGCCATAGGTCCCCCATCATGTGCCAGTAGCCATAGCCCCCTACCATATGCCAGTAGCCATAGCCCCCCCAATCATGTGCCCCAGGTCCAATAAGTGCCAATCCATTCCATTGTAAATAGTCCAAGTAGCCATACCATAAATTAGGCCCCCCCCCCCCATCATGTGCCCCAGCCCCCAGGCCCAGTAGCCAGCCACCAGACACAGCTAAATGACAAACAAAACAAAAAAACACTTGACTTAATACTTACCTCCTGTCCTGAGTCCTTGGCTGCGAATCGCGATCAGGCTGTGTCCCGTCCCGCTTCCAGAGCTGCTGACTGTACTGCAGCGCAGCGACTCAGTCGGGGCTTGAGTCAGGCGGCGCGAGTGACGTCAGTGCGCCGCCTGCGCCGGTCCACTGGCCTCTGATAGGATGCCTGCACTGCCTATCAGAGGAGGGGGAAAGGACACACCTCTCCCTCCCCTGCCCTGTGCGGCTGTGCGCAGCCATAATAGTGATCATTCCGGAATGAGGGTGACTGTCCCGGCCGATCCGGGATAAAAGGTGAAGGCGGCCGCCGGCGGCTACATGGGCCGCATGACAAGGTCTGGCGGGCCGGATTCGGCCCGTGGGCCTTGGGTTTGACATCCGTGGTCTACAACTTTCAGCCTACAGCAGGGCATTGTGGGAGTTGTAGTTTTACAACAGCTGGAGGGCCGCAGGTTTAACATACCTGTTTTAGACTTATTCATCATCAATTGTAAATTTTGCATATTTGCAGTTCAGTAGTTATAAAAATATTTTTCTTCCTCTGCTACCCACTGTTTCCTCGGCATCGACCTGTAGTTCTGAGCCTTTGTTAGGTCGAGCATGCTGTGTGTTGCTGTCAATTCTCTAGCTACATGTCTTGTGAAACTAAGGGAGTATTAGTGTGCTGTGATTACTGAGTAGAGCGGGCATGACTGGACTGTATAACAGGCAGCCAATCAATAAACATCAACACTCATTTAACAATGACCTCCACAATGGCCTGCCCCCTTAACACTATGCATCCACAGCGCCCTCTCCTTTAACAGTGACCTCCACAGTGGCCGCCCCTTTATTAGTGACCTCCACAGTACCCTGTCTCGTTAACAGTGATTAAACTGTGACCTCCACAACACCCCGCCCCTTTAACAGTGACCTCTACAGCACCCCGCCCCTTAACACTGACCTCCATAGCGGACCGGCCCCTTAACTCTGACCTCCACTGTTCCCTGCCCAATTAACAGAGAACTCCACAGCCCCCCCTTTAATAGTGACCTCCACAGCATCCCACCCCCCTAACAGTGAACTCCACAGCAGCCCACCACTTTATTACTGACCTCCACAGTACCCATCTCCTTAACAGTTATTTCCTTTCCACAACACCCCGTCACCTTAACAGTGGCCTCTACAGCAATTTGCCCCTTAAAACTGACCTCCATAGCAGATCGTCCCCTTAACAGTGTCATCCACAGCGCCCTGCCCCTTTAAAGCTGACCTACAGCCGTGAAGAAAAATGGCTGGGTTGTTGCGGAAACCTGGTGTAAAACTGTTTGTATGTGGAGACTAAGGGCCTGCGAGCTTCTATTGGCTAATAAGGATCATGTGACCAGGTTTCTGTTGGCTAATGCATTTTTTGAGAATATCTCAGAAACGGTATGTGCTAGAGAGCTGAGACCCGGTCATAAACCTTCCCGGACACCAGATGTACCTGTTTGCCAAATTTCGTGATTGTAAATGCGGCGGTGCGAATTCCTTTAGCAGACATACACACATACATACACTCAGCTTTCCATAACAACCCAGTCATTTTTCTTCACTGCTGTAGCTCAGCTTTAAATGGGCAGGGCGCTGTGGATGGCACTGTTAAGGGAGCGGAGTACTGTGGAGGTCACAGTTAAGGGGGCAGGTAGGGTGGCCATTCGGGCCACCCTCAAAAAACCTGCCCCCAAGTCTCGGTAAGCCACGCTCCTTCCCACTTCGCAGCCTACAGGGATTGCAAAAATGAAGGTTAAAATCAACTTCTGTCAACTGCAGGGGTGGGAGGGAGGTTGACTTTCTCCCTGCAGCTCACGCTCAGCCAGTACAGTGCTGCTGTCCGAGAGTGAGCTGTTCAAAAGGACATCCCTGTGTCTGTCCAGGCCCTGCGCCGGACGGAAAACAGGGAGTCTGAAAGCCAGACTGTCCAGCCTAAAACCGGACCTCTGCCCACCCTAGGGGCAGGCTGCAGTGGAGGTCACAGTTAAGGGGACGATCCGCTATAGAGGTCAGTGTTAAGGGGCAGATTGCAGTAGAAGCCACTGTTATGGGGACAGGGTGTTGTGGAAATCAATGTTAAAGGGAATCTGTCACCTGCCTATCACCATTTTTTTTTTCCCCCGGATTTACCTTATATCCGGACCTGTCCTTTTTGCTTTGTCTCTTGTCATTTTCCTTAAAAACAGATTTTTCCATTATGCAAATTAGGATCCAAGGAGCCCAGAGGGGCGTTTCTTCTCTGCCAAGGAGCCCAGGAACGCCTAAATTTGAATCCACAAGAACGCCTCCAGCAGCAGAAATTGCATTCATTTCTATGGGACTGCTGGAGATAGTTGAGTGCTTGTACAGGGCTGTCTCCAGCAGTCCTATAGAGTTGAATATTTTTTAATAAAGACCAATTGGACCCCCAAAGGTGTCCATAGCTTTTAAGGATCAGGACAATTTTAGTGTTTCTGTTTTTAACTCTCTGACTCCAAAAAGCCGTAACTTGTTTGCTTTTTTTGATCACATAGCTGTATGAAGGTTTATTGTTTGTATTGGAAAATGAAAAACTAATTTGTGTGGTAAAATTGTAATAAACTGCAATTCTGCCATGGATTTTTAGAAGTGGGTCAGTAGGATAATTGTGATACCAAATTAATTTAGTTATGCTTTACTACTTTCTAAAAAACCAACAAAAAAAACCAAAAACCTTTTGATCACTTTTATTCTACTTTGGGGACAGGGTGATCAAAAACGACAACTTAGCATCCTTATTTATTTTTCCATTACAGCGTTCTCTGCACAGGATAAATATTTGAATACTTAAGTAGTCAGGGCATTTTCTCACTCTTTAATACAAATCATGTTTACCTTTTATTTATTTTTATATGTAAAATTTGAACAGTGGGAGTTTTTTTTATTTTTTATTTTTTTTGTATTTTTGTGTGTGTGTGTGTGGGGTTAACCATTTTAGTCCCAATAGTCCCCTTAGTGGATGTAAACATGTGATAGATTGATCGCTTATTTCCCAGACAGCGATAGTTTACTATTGCAGTCCATGAGATTTCTGTTGGCTCCCAGTTAACCCCTTAGTGGCCACCAATATGCTTTTTTAAGGCGATCACTAAGGGGCCTACTGCCTCCTTTTTACGCCTTCCCACTTTAAGCGATTCACAAGTCTTTCATGCATCAGTTTCACAAGATAGTGCTCGTGCTCTAATGGCCTCGTAACGGCAGAAGTGCCGTCCTGGGCCGTTTAACCCCTTACATGCTGTCGGCGCTATTGCCCTGGCATCTAAGTGGTTACTGAGTGAGCGGACCCCCTTTGTCTCCCATTAGTGCACACAGGCCTGAGCCTAGTAAAGGTCCCAGGCCTGCCTCCTCTCTGGCGCAGTCTGCTGGTGAATGTCAGTATAGGACTGACCGTAAATTACATCGCACTAGTTGAATAGTGCAGTGATTTTAGAAGGATCCCCTATTATAGTTCCATTTTGGGACTAGTAAACGGTTAAAAAAAGTATTATTATTATATATGTCTTATTAAAATAAAAAAAAATTACAAGTAAAGTAAATACTCCTTCCCCCCCCACCCCCCCCATTGCAAAAATGCTTTACAGTTTCGCTTTACATTCTTCTGATCCGTCAGGAGAGAGAGAGCAAAACAAAAACTGGATCCAGTAAAAAAACTGATCCTGTTGCATCAATTGTTATCCATTTCAGCCATTTCTCTCTGAGATCCGTTTTTAGACGGGTAAAAAAAGTCCTGCATGCAGTACTTTTGTTTCCATTTAAAAAAACGGATCTCAAACAGAAATGGCTCAGATGGATGACAACTGATGCAACAGGATCTGTTTTTTTTACTAGATGCTGTAAAACAACTGATCCATTGCAATCCTTTGCATAACTGATGCAAGAGGATCCGTTTTTTTACCGAATCCTGATTTTTTTTTTTTTTCTCTCTCTCTCTTCTTTTGACGGATTAGAAGAACGGAAAGCTAAACGTTAATGTGAACTCACCCTTAATTTAAAAAATTGCAAAGTTAATATCTCCTCCCCATATTTCATATTACCGCATCCATAAAGACCCACACTACACAATTATCATGTAATTTATCCCATAACACTGAATACTGAAAAACAAAGGTGGAATTGCTGCTTTTTACTTTTTCATGTCCAAAAAGACGATCAAAAAGAATTAAATACCGCAAAATAATACCAATGGAAAATAGTTGGCGTCCCAAAAAATCAAGCTCTCACATAGCTCAGTAGAAAGAAAAATAATAAACTTATGGTTCTTGGGATGCAGCGATGACATTTTCTACTTTTTATATAAAAGGTTTTTATTGTGCAAAAGTAGTAAGTCAAACTGTATTTGGTATTGCTGTAATCGTACTGACTCGGTGAATCAAATTTACTCATGTTACTTATGCTGAAAAATAAAGTCTGCAAAATTTATAGCGTAGAAACCTCAGCTACAGTATTGTTGTTTTTCCCATCCCCCTCCCAGAAAAAATTAAAGGGGTTGTCTCATCATGGACAATAGGGGCATATGCCCCCATTTTCTTATCCGCACCTATATCGAGAACGGAGCCCCAAAAGTGAAGGAGGGCACACTGCGCATGTGCAGCAGCCCTCTATTCATTTTCTATGGGGCCAACGAAAATAGCCGATTACTGGTTCGGCTTTCTCCGTCGGCCTAATAGAAATGAATGGGAGCGGGGGCCGCGCATGCGTGGTACACTCCCATTCACTTTCGGCTTGGTGGTGGCCGGACCGGAGTCCTCTAGCCACCACCTTGCTGGCCTCCGTTCTCGATATAGGTGCGGGTCCCAGTGGTGGGACCTGCACCTATAAGACAAAGGGGACATATCGCTAGGATATGTCCTAGGGCAGTGGTGCCCAACCTACGGCCCGCGGGCCAAATCCGGCCCGCACAGTACCCGAACCTTTCCCTCATTTTTTCAGTGCAAGGTGCGCTGCGGCAGCAAAGCGATGCTGCCTGTACCTGCAATAGCCAATAGCAAAGCTCCAGGCAGCAAGGAGCTTTGCTATTGGTTGGACTGGGAGAGCGCCGGAGAGTGCCTGCAGTAGGGAAGTGGCGGGAGATTAAAGGAAGAGGGGCAGCTCCGGTGGTGGCTAAAGCATGGCAGCGGAGGTTCCGAAGCTTACATCCCAGGCAAAAAGAGGGACCTGCGGAAGAAGGTGACATCACAGTAATGTAAGTAATGTATCGATGTGTGTAATGTATGTATTGCAGTGTGTGATGTATGTAGTGCAGTGTGTGATGTATACATGTGTGATGTATGTAGTGCAGTGTGTGATGTATACATGTGTGATGTATGTAGTGCAGTGTGTGATGTATACATGTGTGGAATATATGTAGTACAGTGTGTGATGTATACATGTGTGTGATGTATACATGTGTGATGTATGTAGTGCAGTGTGTGATCATCACATTCTGCACTACATACAAACACATGTATACATCACACACTGCACTACATACATCACACATGTATACATCACACGCTGCACTACATACATCATACACAGACATGCATATATCACATACCCTCACAGTAATAATGGACAGATATGGGTCCTCTTCACAGTAGTAATGTATATGGGCATTACTACTGTGAAGAGGGCACATATCTGGCCATTATTGCTGTGAGGGGGCACATATGTGCAATAGTACTGTGAGGGGGCAAACGTGAGCATATCTGGCCATTATTATTGTGAGGGGGCATGTGTGAGCATTACTAACATGAAGAGGGCACATATCTGGCCACTATTGCAGTGAGGGGGCACGTGTGACCATTACTGAAGTGAAGAGGGCACATATCTGGCCATTATTACTGTGAGGGGGCACATGTGTGCAATAGTACTGTGAGGGGGCACACGTGAGCATATCTGGCCATTATTATTGTGAGGGGGCATGTGTGAGCATTACTAACGTGAAGAGGGCACATATCTGGCCATTATTACTGTGAGGAGGCACATGTGAGCATTACAAAAGTGAAGAGGGCACATATCTGGCATAACGACTGTGAGGGGCACATACCTGGGCATTACTACAGTGAAGAGGGCACATATCTGGCCATTATTGCTGTGAGGAGGCATTACTAAAGTGAAGAGGGCACATATATGGCATAACTACTGTATATCTGGCCCCCTCACAGCAATAATGGCCAGATATGTGCCCTATTCACAGTAGTTATGCCCAAATATGTGCCCTCTTCACAGTAGTTATGCCCCAATGTGTGCCCTCTTCACAGTAGTTATGCCCAGGAATGTGCCCCCTCACAGTAGTTATGTCAGATATGTGCCCCTTTCACAGTAGTAATGCACACGTGCCCCCTCACAGTAATAATGGCTAGATATGTTCGCTCTTCACAGTAGTAATACTCACACGTGCCCCCTCACAGCAATAATGGCCAGATATGTGCCCTCTTCACAGTAGTTATGCTAACACGTACTCCTCACAGGGGCATTTCTTTCTAGCAAAGCTACTTGGTTCCGGCCCGCGAAATTTATACCAAATCTAGTGCGGCCCTCGGATGAAAAATGGTTGGGCACCACTGTCCTAGGGTGTTTCATTTTTCCAAAGATGTGATTTTCATATGACTTTGCTTACGCCCGAGTCTCAGTGATGTAAAAGATATATATGCCAAATTTCAAGAAGTTTGGATAATATATAGGGGTTGCACACATTGATCACTTTTATTACAACTCTGTCTGCTGTACCTAGGAGGTTGGTCTAAAAACTACTTCAGTTTCAGGATCCCAGGGGCTCTGCATCAAGCAAGGTGGATGGCAAAGGCAATATATGCACTTAAAATTGTCCTCTTCACTAAACAGTTAAATATTCCTCAACAAGAATTGAAAGGAATTAAAACAGGTTGCACGTTTTGTCAGCCTCATATACAGGTCCTTCTCAAAAAATTAGCATATTGTGATAAAGTTCATTATTTTCTGTAATGTACTGATAAACATTAGACTTTCATATATTTTAGATTCATTACACACAACTGAAGTAGTTCAAGCCTTTTATTGTTTTAATATTGATGATTTTGGCATACAGCTCATGAAAACCCCAAATTCCTATCTTAAAAAATTAGCATATCATGAAAAGGTTCTCTAAACAAGCTATTAACCTAATCATCTGAATCAACTAATTAACTCTAAACACCTGCAAAAGATTCCTGAGGCTTTTAAAAACTCCCAGCCTGGGTCATTACTCAAAACCGCAATCATGGGTAAGACTGCCGACCTGACTGCTGTCCAGAAGGCCATTGTTGACACCCTCAAGCAAGATGGTAAGACACAGAAAGAAATTTCTGAACGAATAGGCTGTTCCCAGACTGCTGTATCAAGGCACCTCAGTGGGAAGTCTGTGGGAAGGAAAAAGTGTGGCAGAAAATGCTGCACAACGAGAAGAGGTGACCGGACCCTGAGGAAGATTGTGGAGAAGGACCGATTCCAGACCTTGGGGGACCTGCGGAAGCAGTGGACTGAGTCTGGAGTAGAAACATCCAGAGCCACCGTGTACAGGTGTGTGCAGGAAATGGCCTACAGGTGCCGCATTCCCCAGGTCAAGCCACTTTTGAACCAGAAACAGCAGCATAAGCGCCTGACCTGGGCTACAGAGAAGCAGCACTGGACTGTTGCTCAGTGGTCCAAAGTACTTTTTTCAGATTAAAGCAAATTTTGCATGTCATTCGGAAATCAAGGTGCCAGAGTCTGGAGGAAGACTGAGGAGAGGGAAATGCCAACATGCCTGAAGTCCAGTGTCAAGTACCCACAGTCAGTGATGGTCTGGGGTGCCATGTCAGCTGCTGGTGTTGGTCCACTGTGTTTTATCAAGGGCAGGGTCAATGCAGCTAGCTATCAGGAGATTTTGGAACACTTCATGCTTCCATCTGCTGAAAAGCTTTATGGAGATTAAGATTTCATTTTTCAGCACGACCTGGCACCTGCTCACAGTGCCAAAACCACTGGTAAATGGTTTACTGACCATGGTATTACTGTGTTTAATTGGCCTGCCAACTCTCCTGACCTGAACCCCATAGAGAATCTGTGGGATATTGGGAAGAGAAAGTTGAGAGACACAAGACCCAACACTCTGGATGAGCTTAAGGCCGCTATCGAAGCATCCTGGGCCTCCATAACACCTCAGCAGTGCCACAGGCTGATTGCCTCCATGCCACGCCGCATTGAAGCAGTCATTTCTGCAAAAGGATTCCCGACCAAGTATTGAGTGCATAACTGAACATAATTATTTGAAGGTTGACTTTTTTTGTATTAAAAACACTTATTTTATTGGTCGGATGAAATATGCTAATTTTTTGAGATAGGAATTTTGGGTTTTCATGAGCTGTATGCCAAAATCATCAATATTAAAACAAAAAAAGGCTTGAACTACTTCAGTTGTGTGTAATGATTTTAAAATATATGAAAGTCTAATGTTTATCAGTACATTACAGAAAATAATGAACTTTATCACAATATGCTAATTTTTTGAGAAGGACCTGTATGTTCGCTTATGGCACGAGGCAATTGTAAGTCAATGGCATCCAAAGAATGATTTGGATATGCTACAGCTTCTGAGCACTTACCCAGCTGCAGACGTTAAAAAAAGTGCTCTCACAGTTGCTAAGAGACATCTTTGCTATCTGTCAGAAACAAACGTAGGATTGGCTTTTTTGGACAAACGTATTACTCAGACGGTTAAGGAAAATATGACAATTTAGAAACCAAACCTGCAAAGTAAAAGGAAATGAAACGATTAGAGGGTAAAAACCTAGTTTTTGAAGGAAAAGACCTGAGCCATTTCGTTACTAATAAAAGAAAGACGTTCTTTGAATTGTTTGGGATTCACAACGTGACATAATACTGCAGTGATTTTCTAAGAAGCCATGTGAACGCTCTTAAGGTGGTCAATGATACCGCTGAAAGAGGAATTGTTCTGATAAAAAAGTTTAACGAATCGGTCAGGGACGAATAACAAAAACAATTCTTGTTGATGGTAGTCGAACATCACAGAAGTTGTCACCAAGCTAACAAAAAAAGGGATTGCATTGTTCAAAGTTGATTAATATAACACATGTTTTGCCTATCATACTACCTTTTTAATCTTAGTTTCTAGTTTTAATATAATTTAAAGTTTGTGATTAACATAAAGTTTGTGATTAACATTGACGATTTTTCGCCTACTTTTACAAAACTGATCAAAGTGTGCAACTTCTAAATATTATCCAAACTTCTTGAAATTTGGCATATATATCTTTTACATCACTGAGACTTGGGGCGTAAGCAAAGTCTGCAATAATGTTACATTATATTTTTTTCCATTACAAAATGAAACACCCTAATGTACCCCCATTGTCCATGTTGAGACAACCCCTTTAATCAGTTAGTTATGTGTACCCCCAAAATGGCACACTTAAAACTTTTTAGATTGAATAAAATCAATCCCATAACCTTTTTTTGTTTTCCTCTTGAGCCATTATTTCTGGTGCATGCCTCTTGCTTCACTTCAACACCTCTGTATAAGGACTGTCTTTGAATGTCCACTTACTACAATTCCCACATAACATTGTAGTTTGTATTTGCCAGCATTCCAAGTCGCCTGCTTCACCAACTTGTACCAGTACTACTGTTAACCTACCTCTAGTATTATCTTCTTACTATTCCTCTTTGTAACATAGTAACATAGTAACATAGTATATAAGGCCGAAAAAAGACATTTGTCCATCCAGTTCGACCTGTTTCCTGCAAGTTGATCCAGAGGAAGGCAAAAAACCCCTGTGAGGTAGAGCCAATTTTCCCCACTTAAGGGGAAAAAATTCCTTCCCGACTCCAATCAGGCAATCAGAATAACTCCCTGGATCAACGACCCATCTTTAGTAGCTATAGCCTGAAATATTATTACGCTCCAGAAATACATCCAGGCCCCTCTTGTACAGCATGTAATAGCTGATAAGCCGTACGGTTTGTGCCATATTTCCTGTTCGAGCATGTGTCGAAGCTGCTGTGGAACGAGCGCAGTATCTCAGTCCATATACTGTATGCTGCTTGAGTGATGACAATGCGTAGATTGGGGTAGTGCTATTAGGCATCATTATTTGAACAATGTGCACGGCATCACAGTTACAAAGAAGAGAAAGTGGCAGTTGGATCAAATGACTGCGCCTGGAATCCTGGCTCAAAAGCCATATTGGAACTATAAGTCAATATAAAAGTGTCACATATGTTACATATGGGAAATAATTGTCTGATTAAAAAAAAAGTCACAGATAAACCTTTTAACATGTGGTTGAAGTGATGCCAAACATTAAAGAAAGAGGAAACAATAATGTCATTATTTAAAATGGCTTTTTTTTCTTTTCTTTTTAGGAAAAACTTTGTGAGTTAACTTCAGATATAAGACAACCACCAAAACAAATGTCCTGGTAAATTCATTTTCATCTGTACTTTCCCTTCTACTGATTTTTAAACGGGTTTATGAGATTTTTGCACATCAGCTGTTTAAGACGGCATCAGCGCTCCTGTTATCGTCGCTACCTTCTCGCAGGTTACCGAGCACAGCGCCATGTACAGCGCTGTGCTCGGTAAACTGCGAGAAGGTAGCGACGATCACAGGAGCGCCGATGCCTTCTTAAACAGCTGATGTGCAAAAATCCAGTTGCTTTATTGCTCCAAATCTTATGCTTGGGTGCTGGAGATATTATTAGCCAATGTTCTGTCAGTTTTTACTTTGATAAGTGACTTTTTATGTATAGACTCCTCTGAAAGAAAACCTAGATCCAGAATCGGCTATCAAATATTCTGGAGGTTTTATATGCCTTTACAGGCTATCAGTATATAATATGTTCCAGGGTATCGAGATGCACAAGAGACATCTTGGATACATTAGTTGTGTGGGGAGCAAACAAGAGGAGAGCAAAAAAGATTGGAGAGTCAGAGATTACATGTGGGGGTAGCGGGAAGAGTATGTCAGAGATATATGGTAGAAATAAGTCGTGGACAGCATTGTATGTCACAGTTAATATGTCAAACTGAATTAGCTGAGCAATAGATAGAAAATTGAAGGGATTAGCAGAGGGGAAAAGCAGAGGAGAAATGAGTAGAGACTGCGGCATACAGATGGTTTTCAGGAGTCTGAGCCCTTTCCCATAATCAAGCCATGTACGAAAAAGAAAAATAGACATATTGGGTATTGGCGCGTCCATATCAACCGGCTTTACAAAAATATCATATGATGTACCCTGTCAGATAAACGCCGTAAAAAGAGAAAAAAGAAAAAACTGCCAAAATAGCCATTTTTTTTGTCACATTGCCTTACAAAAGGTTTAACAGCAAATGATCAAAACTATGTACCCCAAAATGGTACAACGGAAATGTCAACTCATCCCACAAAAAATAGCCTCATACAAGACAATCGGACAAAATTTTTAGAAAAATATGGCTCTTAGAAATGACAACAAAAACATGTTTTTTTTTTTTTCAAAGATGCTTTTATTGTGTTATACTTGTAAAAGTTGTATGTGCCCCAAAATAGAACCAATGATGATGACAACGTTTATAAAAATCAGGAAGCACAGCATAATAATAAGAGGGTGTGCATTTCACACTGACACACCCTTGGCACAAGGCATTGGGCACTGAAATGGCACTTCTGTGTGAAAATTGCAATTTTCACATTGCATCATCTGTTGTGGGGTCAAAATGTTAACTACAGCCTTTGGTACATACTGTGAGGGGTGCGGTTTCCACCTCAGAGCCTCTGGAATTGTCAGCCAGTGCTATATAACTCGCCAATCTAGGTTGCAAATGCACTTGGCGCTCGTTCTTTTCTGAGCCCTCACGTGTGCCCATACACCAGTTTATGACAACATTTAGGGTGTTGCCGTATTCGGGAAGAAATGGGTAACAAATTGTGGGGTCTTTTTTCTCCTGTAACCCCTTAAAATAAAAAAAATCTGGGCCTAAAGCAACATTTTCTTGTAAAAAATAAAAATGTAATATTTCATTTTTACCGCCAAGTGTTTTTGAATTCTATTAAATGCCTGGTATGTCAAAGTGCTATGTGGTATGTCAATGACCACATATGGTATGCTGCAATATTCAGTAGAAATTGCATATGCTCCCATTGTCTGATAGGTGCGGGTTCCACCTCTGGGACCCGCACGTACAACGAGAACCGAGCGGGGAGAGTTGTGGCTGGAGGCCCCCGGATTTCCGGGAGTCTGTCCACCACCAAGTGCAGCTCTGCGCTGCTCCCATCGAATTGAATGGGTGCACACCACGCATGCGCGACCCCTGCTCCTATTCATATCTATGGGGCAGATGGAAATAGGCAGCCCCATAGAACTGAACGGAGGGTGGCTGAGCATGCGCAGTGCGCCCTCCGTTCATTTCCCCGCTCCGTTTTCATTGTAGGTGTGGGTCCCAGAGGTTGGGCCCGCACCTATCAGACAATGTGGGCATATCCTAGCGATATGCTTCCATTGTCTGTGATGAGAATACCCCTTTAATATGCCAGTTGATCTTCAGACCCACATAACCAACCTGGTTTGTAACATGTTATACAAAAAAAAATAATTGAATGAAATAATTAAAAATGACTGGACTAAACCTATGTACAGTTTTTTCATGAAAAAACATTAAATCATGATAAAAATATTCTACACCTGTTGATGGATTATTACATGAGTAGGTAAGTCAAAACTGGTAGGAACTTCATGATTATTAACCAAAAAAAAAAAAAATGATTTAAATCACAAGTGTAATATGTTTCGATTAGTAATATAAAAATAAATCCATGCTGTAATTCATACCAAAGGGAAAAGTGGTGTTGAGGGTGAATATCCAAAATGCCTCCCTTTCTAACACTAATTTATGTATGTCTCCACCTCTTTTTTTCCTAATTTGACTTTTTCTATACCCATGATTTTCATACATTTATTTTGTAAATCACCCACCAATGCCTTGTAGGGCTTGCTCAGCAGAATGTAATGATATCATTCACTTGGCAATCCTTTGCTTTTTTTTTCTGGAGAAATTATATTTTTAATCCATATGAAGGCTCAAGCCTCTTTGTGCACACTTGCTCCTCCTGCTTCTTCTGCCAGCCCCTCCCTCTCATTGATTCACAGGTCCCTGCATAGTGGTTTGTCTGTCTTTTGTGTAGAGAAGTGCAAATTACAGATAAGTGCATAGTTTAACACTAGGCCATTGTTCAACACCAGTACATAGGATCCAAGGTTTGATAGATTTTCATTGTGCATTGCTTGCTTGATTCTAGCAAGTTCCCCAATTTCAGCAGTAAGAGGTTTAAATTTAAATTAAAATTGACTCCTTACACTTCATTCCCATTTAAACATGTTCTCAGCGGACCATGTTACTAAGTGTGTGTGCTTTGCAATGTATGCATGCCTTGAACAACCATTTGAGGGTGAATACATTTGCACTAGATACAAACATGTTACATAGTTAATGCGGTTGAAAAAAAACATATGTCCATCAAGTTCAACCAAGGGATAGGTGGGGACGTGAATCCCAGAAGGAAGTGAGACACAGATTTCTACACATTTTCATAAGCATTAATTTCATTTATTTTTAAGAATTCATCTAAACCCTTTTTAAAACTGTCCACTGTTCCTGCTGTGACCATGTCCTGAAGAAGTCTATTCCACAGATTTACAGTACTTACAGTAGAAAAACAAGAAGTTTTGACGCTTCTAGAAACTGAACTTTTTCTTCTCCAGTCGTTTCACTGTATTTTAGTACGACGCGTTTATATCTTTGTATAGGTTAATCATGTCCCCCCGAGGCATCTCTTCTCCAGACTAAATACATTTAATTTTTTTAATCTTTCTTCATAACTTAGACCCTTCATGCCACTTATCAGTTTAGTCGCTCTCCTTTGTACTTTTTCCAGTTCCAAAGCATCCTTTCTATGGACTGGTGCCTAGAACTGAACTGCATATTCCAGATGAGGCCACACCAACACTTTGTAAAGTGGTAATATTACATCCCTGCCCCGCGAGTCCATGCCTCGTTTAATGCATGACAATACCCTGGTAGCCTTAGAAGCAGCTGATTGACATTGTATGCTGTTATTTATTCTACCATCTACAAGGTCACCCAAATCCTTCTCTATAAGTGACTCTCCCAGTGTTACATCCCCTAGGACATATGATACACAGAGATTATTACTAACAAGATGCATAACTTTACATTTATCCACATTGAACCTCATTTGGCAGGTTGATGCCCAATCACTCAAGTCAGCTTGACGTTTATGGACATCTTCCATAGACTGCACAGTATTGCACAGCTTAGTGTCATCTGCAAAAATAGAATTGGTGCTATTAATCCCATCCTCAATATCATTCATAAATAAATTATAATAAATAATAGAGGACCCAACACTGAACCTTGGGGTACACCACTTATAACCCGGGACCTTTCTGAATAGAAATCATTGACCACAACTGTCTGGACACGGTCCTTCAACCAGTTTTCAATCCAGTTACAAACTATGGACCTTATTTTACCTATTAAACGTCTATGAGGGACAGTATCAAAAGGCTTTGCAAACTCCAGAAACACTGCATCCACAGGCATCCCTCTGTCCAGGCTTCTACTCCCCTCCTCATACGTAAAAACAAATCAGGTTAGTCTGACAACTTCCTTGGTAAACCCATGCTGGTTATCTGTTATGATATTATTTACAGTCACTTACTCCTGTATATAGTCCCTTAAGAGTCCTTCAAATGTTTTTCCCGCCACAGAAGATAAAACTAACTGGTCTATAATTAACTGTAGAGGACCTAGATCATTTTTGAATATAGGCACCACATTTGCCTTGTCACTTGGCACTGTACCAGTACCTAGAGAATCTTTAAAAATTTGGAATCCCAAATAAGCAGCTTGAACACGCAGACCCATTGAAAACCTGGAGAAAGGTTTGGACCTCACTGTACAGGCAGTGAGGTCAGTAAAATGGAGGTAGGTGGAGGAGGGCAAGACCAGAACTCTAGGGTCAGCAACTGGGAAACAGTTACGAGAAGGGGAAAGGGCCAGGGATTCTAGTGCTGAGCTGGAACAGCCTAATAAATATGTTTTAGCTGATATTATGGCTGCAAGCCCAGGGGAAGCAATACTGCAGCAGGGCATTGCTCATAGCAACAAAGAGGATGACTGCTGTAGGACAGATGGGAAAAAGAGTTTAGCAAAGGTCAGGCAGATGCTGGTGGTAGGGGACTCTATTATTATGCGGACAGACTGAGTCATCTGTTGCTAAGACAGTGAACGCCGAACAGTGTTCTGTGTCTTCCGGGTGCTTGGGTTTGGTATTTTGCGGATCAGATTGTCAATTTGCAGGTTGGGGCTGGCAGTCATGGTACACATAACAGTGTGTCCTCCACAGATCCCCCATAACAGTGTGCCATCCACAGATCCCCCATAACAGTGTGCCATCCACAGATCCGCCATAACAGTGTGCCATCCACAGTTCCCCCATAACAGTGTGCCATGCACAGATCCCCCATAACAGTGTCCTCCACAGATCCCCCTCATAACAGTGTACTCCACAGATTGCCCTCATAACAGTGTCCTCCACAGATTCCCCTCCATAAGTGTCAGCCACAGATCCCCTATAACAGTGTCATCCACAGATCCCCTATAACAGTGTCATCCACAGATCCCCTATAACAGTGCCATCCACAGATCCCTCATAACAGTGTCACCCACAGATCCCTCATAACAGTGTCACCCACAGATCCCTCATAACAGTGTCACCCACAGATCCCCCATAACAGTGTCACCCACAGATCCCCCATAACAGTGTCACCCACAGATCCCCCATAACAGTGTCACCCACAGATCCCCCTCATAACAGTGTACTCCACAGATCGCCCTCATAACAGTGTACTCCACAGATTGCCCTCATAACAGTCTCCTCCACAGATTCCCCTCCATAACCGTGTCATCCACAGATCCCCTATAACAGTGTCATCCACAGATCCCCCATAACAGTGTCACCCACAGATCCCTCATAACAGTGTCATTCACAGATCCCTCATAACAGTGTCACCCACAGATCCCCCATAACAGTGTCACCCACAGATCCCCCATAACAGTGTCACCCACAGATCCCCCATAACAGTGTCACCCACAGATCCCCCATAACAGTGTCAGCCATAGACCCCCATAACAGTGTGTCCTCCACAGATCCCCCCCCATAACAGTGCCATTCACAGATCCCCCCAATAACAGTGCCATTCACAGATCCCCCCATAACAGTGTGCCATCCACAGATCCGCCATAACGGTGTCAGCCAAAGATCCCCTCCATAAGTGTCAGCCACAGATCCCCCATAACAGTGTAATCTACAGATCCCCCACAACAGTGCCATCCACAGAGCCCCCATAATAGTGCCATCCACAGAGCCCCCATAACAGTGCCATCCACAGATCCCCCATAACAGTGCCATCCACAGATCCCCCATAACAGTGCCATCCACAGATCCCCCCATAACAGTGCCATCCACAGATCCCCCCCCCCCCATAACAGTGCCAGCACTAATGTTCTAGCGCCTGTTATTGTAACGGGCATAATGTTTGGTATAATTAAATTCTCCCTGAACTATAAGAAGCAAAAACACTAAATCTTAAAAAGCACAATTTCCACGGGTTGAGGGCAGTATCTCAGGGCATATAGATTGGGATTATGTATTGTCACATAATATACGGAGGATACATGGGAGAGCTTTAAATCCACATTGGGTAATTACACTGCAAAATGTATTCCCGTAGGTAAAAACAGCTAAAATTAAACTCCAAATGGCTTACAGCTACTGTAAAAGGGCAATAGATTACAAAAAAGGACATTAAAAAATAATAAGAGAGAATAATGAAATTGAAAAATTTGATGGGTCCGCTGTAGCCTTTAAAATTTACAAATTACAGTAAAATCTGAAGAAGAAAAAATCTATAATTTGCAAAAATACAAAATGAACGTCAGGGGGCCAAAGAGAGCAAAAAGAGAGCAAAACAAATAAAAATTAATTTCTTTACTTACTTTAAATGCTAAAAAAACAAGGTCATTGCAGGTAGGAATCCTAAATAATGGTAAAGGTGGATGGTCACTGAAGATGAGGAAAAGGCAGAGTTACTAAAGGTTGTTTTTTTATTAGCTCTGTGTATACAAAATTTGTGGTACCAGGGCTGTTAGTACATCCAGTAATATACTTATTTGGCTGACTGTAGACATCGTAAAAGCTAAGTTATTGCTGTGCCACTGTTCATAATTTTTAGAGATTCTTTAGGGACTGGTACAGTGCCAAGTAACTAGCGCAAGGCAAATGTGGTACCCATATTCAAAAAGAGATCTAGATATTCTACACTTGATTATAGACCTGTAAGCTTTACTTCTGTTGTGAGAAAAATGTTTGAAGGACTATTTAAGAGATTATGAATAATGTAGTAATGAAAATTAGACATCATTTAGTACATGAGAATACCTTTCTAACAAAGCTAGAATCAGCCCTGTACTGCACCAGAGATCTCACATTCACTGCTACATTTGCTCTGCTAGATTATCTTCAGCCTGGCAGCTCAGAGAACGTGTTCTTTTTGCTGCAGCTCTCTATGACACTGTCACAGTTTCTAACAGAACATATGCCTGGTGACAGTTTAAGATTTAAACAATACATTCGACTAGCTCGATGAGATGGACAAAAAAATATGGAAAAGAAAAAACAGCAGGTTATGCTATACAGATACATTTTATTGAATAGCTCACTGGCTATACAAAATTCTTAATAATATGCAATTGCAGAAGTATTCAGATGCAGGTCCTTGTTTGTAAAATTGGATTGGGGAAGGGGGGGGGGGATGGAGCTTACCGCTGAGCTAGCCAGACATGTTTCTGTGCAGTTCCTGATCAAGGCTGATTGTCTGAAGGTATACCACCACTTGAACTCTTTTAGGGGCACCAAATTGTGCCATCTGCTGGCTTCTGTGACCACTAGTGGTGCGGCCTACTCCCTGACAAAAGCCTTAAACTCAATTAGCGTCCGCTTCCAAAACCTGACATCCCGGCGTTATACTGCCACTCGATACCGCTTCTGTTGTCGCCAGGATTACGTAGACTCCCCCATACTGGGAGCCTGGGCCTTGCCAGTGCTGGTCAGAGAATATTAGACTTACAGCCACCGGACCAATTTTAAGCATCTCCACGCTGAGCTGCTGGGAAGGGGCCTTACAACGCACAGAGCACACCAAGCACTCCTGCTTTGCAGCAGTTACATAGTAACATAGTAACATAGTATATAAGACCGAAAAAAGACATTTGTCCATCCAGTTCGGCCTGTTTCCTACAAGTTGATCCAGAGGAAGGCAAAAAACCCCTGTGAGGCAGAAGCCAATTTTCCTCACTTAAGGGGAAAAAAAATCCTTCCCGACTCCAATCAGGCAATCAGAATAACTCCCTGGATCAACGACCCCTCTCTAGTAGCTGTAGCCTGTAATATTATTACACTCCAGAAATAAATCCAGTCCCCTCTTGAATTCCTTTATTGTACTCACCATCACCACCTCCTCAGGCAGAGAGTTCCATAGTCTCACTGCTCTTACAGTGAAGAATCCTTTTCTATGTTTGTGTACAAACCTTCTTTTCTCCAGACGCAGAGGATGTCCCCTTGTCACAGTCACAGTCCTAGGGATAAATAGATGATGGGACAGATCTCTGTACTGACCCCTGATATATTTATACATAGTTATTAGATCTCCCCTCAGTCGTCTTTTTTCTAAAGTGTATAACCCTAATTTTGATAGCCTTTCAGGGTACTGTAGATCCCTCATTCCAGTTATTACTTTAGTTGCCCTCCTCTGAACCCTCTCCAGCTCTGCTATGTCTGTCTTGTTCACAGGAGCCCAGAACTGTACACAGTACTCCATGTGTGGTCTAACCAGTGATTTGTAAAGTGGTAGGACTATGTTCTCATCACGGGCGTCTATGCCCCTTTGATGCAACCCATTATCTTATTGGCCTTGGCAGTAGCTGCCTGACACTGGTTTTTGCAGATTAATTTGCTGTTTATTAAAATTCCTAGATCCTTTTCCATGTCAGTGTTACCGAGTGTTTTACCATTTAATATGTACGGGTGACTTGCATTATTCCTTCCCATGTGCATAACTTTACATTTGTCAGTGTTAAACCTCATCTGCCATTTTTCTGCCCAAGCCTCCAATCTATCCAGATCCCTCTGTAGCAGAAAACTGTCCTCTTCAGTGTTAATTACTTTACACAGTTTAGTGTCATCTGCAAAAATAGATATTTTACTGTGCAGGCCTTCTACAAGATCATTAATAAATATATTGAAGAGAATAGGGCCCAATACTGACCCCTGAGGTACCCCACTAGTTACAGTGACCCAATCTGAGTATCTACCGTTAATAACCACCCTCTGTTTTCTGTCACTCAGCCAGTTACTTACCCACATACAGACATTTTCTCCCAGTCCGAGCATCCTCATTTTATATACTAACCTTTTATGAGGTACGGTGTCAAATGCTTTAGAGAAGTCCAGATATACGACATCCATTGATTCGCCGCTGTCAAGTCTAGAACTTACCTCCTCATAGAAGCTGATTAAATTTGTTTGGCATGACCGATCCCTCATGAAGCCATGCTGATATGGCGTTATTTGCTTATTTTCATTGAGATACTCCAAAATAGCATCTCTTAGAAACCCTTCAAACAGTTTACCAACAATAGATGTTAAACTTACCGGCCTATAATTTCCAGGCTCTGTTTTTGGACCCTTTTTGAATATTGGCACCACATTTGCTATGCGCCAATCCTGTGGAACATTCCCTGTTATTACAGAGTCCGTAAATATCAGAAATAATGGTCTGGCTATGACATCACTTAATTCCCTTAGGATACGGGGTGTATGCCATCCGGTCCTGGCGATTTGTCTATTTTAATCTTTTTAAGTCGCTGTTGTACTTCTTCCTGGGTCAGACAGGGCACTTTTAATGGGGATTTACTTTACATTCTGCATTTCATCTGACAGTTTATTTTCCTCAGTGAATATAGTGGAGAAAAAAATATTTAATAGTTTTGCTTTATCCTCGTCGCTTCTCTGCAACACCCCCTCATTGCTATGTAGAGGGCCGACTCCTTCAGATTTATATTTTTACTATTTATATAATTGAAGAACATTTTAGGGTTAGTTTTACTCTCTTTGGCAATTAATCTCTCGGTCTCTAGTTTGGCAAATTTTATTAGTTTTTTACATATTCTATTTTTTTCCTTATAGTTTATCAGTGCTTCCTGACTCCCCTCCTGTTTTAGCGATTTATATGCTTTCTTTTTGTCATTTATTGCCTTCTTTACGGTTCCATTTATCCACATTGGTTTCTTATTGTTCCTTAGCCTTTTATTCCTATAAGGTATGTACCTCTCACAATTAGATGTTACAATGCTTTTAAAAATCCCCCATTTTATGGTTGTATTTTTATTTTTGAGGACTTTGTCCCAGTTAGTTAGGCCTATTGCCTCTCTTAGTTGGCTAAATTTAGCTTTTTTGAAGTTTGGTTTTTTTGTTCCTCCCTTTATAAACTCTCGTTTGAAGGATAATTGGAAGGTTATAACTTTATGGTCACTATTTCCCAGGTGTCCCCCAACCTGCACATCTGTTGTTCTATCAGGTCTATTGGTTAATACTAAGTCCAGTATGGCCGTCCCTCTAGTGGGGTCCTGAACCAGTTGGGAAAGGAAATTGTCTTTGGCTATTGCCAAGAACCTGTTTCCTTTATGGGATGTACAGCTTTCAGTTTCCCAGTCTATATCTGGGTAGTTGAAGTCCCCCATGATAACGACTTCATTATGATTTGCTGCCTCGTCTATCTCGTTTAGTAATAGATTTTCTGTGGACTCTGGTATATTAGGTGGTTTATAATACACTCCTATTAGTTTTTTATTATTGTTTTTTGCTCCATGTATTTCTACCCTTAGTGACTCCACATGTTCATGTCCCTCAGAGATGTATTCTCGAATTACGGGATTTAGACACGACTTCACGTAGAGGCAGACCCCTCCACCTCTAACAGCCTTGTTAGTCAGGCTTCTGGCATTAGTATACATACATTTGACAGGTTTATGTGTATTTTTTACCCTACATCTTTCATTCTGAGCTGTTCTAGTCCCCCCTTCCATTCCTCCCCCAGACACACTACCTCGCCCCTGGTCTCTATCTGCACTATCTTCCCCTCCTATAACGTAATTACCCTCCCCCCCAGTCCCTAGTTTAAACACTCCTCCAACCTACTAGCCATCTTTCTCCCCAACACAGCTGCCCCTTCCCCATTGATGGAGCCTGTAGCCAACAGAGAAGTCGGCCCAGTTCTCCAGGAACCCAAACCCCTCCTTCCTACACCAGTTCTTGAGCCACTTGTTAACCTCCCTAATCTCCCGCTGCCTTTCTTGTGTGGCTCGTGGTACAGGCAGTATTTCAGAAAATACTACTTTTGAGGTCCTTGCCCTAAGCTTTTGACCTAAATCGCTGAAATCATTTTTAAGGACTCTACACCTTCCTCAAACTTTGTCATTGGTTCCGATATGGACCATGACCGCTGGATCTTCTCCAGCCCCTCCCAGTAATCTGTCAACCCGATCCGCGATGTGTCGAACTCTAGCGCCAGGAAGACAGCACACTGTTCGGCGATCACGATCTTTGTGACAGATTGCCCTATCTGTACCCCTAATAATTGAGGGGTACCCCTAATAATTGAACAGCAAGTTTGCAAAAATAAGTAGATACACAAGTACCACTGAATAAGCATATTTGTTATGTATCAGTACTCAATGTCTGGAAATGGTAAGCAAAAATATTATAAAACCGTAACAAATTAGAGCCTAATAAAGGCTTTGAAAGATGAGAAAAAAATAGATATGGAAAAGTAAAAAAGAGAAGGAAGATGATATGTGGAGGGTGGGGGGTAGAGGTAGAAGGATGTTGACATAGAAGAGAGCTCCAGATCTATGAAGCCAACAAAGACTTGTACTCTGGAGAGCCCTGAAATAATAAAATCCAATGGTGTCATGTTTTACCAAACTTGGTGTGTGTGCCTCTCATAGATGCTGCAAGTTCTTCTGTTCTCATGACCTCCTGGATTTTACTAAACCAAAGAGCTATTGTGGGAGCCAATGTCTGTTTCCACAGGCAAGGAATACATGCTCTTGCGGCATTAACCAAATGACGTACTGCACCTACTTTTTCTTTTGAGGTTTTACTGCCATCTAGTGATCTACTTAGAATTGCACCCTATACTTCTGCTCTCAAGAATGGTGCCTACACTGGCTAATTAGCTGCACTCCAACAACTCCATTTTAATACAGTAGCAATTGTGTTAATCAACACAATTAATACAAAAATAGAACATGTCCTATTCTTGTCCTATAATGCAATCAATTCCCTAAAATCCAGAAAAGTACCAGGCCCCTTCGGACATCTATAAAGCATTAAAAGACCAGATGATTTATACTTTGGTCTCTCTCTTTTGAATGGGGGGCTGGAATCTGAGGGGTTGCCAGCATCAGCAGCCATATCCTATATTAAATTGCTATTAAAACCAGGCAAGAGTTCTACACAGCTGGGCTTCTACAGACCCATATAATTAATAAATGTTGGTGCAAACCTTTTGTCCAAAATTATGGCAGATCGTCTGCCTACCATTTTACCCTCTATCATAGCTCCCCAACAATTGGGATTTACCCAGGGACGCGCAGTGGTCACAAACATTAGAACAGACTCCTGACTGTAACTTATTTTATAGTTTTTTCTTTCTCAGAAAAATGTATGGCACATGTCACTGATGACTGTAAACTTGACAATATAAATTGTATTCTTTGTGAACCTTTTGTATGCTGTGCAAAAGTTCAATAAAATATATATAAAAATAAAATAAATGACCTTAAATTTCATTTCAACATGCGTTTATGTATACCAACAGCATATCATAATGGCTTTAGGCCAAAAAGTGAAGTTCTGACAAAAGTTCTCACAGAAATAAAGACAAATTAGTCAGCCTTGAGTTTAGAACATTCAAATCTAACGGTGATGTGAAAATGCAAACTTCAGAATGAGAATAATTGAGTATGAGAAAGAAGGAGGGGAAGAGCCCACTGTAAGGAGACGGGAACAAAATGGAGTATGTATGATTTCCTTCACAGACCAAATTCACTCCAAGTTTTCTTTCAAGTATCCTTTAAAGTTTTTTTGGTTAGAGCATTGGCAATGATGCTTCACTTAACCCCCTCTTATGCTAGTTACACGGTGCCTAGTTTGTGCTATGATTTCTTATTGTAATTGTTTGCAAAATTGCATTATGTTTCTAGGATTTCAACTGTTTATTGTACTCTTACCTCTTGGTCTGCCTCTCTGGTACACCCTCATTCGTTCATACAATAATGTCGCTATTCCCCAGCAATGTGATGCTTTGCCATGGCTGTCACTATTTCTTCTCTAAATGTGAGAGGACTTAACCCCTTGGATACCAGAGGTTTTTTCATTTTTATTTTTCATTTTTCTTCCCTATCTTCCTTGAGCCATAACTTTTTTTTTTTCCGTTAACATATCCATACGAGGGCTTATTCTTTGCGGGACAGGTTGTACTTTCTAATGCCACCATTTAATATGACATACAGTCTAGAGGGAAGCGGGAAAAAAATTCCAAATGGGGGGGAATTGGAAAAAAAAATGCAATTACAGTACGATTACAACAATACCACATACTGTATGTATAGGTTTTTATTGTCTAAGAAGTGTAAAATTAAATTAAAATAAGAGAAGCGAGGAAAAAACGGCAAATTGGCCATTATTTTCTATTACGCCTTTCACCGTATTGGAAAATTATTTTTATATTTTAGTATGGGCGTTTTCATATGGTGTGATGCCCATGATGTTTTTATTTTTTGTTATTTATCTATTTATTTTTTTATTCTACAGAAAGGGGGTGTTTTAAATTTTAACATTTTTATATATTTTTTTACATTTTTTAACTTATGCTTTTGTAGCTTATGTTTGAGGCTACAAGACTCACTATTTATTTTTTATTTTTAATTCTGTACCATCATGTTTCATAGATCCATGATCAGAGCAGAATTACTCATTTCTTATGTTGGCCTGCCACCTGGTGACTAAATTAAGTCTTGCAGTTCCAATACCCTGGGTCCCTTCAGAGAGATCAAGCGCATTGAATTTAATTACCAGCATCCTCCTTGGCCGCAGAGGATGCTGATAAGAAGCCTGGAAGCACACGCTTCCTGGTTTTTGAGCGTTTAGATGCTGTGATCACACTTAACCATGGCATCTAAAGGCTTAAATGACTGCGATTGGCATTATTGAAACAGCAGAGACCCTGCAGTTTGAAACATCAGATACCCACCTGCCACGGCGCCTGCTGCACGCGCGAGCAGACGCCATGTTTACCCATTGCTCCAGTAGCGAAAGCGTTAATAGTCAGAGACTTGTTTTTTCGAAGGAGGTCTTGTTGTTGAACTGTGATATTATATTTGCTCAGCGAACCAGACAAAAAGTCCAAGTAAGTAATCCACAATCCAAAAAATAGAAGAAAGAAGTCCACGGCACTCACCCAGGCTCTTTAGAAGATAGTCTTTATTCTTCCATGTATTGGAAACAAAGCATGCGGGTCGGGGGCAGACACACAATCACAGAGAGTCAGCAGCAATTGCCGTTTCGCGGGTGGAGCCGCGCCTCGTCAGGCCGCACTCCGTGTGCATTCCGTTTCAGTATGTCCGTATTTCCGTTCTGCAAAAAAATAGAACATGTCCTATTATTGTCCGCATTACAGACTAGAATAGTACTGTTCTATTAGGGGCCAGCTGTTCCTTTCCGCAAAATACTGAATGCACACAGATGGCATGTTTTGCGGACCGCAAAATACATACGGTCGTGTGCATGAGGCCTAAGGTACATGGCAACCCGCATGCCTTTGTAAGGCATCTGGTTGCCATGGCAGCCATTGGCCCACTGCCATTGCAGCAGCGGTGGCCCGATGAAAGAGACAGAGAGCTCCCTCTCAACCCCATGGATGCCGCGGGCGGCTACTGACCGCTGCATCTATGGGGTTAAACTGCCAAGATCGGTGCCAGCACCAATTTCGGCCATAGCAGCAGAGTGTCAGCTGTAAATTACAGCTGATGCTCTCTGCAGATGGCAGCTGCTCTGTTCCTGCGCTGCTGCCCTCAATGCAGGCACAGAGGATCAGGGGACATCAGGGAAAGGGGGAAAATGGCAGCATCTGAGGCATTATCAGGGGCACACAGTGGGTCTTAACCGATTTCAGGCTGCGGTCTCCAGAGTGGAGATCACAGCCTGAAAACGGCATTTTAACACTGAATCGCTCCAATTGGTTAGTCTGCAGAGACTAACCAATCAGAGTGCTTGCCGGCAAGGCACCACTCTGATTGGTCCCTTGCCGGCTTCCCCGATGTCTTTGCTCTCTCCGGTAAGCAGATTGGACGTACAGATGCACTAAATTATTTGCGATTTGGATGTACATTTACCTCCAAATGCGTGAAGGGGTTAACCCGTGGAGAAGTTGTTTATATAAAACAACCTTTTTAACCCCTTCCTGACCCATAACATAATATTAGATCATGGGCGGAAAGGACTAAATGGTATTACAGCTTTGTGATGGAGAAGGCTCTAAAGCTGCGCTCCGTCATCTATGATCCCGATCCAACTGCAGCATTTATACAGAGTGAGCTGGCCATCAGGCCCCTTGTGAGGCAATTGCAGGATCCGGTTGGTGGTTATGACTAGGGTTGGACGATATAAAAAATATTCCCACGATAATAATATTATTTATTGCGATAATGATATAATTCGCGATTAGAAAAAGAAAAAACACTTGGGACTACAAGAAGACATTGTACTCTGTGGGGCGAAATTATACTGTTTTGGGGCTACAACTTATAGCCCTCATACAATATGTCACCTTGTTTCCCCATACATAATAATGTCTCCTTGTTGCCCCATACAGTATACAGTAATGTCTCCTTGTTGCCCCCATAGTATATATACAGGCTCATAGGCTCCTTATCAGTGTGTAAATGTAATGTATTAGTTGGGCTGGGCGATTTTGAAAAAAAATTAAAATCTCGATTATTTTCTCATTAAGACAGATTATCGATTTTTCTCAATATTTTTTACTGAACATAATTTTTTTTATAGTTCTGCTGATATAGCCATATAGAGCTCATTTTTTGCGGGACGATTTGTATTTTTTTTTTAGGAGACATAGAACTTGTCAATTAGCTTTTATTATTTTTGGTGGGTTGTAATGGGGGAAAAAAGCAGTTCGGCCATTGTTTTTGCACTTCAGATTTACAGCGTTCATGGGGCGGCATCATTAGTGTGTTACGGTTATTCTATGGGTCAGTACAATTACCATGATACCAAATATGTATAATATTATTCATTTTGTTTTGCTCAATAATAGCACATCTTAGGCAAAATGTAAAGAAAAAGGGGGCCAGTCAGCACATTCCAATGAGCAGATGCATGTCGCCATGGCTAGAAACACAAGGGAAGAAAAACACAATGCAACAGCACTCTGCAAACACAAATAAAGTGCAATAATGCCATAGTAATAGAAAATATTTTGGTGCTTATGCTATGCTTATTTTATAAATTTGTGATTCTTGGCAAATACATTCTGTACAAAATTACTTGTACCCGTCTGCCGTCATCCAGGCGATCTCCATAAGATGGGAACCTAACACTAAATACTACCAGTTATAGTGCCAACACTGGCCACCATAAAATACAGGAATGCATTCCCTGGAATTAATGGAGGCCTGCAGCTAATGACCGTGACTGGCAATAATGCCGATTGCGGTCATTAAAGCCTTTAGATGCTGTGGTCAAGTGAGATCACGGCATCTGAAAGGTGAAAAACTCTCGCTTCCGGGCTTCTTACCGGTATCCTCTGCGGCCGATGAAGATGCAGGTAATTGTTTGCATTGCTCTGGGTCTCTCTGAAGAGACCCAGGACATTAAAGCTGCAATTCTTATTTTGACAAGCAGGTGGCAGGCCAACATAAAAAATGAGCAATTCTTTACAAATAATGGATCTAAAAAATCCATGATTGTTCAGAATTTTAAAAAATGGATTTTGGAGGCTCAAATACGAACTTCAAAATCATTTTAAAAAAAGTAAAAAAAAAACCTTTTAAATATATAAAAAATGTTTAAAATATAAAAGTTTAAATCAGCCCCCCCTTCTGTGGAATAAAAAATGAATACATAAATAACAAAAAATATAAACATCATGGTTATCACCGCAACCGAAAATATTCCAATATGGTGAATGGCCTAACGGGAAAAAGGGTCATTTGCCATTTTTTCATCGCTTCTCTTACCCAAAATTTTTTTATAAAATGTGATAAAGTCACACACATTCCAAAATGGTATCAATAAAAACTAGATTGTCTTGCAAAAAATGAGCCCCTACACACCTTAGTAGATAGAACTGTAAAAAAAAAAATCTGTTTTTTCAAAGTTTAAATTTATTTTTATACTATTTAGACCTAAAAACCTATACATATGTGGTATCGTTGTAATTGTACTGACCCAGAGAACAAAGGGCACAGGTCAGTTTTGCTGCAAACGGAATGTAGTGGGAACAAAACCCGTAAAACTGTGGAGGAATTGCTTTTTTTTTTTTATGTTACTAACCATAATTTCTTTTTGGTCCCACTAGGGAACATGGCTTTTATAATCCATATTATGGCATTACTGGGTGCCTTTGTTAATCCCCTGGTTGCCATGGCAATGCAATACATATTTGGGACAAAGGCGATGGTGACAAGACGTCCCATACCTATGTGTAACTGCCTAGATGCCATTATTGCTATGGACTGCAGCATCTAGGGATTTAAGTGACTGGCAAAAGAGTTAACTGCACTCTTCTGGAGCGCTGTATCAGCACAGTCTGTGCAGGGTCTCTACAGTTCCTGCTCCCTGCGTCACTCTTGTGTCTAAGACTTTTCTAATGCTGCACCAATTTTCTGGACTTTTCTGCACTACCCCAGATAATTAAGACCAATTTCACATGGCAATATTTTGATCAGTATTTTGCATCACTATTTGTAAGCCAAGACCAGGAAAGAGTCTAAAACATGGAAGAGATGCAAATATTTGAGTTAGGGCTCATGCACATGGCAATCACCTTTTCCTGGTAAGCAAATTGCGGATCCACAAAACACAGATACTGGCTGTGTGTGTTCCACATTTGTGGAATGTAAAGTTTTTAAAAAACATTTATTTTTATTTTTTTGTGGGGCTGTGGAACGGACTTACGGATGCGGACAGCACACTAGCCCTATCAAAGTGAATAGGTCCACATCCGACCCGCAAAAAATGTGGATCTGATGCGGACCAAAAATATGTTCATATGTATGAGCCCTTGTAGTTTGAATATTGCCATGTGAGAGTGGTCTAATTCCTAACATCGACAGTTTTAAGCATACCATAAAAACGCCTTTTTTAAGGCAGATTTATCACATTCCTAGTCTGACTATTTCATTCACCCCTTCCTCCCCTTTCTACCCTGTTCCTTCAAACCTGATCCGTTTATTCGGCACTCTCCCCCACGTTCCCTACACCCGAAAGGACTTCCTATTTACGCATATACTGACCAGGTGACTGGCTCATGATACTTAATATATTCTTCTCTACTTCTGTATTTATTTTTTTTATATAAAAGATAGCTGGACAATTGAACAAAACAAAAACGTTTTATCTTTTCTGTTATCCCAGAAGTTTGTACATGTACCGTGATATCACAGACAAGATAGAAATTGCTCTATCCCTACCCTCTGAATTGTATAGTGCTTCAGAAAAAGTGGTAGCTATATAAATAGATTATTATCATTATAAATGTAAAAGTGGCATTAGTATAACAATTTTTTTTTCTTAATTTTGTAGGTGCATCAGACCTCGAAGTAAACAAATTGCCGTTGTTGTCCTGTGGGACAAGGTGCTTCTTATTGCTGGACGTGCCAAAGAGAACATTTTGTATCCTTTTAATTTTTATGTTAAATTCATTTTTTAAAGCGGTTGTCTCATCTCACTATTACTAAGACGTGATGGGACTAAGCCCTGACCACCAGGTGGCTGGGAAACAGTGGAGCAGGCCAGTGCTGGGCTGTTTTAGTAGGTCCCATTGCAGTGCACAGGAGCTACAGAAACCGCATAGCATAGCAAGCTACGCTGTTTTCGAGTTGAGGAAACATCATAGCTTGTTGTGCTACAATTTGTCTGTCGCTCCTGTGCACTGCAATGGATGAGACATCCCCTTTAAAGGAAATCTCTCCAGTTTTATGCTGCAAGGTTCTAACAGCTCCAGCACATGCCGATGAATCCTGATATTCATGAGCATTGACCGTTTTTTCCAACTGAATCAGCACCAACTGGGCAGGGCAAACCAGGAACTCATGAATATTCAGGACTCCGTGCACTAGAGCTGTACAATACTAGATTTTAACAAAATGGCTGGATCAATTCAAGAAAGTGACCCAGCAATTTGCCAAGAGAGTCTATTACTTGTTTGTTTTGCCCTTAGGCTACTTTTTAAATGTGCACTACAGCCTTTTGGCAGGTCTCCACCAGACCCCATTATATTTTTTTTTTTTTAAATAATTTTTTATTGAAAATAAGCCATAACAAAATAGAATATAACCAGTACATCCTCTTACATCCACAATGAGTTACAAACCTTCAGCATTTAGCATGTTAGATACAGTTCCACCATAAATTTACATATTGGCCATTTTAATCTGGGGCTAGGTTGCCCTATACAACACGTAATGTGCAACTAGCATTTCAACATGAAGGATCAAATAGTGGGCTCACCCTGGGCAAGCAGGACATCCTGGTAAAACTTATGTATAAACCTTGGAACAGGTGTCGACCCAGTCTCCGCTGCCTATGTCAAATTTGCAGCATATTTTTATCTGTGACCAAGTGTTATAACCCTAGTATATATATCCTTTCCAGTCATGTCCAACTCTGGTTACTTATGTCCCACTGACATGTTGATTGAGATTTATTTGCTTTTTCACATGGGTCAGCCAAGGCTGCCACGTTTTCAGGATGCCTTTTCTGTTGTTACTCTCCCACCCCGCCATTTCCTCCATACAACACAGATTATTCATTTTCTCATACCACATGATAATAGTGGGAAGATCAACCTCTTTCCAGCGTATTGGAATAATAAGTTTGGCTGCGGAAATCATATGTGTTGGCAAGTTAGTTTTATCTGGCTTGAATCCTCTCACCGACATCCGCAGCAGCACTAGCGTGGCTAAGAGTCTCAACTGGAGGGAACAAATCTTGTTAATGGCATTTTCTACATCTCCCCAAAATTGTTTGAATACTGGGCATGACCACCAGATATCGGAAATGCTACCAGTTCCATTAGAGCATCTCCAATATTGGTCAGTGGAAAGCAAGTTTATTTTGTGCAGAAACTCAGGGGTGCGATACCATTTAGTAAGGATCTTCAATGAGTTTTCCTGGACACTAATGTATCTGGAAAACCCATATGAGTGGGACAATATAAGTGATCTACTAGAGTCATATAGTTTGATGTTTAGTTCTTTCTCCCAGGCATTCAAATAGGCAGGTGTCTGTCGGTCTCGACCCCAATATAGTTAATGGTGCCAACGGGCATTCTAGTAGCATCCGACATGGATCAACCTGCAAGAATAACGTGCCGCAGATGTGAAACTATGCTTAGTTAGGACAGCATTAAACTGGTGGCAGATTCCCTTTAAGCGAGTAAATATTGTTAAACCCTTAACAACCATTATATATTTCCTTTGGATGAGGAAACATTTATGGTCTCTGAACTTGATGGTGTCAGACTTATTTCTCATTCTACACATGAATTTCTTCATGAAATTCCAAGTATGTATCATATCAGTACATGTTAAGTGAGTTCTAAACCTTTGTAGACTTTTTTCTTCTAATTCATCTGAAATTTAAAAACAAAAAGTAGAGTGACATGCAATTTGAGAATGTAGGTAGGTATGCTATGCTGTACATCTTTTATCATTTCCTGCTTTCCAACTGCATTTCCTGAAACAATTTTCTGCCCTTCCAAGGCTTGCAAAACTTTGTGGTCACCTGCTGTGATTTTCTAGTCACCATGGCACTCTAGCAATGAGGATTTGTCTAGGATTTTGTTAAATAAAATGTAGATATAATAAAGACCAAATGAGGAGGCAAGGCTTAGCTAGCGGCTAGGCTTAACAATATTTTCGAACTGATATAGAGAGGACACAGCAGGGAGGGTCCTGCTTCCAGCCACTTGTTTCGTAGCCAGACACAGAATTATAAGACGGAGGATTGGGTCATTGCTGAAATCCCGGGACATTTCAGAAGATTTATTTATACATTTCTCAATATTGAAAGAGTTTTTCGAGATATTTTAACTGATGACCTACTTCTGGATAGTTCATCAGTATCTGAAAGGTTGGGGACAGACACCCTGAATCCTTGCCGATCAGCTGTTTGAAGAAGCATCTGCACTCGCAGCAGCGCTACAGCATTTTCTCAGCTCATTAACCGCTTCAGCCCCCCTAGCTTAAACACCCTTAATGACCAGGCCACTTTTTACAATTCCGCACTACACTACTTTCACCGTTTATTGCTCCGTCATACAACTTACCACCCAAATGAATTTTACCTCCTTTTCTTCTCACTAATAGAGCTTTCATTTGGTGGTATTTCATTGTTGCTGACATTTTTACTTTTTTTGCCATTAATACAAATTTAACGACATTTTTGCAAAAAAAAATGACATTTTTCACTTTCTGTTGTAAAATTTTTCAAAAAAAACTACATTTCTATATAAATTTTTCTCTAAATTTATTGTTCTACATGTCTTTGATAAAAAAAGTCCAATAAGTGTATATTTATTGGTTTGGGTAAAAGTTATAGCGTTTACAAACTATGGTGCAAAAAGTGAATTTCGGCATTTTGAAGCAGCTCTGACTTTCTGAGCACCTGTCATGTTTCTTCAGGTGCTAGAATGCCAGGATAGTATAAATACCCCCCAAATCACACCATTTTAGAAAGAAGACACCCCAAAGTATTCGCGGAGGGGCATGGTGAGTTCATGTATCATTTCATTTTTTTTCACAAGTTAGCGGAAAATGACACTTTCTGAGAAAAAAAAAAAAAAAAAGTTTCAATTTCTGCTAACTTCCGGCAAAAAAAAAAAAAAATCTCAGACGGACTCACTATGCCCCTCAGTGAATACCTCGGGGTGTCTACTTTCCGAAATGGGGTCATTTGTGGGGTGTGTTTACTGTTCTGGCATTTTGGGCGGGCTAAATTGTGAGCCGCCATGTAAAATTTAAAGGTACTCGTTGGAATTTGGGCCCCTTTGCGCACCCAGGCTGCAAAAAAGTGTCACTTATGTGGTATTTTCGTACTCAGGAGAAGTAGGGCAATGTGTTTTGGGGTGTATTTTTATATATACCCATGTTGGGTGAGAGAAATATCTCTGTAAATTGTCAACTTTGTATAAAAAATTTTAAACGTTGTCGTTTACAGAGATATTTTTCACACAAAGTATGGTATATATAAATACACCTAAATCACATTGCTACTCCTGAGTCGGCATACTACATGTGTGCCACTTTTGCAGCCTGCGTAAAGCTCTAAATCAATGAGTACCTTTAGGATTTCTAGGGCATTTTACGCATTTGGATTCCAGACTTCTTCTCACGCTTTAGGGGCCCCTAAAATGCCAGGGCAGTATAAATACCCCACATGTGACCCCATTTTGGAAAGAAGACACCCTAAGGTATTCCATGAGGGGTATGGTGAGTTCATGTAAAATTTTATTTTTGTCACAAGTTAGACGACATATGAGACTTTGTAAAAACAAAATTAAAAAAAAAATATATCAATTTCCGCTAACTTGTGCCAAAAATAAAAATTCTGTGGACTCGCCATGCCACTCACGGAATACCTTGGGGTGTCTTCTTTCCAAAATGGGGTCACATGTGGGGTATTTATACTGACCTGGCATTTTAGGGCCCCTAAAACGTGAGAATCCAAATGCATTAAAATGCCCTGTGAAATCCTAAAGGTACTCATTGGTTTTAGGGCCCCTTTGCGCATCTTGGCTGCAAAAAGTGTCACTCATGTGGTATCGCCGTACTCAGGAGAAGTAGGGCAATGTGTTTTGGGGTGTATTTTATATATACCCATGTTGGGTGAAGAAATATCTCTGTAAATTGTCAACTTTGTATAAAAAATTTTAAACGTTGTCGATTTACAGAGATATTTTTCACACAAAGTGTGATGTATATAAAAATACACCCAAACTTATTGCCTACTTCTCCTGATACGGCGATACTACATGTGTGCACTTTTGCAGCCTGAGTGCAAAGGCCTAAACCAATGAGTACCTTTAGGATTTCACAGGGCATTTTTACGCATTTGGATTCCAGACTTCTTCTCACGCTTTAGGGGCCCCTAAAATGCCAGGGCAGTATAAATACCCCACATGTGACCCCATTTTGGAAAGAAGACACCTCAAGGTATTCCATGAGGGGTATGGTGAGTTCATGTAAAATTTTATTTTTGTCACAAGTTAGTAGAATATGAGACTTTGTAAAAACAAAATTAAAAAAAAAATATATCAATTTCCGCTAACTTGTGCCAAAAAATAAAAATTCTGTGGACTCGCCATGCCCCTCACGGAATACCTTGGGGTGTCTTCTTTCCAAAATGGGGTCACATGTGGGGTATTTATACTGACCTGGCATTTTAGGGCCCCTAAAACGTGAGAATCCAAATGCATTAAAATGCCCTGTGAAATCCTAAAGGTACTCATTGGTTTTAGGGCCCCTTTGCGCATCTTGGCTGCAAAAAAGTGTCACTCATGTGGTATCGCCGTACTCAGGAGAAGTAGGGCAATGTGTTTTGGGGTGTATTTTTACATATGAAAAAAAGTGAATAAAAGAGTTCCTGTGACACTTGCGTTTTCTTGAAGCAGCAGTCGCCGGGATACTGGAGTCAGTCCTTTACTCCTTTTCAGTTCATGTAAAAAAGAATATAGTCCAGAGACCGCGCTGAAGGAGAGCGATGTGTATGGGTCGTGATGAAATGTTGTTTCCTCAAATAGCTGATGATAACGCCATTGGTCAACCGCACTTGGATACCAGAGATGGTCTTGCTGGACAACAAAAAACACACAATTGCGCAGAACACCCCAGGTAAGTAGCAAAAATGAATTTTAATGTACTCACAAGATAAGTGCGTATAGTCGCACATCAAAATCGCACATAAAAAGATCGTGTCTGTCGCGATGAACGCTGCTGCCCGACCCGGGTTTCGCCTGGAAAGCTTCGTCAGGGGCTTACTGGGTAGTTGAACCCGGAAGTAGTTATATAGCCTGGAAGGCTTATTACATGTGACGTAAGTGCAATAATAGACATGAAAAATACATATTGAAAACATAATAAAAATCCCAATGATAGGCTAAATAGTCAGTTACCGATAAATGGATAAAACCAACCGCTGACAGCTGACGCGATTCTAATAACAAAACCGCACCAAACTGACGCGGTAATAAAATTACATAAAATTACAACCGGGAAAATACACAGAATGATAAAGAGAATAATAGGATCATAATAAGAACTAATACCTAAAACTACACAACTGAAAACTAAAAACTAAAAAAGTAGGTGAATCACATAGCACCACAAGTCGCATCGAAATCGCATATAATTTCTGATGAAAAATTCAAAATTGCAGATGACAGTGGGGAGTCAAAGACTAGACCCAATATGGATACAGACAATATATATGTTCATAAAATAGCTTTAATATCCCACTCTATGTTCAGCCCCACTGGTTGGAGAGTGCCCAGTTCAAAAATCCAGAATGCTTCTCTTTTGTTAATTTGTTGTATAGGGTTGCCCCCTCCAATTTAACATAACTGATTCAATCGCCATAAAACGTAAGCCCACTGGATTTTTGGTGGATTGTAGCAAAGTGGGCTGACACACTATGTGTCATAAAACCCTTTTAATATTCCTCACATGTTCTGCGATTCTCGTTTTTAGTTTACGCAGGGTCCTCCCTATATACTGCATGCCACAAGGACATTCCAGCAAATAAATGACACCTGCGGTCTCGCAAGACATATTACCTTTGATCTTACAGACTTTCTGATTTGATCTACTCGTCACTTCTTTAATATTCTGAGTGGACTTATCGTTTTTATTGCGGTTTTTGCAATTCCACTAAAAGCCACACCATGTAAATTTGCCTGTAAGTTTCTTCTGTTCGGGTTTGGTGGGAATATAACTTTGGACTAATTTATTCCGAAGGGTGGGGGCTTTTCTGAACACAAAAGGGGTTTATCCGGAATGGAGGGGCCTAAAACTGGATCATTTTTAAAACATACCAATTTCTCTTAATAATATTTTTGAGAGCAGGGCACTGTGCGGAAAAGGTGGTAAGATATGCAAATTTAAAACGATCATCAGCATCTCTTCTTGTCTTTTTGGTAATTGTCTCTCCAGGGGATTTTGATATAACCTTCGCCATTTTTTTGACCTCTAGTCTGTCAGATTCTAATTTACTCTGGTTATACCCCTTGTCCATAAATTTTTGGGCTATGATTGCACTTCGCTTGTCATAATCTGCAATCTCCGTGCAATTTCTCTTTATTCTCTGAAATTGACATTTCGGGATATTCTTAATCCATGGATCATAATGGCAACTAGAGGCATCAATATAACCATTTCTATCTGTTGGTTTAAAATAGGTGATAGTATGTATGTTGCCATTATGGATCGATATTTCAAGATCCAAAAATTGCACTCTTTCTTTGCTGATATTTTCAGTGAAGACAATATTCCACTCATTGTCATTAATATAGTCCAAAATTTTTTTTAGAGAAGACTCATCCCCCTGCCAAATGCAGAAACAGTCGTCAATATAACGTTTCCAAGTGTGTAGATGATTATTAAGTGCCGATGTAGATGGATGAGGGTCTAGATACAAGAACTCCCAATACGCCATAAAAAGGTTCGCAAAACTAGGTGCGAATTTCGCACCCATAGCAACTCCAGATATTTGGAGATAAAAATTATCATTGTACCAGAAAAAATTATGAGTGAGACAATACATGATGCATTCTAAAATGAAAATTTTTTGTTTTTCCACCAGTTTTTCATCTTGATCTAAAAAAAATTTTACACTTTCCAACCCAATATTCATAGGAATAATTGTATAAAGGGACGTAACATCGACCGTCATAAGATAGGTATCATCTGGCAATTGGTCCAGACTTTGTAGTAGCTCTAAGACCTGTCCTGTATCTCTCAGGTAGGATTTAGTACTGGACACATACTTTTGTAAAAAGGAGTCCACCTATTCAGAGAGTCTGCTAGTGATAGACTCCAAACCAGATACGATTGGTCTACCCGGGGGGGTCTTAGCGTCTTTATGGACCTTGGGCAAATAGTATATCACGGGGATTTTTGGATGTGCACAATTTAGATATTCATATTCTTTTTTATTCAGAATACCCTCTTTCCTCCCCTTATCCAAAAGGGTCCCTAACTGTTTCTTAAACTCCATAGTTGGATTACCTTTTAATTTTTTATATGTGGTCTGATCACTGAGGATTCTTTCCATCTCTTTCTCATATTGATGCTTGTCCAGGACCACAATCCCTCCCCCTTTATCAGCTGGCTTGATAACTAGGTTATGATTTTTTTCAAGATTTTCTAGAGCTTCCCTATCTTTTTTTGTCATGTTCGGTCTGACGTTCTGAATATTAATGTCCTGGAGGCCCTTCAGGACTCCCCTCTTAAAGGCCTCCAGACATTCATTGTCTTTATTCACCGGATAAAAACTGGACTTATTCCTTAAGTTGGTATGAATAAAACGGTCAGTGGATACCGCTTTTTCCATAGGGTTTTTTAATACATATTTGCATACATTAAGCTTTCTTATAAACCTATGTACGTCTAGGTACATTTCAAACTTAAGTCCCTTACTAAGTATATTTTTTTCTTCCTCGGTTAATTTATGTGAGCTTAAATTGTAGATACCCTGGTCATCTATCTTCCCTTCTTGGCTTGCGGACTTATTCTTTCTTTTGCCTCCTCTCTTTCCTCTATATCCTTTATTTTCCTTTTGGGCGTGCTGGGGGCCCCTACCTCCATCCCTCTCTTCTGACTCATAGTTAATGATGTTCCCTTTATGCACCCGTGGGGAAAATTCTCCTTATTATGATAATCACTATTGCTTTGATAATGTGCAGTATCTGTATCTAAAAAAGCCATGTCATGATTAGTGCCTTTAGACTGACCAGCTACTGGTTCTATATTAGATGAATGGTGGTGTTTACTATTGATCCCATTCTGAAATTTATATTTCTGTTGGTCATCCCGTCTATAATCGTTATATTCATAATTTCGCTGATGAGGCGTGTATCTGCGCTGTCCACCTGGGTAGTTATACGAGTGTGTATTCTGTCCATAATGTTGGTGTGCCGGCGAATATGAATTCCTATATCTAGGAGGTTGCCTAGTGTATCCATTCATATCTGGATAATGATGTTGAAATCTGGGCCTATTCGGGTATCTAAAAGATCTAAATGGCCCTGAATAACGTGCCCCCTGTCAGTTTGGTGCGGTTTTGTCATTAGAATCGCGTCATCTGTCAGCGGTTGGTTTTATCTATTTATCGGTAACTGACTATTTAGTCTATCATTGGGATTTTTATTATGTTTTCAATATGTATTTTTCATGTCTATTATTGCACTTACGTCACATGTAATAAGCCTTCCAGGCTATATAACTACTTCCGGGTTCAACTACCCAGTAAGCCCCTGACGAAGCTTTCCAGGCGAAACCCGGGTCGGGCAGCAGCGTTCATCGCGACAGACACGATCTTTTTATGTGCGATTTTGATGTGCGACTATACGCACCTATCTTGTGAGTACAATAAGATTTATTTTCGCTACTTACCTGGGGTGTTCTGCGCAATTGTGTGTTTTTTGTTGTCCAGCAAGCCCATCTCTGGTGTCCAAGTGCGGTTGACCAATGGCGTTATCATCAGCTATTTGAGGAAACAACATTTCATCACGACCCATACACATCGCTCTCCTTCAGCGCGGTCTCTGGACTATATTCTTTTTTACATGAACTGAAAAGGAGTAAAGGACTGACTCCAGTATCCCGGCGACTGCTGCTTCAAGAAAACGCAAGTGTCACAGGAACTCTTTTATTCACTTTTTTTCGTTTTTCAGTCCTGTTCTTTGTGCACTTGAGGGAATGGATATATTCACATTTAGAGAAAATTTGCATTTGAATGTACAGGAAGTCTTTTGTCAAAAAGAGGATAGAGATGAATCAAATGACCTAGATACGATTTTTTGTGAGTTGGAGTCCCTGATGGTCCGAGAAATAAGAACCATTTGGGATGTTATCTCTTTAGAGAAATTTTTGGTGGAAGAAAAAATACCTGAAGGTTTGAGGTGGCAATTAGGTTTTCATTCAGATGATGAAAATGATCTGAATGATTGGGAGTGTTTTTTAAACACCTGTGGCTTGAATGCGATGCGATTTATTATTGAACGACGCAAGTTGAAATTGAAGTCATTATGCCACAAAATTGATGAGATTAAATTAAAACTCACACCATTTAACAATTTGCCTGATTATAAAGAACTGTCAGAAAAATGTCAGAGAGAAATAATTAAGGTAGAACAAGAAACAAAAAAGAAAAAACAGAAAAAGTTTTTTAAGGTCATAGAGGATTATAAAAACAATCGGATATATAAGTGGAGGGAGAAGAAGGAGATTGAGAAAGGTGTACTACAGGAGTCTACTAACGCCACATCGGTCTTACCCCATATAGGGAAAACTGAACCGCCGGTGATCAGATCGTATGGAGGGACAACACCCCACAGACATAACAACTGGACCTCCAGGACATTAATATTCAGAACGTCAGACCGAACATGACAAAAAAAGATAGGGAAGCTCTAGAAAATCTTGAAAAAAATCATAACCTAGTTATCAAGCCAGCTGATAAAGGGGGAGGGATTGTGGTCCTGGACAAGCATCAATATGAGAAAGAGATGGAAAGAATCCTCAGTGATCAGACCACATATAAAAAATTAAAAGGTAATCCAACTATGGAGTTTAAGAAACAGTTAGGGACCCTTTTGGATAAGGGGAAGAAAGAGGGTATTCTGAATAAAAAAGAATATGAATATCTAAATTGTGCACATCCAAAAATCCCCGTGATATACTATTTGCCCAAGGTCCATAAAGACGCTAAGACCCCCCCGGGTAGACCAATCGTATCTGGTTTGGAGTCTATCACTAGCAGACTCTCTGAATACGTGGACTCCTTTTTACAAAAGTATGTGTCCAGTACTAAATCCTACCTGAGAGATACAGGACAGGTCTTAGAGCTACTACAAAGTCTGGACCAATTGCCAGATGATACCTATCTTATGACGGTCGATGTTACGTCCCTTTATACAATTATTCCTATGAATATTGGGTTGGAAAGTGTAAAATTTTTTTTAGATCAAGATGAAAAACTGGTGGAAAAACAAAAAATTTTCATTTTAGAATGCATCATGTATTGTCTCACTCATAATTTTTTCTGGTACAATGATAATTTTTATCTCCAAATATCTGGAGTTGCTATGGGTGCGAAATTCGCACCTAGTTTTGCGAACCTTTTTATGGCGTATTGGGAGTTCTTATATCTAGACTGGCAACATACATACTATCACCTATTTTAAACCAACAGATAGAAATGGGTATATTGATGCCTCTAGTTGCCATTATGATCCATGGATTAAGAATATCCCGAAATGTCAATTTCAGAGAATAAAGAGAAATTGCACGGAGATTGCAGATTATGACAAGCAAAGTGCAATCATAGCCCAAAAATTTATGGACAAGGGGTATAACCAGAGTAAATTAGAATCTGACAGACTAGAGGTCAAAAAAATGGCGAAGGTTATATCAAAATCCCCTGGAGAGACAATTACCAAAAAGACAAGAAGAGATGCTGATGATCGTTTTAAATTTGCATATCTTACCACCTTTTCCGCACAGTGCCCTGCTCTCAAAAATATTATTAAGAGAAATTGGTATGTTTTAAAAAATGATCCAGTTTTAGGACCCTCCATTCCGGATAAACCCCCATTTGTGTTCAGAAAAGCCCCCACCCTTCGGAATAAATTAGTCTAAAGTTATATTCCCACCAAACCCGAACAGAAGAAACTTACAGGCAAATTTACATGGTGTGGCTTTTGCGGGAATTGCAAAAACCGCAATAAAAACGATAAGTCCACTCAGAATATTAAAGAAGTGACGAGTAGATCAAATCAGAAAGTCTGTAAGATCAAAGGTAATATGTCTTGCGAGACCGCAGGTGTCATTTATTTGCTGGAATGTCCTTGTGGCATGCAGTATATAGGGAGGACCCTGCGTAAACTAAAAACGAGAATCGCAGAACATGTGAGGAATATTAAAAAGGGTTTTATGACACATAGTGTGTCAGCCCACTTTGCTACAATCCACCAAAAAAATCCAGTGGGCTTACGTTTTATGGCGATTGAATCAGTTATGTTAAATTGGAGGGGGGGCAACCCTATACAACAAATTAATAAAAGAGAAGCATTCTGGATTTTTGAACTGGGCACTCTCCAACCAGTGGGGCTGAACATAGAGTGGGATATTAAAGCTATTTTATGAACATATATATTGTCTGTATCCATATTGGGTCTAGTCTTTGACTCCCCACTGTCATCTGCAATTTTGAATTTTTTCATCAGAAATTATATGCGATTTCGATGCGACTTGTGGTGCTATGTGATTCACCTACTTTTTTTAGTTTTTTTAGTTTTTTCAGTTGTGTAGTTTTAGGTATTAGTTCTTATTATGATCCTATTATTCTCTTTATCATTCTGTGTATTTTCCCGGTTGTAATTTTATGTAATTTTATTACCGCGTCAGTTTGGTGCGGTTTTGTCATTAGAATCGCGTCATCTGTCAGCGGTTGGTTTTATCTATTTATCGGTAACTGACTATTTAGTCTATCATTGGGATTTTTATTATGTTTTCAATATGTATTTTTCATGTCTATTATTGCACTTACGTCACATGTAATAAGCCTTCCAAGCTATATAACTACTTCCGGGTTCAACTACCCAGTAAGCCCCTGACGAAGCTTTCCAGGCGAAACCCGGGTCGGGCAGCAGCGTTCATCGCGACAGACACGATCTTTTTATGTGCGATTTTGATGTGCGACTATACGCACCTATCTTGTGAGTACAATAAGATTTATTTTCGCTACTTACCTGGGGTGTTCTGCGCAATTGTGTGTTTTTTGTTGTCCAGCAAGACCATCTCTGGTATCCAAGTGCGGTTGACCAATGGCGTTATCATCAGCTATTTGAGGAAACAACATTTCATCACGACCCATACACATCGCTCTCCTTCAGCGCGGTCTCTGGACTATATTCTATTTTTACATATACCCATGCTGCGTGTGAGAAATATCGCTGTAAACTACAACTTTTTAAATTTTTTTATTCAAAGTTGTCAATTTACAGAGATATTTCTCTCACCCAGCATGGGTATATGTAAAAATACACCCCAAAACACATTGCCCTACTTCTCCTGAGTACGGCGATACCACATGAGTGACACTTTTTTGCAGCCAAGATGCGCAAAGGGGCCCAAATTCCAATGAGTACCTTTTAGGAGGGCATTTTTACGCATTTTTCTTCTCACGCTTTAGGGCCCCTAAAATGCCAGGGCAGTATAAATACCCCACATGTAACCCCATTTTGGAAAGAAGACATAACTGTTTGATGCGATGTAATTCGCATCTACAGCCTGCCAGCGATGGATCATCGCTGGCAGGCTGTAGCCGGACTGCCGAGACGCGCTTCACTGTGAACGCACGCGCGCGCGTTCACAGGAAGTCTCGGCTCTCATGAGATGACGCGCCGATGCGTCGTCTCAGAGCTACAGGACCGCCCGCAGGACGCATCCCTGCGTTAGGCGGTCCTGTAGCGGTTAAGCACGGCGCCATACATTGTAACATTGTAAAGCAGCAGTGTTTGGTATTGCAGCTCAGCCCAATCCACTATGATAGGGCTGAGCTGCGCCCAGGCCATGTGACTGATGAACATGTGTTCTGAGAACAGCCAAGCAAGTGTGCATCTTGGGAGTTGTAGTTTTACCACAGCTGTGGGGGGGGCCCTGGGTGTTGAATCCCAACCGATCAGATACTGATGACCTATCCAGAGGATAGTTCATCAATCAAAATATCTCTGAAAACCCCTTTAATTGTTCTATGGAAAAAAAAAGTAACAAATGTGAGGAAGAAATTGATGCAGGAAGTGCTGAGATATTTTAGATTTCTGTGCATTAGTTACTGATGATCTATTTAGAACAGGGGTGCACAACGTTTCTGGTTGGGGGCCACATTGCCGGACTGAACCAATGACAAGGGCCCAAATCTTTTTTTAAGGGGTATTACTAACTCAAATACTGTATTTATGGCATATTGAACACACAGTATACACCATGAATGTCTAGTTACAGTTCTAGGATTCCCATCTAACGGGAGAATACATGAAAAATACATGTGAGCAGCCACAAGACAGACATACATGTCTGTTAACAGATGATTGGGGGCCGCAGGTTGTGCACCTCTGATTTAGAGGATAGGTCATAGTAACATAGTTTATAAGGCTGAAAAAAGACATCTGTCTATTCAGTTCTGCCTGTTATCCTGCAAGTTGATCCAGATGAAGGCAAAAAAGATCTCAGAAAACCCTTTTAAATGATAGGGTTATTCTTTCTTACAGTGAAAAATTGGATGAACTAGAAGGTATTTTTTAGATTGTGTATTAGCTATTTTGCTTCATTTAAGGATGCCTTTGTATATCTCATCTATTCTGCTCAATCAGCACTGCTGCTTATAAACTTCCACAGGAGTTTATGCTATTAGGGTGTAAACAAAAAAATGTGCTAATATAACAATCTTTTATGGGGTTTTGTTTTTTAGAAGCAACTGAAGAAATTTTTAAAATTGCTTCAATGGCCCCAGGTGCACTTTTGATGGAAGCACAAAAGGAATATGAGGTAAATTGAAAGCATTTGTACTCGCACACTCTGTCATACTGTGGCGGTGACTCCAAAGCCTTTGATGGCAGAGTGAACATACTATGGTCTAAGTCAGCGATGCCCTACCTGCGGCCCTCCACCTGTTGCAAAACTACAACTCCTAACTTTCTTTTATATCTGTAGGCTGTCTGGGCATGCTGGGAGTTGTAGTTTTGCAACAGCTGGAGGGCGGCAGGTTGGGCATCCCTGGTCTAAGGCAATGTTTTGATATTAAAGGGGTTATCCAATGACTAATGTAAAAAATTAGAGATCACATAGTAAATGACAACCTCTTTCTAACAAAGCTAGAACCACATTGATCCTTTTCCTCACATGGATCCAGAGATCTCCCCATTCATTGCTCTGCTAGATTTATATCAAGCTGGCAGCTCAGGGGAGTGTCTTTTCTGCTGCAGGCCAGGGGGCGTGTCTCAGCTCTCTCACAGCTCAGGAGGCAGTTCAAGAATAAAACTGAGCATGTGCAAGCTTCTCAGTGAACAGGTAATAGAAATGAGAAATAAAACAGTAGTTGGTGCTATACAGATTCATTTTATTGAATAACTCAGTGGCTATGCTAAATTTTTCATTACATGCAATTCAAAAGTATTTAGATTCAAGTGCTGGTTTGAAAACTGTAAAATATTTTTCGTAGGACAACCCCTTTAAGAATAGCATAGACTTCTGCACTATTGCTGCTTACTAATGACATACCGTTATGTCTACTCTAGTCACAAAAAAACTAAACATGTTGGGTATTTATAAGCTAATTGAGTGAGTTCTGTGACTGTAAATTCAGATGAAATGTTATATATAATCTAGGTTTAGAAGTTTCCACTTGTATCTTTTTTTATTGATTGTTTGAAAATATATTCAGACTTCTAAGGGGTTGTCCCATCCAGTCGTCTCTACAGTGAGTTTGTACTAACCACCGGCCCCAGGTGGCCGAGTTTATGGAGACAGACGGCCAGCTGTTTCCGTAACTCCCATCGTAATAAATGGGAGCTATGCAAATTGTGCAAAAGTAGTAAAATATAAAAAAAAACAATATATATGTATTTGGTATAACTAATCATACTGACCCAGGGCGTAAAGTTATCATGTTTTCCTGTTTTGATGCCTCAAAATGAATGTTTCAAAATTTACAGCATAAAAATAGAATGATGGTATTGCTGTTTTTTTTTTTATTCCTCCCAAGAAAGAGTTTGTAGAATCTGCTGAGTTTTTTCAGTGGGAGTTAATGGGGTTGTCCTGCCACATATATTGATGAACTATCGTCAGGATACAATATCAGGTGGTGCCAATCAGCTGTTTGAAGAGGAGATGGCGCTCCATGCGAGCGCAGCTTACTGTTAATTTCCTTGCACATTGTTTCAGAAGTGCAGTGTAAAGACAGGTACTCTTTCCATTTCCTTGAATGGAGCGTGTACATTATTTTTCGCCCTATAAGACGCCCCGACCCATAAGACGCACCTAGGTTTTAGAGAAGGACAATAAGAAAAAAATGTTCTTTAGACCTCAGATCAGACCTCAGCTAACAGCCCATTCAGACCCCCAATGTTAATAAGACCACAACAAGACCTCAGATCAGACCCCAATGTGAATAACCCCCAATCAGACCACATATCAGCCCCACTGCATCTCATATTAGCCCCCAGCAGCCCCCATTGCCTCATATCAGCCCTCAGTATCCCCCATTGCCTCTCATATTGGCCCCCATTGCTTCATATCAGCCCTCTGTAGCCCCCAATGCCTCTCATTTTGGCCCCCAGCAGCCCCCATTGCCTCATATCAGCCCTCTGTAGCCCCCGTTGCCTCTCATATTGCCCCCAAGCAGCCCTCATCGCTTCATATGAGCCCTCTGTAGCCCCCATTGCCTCTCATTTTGGCCCCCAGCGCCTCATGTTTAATAATATAAATAAATCACTTGCCTCTCCTGTTCCTGGACGCCTCCACTCCTCACCGCCCACGCTCTGTGTTCCTCTTGCTTTCGGCTGTGCTGTCAACCGGCTCGCACACAGCGAGGTCACAGAGCGCCTTCACGCTGTGCGCAGCTGACAGCCGAGGAAAAGTAAGCGGTGAGTACAGATCCTTCACCGCTTCTTGGTCCTGCGGTACTAATGAACGCTTCCATAATGGAAGCGCTCATTAGTATTGGTCCCATAAGACGCAGGGGCATTCCACCTCCCCCACAATTTTGCGTCTTATGGGGTGAAAAATACGGTAATTACACTACGCCGCCACTTCACAGGAGATGATGTATAGTGCAATTACCAGGAAGCGGTGCTCGCATGAAGCACCTCCTTCTCTTCAAACAGCTGATTGGCAGGGGTGCCGGGTGTCGGACTCCCCCCGATCTGATATGGATGAACATACAAGACAGTGCCTAACTATCTGTCTATGAGCATTCTTGTATTCTATTGTGGGAGAGTCTATTTTATTGTAAAGTTAGAAGTCAATAAAATGTTGGGCTTTCAACAGAGTTAATAAATGTTTATCTGGCTGGTCACTAATAGATGTTTTGGATGGCGTTCATTGTATCTGGTATCTCTGTACTTGAGGGAGTTTGGCCTTAAGTAATTTCAAGATTATAGAAGCAATATTACGAAAATGTATTTTCTATTACATTTTTTAATCATTTGTGGAATTATAACTTCTGACATTAAAGCTCTGAGACACCCAATGATTACTAAAAGGAAGAGGAAGCGCCCAGCCGAACTTCTTTGGTTCTGCCTCATCACTAAGACATGTCAAAAGTTAAATTTTTTAAATTTTTTAAAATTTTCTTCATGTGAGGTATTATTAAAAGCTTACACATCATCACCCCTTACATTCTTATTTGGCACAAATTAATGAGCTTATGCAGCGCTAGTATATTGATGACCTATCATCAGGATAGGTCATCAATATCAGATTGGCAGCGATCAGACTCCTGGCACCCTGCCGATCAGCTTTTTTAAGTCCTCTTCACTGTTCAGCTGCACACTGTCTAACTTGTAGTGGCGGTACATTGTAGCCACAACTGCTCGTCTGATTCAAGTGATTGGGACTGCAAGTGTAGTACACTGCACCCCTGCTACAAGTTAGATGTTCTGCTGATTGGCGAAGGTGCCTGGAGTCAGACCCCGTCTATCTGATATTGATGATCTTTTCTGAGGATAGGCTATTAAAATACTAGCACTGCATAACCCCTTTAAACTGCTTGACATTTTGCAAAGGGATCATTTCAGGATTAGCAGAGGAAATGGTACAAATCTCTTATCCCTTTCATAACCGGGCGAATATCCATTTTTTTTTAGTTTTTGTTTTTTAATTCCAGCCCTCCAAAAGCCATAACTTTTTTATTTTTCTGTTCACATAGCTGTATGAGGGCTTTTTTTTTTTTTGTGAGACAAGAAGCACTTTTTAATGGCACTAATGACTGTTGCATACAATGTGGTGGAAAGCGGGGAAAAGTTATAAATGGGGTAAAATTGGAAAAAAAACACAGTTTTTTGGGGTTTTGTTTTTACGATGTTTCCTATATCATAAAACTGACCTGTTACTTTCATTCTCCAGGCCAAATACCGGGATACATATGATGTGTATTTTTAAAGAAATTATTATTTTTTTTTTTCATTTTGGGGAAAGAGGGGGTGATTTTAATTTTAATTTTTTTTTATTTATAAAAACTTTTTTTTTTTTTACACTTTTTTTTTATAGTTCATATAGAGGACTATAACAAGCAATCATTGGATTGCTTTTCTCATAGACTCCAAAGCCGAAGGGTTTATGGACTTTTTCTTGCAACTGTATTGTGTACTATGTTAACCACTTCACCAATAAAAAATTAATCTAGTCGTTGCATTTTAAGGATTGCTAATTTTATTTTAGAAAGAAAGCCAGAAGGCTGATGACTACCTTCGTGAAATAAAAGATCAAAACCTGCTTCCTGTAGCTGTAGCAAAATGCACTGAGGCAGCTGGTTATGAACATTCAGCAGAAATGCAAAAATCATTGTTAAGGGTAAGTTTGCACTTTTACTACAGAAAAACTGATCTGTGTGAATATGTACAGGTCTTCATGAATTATCTTGTAGAGCAATCTTCATCAGTAGTAAAGCTGGTCATATTCATAGAATGGCTGTTAACCCAAAGATATGGTCACCATGTTGGGGAGGGGCTGGTGGGTGGGGCAGAAAACAATAGGCTTGTTAATTAGCTCATTAAAGAGGACCTGTCACCAAAAAATACAATGCAATCTGAAAGCACCATGTTATAGAGCAGGAGAAGCTGAGCGGATTCATGTATATATTTGTAGGAAAAGTTTCAGTAAAAGTTGTGATTTTTACATTTATAGTTCTGCTTTTTCTACCTCCTGTGAACAGCATTGGTACAGGAGGGAGGTGTTACCAGTGATTGATAGCATTGTGTGCATAAGTGTACATAGAGAGATAGCTGTCAGTCACTAATAGCACCTCTCTCCTGTACAGATGAGTTTTCACAGGCCTGCAAATTTAAATCTAAAAAAAGTTTTACTGAATCTTTTCCCACAAAAATATATATCAATCTACTCAGCTACTCCTGCTCTATAACATGGTACTTTCAGTCTGCACTGCATTTTTGGCGACATGTCCTCTTTAAAAAAAAACAAAAAAACAATACACCTACAATCCTTTCTCATCTCAAGCCATAGGGACAGCATCAGTAGTATCCAAGAAAATAATTTGAGCTCTGGTAGGGACTTTAGGGTAAAATGTTATTTCTCGGGATATGGTTATCAGGGTGATATATTATTAAACGATAGATAAAAACAGCAACATTTTACCTAAAATACGTTATTAATCAAAATCACAGGAATATATTGAAGTATATCTTTAGCGTTCTAAGGGATTACCGGTACATTTTTTTTCCCCTCTGGATTTTTTTTTTTAATTCAGAGTGATATTAACATATTACCTACATAAGTTATTATTCATTTAATTATGTAATTAATATTTTGTCATATATTTTATTATTAATTTTAAATTTTTTAAAAGTTTGTGTGTACTGTTTAATGAAATGATAGTGGTAAATTTCTGTTAATATTTTAAATTTTTATTTAAAAAAAAATCCCAAATTTACAAAAAAAATATAAAAATTAGCAACTTTCCAAATTAATTTTTTTTCTGCTTTTAAAACCTCACCACAGCACGGTGACCCGATGGGGACGAGGAAGGAACCCGTACCCTCCGCAAACCCTCTGCATGCAGCGGTCAGCTTTGACCATGCCATACAAGGGGTTAATAAGCCGCCATCTGTGTTTTCATCGATGCTGGCGTATGCAGCAGGGGCCGGCTGTCAGTGACTGCTGGGTCTGTGCCGCTGATCGGGCGGGCGCATCTCCTGCACCTGACCAATCAGCGAGCCGCAGCAGTACAGCGCTGGTCCTTAAGTCACGGCTCCAAGTGCCATACATGTATGGCAGAGGTCCTCTACAGGTTAATAATATATCACCCTGATAACCATATCCCCACAAATATAAATAAGTAACAATTTGCTATAAAACAGCTAACAGAGCTAGAATCGTTTTTTAGTATGTTACTACTGATGCTGTCCTTATGTCTTCTATAATGTAGGAGGTGTGTCACGAACCAGTGGGTGTGAACCCACTGTGCCACATGTCCCACCTACTCTAAGGGAGTAATCTAAGTGAACCCCCTTGATTCTTCACAGTACCACTAATGGTGGGGATAGACTTTCCTGAGGGTAACACTAGGTCGCTACCTCTTGACGAGGATAGGCACACAAGGCAGCTGGTCCAGGTGGACAAGGAGGTACCTGAGAAAGGTACCAGAAGTACAGGTGTAGTCAGGAAGGCAGGGTCGTTACCAGGAGCAACAGGGCAGGACCGAAGGATGAGGCAGAGGCGTAGTAAGACAGGCAAAAGGTCAGGGCAGGTGGCACAGGTACAGATCAGGCAATCCGGATCGGCAACAGGAGAGTCAAGGCAAGCAGGCAGGGATAAGATGGGTAGCAGAATCCAGAAACACAGGTACAAGTCAGGAACACGGGAACGCAAGTGCATATCAGTAACCTTAGTAGAGTACAAGGACCTTGCCACAGAGGCATCTGGGAAGAGGGCTGAGCCCCTTATATATGTGAAGGAGGGCTAGGATTGGTCAGTGAGGTCACATGACATAACCCATAAAACCCAGGAAGTGAAGCACGCCAGCCCTTAACCACTTCAGCCCCCCTAGCTTAACCAGTGATCCTCTCTCTTCTTCTCCTACTTCTTAAAACAGCAATCCTCTCCCTTGTGCTCCTACTCTATTAACCAGCGATCTTCTCCCTCCTGCTCCTACTCCATTAACCAGTGATCCTCTACTTTCTTCTCCTACTACATTAACCATTGATCCTCTCCTTTCTGCACCTACTCAATATACCAACTATCCTCTCTCTTCTGCTCCTACTCCATTAACCAGTGATTCTCTTCCACCTGTTCCTACTCCGTTAACCAGCGATCACACACTGCATCCCTTACACACACTGAAACACAATGCATCTCTTAGGCTCCATTCACACGTCTAAGTGTGTTTTGCGGATCCGCAAAACACGGACACCGGCAATGTTCGTTCCGCATTTTGCGCACCGCACATCGCTGGCACTCTCATAGAAAATGCCTTTTCTTGTCCGCAATTGCAGACAAGAATAGGACATGTTCTATTTTTTTGCGGGATGGTAGTGTGGACCCGGGAGTGTGGATAGAAATAAATTGATCCGCAATTCCGTTACGCAAAATGCGGAACAGAATTGTGGATGTGTGAATGGAGCCTTACACATGCAAACACAGATTCACAGAACGCACTCTGTACACACATTCAGAAACACACAACACAAACCTTATACACAAACACGAACTTCTTTCTATCCCTTGCACACACCCACACTGCATCACCTACACACTGGTCTCCCTATACACTCCACAAACACACACTGCATCCACTGCACACTGCATCCACTACACACGCACTGCATCCACTACACACACACTGCATTCACTACACACACACACTGCATCACCTCCACACACTGCTATCCCTATACACTACATCCCATAAGCACACACATTAGATTCTCTACAGCAACACATAACACGTCCCCTACACACTTCACCCACTGTGAACAAACTCATGGGTGGAACATGTAGGTGGACTTATGGGTGGGCCTTATGGGCATACTCTCCTGGGGCCCAGACCTTAAACTGTGTAAAGGGCCCCAAAAAATGGAGCCGCTTCCCGTTCTCCCAGAACATTGATTTTTGCCTCCAGAGAGCCTGTCCCACACCAGACCAGTGGAGCCAGAGCCCATCATCATCCTCATCTGGGTGTAAGTAGGCAATCTAGTACATTATTCATGGGACTAGTCTCTAATTTACCTCACATTAAAAGGACACTATAGTCCCCAGAACCTCTGCAGCTAAATGTAGTGGCTCTAGTGTCTATAGCCTTTCCCTGCAGGCTTTTTAATGTAAACACGGCGGCACTCGTGTTAGTTATTATGGCAGATCATATGGGTGGGGCATTGTGATGTCACATGGGGGGGGGTGGCAAACTTTTCTTTTGCGTAGGGCGGCAAAAATCCTTGCACCGGCCCTGTGAACGTGATATCATTAACCTAGGAGAAGCAGGTCGAAGGTAGTGACACTTCTTCTCGAACAGCTGATCAGTAGGGGTTCCGGGTGTTGGACCTCCACCTATCAGAGAAAAAAAAATCATCAGTAGCATAGTAACATAGTACATAAGGCTGAAAAAAGACATCTGTCCATCCAATTTGGTCTGTCATCCTGCTAGTTTATCCAGAGAAAGGCAAAAAAAAAAACCTGGGAGGTAGAAGCCAATTTTCCCCACTTAAGGGGAATAAAAAATTCCTTCCCGACTCCAATCAGGCAATCAGAATAACTCCCTGGATCAATGACCCATCTCTAGTAGCTGTAGCCTGTAATATTATTACACTCCAGAAATACATCCAGTCCCCTCTTGAATTCCTTTATTGTACTCACCAAAAAAAATTGGGGGAAAACCACTTTAAAGGGATTGTCTCACATCAGCAAATACAGTGGTATTTATTATGTAGAGGAAGTTAATGCAAGGCACTTACTAATGTATTGTATTGCTGGCTGGATTCATTTTTCCACGGAAACGAGCCAGGAAAAGAAGCAATATGGACAATCAAAATACATTAGTAAGTGGATTTTATTAACTTTCTCTACATGATAAATGCCACTTACTGAAGTCAGTAAGTGAGACAACTCCTTTAAGTCTCATTGTAATCTATTAAAGGGAGTCTTTCACCCCAAATAAGAAATTTCTAATAGTTAGACCATTCTGATCAATATAGCTCCCACATTAAAATGCTTCTTACCCTAATGCTGTCCGATCCACAGATCTTCTTAAAATCATTTTTCGATATGCAACTTTCTGGTGAAAGTGCCAAGGGGCGGTGTTATATGTGTCATATGATGCCACTCCCCTCTTCGGCCCACCATGTGTCTTGATTTTCTCCTCCTTCTTTCCCGCACCTGCGCCGTGGAACGGGGCCTCCGTGCACTGGTTTTCCCATTACTGGCAGAAGCATCGGAGTGTCCAGTGCGCAGGCCCGTACATAAGTTCGGAACAGCCCTCTGATGTGGCGCTTGCTGGACTGTGTCTGGACACTCCGATGCTTCTGCCAGTAAAGGGAAAACCAGTGCGCAGGCACAGAGGGCCCGTTCCACGGCGGATTCTTTTGTTATATTTCCTGAACAGGATTATGACGGCTGCCATCTTGCCTGAGCTGTTCTTAACAACATTTAGAAAGCATTAACAAATTGCTTTACTGCAGCCACATGGGCCATAGACACAGTGGTACAAGGGAAAAATAGATAAGCTTTGATAACCACCTATTGTGAATGATGGATCCTGTCTTATCTATATACAGGGAGGATTAGAATGACTGATAAGCAGGTAACTGCAGTAAAGTAATCTGTACTGACCAAGAAGTGGCGCCTATAATTAGGCGTAGTAGCCAGTGTGAAAACTGCAGGATTTTATGGTTTTTATTGAAAAACAGATATTGACATTAAAAATAACATCATCAAAAATTCTTAAAATATGTTACACATAAATACATGATTTAAACATTCTAACATGGGGTGGGAAGGTGCAACTGCCCATGGTACAGAAAAGTTGTAAAGCATGGGGATTGGGGGCACCATGGCTAATTATGCATCGGCTCATCTGTGTTTTTTTTTTTTTTTTTAATAAGACGTGTATCCCTATGACTGCCAGAGTAGGTCCCAGGAACTAGGCCTGGGACTAGTATGACTTTCACAGCACCTTACCAATCTCTGCCTATTATGTCAGGTGTGGATCTCCATAGAATGCTGGGACAAATTGGAGGATGGCAGCAGCATCAAAGCGACTGATGTGGAGAGAGCCTGCTAGACATGCAGCGCTGCTGAATGAAGGATTCCTGGTAAAGAGAGTGTGAGCCAGTGGCAAATTTGATCGCGCCACTGGTGCTGGCACCCTCTAAGCATTAGCTGCCTATTGAGACAACATATGAGAGTGTTGGTCAGAGAGGAGTGCAGCAGGATCGGCTGTCCCAAGCAACAAGTATTGCCTAGGGCCCAGTACACGTAGCCAGGAGACCACCTGGCTGGTAGGAGAATATCTAGATCAGTTGTGGGTCTGGGGGTCCCCAAGAGTCCACATAGCAGGCTACGAGTTGCCAAGTCTCTATTGCCTGCCCACTGCTCTATTGCTGGGTCATGTTGGTATTTGTAGTTCCTCATTGCCTCCTGTGTATTTATTCCTCTCTAGGTTTATTGTATTAAAAGAAAAAATTAAGTCATCTTTGTTCCCCACGCATTTCCTGATATGTCTCCCAAAAGTCAGCAAAAAGGATCCCTGCGGCAATGCCATAACAAAAATGGGCACTAGCGATGTGCAGGGATCAAGTGAAGTGTGTTGTACCATGGTCTGTATACCCCCCCGCCCCATCAAATTGCCAGTGCTTTCTTCTCCTGTTTGCATTTGTCAGTAACTGGAGGGGATAGAGAGAGGCAGCACTTCACAAGAATCCAGACAGTTAAGCCCAGAAAGTCACCTGTAGATTTCACCCTTTGCAATGCATGGGGTAAAATCAGCAGTAAATCTGCAACAAAAACCATGTTGTATATTTCTGTACTGGGTGGGGGAAATGCATGCTGACAATTGATGAACCCTCTTCAAGTTTATAAAAAAAAAAAAGTCTACAGCTGCTAAGGTGTGGTTTATCAAGTCCTGTAGTAGCTGTGATGTTCTGCAGCCAAGTTGTATATTATAAGGTCGGGAGCACCTTTTTTCCCCGTTCACCCTGTTGGCTAAATTTTTTATAAACTGCCCTGTGGTCTGATGATAAAACAGCGCTCATTAACTGAGTGTTTAGTGCAGGCATCCTCAAACTTCGGCCCTCCAGCTGTTGCAAAACTACAACTCCCAGCATGTCTGAACATCCTACAGGTATCAGCCTACAGCGGGGCATTGTGGGAGTTGTAGTTTTACAACAGCTGGAAGGCCGCAGTTTGAGGATGCCTGGTTTAGTGCTTAGGGTATCATGTGGTCAATGAAAACATTGTACAGTTACCTGCTTAGCTGTCGTTCTAATCTTGTCTGTAATGATTTCTCCACTGTGTATAGATAAGACAGGATCCACCATTTACAATAGCATTTACAAAAGCTAATATTTTCTTTCTTTGTAGAAGGACCTCTGCACAGGCCAAAGAGCATGCCTAGGAAACTCCCATAGAAGACAATTAGGTCCCCTCCATACCACTGTGTCTATGGTCCATGTGGCTGCATTTTCTTAACCCTTTCTTAATGTTGTTAAGAACAGCTCAGGCAAGATGGCAGCCCCCATAATCATGTTCAGGAAATATAACTAAAAAATCTCCAGTCAGAAAACAAAATGAGGTAAAAAGTATATGTGTTGCTATCTGGTTTTAACTGGCAGATAACATTTTGTTGCTGGCTCGTTTTGGAGGCCACAGAGCATGGCTATGAAACCTCCCATAGAAGTCATTGAGGTCCCCTAAATACCACTGTGTCTATGGCCCATGTGGCTGACGTAAAACGACTTTCTTAATGTTTTCTAAATGCTGTTAAGAAGAACTCAGGCAAGATGGCAGCCCCATAATCATGTTCAGAAAATAATAGCAGACTAGAAAAAAAGGATATGTGTTGCTGTCTGGTTTTAACTAGCAGATAAACTTTTTAGTGACACCCTTTCAAGACCGGGTAATTTTCAAAACGTGATGTCATGAGTGACAGCAGCATGAAGTATTGGAGTGGTAGCACTGAAATGGTGGAGATTTGGAATAGTGAGCTTAACAATATCTTCATTGGCTTAAAAAAGAAAGCCAGACAGAATGTTGATCCAGAGATCTGTCAGATTGCTGCTAGGGAATGAAGCCGTGAAACGAGAAGGCGCTCATAGGGTAATACGTCTAGGAACTGTGTTATTGTGCTATTAAAATATTAGTTGTGTGCTCACCTTGTTTATTTTTTTTTGCCCGTTCTTTATATGTTGCGCTGTAGGGGGATAATCGGTGGATGCTGCCTGGCACGTCCAAAATTCCCGTTGGTGGCTGGCTGGGCCGCCGTACGGAATCTCGTCTATAGTAGAAGTTTCGCCTCACACATATTGACTCCTCTCCAGCGCGCCTTTCCGACCACGTGGAGGAGGACGCTTGACCACGCCAGTCGGCTCCTCATACCAGACTTGATAAAGGGGTCGCCGAGACCCCGAAACGCGTTGTCAAATAAAATTTACTCTGCACACTACCATCTGGGCTAGGTGTATTGCGCCAAAAGGTGTCCATAAAGCTAAACACTCTTACATATGTGTGAGGCGAAACTTCTACTATAGATTGCTGCTAGGGGCCTGGAAGACATTTGTTGAACTTTTTGGAGAATTTGGCCATTTAAAGAGTGAATTTTGCCTTAGTCTGGATTAACTGTGTAATAAAAAAAAAGTTCTACTTTATAGACTTAGGGGGAAATGTATTAAACCGACGTTTTAGATGCCAGTCTTAATAAAGCCTCTGCACTGGTGGTGGATCGCTGAAGTTATGTAGAGACACCGGCCTCTACATAACTTTAGCGCATCCAGTGCCCTTTCTAAATGTAAGACAGCTTCTTAGCTGCCTGTCATTTAGACCATTTTCTATGCCTAAAACAGGCATAGAAAATGATGAATGAGACGGGCCTACCAGCCTGTCCCCTTCGCCGCTCATGCCACCCCCACTCTTTTAGACCTGGTGTGAGCGGGGAAAGGTCGCAGGCATATTTCAGGTTTTTAAATGTCCCCCTTAAGGTCTTTTTTCGACCCACTAACTGTGCAACAATGTATGGATGAGTTTGCATATACTTAAGTTGTCAAAATGCTTTTTAGAAAAAGTATTGCCTAACATCTTTATCTTCCATTATAAAGTACATACCTTTTATTTTTTCTTTATGCTTTATTTCAACATGTTCTAAAACAAAGTTTCTTCCCAACTGCAGGCTGCATCTTTTGGAAAATGTTTTCTAGATTCATATTCACCTTCCGATTTTGTAACAATGTGTCATGATCTTCGTGTACTCAACGCAATCAATGAATACCAGATTGGCATACCTTTGACTATTGTACAGTATCCTTTTTAGTTTTGAATGCAGAAATTTTCTTTTTGTAATCCTGTTTGTTCCCTAAGATATTCATTCTTGTTAAGAACGCATAGAATGGCGTATCTACTACATTTCTTATAACTATAAGAACTACAATTTCAAAAGTATAAATTACAGATGTATATAATGTTTTTTGAAAGTTTGCAAACGTTAGGGATAACCTAAATAACAAATGAGTCAAACATATTAGACTTGGTCATTTATTTGTTTAGGAAAATTTTCTTATATCACATGTCTGTGAGCTGCAAAAGTATATGAACCTTTTCATTCAGTATATGGTGTGACCCTCTTGTGCAGCAATAATTGCAACTAAATGTTTCCGTTAATTGTTGATTAGTCCTGCACATTGGTTAGAAGGAATTGTAGCCCATTCCTCCGTACAAAAAAGCTTCATCTCTGTTATTTGCTGGGTTTCCTAACATTAACTACTGGCTTCAGGTCCTTCCACAACAGGTCCACTGGATTAAAGAGGTTTTCCCATCTCAGACAATGGGGGCATATCGCTAGGACATGCCCCCATTGTCTGATAGGTGCAGGCCCCAAAGGTAGGACCTGCACCTCCACGGGGAACGGAGCCCCGAAAGTTGTGCCGGGCGCACTCCGCATGCGCAACCGCCCTCCATTCATTTCTGTGGGGCCACCCCATAGAAATGAATGGGAGCAGTGGCTGCGTAAGCATGGTGCACTCCCATTGACTACTACGGGGAGAGCAATTGGTGGTTGTCGGGCTCAGGAAAACCCGGGGTCCTCAGGCCACCACTTTCCGCTCTTCGTTCTCAGTGTAGGTGCAGGTCCCAGAGGTGGGACCTACACCTATCAGACAAATGGGGAATATCCTATCGATATGCCGCCATTGTCTCAGATGGGAATACCCCTTTAAGGTCAGGAATTTGACTTGGCCATTCCAAAATTTTTGCTTTATTTTGTGGTAGAAGGACTTGTGTGTTTAGGGTTGTTGTCTTACTGCATGACACATGTTCTCTTTAGGTTCAGCTCACGGACAGATGTCCTGACATTTTCCATTAGAATTTGCTAGTATAATACTGAATTCATTGTCCCGTCAAATGGCAATCTGTCTTGACCCAGATGCAGCAAAACAGACCCAAGTCATGATACTACCACCATCGTGTTTTACAGCTGGAATGAGGATTTTATGCTGGAATACAGTGTTTTTCTTTCTCCAAACATAATACTTGATACTTAGGGTCCTTTCACACTTGCGTTCTGAGGATCCGGCAGGCACTTCCGTCCCGCCGGATCCGTCAGAACGCAAGTCGCCTGAAGCATTAGAAGACTGATCAGGATCCTGATCAGTCTTCGAAATGCTTTCAGGTTACTATGGCAGCCAGGACGCTATTAAAGTCCTGGTTTCCATAGTAGGAGCGGGGGAGCGGTATACTTACAGTCCGTGCGGCTCCCGGGGCGCTCCTGAATGACGTCAGAGCGCCCCATGCCCATGGATCACACAGTCCATGCGATCACGTGATCCATGCGTGTGGGGCGCCCTGACGTCACTCTGGAGCGCCCCGGGAGCCGCACGGATGGTAAGTATACTGCTCCCCCGCTCCCCACTACATTTTACCATGGCAACCAGGACTTTAGCATCCTGGCTGCCATGGTAACAATTGAGAAAAAGCTAAACGTCGGATGCGCCGAAACGACGTTTAGCTTAAGGCCTGATCCGGATTAATGCCTTTCAATGGGCATTAATTCCGGATCCGGCCTTGCGGCAAGTGTTCCGGATTTTTGGACGGAACAAAAAGCGCAGCATGCTGCGGTATTTGCTGCGTCAAAAAAACGTTCCGGTCCTGAACTGAAGACATCCTGATGCATCCTGAACGGATTTCTCTCCATTCAGAATGCATGGGGATGATCCTGATCAGGATTTTTCCGGCATAGAGACCCGACGACCAAAAAGTTGTATTCTAGTCTGTCCATCCACAAAACTTTGTTCCAGTAGCCTTCTGGCTTGTCCAAGTAAACTGCAGATGAGCAGCAATGTTCTTTTTGTAGAGCAGCGGCTTTCTCTTTGCAATCCTGCCATGCACACCATTGTTGTTCAGTGTCCTCCTGATGGTAGACTGATGAAAGTTAACATTATCTAATCTGAGGAGGACCTTTAATTGCTTTGAGGTAACATTGGGTTCCTTTGTGACCTTGCGTACTATTACATACCATGCTCTTGGCGTGATCTTTGCTGGTCGAACACTGCTGGGGAGAATAATATTGGTCTTGAATTTCCTGCCAATTGTATACAGTCTGATTGACTGTGGATTGGTGTAGAGGAAACCCTTTAGTGATGTTTTGTGAAAATCAGACTTTGATACATCACAAAGATGTTAACACCTGATTGTCATCCCATTGATTGAAAACATCTCCTTTAAATTATCTGCTAAATTCACACTGAATAGCTGAAAACAGGTTATTTTTGGTGTCAGGTTTGTAATTTGGTAGAGGTTTTAGAGGAGTTTTTACAAGACTATTATTAGAGTATTTGATTGAGATTTCTCTGCTTCCCCAGTGACTTCTGTGAAAACCGCAATCAAACCTGCTTCGAAGAAGTACGATGTTACTTATCAAAAATTCTGAAAAATTAGCTAGTGGAACAATCTCAACCATTTTACACTGTATGCACAAGTTGGAATTTTTCACATTAAACTCAATGAGGAAGCTTGGTGATTTTGAATGTGGATTTAGCAGTGGCAAACGCGCTTAATTAGTGGCAGATTTTAGCGTGTAACACCGTAAAGGTTCCAATGCAAGATGCAAGCCAGCACCACCAATGACCATGCTAGGGTATGGAGTGTGCTCAGACATATTTTTATCCGGTTTTGGAGCAAGAAAAGACCACTATTTTTATAAAATCTGGTGAGTGCTGTGTTCTCTCTTTATATTGAATACCCTAAAGCAGGCATGCTCAACCTGTGGCCCTCCAGCTGTTACAAAACTACAATGCCCAGAATTCCCAGACAGTCTACAGCAGCGCATGGTGGGAGTTGTAGTTTTACAACAGCTGGAGGGCCACAGGTTGAGCATCCCTGCCCTAAAGGTTTACATACAAAGGTGATATTGGATCATTTTTCTCAATAAATAAATAACCAAGTCTAATATTTTAGACTCATTTGTTTCATTTGGTTATCTTTATCTACTTTTTAAATGTATTATTAGGTCAACTTTATGCAAAAATATAGAAAATCCTGAAGGATTTACAAAGTTTCAAGCACTTTTTTGTTAACCACTTCAGCCCCCCTAGCTTAAACACCCTTAATGACCAGGCCACTTTTTACAATTCCGCACTACACTACTTTCACCGTTTTTTGCTCCGTCATGCAACTTACCACCCAAATAAATTTTACCTCCTTTTCTTCTCACTAATAGAGCTTTCATTTAGTGGTATTTCATTGCTGCTGACATTTTTACTTTTTTTGCTATTATTCAAAAATGACCGAAATTTTTGCAAAAAAATGACATTTTTCACTTTTTTTAAAAACTACATTTCTATATAAGTTTTTCTATAAATTTATTGTTCTACATGTCTTTGATAAAAAAAAATCCAATAAGTGTATATTTATTGGTTTGGGTAAAAGTTATAGCATTTACAAACTGTGGTGCAAAAAAGTGAATTTCCGCATTTTGAAGCAGCTCTGACTTTCTGAGCACCTGTCATGTTTCTTCAGGTGCTAGAATGCCAGGATAGTATAAATACCCCCCAAATGACACCATTTTAGAAAGAAGACACCCCAAAGTATTCGTGGAGGGGCATGATGAGTTCATGTATGATTTCATTTTTTTTCACAAGTTAGCGGAAAATGACACTTTCTGAGGAAAAAAAATAATAATAAAGTTTCCATTTCTGCTAACTTCTGGCAAAAAAAAAAAAAATCTCAGACGGACTCACTATGCCCCTCAGTGAATACCTTGGGGTGTCTACTTTCCGAAATGGGGTCATTTGTGGGGTGTGTTTACTGTTCTGGCATTTTGGGTGGGGCTAAATTGTGAGCATCCTGTAAAACCTAAAGGTACTCGTTGGAATTTGGGCCCTTTACGCACCCAGGCTGCAAAAAAGTGTCACTTATGTGGTATCGCCGTACTCAGGAGAAGTAGGGCAATGTGTTTTGGGGTGTATTTTTATATATACCCATACTTTGTGTGAGAAATATCTCTGTAAACTGACAACTTTGTACTTTAATAAATTTAAAAAGTTGTCATTTACAGAGATATTTCTCACACGCAGCATGGGTATATGTAAAAATACACCCCAAAACACATTGCCCTACTTCTCCTGAGTACGGCGATACCACATGTGTGCCACTTTTTTGCAGCCTGGGTGCGCAAAGGTGCCCAAATTCCAATGAGTACCTTTAGGATTTCACAGGGCATTTTTACGCATTTGGATTCCAGACTTCTTCTCACGCTTTAGGGGCCCCTAAAAGAAAGAAGACACCCCAAGATATTCCGTGAGGGGCATGGCGAGTTCATAGAAGATTTTTTTTTTGGCACAATTTAGCGGAAATTGATTTTTTATTGTTTTTTTCTCACAAAGTCTCCCTTTCCGCTAACTTGTGACAAAAAGTTCAATTTTTCATGGACTGAATATGCCCCTCAGCGAATACCTTGGGGTGTCTTCTTTCCAAAATGGGGTCATTTGTGGGGTGTTTGTACTGTTCTGGCATTTTGGGTGGGGCTAAGTTGTGAGCATCCCTGTAAAACCTAAAAGGTACTCATTAGAATTTGGGCCCCTTTGCGCATCTTGGCTGCAAAAAAGTGTCACACATGTGGTATCGCCATACTCAGGAGAAGTAGGGCAATGTGTTTTGGGGTGTATTTTTACATATACCCATGTTGGGTGTGAGAAATATCTCTGTAAACTGACAACTTTGTACTATAATTAATTTAAAAAGTTGTCATTTACAGAGATATTTCTCACACAAAGCATGGGTATATGTAAAAATACACCCCAAACACATTGCCCTACTTCTCCTGAGTACGGCGATACCACATGAGTGCCACTTTTTGCAGCCTAGATGCGCAAAGGTGCCCAAATTCCAATGAGTACCTTTAGGATTTCACAGGGCATTTTTACGCATTTGGATTCTCAGACTTGGACTTCAATGCCAGGGCAGTATAAATACCGTGTGACCCCTAATAGAAAGAAGACACCCCAAGATATTCCGTGAGGGGCATGGCGAGTTCATAGAAGAAATTTTTGGCACAAGTTAGCGGAAATTGATTTTTATTGTTTTTTTCTCACAAAGTCTCACTTTCCGCTAACTTGTGACAAAAGTTCAATTTTTCATGGACTGAATATGCCCCTCAGCGGAATACCTTGGGGTGTCTTCTTTCCAAAATGGGGTCACTTGTGAGGTGTTTGTACTGTTCTGGCATTTTGGGTGGGGCTAAGTTGTGAGCATCCCTGTAAAACCTAAAAGGTACTCATTAGAATTTGGGCCCCTTTGCGCATCTTGGCTGCAAAAAAGTGTCACACATGTGGTATCGCCATACTCAGGAGAAGTAGGGCAATGTGTTTTGGGGTGTATTTTTACATATACCCATGTTGGGTGAGAAATATCTCTGTAAATTGACAACTTTGTATAAATTTTTTTTAAAAAGTTGTCGTTTACAGTGATATTTCTCACACAAAGTATGGGTATATATAAAAATACACCCCAAAACACATTGCCCTACTTCTTTTGAGTACGGCGATACCACATGAGTGACACTTTTTTGCAGCCAAGATGCGCAAAGGGGCCCAAATTCCAATGAGTACCTTTAGGATTTCACAGGGCATTTTTACGCATTTGGATTCTCACGCTTTAGGACCCCTAAAATGCCAGGGCAGTATAAATACCCCACATGTGACCCCATTTTGGAAAGAAGACACCCCAAGGTATTCTGTGAGGGGCATGTCGAGTTCACAGAAAAAAAAAAATTTTGCCACAAGTTAGCGGAAATTGATTTTTTTTATTTTCTTTTTACAAAGTCTCATATTCCACTAACTTGTGACAAAAAATAAAATTTTACATGAACTCACCATACCCCTCACGGAATACCTTGGGGTGTCTTCTTTCTAAAATGGGGTCACATGTGAGGTGTTTGTACTGCCCTGGCATTTGAGGGTCTCTGCAATCATTACACGTATGGCCAGAATTAGGAGTTTCTGCGATTCTCCTTATATTGAGCATACGGGTAATGAGAATTTTTTTTTCGGTTCCGCCTCTGGGCTGAAAAAAATAAAATAAAATGAACGGCACAGATTTTTTCATTCGCATCGATCAATGTGGATGAAAAAATCTCTGCCAAAATCAGTGACTGCGGTGCTGTTAACAAAACAGCGTCTGATATACATGTTTAATGCAATTTATTTTACTTCTACAGCCTGCCAGCGATTGATCATCACTGACAGGCTGCAGTATAACTGCCGAGCTGCGCGCCACGAGTCGTGAGATGACGCACGGATGTGTCCAGCCAGAGCAACAGCTCCGCCGGCCGGACGCATCCGTGCGTTAGGCGGTCCTGAGGAGGTTAATAAACAAATTGGAGATTCCCCTTAAATTAATAGTAAGAGCCCAGAGCATGTATGAGCCTGAGTCAGGTTTAAAACTCTTTTTACATGGCCTGTTCTGGCCTTTAGGATGCATCAATTTGTAAAAAATTTTCATTGCTCTGAGAGACACAACTCCAGTATCTCAAAAAAGTGAGTACACCCCTCACATTTTGTAAATATTTTATTATATCTTTTCATAGGACACTGGAAATATGATACAGTGTAAAGTAGTCAGTGTACAGCTTGTATAACAGTGTAAATTTGGTGTGCCCTCAAAATAACTCAACACAAGTGAAAATGGCAAAATTGTGTCCAAAGTGTCAATATTTTGTGTGGCCACCAATTTTTTCCAGCACTGCCTTAACTCTCTTGGGCATCGAGTTCACTAGAGCTTCACAGGTTGCCACTGGAATCCTCTTCCACTCCTCCATGACAACATCACGGAGCTGGTGGATCTTAGAAACCTGCACTCCTCCACCTTCTGTTTGAGGATGCCCCACAGATGCTCAATAAGGTTTATGTCTGGAGACATGCTTGGCCCATCCAGCACCTTTACCCTTAGTTTCTTTAGTAAGGCAGTGGTGGTATGTTTGGGGTTGTTATCATGTTGGAATACTGCCCTGTGGCCCAGTTTCCAAAGGGAGGGGATCATGCTCTGCTTCGGTATATCACAGTACATGTTGGCATTCATGGTTCACAACCGGCAGCACTAATGCAGCCCCAAACCATGAAACTTCCACTATGCATGACTGTAGGCAAGACACACTTGTCTTTGTACTACTCACCTGGTTGCCACCACACACGCTTGACACAATCTGAACCAAATACCTTTATCTTGGTCTCATCAGACTAGTAATCCATGTCCTTAGGGTACTTTCGCACTAGCGTTTTTCTTTTCTGCCATTGAGTTCCATCGTCGGGGCTCAATACCGGAAAAAAACGCTTTAGTTTTATCCTAATGCTTTCTGAATGGATAGGAATCTGTTGAGGATGCATCAGTATGTCTTCAGTTCAGTCAATGTACGGCGCTTTGGACTGAGAAAATACCGCAGCATGCTGCGGTTTTATCTCCGTCCAGAATGCCGGGACACTTGCTGTAATGCCGGATCCGGCATTAGTTTCCATAGGAATGTATTAGTGCCGGATCTTGCATTAAAAATACTGCATTAACGGATCCGTTGCGCAGACCTTTAAAAATGTAGAAAAAAATACATAACAGATCAGTTTCTCTGGATGACAACTGGAGAGACGGATCTGTTCTTGCAATGCATTTATGAGACGGATCCGCATCTGGATCCATCTACAAATGCTGTCCGTTTCAACACAGATTGATCCGGCAGGCAGTTGCGGCGACGGAACTGCTTGCTGGATCCCTTTGCCGAAAGTGTGAACATACCCTTAGTTGTCTTGTCTTTATCTAATTGTTTGCAGGCTGTCTTGTGCATCATCTTTAGAAAAGTTTTCCAATTTGATACAGTGTGCAGCCTATGGTCTGAGCACTGACAGGATGACCCCCTCCCCTTTAACCTCTGCAGCAATGCTGGGAGCACACAAGTCTTTTTTGAAAAGACAACCTCTGGATATGACTCTGAGCATGTGCACTCAACTTCTTTGGTCGACCATGGCCAGGCCTGTTCTGAGTGGAACCGCTGTTAAACTGCTGTATGGTCTTGGCCACCGTGCTGCAGCTCAGTTTCAGGGTGTTGGCAATCTTCTTATAGTCTAGGCCATCTTTATGTAAAGCAACAATTCTTTTTTTCAGATCCTCAGAGAGTTCTTTGTCATGAGGGGCCATGTTGAACTTCCAGTCACCAGTATGAGAGAGTGTGAGAGCGATGACACCAAATTTAACACACCTGTTCCCCATTAACACCTGAGACCTTGTAACACTAACAAGTCACATGACACCGTGGAGGGAAAATGGCTAATTGGGCACAATTTGTCCATTTTCACTTAGGGGTGTACTCACTTTTGTTGCCAGCGGTTTAGACATTAATGGCTGTGTGTTGAGTTATTTTGAGGGCACCCCAAATTTACACTGTTATACAAGCTGTACACGGACTACTTTACATTGTATCAAAGTGTCAGATCTTCAGCATTGTCCCATGAAAAGATATAATAAAATATTTACAAAATTGTGAAATGTACTCACTTTTGTGAGATAATGTAGCCATATAGGAGCTTATTATCTACAGTAGGAAGGGGGAGAAAAAAAAACCCTTAAAGGGGTTGTCTGATTTTTATATTGATGACCTCTCCTCAGGAAAAGTCTTCAGTATCAGATTGGCGGGGGTCAACACCGGCACCCCCGTCGATCAGCTTCATCGCCGTGCTCGTACGACGATAGGTCATCAAATTTAAAAAAAAGCTGACAACACCTGTAAGTAATCTGGTGCTAACATGCAAATAAAAAAAACAAAAAGAGAAAACGTATAACCTATAAACCTTATTTCCAATGTCACACAGTGGGGGATATGCCTTGGGAAAACAGGTATTTTCCTCCCAGCTTGTGCTGCTGGGCTGATTTGCAGCCACGTTGGGTCAAATACCGGACTAGATTTTAATTGCCGATCCTGGTTTCGGCAGCGCCTGGCTGTCCTTAAAGAGGCAGCTGGGCTCAGCAGCAGGATCTCTGTTTTGGGATCTGAGGTTTTGTGCCGGACTGGAGGGCTGAGACCCGTGTGAAGGGAAAATGGAAAGTTCATATTGCGCAAGGCCCTCTAAAGCCTGCTGCAGACTGCTGGAGCCAGAACTGCCAACAAGGTGACTTGCGCAATATGAACTTTCCATTGTGTGTGAGCTAACACCAAAGACTGCAAAGTGACGTGGTGTTTTGTGCAACTGCAGCAAGTGTGAATAAACACTGAAAGGATAACTGTCACATTTAGACCCAAATTTCAGTTTTCATATATGTAGTTACTAATATGATAATATTCCTGAATCAATAACTATTAGACTTTCTTACCCCTTACTTAATAAGATTCAGCCCTTAGCAACCAGTCTGCATAAAACTGCAATTTCACTATTCTGTTAAGATGGCCGCCCTCAGCCCTGAGGCTAATCCATAGGACGCCTGCAGTGAAGTTAGTGAAGACCAGCTCTGTATAGGGAGGTCTTGCAGTGAAGTTCCCAGGTCTGGCTGAAGCCTGTAGTCCTTCCACAAGCTCTCCTCTTATCAGATAAGGCTGTCATTTATACACTGAGCAGCCCGCATATCTTCTCTGAGCTGTATCTCCAGAACTGCTAAGGGAGTGTCTGCCAAGCACAGGCATGTGAAGAAGTTCACACACACAGCCCAGCACTGTTATCTCCTGTCAGGAAGAACCTGGCTTTTTATACATTCCCTTACAATGTTGACTCACTATCAGTTCCCAGTGCACGCAGCGTGCTCCGTCCTCTATCTGGTAGACGGAAGCAGCATAGCAACCTGATTTTATCTCAGGTAACAATAGCCAATACTGGGGACTTTTAGGTGGCTTTTAGGGGTTATTTATTTAAGAATCAGAAATTAAAACAGGGCCAACAAGGTAATATTAATCACCAGAATCCAATAGTAAAAAAAAAAAAATTTGACAGTTATACTTGAAGTTTGAGTTAAGAACTTGTATTTTGCCTCTGTACTGCGTCCACTTACCCTATCTAGCAGAGCAAAACTCCACACCAGGTACAAACTATGCACCTATCACATATTTAAAAGATATCATAGCATTTGCAGCCTCCTTCTTCAGAAGTGGACCCACACTTTTGGGACTTTTATTGGTGTGGATATGCCATAAATGTTCAGGTACAGCAATCCCTTTAAAGGTCATTCATGTGTGTCTTATGCAGAACTTGTGCATCCACACAGAGGTGTAACTAGAAAAGGTTGGGTCCCTTAGAAAACCTTTTCCCCCCTGACTGCAAAGTGTACTCTTATTAACCTTAAAGGATAACTGTCACATTTAGACCCTAATTTCAGTTTTCATATATGTAGTTACTAATATGATAATATTCCTGAATCAATAACTATTAGACTTACTTACCCCATACTTAATAAGATTCAGCCCTTACCAACCAGTCTGCATAAAACTGCAATTTCACTATTCTGTTAAGATGGCCGCCCTCAGCCCTGAGCCTAATCCATAGGACGCCTGCAGTGAAGTTAGTGAAGACCAGCTCTGTATAGGGGGGTCTTGCAGTAAAGTTCCCAGGTCTGGCTGAAGCCTATAGTCTTTCTACAAGCTCTTCTCTTATCAGATAAGGCTTTCATTTTACACTGAGCAGCCGCCATATCTTTCCTGAGCTGTACATTCTCCAGAACTGCTAAGGGAGTGTCTGCCAAGCACAGGCATGTGGAGAAGTTCACACACACACCCCAGCACTGTTATCTCCTGTCAGGAAGAACCTGGCTTTTTATACATTCCCTTACAAGGATGACTCACTATCAGTTCCCAGTGCATGCAGCGTGCTCCATCCTCTATCTGGTAGACGGAAAAAGCATAGCAACCTGATTTTATCTCAGGTAACAATATCAATACTGGGGACTTTTAGGTGGCTTTTAGGGGTTAGTTATTAAACAATCAGAAATTAAAACAGAGCCAACAAGGTGATATTAATCACCAAAATCCAATAGTAAAAATAAAATAAAAAATTTGACAGTTATCCTTTAAAGGGTTGTCCAAGATAATTAAATATCTCTGAAAAGCCCTCTAATAGTCAGAATTTTTTTTTTTAAAAAATTCTTTTACACACCCCTTTCTTCTGTGCTATTCTCTGTAGCACTGGTTTAGTCGCCCTTCTGCTGCCTGTTTAGATGCTGGGATACAATCTAAAGCTGAGGACAGTAATTGGCTGCGGCGGTTATATGACACACACCTGCTGTATTTGTTGACAGTTTGAGTATAAAATGGTATTTTATTTGAGGTTATTGGAGGGCTTGTCCAACATTTTTAATTATTTTTAACAACCCAGTTAAAGTAGCTCCTCCATTTTTTTATCTTAGAATCACGGACATTACCAGTATTTACCATTAGTTGTAAAATCATGATAATTACCACCAAAATAATCTAGTCTAGAACCACCAGCCAAAAAAAATAAAAAATCACGGACACATCTATTTTTTCACTGACACAAGAAAAAAGCTTCCTATTTTTATGGACCGTCCATATGTTTCTGGACAGTTGGCAACCCTGATAGACACACACATACATACAGGTGCAGCTGCTGTGGAGGTGAGAGCATACATGCATGCATTGCATCACTTGTGGGTTCACATACATTATTAAGTGTCGCAGTGTATGCATGCATGCATGCTCCCCCTCCACAGTTACTGTATCTGCATATAGAGAAATATATACATGTAATGGTAGAGCACATGCCAAGAGAATGTTCAGTCCTCGAAGTAGTGCCCCAATACAGAGAGTCAGAAAAATTCAATATACAGTGGCAGAGATTGGACAGTAGGTGGACAGCAAAACCTCCCCAGGACATCCCTCCCCCCCCCCTTCTCCTTTGAGCTGTTCAACTTAAAATTAGGCCTCATGCACACAACCGTTCTTTGGTCCTATGATCCTTTCCGCATTTTTGTGAATCACACATGGACCCTTTTATTTCTATGGGTTAAAAAAAATGCAGATGTTATCTGTGTTCTGTCTGCATCTGTGCAGCTATTTTGCAAATTATACAACAAGTCCTATTCATGTCTGTTTTGCAGACAAGAAAAGGCAGTTAGTTTTGTTAGGAAAATTCAGAATGAACTCCAGTATCCATATTGCGGATCCACAGTTTTCACTTTAGCACTGGTGCCCACTGCTCACTTGTGACTATGGCTCTCAAACTACAGAGGCTGCGCCATGCCTGTCTGCTATAGACTGCTGTGCACAGGCTACAGCCAGAGTCAATACACCTGCACTCCCATGTTTCACTGAAGAAGATGGCGCCATTCGAACTTCCAACAGTAACTATGCTTTGTCCATGCACCACACTCCCTTCCTGCCAGCCTAGTGTTTCCACCAGGCCCTGCTGGCAACCTCCTCTGATCACACTGATTAGCGCTAGTTGCTAGCATTATAGAATGACATTATTCAGTGCAAAAGTTATAAGTGGGTGGGCGTGTGCTGCAGCCCTCCCTAATGCCACGGAACCCGTTGCATCCGCTTTGGCTGGTGTGGTGATAGTTCCGCCACTGCATTCACGGCTTGTAGTTTAGACACAATCACTGTGCTTTACTAGAACGTCCAACTGATGGTTTTGGCCCGCTGTCCATATGAGATCCTGCTGGTATACATGTATGGATACCGTATAATAGTTTAAAAAGCCATGTGATGTTTTGCTTCTTTCAGTTTTTTGGCCTTATTCTTTGTAGGACATGGAATTTTCTTTTTGAGATTAGTGGATCCATCAGATTGTATAACTTCTTCCAGACACCAGGTAAAGTTTTCTCTAAATGCTTTACAGAGATGTTGCTTTAACAGCTGCCTCATTAACTTACATAATATAACATGGAAAAGCAACATTACCAAAATACATTTAGTAATACCTCCACACCATCTGGCATCTGGAATAAAGAAATGTTAACTTTGGTGGAGAGTCTGACCCCTTATAAGGAATTGGCCTATCACTTCTAATTTATTTGACTTATATAGCATATGACATGTTCCTCAGGACGTACAGACATTATCATCCCTTGCTGTTCCCAGTGGAGCTTACAATCTAAGTTCCCTATCAGTATGGCTTGGGACTATAAAACATTATTTTTAGTTACTTTGATATGAAAATGCACGAAGAGGTAGAATATGCAAAGCAGGTCCACAGAAAGTGCAAGAAATACCAATGTGGATCAGAACCCACTTCGATGGGGACCATAGTAATGCTATTTAACAAAGTGAATCAATACTAAGTTGTGGCACCACTACATAGGGGCCTGTTCGCTACCCAACAGTCAAACAGATTGTTACTAAAATTGTAATGAGAAATATCTATATACATCATCCACACTAGTGTCATAGTAGACAAATACGTTCTATTTAATCTTTCTGACAGGTGTGGCTATTGATACAATTCTATGATACTAGTTGGTATATATATATATATATATACACACATAGTTATTTAATTTTTTTCCCTTTACTGCAATTGAGGTCAGGACCTACATTTTGTGAATGTATGACTTTCAAACTGTGTTGATTTTCTTTGTGTAATAGCATTACTCTGGTCCCCATCAGCAGTAGGCGCTACTCTCTGGTAAATAATAAGTAGTTTCTGATCCACATTGGTATTTCTTGTGCTTTTTGTGAAGGTGGTTTGTATTGAACCACTTTGCACATTTTTATATAGAATTAATTAAAAGTAATGTTTCATAGTCAGTGATAGGCTTTGAATTTTCTCTGTGCTAAGTTCAGTGATTTGTGACATACAAGGCCAGTTTCAGACAAGCGTGTTCACTCCAGGAGGATAATATATAATGCAGTGTGTCCCTGCCCAACATCGGCTGTAATTTTGCTCACATAATGCTGTCAGTACAGTTAGATGTCAAGCATGGAGTCACAGGATTATAACTTACTATAAGGCCTATTTCACACGTCCGTAGTGTTTATGGATCCGCAAATTGCAGATCCATAAACACACCCGGCAGGCTGCCCCATAGAAATGTCTATTCTTGTCCGCAATTGCGGGCAAGAATAGGACATGCTGTACTTTTTTGCGGAGCTGCGGCCGTAAGATCAGCGGCGCGCTCCGCAAAAACTGATGCGGAGAGCACAGTGTGTGCTCTCCACATCGTTCCGTGCCCCATTTACAGTCAATGGGTCCGCATGTATTCCGCAGAATTGTGGAATACATGCGGAGGTGTGAATTAGGCCTTATGCTGTCAGGTCCTGTCACAGGAGCAGAGTTCAGGCCAGGAAATAATGCCCTCTTACGGAGCGTGTTTCCCGGAGTGAACGCACTCCCCTGAAACTGGCCTAAGGAATTGGTTAAAAAACAGTAAGAGAAAGCATCAGTTAACTTTTCAGACTACCATATGCTTTGTTTCTGCATGCCCAGCAGCGGTGTCTCATGTGGACTCTATGGTGGACATTTATCATTTGCAGTTGTTGTGCACACACAGCTTTTTGTGGCAGTTTTTAATTAACAAATATAGGGAATGTAGCCAGCTCACCCGTATTTTGTCCAAGGATTGAAGATGTACGGGGCACACTTGTGTGCTGCAGAAACTAGTAATAGAAAGGCAGATTGGTCCAGCATTCATTAAGATAGCGCTTTAGAATTGCAAAAATGAATGCAATTACAAATAGCCAAAAAATACTTATGTGTTTTGGACTTATAAACTTTCTTTACTCATCGTTATGAGTATATGAGTAAGGTCTGAAATGTGTATGCGTTATTTGGCTGTCTGCAACTGCAGAATTTTAGCAATTACCTGAATAAAGCTTCAAGAGATTTTAATAAATGCTGGACTATTCTGCCTGTTTCATTTGCAGTTTTTGATGCATTTTTTTGTGCCAAAGTCAGAAGTGGATCAAGCAGGAAGAATGATGAGTTCTTTATATTTCACATACCCCTCCAACCCACTTCTAGCTTTGGCTCATAAAACTGTATCAAAAACTGCCACATAAAGCTGTATGTGTCACTGCCCTTGTTTGTTTTTTCTTTTTGGGAATTTTGGACGATACGCTGATATTTGAACTACCCATAGGTAATGTGGAGAATGAAGACTGAAAATTGGTACTTGGTATATTTGTCAAGTATTATCCTTTACATTTCTGCAGATACAAACAACTTACTGTCCCAGTCCTTCTAGACAGGTATTGTTTTTTTTCAATGCTATTCTTGTATGATGTTAGTCATTTATTTCCCATAGGTCAATTGTAATTATGTGTGACAATGTGTTGGCTTAATTTGGTAAAAGCAGCAAAGGTCAAAGCATAAGCTTTATGTTTTATCAACATGTTAAGCAGGTGGTGGTTGTGCAATGGCGTGATGATTGGTATGGCCCTCTTTATGTCTTGACACAATGTATAGAAAAAATTGCATGGTACGGTGTCAAACTGCTTTATTCAGTTTCTATGAGGAGGTAAGTTCTAGACGTGACCGCGGCAAATCAATAGATGTCATATATGTGGACTTCTCCAAAGCATTTGACACTGTACCACATAAAAGTATAGTATATAAAATGAGAATGCTCGGACTGGGGGAAATGTCTGTATGTGGGTAAGTAACTGGCTCAGTGACAGAAAACAGAGGGTGGTTATTAATTGTACACACTCAGATTGGGTCACTGTCACTAGTGGGGCATCACAGGGGTCAGTATTGGGCCCTTTTCTCTAATATATTTATTAATGATCTTTTAGAAGGCTTGCACAGTAAAATAAATTTTTTTGCAGATGACACTATACTGTGTAAAATAGGTAACATGGAAGAGGACAGTATACTGCTACAGATGGACCTGGCTATGTTGGAGGCGATGAGAACATAGTCCTGTCACTTTACAAATCACTAGGGGGGTGGAGCCAACTGAACACGGTGAAGGACGTGTGAGACCGTGCTCATCACCAAGAAACTGGCTATCCGGTCTTAAATTAGCTTCAACCTGCTAAAATCATGGGGAAAGTTAACAAAGAGAGAGGTGGAGAAGCAGAGTCCACTCCTAGACCGAAGAAATCACAAGGCGATATGAACAAATACTTTGACGAGAAAATTACCACGCTGCCTGAGAAGGGGAAGATGGTGCGGGCCGCACATGCTGACGCTGCCCCTGACGAGGATTCTGATGGCGCCAGCTCAGATGCTTATTCAGAGGCTCAAGGTCAGGATAACCCTCTCCCTGTCACAAGAGCGTTCCTACAACACTCCCTTTAGCAGTCGTTGACCCGGGCTATCTCTCCGGAAGGAACTCTCAGAGATCAAAATGGAGATGCAGCAGCTGAGACACAGAGTGGAGACCCTCGAGACCTCACACTCCGTGCTGGCGCAACATAACACAGGCATGCAAAAAAAATTGGGTGTTGTGTGCTAACAGATTAATAACGCTTAGCTGATGTTAGAGGACTAGGAGACTAGGGGATGGAGGAAGAATGTCAGGCTGAGGGGTATCCCCGAAACCACCGCTCCTGAGGACCTCACTGACACGGTGCGCCATGTTTTCAGCCTCCTCCTAGGGCCAGAGAGAGCAGCAGCTATCACCATTGAGCGAGCGCACAGAGCGCTCAGACCAAAACCGTCGGCTGGTGAACCACCAAGGAACGTTGTATGTGCTCTATTAAATTACCTGGACACTGCAGCTGTATTGAAAGCGGCCAGAGAAAAAGAAGACCTCTCGCTGGAAGGCCACAGGATCCTCCTGTTCAAAGACCTCGCGGCCAGCTAAGGCCTAGCTAAGTGCAGGGCCTTGCGCCCCTTGACCGCTGCTTTGAGAGAGAAGAAACACCCTGTGAGATGGCTTTTTCCCTTCGGCCTCAGTACCACCATTGAAGGGAGGCAATACACAGTGAGACGTCCGGAGGACCTTACTACTATCTGGGATGCATTACAGATGGAGCCAATGGACATCCCTTCTTGGTTCCCAGTTTCTCCTCCTAGTCAGCCATTACATCTCCCGGCTCAGCTCGATTGGCAAGCGGTGGCGAAAGCGAAGTCGCTGAGGAAGAAAACCGCTTGAGATCGATACTTCCCGCGATAGGACATGTGTAAGATTTATTGATCCCATCATTCTTTATACCGCTGAGCTCCCTTTATTTTATGGGGAGTCTGCAATGCCAGTTAGCCAGTTGAACAAAAGGACTTGTCAGTGTCATTAGTAATGGCAGGTAGTTTTGTTTGTGTCTATCAGCCAGGGCTTGGGGCTTTAGATGGTTTAGAATCCGTCAGCCATGCCGCCGCTAGCCTCATGTGTAAAGTTGTTTACTGCACTTTGGCGTACGTTTACGCCCACAAGTCCAGTGACTCCTCTGATGTGTTAATTTGTTTTACCCTTTGTTTTGTGTACCCCTTGTCGCCTCTGAAACCTAAGATTCTCTTTGTGCCTTGATCTAAGTCACTATGGCTGAAGTGAAGATCCTAACACTGAATGGGAACGGGATGAATATTCCCCAAAAATGCAGCCAAATATATCACATGTTGAGAAAGCATAGTGCTTATTTAATTTTCCTGCAGGAAACTCATTTCAGACCTACACACGCTCCTAATGTCAATAGTAAATGTTTCCCTATGTAGTATCACACTACATATTACGCTGCTGCCAGAGGAGTTATGCAAAATAAATGTGGAGCCCCAGTATTGGGTCTACAACACAATGAAAGCCAGATATCCCTCAAAGGAAGGAAAACCGGTGCAAAGGGGTGTCTCCATTACAGAGATAAACAAATCCACCATATTAATTGGCCCCTATGCCAAGATCCCGCTTTTTTACAAGCATTAAGGATGTTACGGGAAAAACCTAAGCCAGTTATCAATCCACAGGGCTCCACATTTATTTTGCATATTACTGTTTCCCAGGGAGCTTTGCTCTTTGGATTGCTGTGTTGAGACTCTTAACTGAGGCTCCGCGGTGTTTTTGTGGCTGGTCTCCCTGAGATCAGCTATTGTTTTGTTTGAGTAGTGTCCAAGGCATTGCTCCCAGTTAGCCAGAATCCTACTCCACACTGATGAGGGACAACACCCCGTAACAGTTGTCTGTGGATGGATAACCGGCTTAGGTTTTCCCTGTCACATCCTTAAAGCTTGTAAAAAGGCGGGATCTTGACATAGGGGCCACTTAATATGGTGGATTTGTTGATCTCTGTAATGGAGACACCCCTTTGCACTGGTTTTCCTTCCTTTGAGGGATATCTGGCTTTCATTGTGTTGTAGACCCACTACTGGGTCTCCACATTTATTTTGCATATTACTGTTTCCCAGGGAGCTTTTCTCTTTGGATTGCTGTGTTGTGAGTCTTAACTGAGGCTCCGCTGTGTTTTTGTGGCTGGTCTCCCTGAGATCAGCTATTGTTTTGTTTAATTTATTAAAAGCACAGAGGTCTAAATCATTTATTCAAGCGATCAAAACTAAAGAGGGGAAGAGATTCATAGATACCCCAACTATTGCCAAGGAATTTTGCAGCTTCTATTCGTCTCTTTTTAACATAGAAGGTGCGACCCCCCCCCCCTTTAGATATATCCGCGAATATTAAGCTATTTTTAGACTCTATAAACATCCCACATCTATCAGAAGGGGACATAAATACTCTTTTGAGGCCAGTTACGATTGATGAAGCTGAGCAAACATTGAGAACTATTCCCTCAGGCAAAAGCCCGGGTCTGGATGAGTATCCCATCGCATACTATAAAAAGAGATCCTCCTGCGACACTTTGTTCAGATGTGTAATTATGTACTACAGGGCGGGGCTCTCCCACCACAGGCTCAGACAGCACACATTACTATCATCCCCAAGGAAGGGAAGGATCAGGAATTGTGTGGTAGCTACAGACCCATTTCCATGCTGAATACGGATTTTAAATGGTGGGCCAAGATTTTGAGCCAACGCATTTCTAAGCTGTTGTCTGGGCTTGTGGGGGAGGAACAAGTTGGATTTGTATCAGGTCGAGAAGGTAGACATAATGTGAGTAGAGTCTTGAATGCAGTCTCCTATGCTAGGGTGCATCGAACCCCTATGGTACTATTAGGCACTGATGCGTTGAAGGCGTACAACAGAGTCAGCTGGGCTTTCATGAGACACACTTTAGAAGCATTCGGCTTCCCGGAGCCTTTCATTCAGGCCATATTCTCTTAGTATTCAGCTCCCTCTGCCCGAGTGTTGGTAAACGGGACTCTGTCGGACTCCTTCACAATCCGTAATGGGACGCGCCAGGGCTGTCCTTTATCCCCTACATTGTTTATTTTAGTATTGGAGACGCTACTACTGAAATTTAGACAGTCGCCCACTATAAAAGGGCTTAGTCTGGGTTCCTTCTCACACAAATGTCTACCTTCGCGGACGACCTGTTACTGATAATAACCAACCCGGAGGAGGCCCTTCCGGAAGTTCTAAACATTTTTGCAGCGTTTGGCATGCTCTCAATCAAATTTTAAAATCAACTTCGACAAGTCGGAGGCTCTTGGGATTTCCTTGACACCCCCCCCCCCCCCAAGGAACGCAAGCTGAGAGACCTCAACCCATTTAAGTGGCCGCTAAATGGTATCAAATAATCAAATATCTAGGGATACACATTCCGCCAAACCCAAAGTTACTTTTTCAAAGTAATTACATCCATCTACTAAATGAGATCAACACGTTTCTGGCCAAGAGCTCCTTTCTCATGTTGTCATGGTTAGGTAGGAAAAATGTCCTCTCCACTTACATATTTCCCCAATTACTATATATGTTACGGTCTCTCCCTATACAGATTCCAGGAAAATTCCTTATGGATTTAAGGAAAACTATGAGCAATTACATATGGGCAGGTAAAAAAGCCAGATTATCCTTCCCACTGCTCACAAGGAGGAGACAGCAGCGTGGCATTGCCCTTCCAGATATACAACAGTACATCCAAGCTATACATTTGGAGAGATGGGTGGCGCTGACCAAAACAGTACCTCCTATCTATATAGATTTGGAAAAAGCTTTATTGGGAAAGGGAGTGGATCACTTCTTATGGACAAACAAAAAGTCTTCAGGGGGCCACAAACTAATTCGTGATTTAACGAAATGTACCATTAAAGTATCCGGACTTCTGAAGCCCTCAACTTGGGAAGGGATAAATTGTCCCCCTGGCGCCAATGGGAGTTCTTCCGCATGCTTTACACCCAGGAAACGTTGAACCAGCCGCGATTTGGTTTGCATTAGAGGGAATTAGGATAAGAGATCTAGCTAGGACTCAGACAAACTCAGACTACTTTGTAGCCCTTACTGGCAAGAACCCTGACACTAGAAATTTTCTACAAACACAGGAGTTCGAGAACACCTGTGTCAAATTCAAGAAATCTAAATTGTACCCGCTGCCCGACCCTACCTGGCTGGAGAACTTTACGTTACTTCCTATGTTACCTCCCAAGTGTACCTCATTAATTTATAAGCAATTGCTTACCACTAGAGATTCACCAGACCCAACCTACTTAAAAGACTGGGAGGAGGAGCTCAATATTAGCCTGGACGACAGAACCAGGCGGTTTATACTGTCTCATTCACATGGATTCTCTAAGTGCGTAAAAATTCAGGAGAATTCCTACAAAGTGCTAACTAGATGTTATAGGACTCCTGAGTTTTTATTTAAGATAAATCTGACCCCTAAAGATTTATGCTGGAGATGCATGCAGTTTACAGGAAGCATTTCGCATATATGGTGGTCCTGTCCAGTCTTGAAAAACTTCTGGGCAGAAGTTGAGCGGAATATCAACAGTCTGCTCTTTCCGGGTCAAGTTGTCAGCTCCATTGATTTTGCTGTGGATGCCCATGGATAATTTCAGACCTGACAGGAGACATCTCCCAACATTAATGGCTATGGCAGCGAAATTATTGATCCCCATGAAATGGAGAGACCCTGACCCACCGACCATTAATGTGTGGTTTGATAAACTAAATCATATTTGCCGTATGGAAGAATTAGATGGGTGGGTAAACCATAGAAGAGATCAATACTTGAAGACCTGGCAGCCTTGGTTAAACCATATGAGGGATACATTTTCCACCACACTGGGGACCCGCCCTGAGGACAGTCATTCGGAACCACCCTTTCCACTTAGGACGTAGGGACCAGGGCGTATCCCAATTGATGGGAAAATGTAGAGAGTAGACACCTTGAACCTCTTGGATGAAGGTTAGGTAATGTGTGATGTGGCCCACACGCGACTGCCACTATCCTTTATCATGACACAATATTTATATTGTACAAAACAGAGAAAATAATACAGAGATAAGAGCCGCACATCTAAAAAGTATCAAATTTATTGAGAACAACAGACACAACAAAATCAGATTAAAACCATTGTATACAATAAATCATGGCAGTGTGGACCAAATAAGTACCGCACGCCACCCTGCCTCTACCACATCAATATGAGCACAGTCCCACATTAATTAAGTAAAGTGCAATTAGAGTGCATAAAATCCATCAACATTGAATAGTATGAAGGTAATACTTATCATAAAGGTAGCATGGTGGAGATGTGCGTGATAGACAGGGAAAAAACCCAACGCGTATCGCCAGGCTCTGCTGGCTTCCTCAGGGGTGCCTTTTCATGTATCTCGATTAGACCCATATATATGTGCATGGTAATAAAGGTAATATTAATCACCTGCAGTTCAGGCATACAAGTGGTCCATGAGGGAAACCTCCCATAGAGGGGAGGTGTTGGTCGATGCTACACACCCTCCACAAAAGCAAAAATGCGCGCGGAAAGATTGGTGGGCGGAACTGCCATGTGCGCATGCACCAGACCGGACTGGGCAGATTGACGCATTAGTCCGCCGGCAGATAGAATTGCCCAATGCGCATGCGCAATAAGTTGCCACACGCTGCGCTCCTCTGTGCATGTGCTGTGCCCTCATTCGCGCTAACATCGCGCGACGCCGCTTACGGTCTCTGTAACGCAGCGCGTGCGCTTTGGTCTAGCATGTGACGCTGCTTCCGGTCCTTGGAGCGCAGTGTGTGGCACCTTATTGCACATGCGCATTAGGCAATTCTATCTGCCGGCAGAATGATGCGTCAATCTGCCCAGTCTGGTCTGGCGCATGCGCACATGGCAGATCCGCCCGCTGGTCTTTCGGCGCGCATTTTTGCTTTTGTGGAGGGTGTGCACCATCGACCAACACCTCCCCTCTATGGGAGGCTTCCCTCATGGACCACTTGTATGCCTGCACTGCAGGTGATTAATATTACCTTTATTACCATGTGCATATATATGGGTCTAATCGAGATACATGAACAGGCACCCCTGAGGAAGCCAGCAGAGCCTGGCGATACGCGTTGGGTTGTTTCCCTTTCTATCACGCACATCTCCACCATGCTACCTTTATGATAAGTATTACCTTCATACTATTCAATGTTGATGGATTTTATGCACTCTAATTGCACTTTACTTATTGTTAATTCCTATGGGACTGTGCTCATATTGATGTGGTAGAGGCAGGGTGGCGTGCAGTACTTATTTGGTCCACACGGCCATGATTCATTGTATACAATGGTTGTAATCTGTTTTTGTTGTGTCTGTTGTTCTCAATAAATTTGATACTTTTTAGATGTGCGGCTCTTATCTCGGTACTCTTTTCTCTGTTTTGTACAAGTGCATATTTAATGCCGTGTGCCCGCACTCTTGCTTTATTTTTATGTGCCCCCGGGAGCAGGGAGCAGTAAGTACAGAGTCCGGGAAGCACTGCATTCACTGCTTCCCGGTCCTCCTGTACTAATGAGCGCTTCCATAATTCAAGTGCTCACAAGTATTCCCTAACAGGTAGTTAGGACCTACAACATTCAACCATACACTGTTATGTAAGTTAGATGAAAAAGCTCTGGGTGCATCGACTCCTTCAGCATAATTGCAATCTGTGACCTGCAGTCCATAGCATTAGGTGTCTGCCTCTCCTTCACCTTCCCACTGAAACATCACAGATCCAAGCCCGCTTTAAGCCCTGCTGTAAAAACCCTACCCTAAGATGCATAGATAATACCTGTAAACCCTGCAAAATATGTCAGCAGTATAAAAGTGAGTAAAATAAAAAAAATGATGGATCTGTAGTAAAGACTACTAAATAAGAAATCTACCTAAATAAATCATTCTCCTTACACCCAAATAGTGCCAAAGTTAGACAGATTTGCTTTTCTGGTTCCTAGAAAAGCTGGGTTACTACCATGTGGAGCTGTAGAATGCTGCAGAATACTACATTTAGTAAGATAAATCCCCCTCCCACTCTTAAATAGTGACATAGCTAGAAAGCCCAGTTGATTGCACAATGTAAGAGTTACCACATATTATATGGACAGTCCTGGCTTTATAGGCAAACTTTCTGTAGTGTCAGTACAATGGTACCATTGAGTATACCTGCACACATACTGTACAGGAGAGGTTTTGTAAGCGGCTGCTGAAGTTTTGCAGTTCCCCCTCTTTCACAGTGCTCTGAGTGTCCATTAAAGTGAATGTAGTGTTAATATCCTGTCACCATGAAAATGTGTAGTAATTTGCAGGCAGCATGTCATAAAGCATGAGGAGCAGAGCAGATTAGTATATAGTTTTGTGGGAAAAGATTATGTATACCATATTTTTCACCCTATAAGATGCCCTTTTTCCCCCTGCAAAACAGGGGGAAATGTCAGTGCGTCTTATGGGGGGAATACTTGTGAGCACTTCAATTATGGAAGCGCTCATTAGTACAGGAGGACCGGGAAGCAGTGAATGCAGTGCTTCCTGGACTCTGTACTTACTGCTCCCCGGTCTTCTCCTTCAGGCTCAGGACCTCACGCTGTGCAACATTGGTCACAGCACATCGTGGCAGGAAGAGCAGCGACGGCACCCGAAGCAGGAGAGGTAAGAAACATTTATTTTTTTGCCTACCGCGAGCATGGGGGTTTGAACTGAAGTTTGAATGGGGGTCATTCACACTGGGGAGCTGATCTTAGGTCTGAATGAGGGGGTCTTTTTTACCTTGGTGCTCTGATCTGAGGTCTTATTGGGGGTCATTCACATTAAGGGTTTGATCTGAGGTCTAAATGAGGGGGGCTTTGAAGTTAAGGAGACAGTCCTATCAGTGATTGACAGCTATCTCTGCAAGCACAGTCATAGAAGGAAGGCTTATTGACTTCAAAGCTCAGAATGAGAAGAGATATAAATTTCAAGTTATACTGAACCTTTTAACAAAAAATATATATTATTCTACTCGGCTCCTTTTGCTGCATAACATCCTGCCTTCAGCTTAGAAACCAGGTTCAACATGACAGGTTTCATTTAAGTCCCTCCACTTCCTGAACTTCCAGTTTGCTTGTGAGCTCATGCTATTGCAGAGCCAGTCCAGAGCAGAAGGTGGAACTTCAGGTAGGAAGAAAACATTTCCCTGACTGCAGGATGTTTTAATGTGTTGCATTTTATGGGCATTATAGGGGTCATTTTCTATCAGACGCCAGTTTTCTGGCGTATATGCTGTGCAAAGGTTATTTCTCCGCCACATTCTGCGACTTTCCCCGCTCATGTCAGGTCTTAAAAAGGGGCGTGGTTTGGTGGGTGGGGAAAAAATAATAAAAAATACAAATTGAAAAAAATATTTAAAAAGGCAGTCGCTAACAGAAACCGTCACCATAGTCGCCACGTTCTCTCAAACCTATACATGTTATATATGAAAATGATCGTCACAAAATAGGGAACCCATTAAAATAGTTAATTTTTGTGTGAAATATAAAGCTATACTTAAAAAAAAAATCTTTTTAATAAGTATTAGCGGTTTTCCTCCAAATTAAACCTAAAAAAAAAAAAAAAATATTTTAATAAAAAGTCATGTGTCAAGCAAAAAAAAAATTTCGCAAAACTTATTTTTGTAGTCAAACAAATAAAAAAGCTACGGTCACTAAACCAACTGGTGCATTTGATAACACAATGTGGTCATGATCAAGACGTGGAGTCGAAACGCATAGACCTTGCCTGTCTGGTCAGCCTATGAATTTTTTTTTATGAAGAAATAAAGAAATTGGATTTTATCCTGAGCCTGCTGCTGGATTTTTTTCTACTCTTTTGAGTGGCTATGTTTGGTATCTGCAGTTTAGCCCTATTCATTTGAATGGAGATGAGCTGCGCCTAGGCCACGTGACTAGTGAATTTGTACTCACTGGCCTAGGAGAAGCTGTGAGAAGGCCACAGCGCTACTGTGAGTGCCGCTCCCTTCTTAAGCAGCTAATCAGTGGGTGTCCTGGGTGAGAATCAGATACTGATGACCTATCTTGAGCATAGGTCATCCATTATAATATCTTGGAAAATCCCTTTAAAACTCAGCACTTTAAAAGGCCAAATATGAGCACTTAGTGTTTTTTATGACACCAATCTAGCAGATCACTTACGGATAAGAAGATTCATGAAAGCTTTATCTAGATTTAGGCCATCAACGTGTATCCTTCAGTGAGACTTAAATGCTCTGCTCAAAAGACTAAGTCCCCTTTGAACCTATCATAGATTCTTCGGTCAAATACTTATCTTACAAGGCTGTTAACATCAGCCAGAAGGTTGGGAGAAATCCAAGCTCTCCCTTCTAGGGAATCCTATCTTTCCATTTCAGATGACAGAATACCGCAGTAATAGGTACCTAAAATGGTCACTGATTTTCATAGAAACCAAGAGATAGTGTTACCCTCTTTGTAACAAACCAATAACTCAAAGGAGAAAGAATTCCATTCCCTAAATGTGAGAAGGGCCATTCTACAGTATTTAAAGGTCACCAGGGATTTCAGGAAAGACTATAATCTTTTGATATACAGGGTGGGCCATTTATATGGATACACCTTAATTAAATGGGAATGGTTGGTGATATTAACTTCCTGTTTGTGGCACATTAGTATATGTGAGGGGGGAACCTTTTCAAGATTGGTGGTGACCATAGCGGCCATTTTGAAGTCAGCCATTTTGAATCCAACTTTTGTTTTTTCAATAGGAAGAGGGTCATGTGACACATCAAACTTATTGAGAATTTCACAAAAAAAAACAATAGTGTGCTTGGTTTTAACGTAACTTTATTCTTTCATGAGTTATTTACAAGTTTCTGACCACTTATAAAATGTGTTCAATGTGCTGCCCATTGTGTTGGATTGTCAATGCAACCCTCTTCTCCCACTCTTCACACACTGATAGCAACACCGCAGGAGAAATGCTAGCACAGGTTTCCAGTATCCATAGTTTCAGGTGCTGCACATCTCGTATCTTCACAGCATAGACAATTGCCTTCAGATGACCCCAAAGATAAAAGTCTAAGGGGGTCAGATCAGGAGACCTTGTGGCCATTCAACTGGCCCACGACGACCAATCCACTTTCCAGGAAACTGTTCATCTAGGAATGCTCGGACCTGACACCCATAATGTGGTGGTGCACCATCTTGCTGGAAAAACTCAGGGAACGTGCCAGCTTCAGTGCATAAAGAGGGAAACACATCATCATGTAGCAATTTCACATATACAGTGGCCTTGAGGTTTCCATTGATGAAGAATGGCCCCACTATCTTTGTACCCCACCACTATACCATCAATTTTTTTGTTCCAACAGTCTTGGAGGGATCTATCCAATGTGGGTTAGTGTCAGACCAATAGCGGTGGTTTTGTTTGTTAACTTTACCATTCACATAAAAGTTTGCCTCATCACTGAACAAAATCTTCTGCGTAAACTATGGGTACTGTTCCAATTTTTGTTTTACCCATTCTGCAAATTTAGTGTGCCGATCTGGGTCATCCTCGTTGAGATACTGCAGTAGCTGGAGTTTGTAAGGGTGTCATTTGTGAGTAGCTAATATCCGCCAAAGGGATGTTCGACTAATGCCACTCTCCAGTAATATGCGGCGAGTGCTATGCTGTGGGCTCTTGCTGAATGAAGCTAGGACAGCCACTGATGTTTCTTCATTAGTCACAGATTTCATGCGTCCACATTTTGGCAAATCCAACACTGAACCAGTTTCACGAAACTTAGCAAGCAGTTTTCTAACTGTAGCATGGGAGATGGGTGGTCTCGTAGGGTGTCTTGCATTGAACTCTGCTGCAATGACCCGGTTACTGCGTTCACCAGACATCAACACAATTTCTATCCGCTCCTCACGTGTTAACCTCGGCGACATGTCAATGGCTGTAAATAAAGAGAAACTTGTAAATAACTAATGAAAGAATAAAGTTACGTTAAAACCAAGCACACGATTGTTTTTCTTGTGAAATTTCCAATAAGTTTGATGTCACATGACCCTCATCCTATTGAAAAAACAAAAGTTGGATTCAAAATGACCGACTTCAAAATGGCCACCATGGTCACCACCCATCTTGAAAAGTTTCCCCCCTCACATATACTAATGTGCCACAAACAGGAAGTTAATATCACCAACCATTCCCATTTTATTAAGGTATATCCATATAAATGGCCCACCCTTTAGTTTTCAGGCCAAAACAGAGGAAAGAAACAATGTAAAGCATCTATGGCTGCATGGATTAGGTCTACTATAATGTTATTCTATTCAGGACCTTTCCTGTCATTCTGCCCACTCAGTAACTTCCTCTTGGGCAGAAAAGGCTGGATCAAATTTGCAAAGCAGCCACATGGTCTAACATTAATACTTTCGTGATACATTATAGACTAGATTTATCAGCTTCCACAGTCCTAGCATTTGGACATGAGGTTCTCCAAGCAATAGCCCCTATTTTGTGAAAGTGAAGAAAGGCAGAGTGGATTATCTGTAGTTCTGCCTACAGGAGGCAATTTATATACGTTGTCTGCACATGTACTATGCATACTAAGTGCTCTTTCAGAGTATTGTAGGCTTGGCAATGCCCCTCTGGATTTCTGGGAATGAAAGAATTACTTTATCTTCTTTGTGAGGAAAGCTAATTTGCAAAAATTATTCAAATCGGCTTTTCTGACAAAAAGTATAAGAAAGGTAATATGCTAATTTGCATATATTTTTCCCAGAAACCAAGAGAAGTATTGCCTAGCCTATAGTAGTCATCATGTATATTAACTGGTCTCCATAATAGAAATACTACCTACTCAGAAGTACCCTTAAGGCCTCTTGGCAAAAAAAATAAAAAATCTGATTCTATTTGCTTTGGTCTGATAAATGGCTTTTGTCCTGAAAGAGCTAGTTGCAGATGTGAGGCTGGCTAAGCTATTTTTTCTATAATTTTGCTACGTAAGTATGTTTAAAAGGCTGAGTAATAACTAGATGTACAGTATATGCTGTACTTGTGAAATACTTTTTTAATACTTTCCTAAAGAAAGCTGTATGAACGTGAATGTCTTTTTATTTGCCTGATATGAATCGCAAAATATTAGGATTTTTTAGAATTAAGTAGCAATTCAACTAAAGTTTCCGAAAAATTTGGATTCTAATAAACCCAAATATTTTGGGATTAGTTTCAGACAAACTCAAGAAAGACCCTTCATGTAATATCCAACTGAAAATGAGAGAAGAGAACTAGAATACCTCACTCAAGATTCCCTCAATGAGACATGCAATCTACTTCTCTTTTCAAAAGAAAAGGACAAGAGAAGCATAATGTCTCAAGAGAAAATTGCTTTGTTTAGCTGACTCGCCTTGGGGGTGCTCTTCGGGGTCCTTTTTATCATTAGGGAAACCTACAAAATATGCATGATGAGAGTTGTATGCCAGACGACACTACTCTTGGTTTCTCTGAAGAATATATGCAAATTCACATGTTTTAAGTCAGCTGGCATCAGATAAGATTAGCGTTTTTTACACTTTTTAAAAATTTCCATATAATTATCATACCAGGAACCCATTTTTTTCTGGGTAACTACACTTTAACAGAGCTGAGCAAAGAAAACTTGCTTGGCTGCCTAAGAGGCCATGATTGGGGTACTATGTCTCCTTATGGAGGATGCTGAGGAGTATTATTCTAAGCCAGTCTCTGGGTTTCTGTGGAAATATATAAAAATGAACACATCTTATGTCTGCTAGCATGAGATAGTCTAAGGAAAACAAATCGAATATCTTTGCCACATGCTCAAAGTGGTGTCCTACAATACTGTTCACATATACTTCTCCTTCTAGGCACTCTCCGTAATCCGCCCCCCCCTCACAGACAACATGTACATACTGTCCAGAAACTCTGAGTAGTATACTAGGCTCTCGTTCTTTGTCTTTGTCTCAGCATATTTGATTCAGGTAAAATTAATTTGTACCCGATTCCAACCTCCTCCAAATATTCAGCAAATGCGACCCAAAACAAATTTCAACAAATTTGCTTATCTCTAGTTTATATTTTAATAGTAAAAGTTTTTTGGGGCATGATTTTTTAATTTAGATTAAAAAAAAATGTTTTCATATTTATTTAATATTTTTTAATGTTAATTTTTAATATGGGGAAAGGGGGGTGATTGAAATTTTTTTATTTTTAAAAACGTAAAAAAAAAGATATGTACACTTTTTTTTTTAAGCCCATCTCCAGTTGATTTGGTAATTTGAATTACCATTCCTGTCTATAGGAGATTCAATGTGTTACTATATAGGAACTTTAGTGAGGCATGCCTTGGAGAATTCAGAAGGCATGAAGCTGCCACATGAACCAAACGGCTCTCTTGATCTCGGCATGGGTGAGGCCCAGGAACACAGCTCCCACAGAAAAGACTGCTCAGATGCTATGGTCACAACGAACTAAGTGTTCTTGATGGTCGTCCTTGCTTTCAAGTGTATAGGAACCATTGAACTGAATAGAAAGGCTTAGGTGTAATTACATGTGCTCACCACTGCGGTTGCGACAGCAAGCAGGTAAAAAAATGAAGAAACGGAAACGCCGGCATGGCGCACGCCTTTTTTTCAACCAGCTGATCGGCAGTGGTGCCGGATATCAGACCCCAGCTGTTCTGATATTGATGACCTATCTTGAGGATATGTCATCAATAAAAAAAACTTGGACAAACCCTTTAAAGAGTTCGTCTAGGTTCAGAGTTGAACATGGAAACAACCCGATCTGCACTCACACTATGGGCCAGATTTATCATTACACTTCCATCTTACTCCAATTTCACATAAGTCCAAAGTCACTTTTGGCTCAGTCGGATTTATTAATGGTCCTTTAATACTGTGATAAATGTGGTTTGATGGCAGCAGTTCATCCTTCAGTAAACGACTTTACAAAAGTCGCTCATATTTACAAAAAAGTCGCATGTTCTAATAAAAAGTTGCATAAAATAAGCATGGTCCTCACTGGAGTGAAATTGGGACTTTTTTGCGACTTTTTTTAAAAAGTCCCAATGATAAATCTGGAGTGAAACTCATTAACATGGTTAACCACGCCCATTTTTACAAAACTGGAGTGAGTGGTATACACATGTAAAAAAGTCGCTAAATTATGCGCAAATGAGTGTGAAAAGTCGCAAATGCCCTATTTTGGGACTTTTTGATGCCAGAATTCTGGAGTGAAGGTATGATAAATCATGGCCTATGAGTGAGTGAAACATTGGAGCTTTTCACGCTCCGATGCGCCCCCTTGCCATGAGATGAATTGCGCAGGGCAAGGGAATTTTCTTGAGATCTGGTGACGTACCGGGCTGTCCATGTGTAAGCTAGTCGCAGGCTTTTGCCTAGCAGTGAGCACTAATGGGCAGTCTTTAGCGCTGCCCTAGCCTGTTTTTTTGCCCTGTGCGATTCAGTTTCCAGCTCTGTACCCGGACAACCCCTTTACTGTAAGTCTGGTGGTTATTTGTTGAAGAGGAAAAAGGTGGATCTTGGAAGCATGTTTCAGCCCATTTTCTTTGTGGAATATAGGCTAATGATTGACAGCTATTCTCCTCAATATGTTCATTTTGGGGTTGTAGGTGACCACAATGGCACCCTTTTTTTTGTGTAATTCAAGAGGCTGGTTTTTGGAAACTTTGTGGATCTGTTCATCTATAATCAGATGAGATACAACCAGGGTTTTTCTCTGTATATTTTATAATCTGGGGATTGTCATCTGTGTACCGGAAGTTTGCAAAAGGAGAATGACTTCATGGCTCCCTTAGGTCTAATGCACACGACCGTTTATTTGAAAAAAAAAGATAGAACATTTACTATTCTTGTCCATTTTGTGGACAAGGTTAGGACATTTCTATTGAAGTGAAAAAGAAAATGGCAGCACGCACATGGCCAGGATCCAGGTTTTGCGGATCCACAATTTGTGTATTGAAAAGGGATACAGTCCTGTGCATGCTGCTTAAATTCTGAGATGTATCACCCCATGTATGTATGTCCGTAACATATTTTAAATGCTTTGCATTGTATGGGAAGGTATATCTGCATTCATACCAACATACCTGGCATACATTAATAACAACCATGAACAACTTGCGGTTTACTTATCAGGTCTCAGACACTTCCATGTAGAGTCAGAGCACATGATGAATAGATTAAAAGAGAGAGGCCATTCATATGCACATTGGAATAAGGCATACACTTTTGCGACTTTAAAATCATGGGAAAAAATCTAATAATAAAACTAGTGGAACTAATTGAGACCAAGTAGTTTTTAGTACCTGCTATAAAACAGAATATGATAGCGTAGTAGGAATATCTTCCAATATTGTATAGTGATAATATATTGTGGAGGATCTTGTGAAGCAGATTTTTGTGCGGCAAATCCACAGCAACACCAAATCTGCAGCTAATCAGTCACGTGTGAACCCAGCCTAAGAGGGCTGACTCACATTTAGGCTTTTTAATGCAGTTTTTGAAGCAAAAATCAGGTGTGGATCATAGCTGGAGAGAAAGTACAGTATTAAGGACAGATACAACTTCTCTACTTTTTTCAATCCACTCTTGGTTTTGACTTCAAAAATTGCATCAAAAAGCCTGAATGTGTGTCAGCACCCTAAAGCCCCTTGCAGACTAGCGTTCCTCCCATAGGGAGTCCGCAATGGAGCTCCCGGCCTGACCTCCCAGCACTGACTGGATTCACATAGCATTTTATTGATTTATGATGCTATGTAAACCTTACAGTTCTGGAATGTATTGGATAACACTGGCAGCATTATGCTTTGTGATTTTAGGCCCAAATTGTTCACTTTCACAAGAAGGAACTGGAGAAAATGCACCCCGTAATTTGTTGCCCATTTTCTCCTGTTTAGAGCAATACCCCATTTGTGATTGTATACTGCTATATGGGCGTACCACAGGGTTCAGGAAGAAAGGAGCACAAAATGGCTTCTGGAAGACAGATTTCTCCTGAATAATTGACAGGCACCATCTCGTAATTGAACACACCCTGTACCCCGAGAGTGGAAACCCCCAAAAAGTGATCCCATTCTGGAAACTACACCCCTCGAGGAATCTTTCAAGATGTGTCGTGGGAACTTTGTCCTCAAAGGTGATTCATGGAATTGGCTGTGAAAATTAAAAATTACAATTTTTTCCAGAAAAATTGACATTAGGCTCACATTTTTCACTTTCACCTTTCTGGAAACTATACCCCTCAAAGAATATTTCAAGGTGTGTAGTGAGCACTTTGACCCATCAGGCATTTCACAGAATTAGGAAACACTTGGCTGGGAAAAATAAAAATGTTTTCCAGAAAAAGTTGCTTTACACCCATATTTTTCACTTTCACAAGGGGCAACAGGACAAAATCCAGCCCACATTTTGTAACCCATTTTCCCCTGAATATGGCAACACCCCACTTGTGCTCAGAAAGGAGTGCATAAGCGCATGGAAGGGTTCAAAAGGGAAGGAGCGCCATAGGGCTTATGGAGGACAGATTCTGCAGGATTTACTTTTGGGAGCTATGTCGTATATGAAGACACCCTGAGGTACCCCCAAAAAGTGACCCCATTCTGGAAACTACACCCCTCAAGGAATATTTCAAGGTGTGTAGTGAGCACTTTGACCCATCAGGCGTTTCAGAGAATTAGGAAACACTTGCTTGTGAAAATAAAAAATTACAATTTTCTTTCCAGAAAAAGTTGCTTTACATCCACATTTTTCACTTTTACAAGGGGCAACAGGACAAAATGCACCCCCCATTTTGTAACCCATTTTCCCCTGAATACGGCATCACTTCAAATGTGCTTGTAGCCTGTTGTATGGGCGCACAGCAGGGCTCTAGAGGCAAAATATGGTTTTTGCAGACTTGAATAAACAGACATGGATTTTGTGTTTATAATTCATGTGGCATTTAAAAAATTCCTGAGGTCCCCAGTAATTAAAATCCCCAAGTAGTGACCCCATTTTGGAAAGTGCACCCCTGTACGAACAAGGGGTGGAAAGGGCACTTTTGATCTAACAGTTGTCTAACAGAAAAGAATATGTAGTGGTTGTTGGAAAGTGGGTATGCAGGCGAGGTGGACTAAATCAGAGATATAGAAATATTACAGGGAGCATAAAGGATAGTAACATAGGCCAAAAAAAGATATCTGTCCATCCAGTTCGGCCTGTTATCCTGCAAGGTGATCCAGAGGAAGGCAAAAAAAAAAACCTGTGAGGTAGAAGCCAATTTTCCCCACTTAATGGGAAAAAAATTCCTTTCCGACACCAATCAGGCAATCCGAATAACTCCCTGGATCAACAACCCATCTCTAGTAGCTATAGCCTGTAATATTATTACACTCCAGAAATAGATCCAGGCCCCTCTTGAACTCTTTTAGTGAACTCACCATCACCACCTCCTCAGGCAGAGAGTTCCATAGTCTCACTGCTCTTACCGTAAAGAATCTTCTTCTATGTTTGTGTACAAACCTCCTTTCTCCAGACGCAGAGGATGTCCCCTCGACACAGTCACAGTCCTTGGCATAAATAGATGATGGGACAGATCTCTGTACTGACCCCTGATATATTTATACATAGTTATTAGATCTCCCCTCAGTCGTCTTTTTTTCTAAAGTGAATAAGTGAATAACCATAATTTTCATAATTTTTCAGTGTACTGTAGTCCCTCCATTCCAGGTATTACTTTATTTGCCCTCCTCTAAACCCTCCCCAGCTCTGCTATGTCTGCCTCGTTCACAGGAGCCCAGAACTGTACACAGTACTCCATGGTGGAGTTCTGTGGTTTGACTAGTGATTTGTAAAGTGGCAGGACTGTGTTCTCATCACGGGCATCTATGCCCCTTTTGATGCAACCCATTATCTTATTGGCCTTGGCAGCAGCTGCATGACACTGGTTTCTACAGCTTGGTTTGCTGTTCACTAAAATTCCTAGGTCCTTTTCCATGTCAGTGTTACGCAGTGTTTTACCATTTAGTATGTGCGGGTAAAACACTGTCTGTGTTAAACCCGGTAATAACCCATGGATGAGTGGTAGGTTCGGAAACAATCTTTTATGCAGAGGCCAGGTTTATCAGGGCAGGTGTCGCACTAATAAATGGTGTCCTTTCGTATTCCCCTTTTGTAACAAACCCGACTCCTTTTTTGGGTCTTTTCCCCTCTTCGCTGTTTGTGGGACCAGGGAAATGTTGTCCTGGTACAACACGGGCACCATGACCTCCTGAAGTATTCGGGCCCTCCCCTTTCTGACTTTGTAAACTAAGGGCCTTGATGACCACCTCTTGGAACTGAAAGAAAGCCTGCAGTTCGATGTTAAATTTACGCATTGTACAGTGCCATCTGTACAATGTATACTGCCAGCTTTTTGTACCACACCTTAGTTTTATGCTTGGCACTGTAGGGCTTCAGAACTTGATCAGACAGATCAGCCCCTCCCATGTGCCTGTTGTAATCAAGGATGCAGTCTGGCTTGTTGACAGTGGTAGTGGTAGCTTTCACTCGGGCAGGAGAACTGATCTTAGTGTGAATGGTCCTTGTACTTTTTTTTTTTTTTAAGCTTTATTTATTAAAGAATAGATATTTCACAACATTTTCTATATAAATAAATTATTTCTATTTTTTTTCCATTAATCAAAAATACCCCAATGACCCCCCACCCACCCCTTGCGATGCGTCACCTAACACCCTGTATAAGACGGGGGCAAATCGCTAATAGAGCAGAGAGTGGTAACCTAAGAACTCCATCCTCCCCATACCTTCTACCAACTCTCTTCGCAATTCCTTTGTCTATACAGAATTTTTTCATAGCTCTTAACTTTGTTGACCAAAATTAGCCATACATAAACCGTAGGAGTATAAGAATAGAACCAGACTCCTGAAATTAAAAGACTGGCCAAAAAGGCTATTTTAATCAATAAGATTTTTTTTTATATCTATGGTAGTTGGCCTGGGAAAAGTCGCCCAGAATCCAGCATTCTAGCATGTAGGGGATCACTATTCTTAGTTTTTGGGAAGTCAGTTTAGCTATTGTCTCCCAAAATTCTGTTATTTGCGTGCAGGACCAGAACATATGTAAATGATCTGCCCCTAACAAATTGCATCTTGGACACTTAGAGCTACTTCTCAACCCATATCATTAAGCCAGACTGGTGTAACATATATTCTATGTAAAATTTTAAACTGAACCATAACGTGGTTAAAGTTTTGAGATACTTAAAAATTTGTTATTATGTTCCCCCAGTCAAATGGTTGAACCATTGAATAACATTCCCACGCCCTTTGACCGGGGAAAGATAATCCTTTAAATAATGTGTCTACAAACAATTTATACATATTCGAGATTCTTAACTCATGAACCGCATTTCCCAGTAATTCATTTAAGGGCGTGTCAGTGTTTATCTGCAGTAATATTTTCCGTTTTATACTAGTGAGTGCAAGATAAATTCAGTGTGTGATCTCTTTGTGTAAACTCCAAAAATGTAAATATTTATCCACTATCCACTACTTGTGAAACGTAAAAAATGTTTTTTTGCCAAAAATTTTCCTTGCTAAATCCTCCAACTCCACCATAATGGTGTCAAATATAGTGATCCTTTTATTCCAAACCACACTCTAATAGTGCCCCATCCTAGTTTCCTTATAATCCTGTTGAAATCTAGTTAGTGACCCAGACTCTAACAATGAAAAAATATTACAATACGTAAATCTATTCAATAAGTATCTACAGTATCTAGAAGTATCTAATAAAAGGGATGGCACACTGATCATTGGGTATACATGGAAAAGTAGGTATTTATTCGTTCAAAAAAGTAATAGTAAGTAATAAAATATTGGCCTATTGTCCAAAATGAAGATATCAAATGTTGGTTAAAAATGTTAAAATATGCCCATAGGTGGTAGTATAAAAAAGGAGGTTACAATTGATGAAGTAAATGACTCAAAACCTTTTTGTATAGTACAAGTAAAATAGAGGCAAAGGATAGTCTGGTAAGGTTGATTTAGTGTCCGTATGTCAAGTTCCCACAAGTATAGTTTGTATCCTAAAGTATGTATAGGTGTATCCAAATGAGTATATAGATATCCACAGGGAAAATATTAAATTAATTATCCCCCAAAAAATATATGTAGTGGATGTCCATAGAAAATAAAAAATAATAAATGTCCTTAGTTCAAATCAGTGGCCACTGAAATTTAAACAAAAATAGTCCAATGTGCACAAGAAATCAATCGTTGGTGGATAGTGGTGCTGGATTATGTATTCCAGAAGTTAGTACATTATAACTCTTGCAGATTTCTGGTGGTTTCCCAGGATCGCAGGCCGCTGGTGGAGAGCGTCTACATGTGCTGTCTCCCGCGCGCGGGCTAGGTTGATTCCGCTTTGGGTCCCAGGTCGCTGCGTCACTTCCGGTGACGTCACTTCCGCATTGTCGCAGATCAGCGTCCTCGTGCTAGGAAGATAGTAGGGGAGCCCTCCTGTATGTCGGAGCCTGTTTTTCAATCCCAGATTAGGATATATCTCTTTGTTGCAAATAGTATATCCCTTTTTTGAGTTAGCTAGCTTAATCCTCTTGTGGCGTTCTCTGTCCCCCAAACGCGTTTCGGAGCTTACTACTCCTTCCTCAGTGGGTGTGAGCAGCCTGTCATCAATAACCCTTTATAGGGTGATCAATCTCATTTGAATTATTGTAAGGGAGTGGTCTGGGTGTTTTTCATTTTTTATACAGAGTAGGGAGTATATAGAGAAATAACCCGAATTACACAAAAACCTCATAGAAAGTGGAATAAGATCTGTAGGAAATATTTCCATTAAAAATAAGGTGAAAAATAAAAAACATAAAATTATATATAGATATCACAATATAATTGATAACCTAGTATATATATGCGCCTAGGCCTTATTGGAACCCTTATAAAATTGTGAGATATGCACAGAGAAATAAGTTATAGTCATCTGTCATAGTTGATAACCCTAACTATCTAAAATATGTTTTTGATAGAAGTTTAATAATGGGTAGTATGATGATAATAGATATATAGAATATACATTGGAGATTTCTTGGAAAAGATGAATTAGAAGTTCGTTTCTGGTGAATAAATAGGTTGGATTAGAAGTTCGTTTCTGGTGGATAAATAGGTTTGAAGGTTTGATAGAAGAATGGGCCAGATCTATTCTAGACATTGAATTTCTGCCTTTACTTATACAGGAATATGCTTTTTTTTTTCCTTACCAACTCGTCCCCATACATCTACATATCCTAATTCTTGACAGAAAAGGGCCAGCGGTGACCCTTGGACTATATTGGGAACCTCTCCCCCTGTGGTTATTCTATCCTCTTCTGGGTTCATGACACAATTAAAATCGCCAATAATTAATAAAAGGCATTCAGGATATTGGTCCACAAATGTTATTAAGCAATTCAGTACACGTGAGGAAAAAGTTTGCAGTATATAAATAAAGGCCAGAATACACAACCTACCATAGAGTTTCCCATATAGAAAGATAAACCTGCCCTGGTCGTCAATAGAGAATGCCTCACAGACAAAATCAACCCCCCTATGAAAAAGAAAATGAAACCCCTTGTGAATAACTAGTAAAAGTGGAGTGGTAAGTCTGCGTAGCCGATCCCCTTCGCAACCGGGCAAGAAAATCTTTTGTGGAATGTGTCTCTACCAGGCATACAATAACCGGAAGTTGTACCTGATCAAAAACCGCCTGACGCTTATATTTGTATCCAAGGCCTCGAACATTCCAGGAAACAATTCTAACTGACATCCTGCTTACCACTGGGTCTGCTCATTAACGGTTTTCCACTCTTGCCCCATTTTAGTTGACACAATGGTCAATAGCAGCGCTGGGAGAAGACACCAGTGTCTGATGTGATATGGGCTGATGTAATCAGCGCCAATCACCTCCAGCCAAGCCCCCCTGCAGCACCACAGATTGGCTAATTGTAGAATAGCGCTGCCATTGGCTGGAGCGTTGACACCTGTGCCTGGTGTCCCCTCCCTGACCTAGGAAGTGACATGGGCTGATGTAATCAGCCCCTGCCACCTCTAGCCAAGCCCCTCTGCAGCACCATACCATTGCCGGCGCTGCGATGGGCCGGTCTTCACTAACTACAGGGGTGGAGGGGGGACTCCTGCTTGACCTCAGCTAAGATGGCTGCCTGCCGATTAGTGCAGCCATCTTATTCCGGTCACCACGCGATGAAGCGCGGTAACCAGAGTTAGCCATGACTTACTATTACGTCAAGATGCGGGAACGCTCTGACTTCCATGACATAATAGTACGTCATGTGTCGGGAAAGGGTTAAACAGGTACTTCTGAATTTTTTTTATTCTCTGTTCAAGTTCAATTTGAAATGTACAAGATATAAATTATAGTGAAGGTAATTTACTTACCAGTGTCTTTATATGTGACTTATCCACTCTCTTCTGGTCCTCAGCTCTGTCGTGTGACCAACACAGTCTGACTGTCCAACTGACACAGCATCTTTCTGTTGTTATGGTAGCCTCAATGTCAGCCTCATACTGTAGGAATGAATGGAGAAACTGACTTCCTGTCCTCCAATAGGAGGCTGTGTCAGTCACATGACAAAGCTAAAGACACGAAGGGAGCAGATAACTCACAACTACAGTCACCAGTAAGAAGATTACTTTTACTACAAGTTACATCATGTACATTTCTGATTGGCCAGAGAATAGCTTAGGCATGGTACTGTCTCTCTTTAAAGCCAGTACCCTGTCTATGCTATTCTCTCACTGATATGTGTAGTGTCCCTCAAGTTAGTATGGTGTAGCATTTCTGCAGGACATTTCTAATCTCTAGTAGAATAAGTTGCCGTACAACATTGCCCTGGTACATTATGAAGCAAAATGTGGTCCAACTTGCTGTTAGATGGGTGCATCTAACGTCACTGTAAACTACTTTATTTAGAAGCCACACAGTAGTATTTTGATTAGTATTTTGCCTCAGTATTTGTAAACTAGGAGTGAAAGAGAAAAAGTAGAATGGAAACATTTGCACCTCTGTGTTATAGGCCTATTCCTAGATTTGGCCTACAAATACTGATGCAAAATACTGACCAGAATAAAAGTGGCTTTAGGGGAGATAAACCATTGTGTTCGTGTCATTTAACTATAACCAATATAATCAATAATCCCATGAACCCAATAATTATTTATAACAATATGAACAATTTCAATGATCGGCTTGTCTGCAGCTTGTATGTTTAGTGTGTTTTACAGTGAAATATTGCTTATGACCTCTAGCCACCCATACTGCGATAACAAGATTTGTATATGTTTCTTTTACTGAATAACATTGTTGTAATGTTCTAGTATTGTACCTTGCCAAATACATACAAGTATTTATTTTTACTTCCATACAGATTAGTTTTGAGAAGGCTTTATCCTCTTGCTGTTAAAATCTGTGAACACCTTAAGATTCCAGAGTTTCAAGGAGTGAGTCGTATTTTAGCTCACTGGGCATGTTACAAGGTATTTCATTTAAACTACTTAATATTTAGGGCCTCTTTACACAGAGTTTTAATGCTGATTTTTGGTGCGAAATAAGCACCAAAAAACACCCCCAAACAGCCTCCTATTCACTTAAATAGTAAGCAGCGCTTGGTTTTTTTCAACGTGAAAAAAAGCATGTCCTATCTTGGCTCAGAATCTGCACTGAATCTCCCATTGAAATGAAAGACAGGTGGCCAAAAACCACACTGTATGCTCCGTATACATCCACCCATCACCCACCCAAGGATGAGCACCAAAAACTGCAAACAGAAATACAGATTTTCATTGAAATATACACCCGAAAAACCCACTACAAACCGTGCAAAAAAAAGTCTTTAAAAACTCTCCTTTAAAATCAGTGTGAATTCCGGACTGATTTTAAAAGCATGATTTCAAAATCTGTTTTGTGAATGTACCCTTATTAATTTTCTTCTGTTTGTCCTTTTTTCTGTATGTATTTATATTTACATATTTATTTGTTTAGGTTCAACAGAAAGAGAAATCCGATGAAGAAGTAGCCCAGGCCATCAATCAGAAACTTGGTGACACTGCTGGGATTTCTTATTCAGAGATTGCTTCAAAGGCATGTGACTGTGGAAGAACAGAATTGGCGATTAAAGTAAGGATAGTTACTATAGTTTTATATGGTAGACTCAAAATGGTTTATGGTAATAAGCAGCAACATTCATTTTCATCCAGTATCTGTTTCTCCAACTCCCTATAAAGTTCCCTACTTTGCCAAGCATGTCTTTTTGTTTTAGTAAACAAGCTACTTCCAGACACTTACCTACCATTTCTCCTTGCAAAATAAAGGATGGGGTGTGTGAAAATCTAACTTGCCTGATCCAATTTTCCTTACATTTCCCTCATCAGGGGTCAGTCTGCAGATTATAAATTTGCCGATATTGATCCAATAGGTATGGGAAGCTTTGGTGCCCTGCGTGCCCTTTTCTCATAAATTTTCCGATGGGAATACCTTATAGACTTTTTTTGTTGATCCTTTTTGTTTTTGTTGATATTATTTTTTTCTTTTTCAAACCAAATCTTCAAATGCTGTTATAAATAGGGCCTTAAAGAGAATGTGTTAGGAGATGCATGTTGCTTGAACCAAGGGCAGCATAAAATACTGACCAGTTGTCTCATTATAGACAGCTTTGTTTTACTCTGAAATGCTTTGGCTTCTAAAGTTGCAAAGTTTTTTGACTTCTTGGGGTTACTTGCACAAAAGAACTTAGGAGTGCCATAGACAAACTGGGGTAGCATTTCTAGACAAAAAGTGTTAGTTTCAAATATGCATCAAATTTAACTGCGCAACTTTTCATGAATTTGTTTTCAATCTCTTTTTTTTGTGCTCAACAACAGTTAAGAACATGTTCAAGTATAAGCAATAAAGGTTACAAAACCAAAGACGATAGTACATGTCATATTGTATCGTGTCAGTTTTTCCAATTTTTCATTAAGCTTTGAACAGTACATTCAGGTATAAGTAGCTAAGTCAACGGAAGGCCTGGGCCCCTCCAGTTATTTGTGAGGGGTCCTAAGCCCTTGGCTACAGGAATTTCTCCCAGGAGAACAAGTTAAACTTAGATAAGAAAATAGAGAAGAATGTTCCATGACATATCCAGGCCACATAACAAGTCACCCGTTACCTCTGAGGAATACGATCCGAGAGAAGGGGATCATCATAACACAAGCTAAGATCAACTCAGCATGGAGATAAACATCACGGGCCAGGCGCTTAGAGCAGACAGGCAGTCGGAGCAAACATCCCGACCCCCCAGAGGAGGCCACTGATCATGGCGATGGGTAATCCACCAGTAGCTTGTCATAGAGTTTAGCCCAATCTCCCCATATTACATGAAATTTCGGGAGATTGCGAGATGCTACATAACTGAGCTCTTCCATACGATAAATGTGGGCCACCGTCCTTATCCAGTGTGAGATTGGAGGGGCTTGTATGTTTTTCCAATAAAGAGGGATCATAGCTTTGGCAGCTACTATTAGGTTCTCCCATAATTTACGATTAAAGCCTGTAGGAAAAGTGGATGTCAACCCAAGAAATAATAACTGTGGAGTTATCTGAGGAGACCCCGGGCAGGCCTTCCTAATAATGTCTTCTACATGTAAGGCATCTCCAGCATCGATCTGGTACAGACCCATACATCCTATGGAGGACTTCTGGGGTCCTATACCATCTGCTCACCAATTTGTAATTAGTCTCCTGAAGGTTAATACACCTAGATGGGCCACAGCTATTCCTATAAACGCAGGTTATTTCGGTGGGTGAGAGGGATATCCCCAGGTCTTGTTCCCACTTCGTGATATATGTAAGGCATGTGTCTGTAGGGAGTGAGATTAATTCCTTGTATATTCTGGAGAGAAGCTTAGGGGCTTGGGTACGGCTCGAGAAAAGTGTCTCCAACCAGGTAAGATCCTTCGACATAGGGCCAAGTTTTACAAATTGTTTATAGCCCAAAGCTATTTGATTGTAAGTAAGGTCAGATATTGAGGTAAAGGGGAAGTGATCCTTAAGTTTCTGTCGATGCGGCAGGGTGCCATCTTGCAGTATATCCCCTATTTTTTTGTTGTTTAGACTCAGCTGTAAGGGGAGGTGCGGAGACTTGAAAGGGGTGGCTAATCCTATAAGGTCTCCCAAACCCGTAATAGCGGAAGGAGTCGACCAGATTGTCCCTTCGTTACCGCTAGACGCCCATGTCAATAAGGCAGCTCGGGTAATAGCATTCAGGGAGGCAGGTGGTCGATTCTGTAATTGAATCAGTAATGGACCTTGAGAAACCACCACCTCAATTGTAACATACAATTTTTTTGGAGACTATCTATACCAGTCCCCCATTCTCGCCAACTGAACCGACCGGTAGAGAATCTCAATGTCTGTAAGCCCAGTCCCCCCTTTCCCTTTTGGTTTGGTGAGCGTTTTGTATGCCAGTGTATGTGTAGAGCGTCCCCATGTAAACTGCAGGAACTTATTTCGTATTTTGTTCAAGAAGGCCTTTGGTAGGTGTATTGGTAATGTGGAGAACAAGTACATGAATTTAGGAATTACCATCATCTTGAGTAGGTTCGCCCTCCCTAGCCATGATATGTATGGTATTTTCCAACTATCTATAATTGCCGAAACTTGCGTCAACAAAGGGACATAATTAAGTAAGAACCATTGTTTGGGATCCGCTGAGATATGAAGACCGAGGTATTTTATGGAGGATGTAGCCCAAGGAAAGGGAGCTCCTATTTTAATACGATTTATCACGCTCTCCGGACATGTAATATTGAGAGCAGAGGATTTGGAGGGATTAATCTTAAAGTCGGATAAGGCTTGAAATATGGAGAAGATATCCTGCAGAATTGGAAAGGAAACCTCCGGGTTTGAGGTGATTACTAGCAAGTCGTCGGCATAAGCCGCCGTGAGATGAGTGTGAGTACCTACTTTAACTCCTTTTACATCTGGGTGTTGGCGGATTTTTTGAATGAGCGTTTCTGTTGTAAGAACAAAGAGCAGCGGTGACAGGGGACATCCCTGACGGGTCCCATTTAGAATTTGAAAGGGGCGTGAGAGGGCACCATTGACCCTAACTGATGCAGATGGCGTTGAGTATAGTGCCATTACTCTACTGATGAATATCCGTGGGATTCCAAAGCGCGCTAGTGTCTGCACCATGAAAGTCCAGTCCACCCGGTCAAAAGCCTTTTCGGCATCGTTGGATAGCAGAGCCAATGGGGTTCTTGTTGATCGGGCATACAGGATCAGCTGCAGCACTCTCAACGTGTTATCTTTCCCCTCCTTCCCCCTTACAAAGCCCACCTGTTCCCCATTAATCAAATTAGGGAGATGATCCTTCAAACGATTCACCAATAGTTTGGCATACAGTATGATATCTGTGTTAAGGAGAGAGATGGGCCTGTAGCTGCCACACAGCGTTGGATCCTTCCCTTCTTTAGGAAAGATAGTAATGTGTGCTTCTAGGGATTGGGTCTGAAAGCATGTGTCTTCTCCCACTGAGTTGAAAGTTTCCAACATCCATGGAAGCAAAACAGCTGAAAACACCTTATAATATTGAATCGGAAGCCCATCAGGGCCCAGACTTTTGCCCTGTGGTGAAGCAGCTACCGCCGACCTCAACTCCTCTAATGTGAAATCCCTATCCAAACCTTTCTTCTGAGATAAGGAAAGGGAGGGTAGGGACAGAGAGTCTAAGAAAGAAGCAATATCCTCCCTTCTCTGATTAAGTGCAACCGAAGGTTCACTTCCTCGTATATTATATAAATCAGCGTAAAATTGCTGAAATTGTTTAGCAATATTCTCGGTATCTATAAATTGAGTACCCAATGAGGGGACTATTTTCTTAATGTAGAGTTGTTCTTGTCTTCGCTGGGCCATTAAAGCCATAATCTTAGACCCCTTGTTTCCATGCTGATACATTTTATGCTGGGCATATAAGTAAGCTTTGGCAGCTTTCCGATTCATAAGGTCCTTAAGTTTTTCCCTAAGTTTGGTAAGTTCCGCCAGAGTCTGCGTCACTCTAGACTGTTTATTGGATTTCTCCAATATAAAAATATCTTTCATAAGAGAGTCAATTTCTCTATTATGGCACTTTTTCGCGTGTGATCCAATGGAGATAAACTCTCCCCGCACCACCGCCTTATGTGCTTCCCATACAACAGTCGGGGACACAGAGCCCAAATTATTGACATTGAAGTATGAATTAAGAGAATCAAATATCCTGCGTTTATAAGAATCATTGTTGAGGAGTAGCTCATTTAATCTCCATGTGTATGCCCGGATGGGGAGGAATTGTATGCACATCTCAACCACCACTGGGGCATGATCTGAAATGGCTATATGACCTATGCTAGTTTTGGTGACAAGATGCAGATATGAGGAGGATATGAACAGGTAGTCCAGGCGTTGGTAAGAATTATGGGATGTGGGATAGTATGTATAGTCTTTGTCCGAGGGGTGGGAATATCTCCAGACATCCACCACCCCCCTAGTGTGTAGTGCCTGACGCGCTCTTTTCAGTTGTCTATAAGAAAGCTGGGACTTATTTGTGGATGAATCTAGTTGGGGTTCTAATGTAATATTGAGGTCTCCCCCTATGATACATAAACCTTCCTTAAACAAGTCAAATTGATGTAGAGTTCCCGTCAACCAACGTGTTTGGGAAGCATTAGGGGCATATAGCCCAGCGATGGACACTACAGTGTTGGCAATTGTGCCTTTTAAAAATAGGAACCTGCCCTCAGGGTCGACTATGCATGAGGTGACCGAGAAGGGTATTGATTTTTTAAAAGCGATGGAAACACCTCCCTTTTTTGCAGTCGGGTGGCTGGAATGGAACCATTGTGAAAACTGGTGAAGCGGAAGGGAGGGGAGTTTACCCTGTTAAAAATACGTCTCCTGGAGGATCGCGATGTCTGCCCGAGAAGCCCTCAGTTGTCTAAAGACTGGATCGTTTCTGTGGAGAGTTTAGGCCATGTACATTCCAAGTAACTATATGAACAGTAGACATAACGGAAGATTAGATATGCAATACAGATAACAATTGCACTATAACTGTGGAAAAGGTCAAATACAACTGTAAATGTAAAACCACTTAAATGTGATAATTCAGAAAGTGGAGCAGGTATATGTCTCCTCTCGAAATCAAGAGGGGACGCACACCCATCTGTAAATCAAAACCTTTTAAAGTATTGGCGGATTCCAAGACATCTTAGAACATCTGCTCCAGTCCGGGGACGTGATAGGAATACAAGCTTCCTCACAGCCGCCACAGGACAGTCCCGTAGTGCTGGTAGAGCAAGAACCACATCACCCCTGGAATGGGCCCAGGCCTGCGAATTCGTGGCATCAAAATGAACCTCTAATTAACTGGGACCCCGGAGGAAGCAGAATGAATACACAATAATATCTGAACTTTTTGTTAAAGAACATTGCCGAACAATAAATCTCTCAGGATTTAGCCGAGGAAGAGGGTGAAGAAGCAGGTCTCTTTCTGGAAGGAAGTCCTGAGGCTGCTCTCCACGCTTGAGGATCCGGGAGTTTGGGGATATCCAGAACATCCGAGAACTGGAGCCAAGAAGGAATGGTAGAAGGATCAAGGTCCAGCACTGAACATACAGCTGATAGGTCGCCAGGATGTCGTACCAACTGGGGTGCCCTGTCAACAGCAAAAGAGAGTCCAAAGGGGAACAACGACCGATATGGGATTTTCCTCTGCCGCAGGACATCAATAATGGGTTTGAGACATTTGCGTTTGTCCAGGGTCATCGGTGACAGATAGGAGCCCCTTCAAATGTGATACGGTCTAGGTCTCTGGAGGCTTTAAGAATGCGCTCCTTATGTTGGAAATTCAAAAGCTTACAGACAATGTCTCTTGGTGGTTCCCCTTCTTTTGGTTTTCTGCGGAGTGCCCTGTGAGCTCTTCACAACTATCTGTGAAGCATCCTTCTCTGGGAGCAGAGGGCACAAGATTTCGTACACAGTGTCCATTACTGAAGAGGGCAAGACGGTTTCAGGAATTCCCCGAATTCTCAAATTGTTCCTGCGATTTCGGTTCTCTTGATCCTCTATGTGTGATAAGAGGGAATTAAAGTGACAATGGCAGGCTTGTAGAGCAAAGGTTGTGGCCTCCCCAAAGGCGACAATGGACGTTTAGTTTGCCTCAAGGCATTCCACTCTATGCCCTATGTTCTGAACGTCCTGTTTAATGTCAGTTAGATCCTTTTTTATTGGTGCAAGGGCGTTTTCTAAGATACTTTGCATTGCTGTGTGCGACATAGATATCAGGTCTCTTGACTGTGGATGTGGTTCATCAATGTGGCCCTCTGCTTTTGCATCTTCGGAAGTGTCTCGATCTGGGAGAGGGGTCTTTAAATCTTTGAGTGGGGCCCCAATGTTCGATTGCCCTTTCTTCCAGAACTTTTCCATATCTGTGTGACCCTTTTTCTGGGCTGGAGGATATAGAGCCTCTGGTTTGCCCACCTTCACCATATCTAAACTATGTGTAGGCAGTTGCTGAGAGATGCGGATATTCTATAGGTTGTTATGAAGGGTGCTCCGGCTTAGAATTGCCCACCTATATGACGCAGCTGAGACAGGCAGGTCTCCTCAGGTCAGAGGGTAATCAGAATAGCATCCCCACCTCTACTGGGTGTCGGGCGCTGAAAAAATAAGGCCAAGGACCTTCCTTGTGAAGCTGTTCAGGTAGCCCCTCTCTGTCCCTGCACGCGATGAGAGAGCTGGAGGGGGGGGGGGGGGGGCCCTAGGAACCACGGTCTGGTAGTCCGGGGCCTGAGAGCAGTGGGATTGGGATGTTGCTGGGAAACTTCACACACGTGGGCACGTATGGCTTGTTACTAACTGCGCCAGGCGATTAGTCCCCCATGTGGGCTGTCTCCTTGCAGGCCGCAAGGTAATTCAGCAAGACCCCAGCGGCTAAATGGCGTCCCTGCGCCTCCAGATGTCAGGTTGCTTTGGGTCTTCCATGCTGGTCCGGGTCCCCAGGAATCTGTCAGAGCACCGGAGGGTGCCGGTAAGCCTGGCGTAGGTAAGATATACCAGGATCAGCTTCGATGTGTGAGCCGTCCCATCCGGTGAAGGCTTTGCGCTGCCAGCTAGACCACAACGTTCGATCGCGGCAGCCGGGCTCATCAGACTGCAAAAGGGTCTCTCTGAGGGCCTCTTCCAACGGGGAGGAAAGGTAGCAGGTTTCCGCTGTGTAAATGATAAAGTTTTAGTGGTAGATGGTGAAGGATTGTGGAAGAGGTTCAGGAGCCAGAGTGAAGTGCGTCTGCTCCATGCAGTGGCTAGCCACGCCCCCTCCAACTTTTCATAAATTTGGTGCAAAGTACGCAAGTACAGACTGAAGGACAACTGACTTAAAGTATTACCCTGATGATAAATGATCCCTCTAGTCTCTGCCTATTTGTGTATAGGACGAGAACTGAAAATCTAGCCAAGGTAGGCCTTGGTGAGGTCTACGGGAAGCTTTCTTTTCCACTGTTTGTCCTCTTTCCATGATTCAGCCACTGTTTGTCCTCTTTCTATGATTCAGCCACTGTTTGTCCTTTTTCTATGATTGTCAGAAGACTATGTGCACATGTGTCACTAAACAGTTAAGACTTCACTTTTATTTAATTCATATATTAAAAACTATATGGAAATAGAAGAGCAAAGAAGAGGTTAAAACTCTGTGGTGACACAGATCGTTCATTATCTAATTATACTGGGAATGCTACTGTTCCCATTAGGATTGTGAAGATACCTAAATTTCGATTCGATTTCGATACATACAAAAGTATTTGCGATACTCTATTCCATTCGATGCCATGCGAAAATAAAATAAAACACAAAAAAGATCCTGTGTATATTAGTCCCTTTTTATCCATCAGTAAAATAAAGGAAAAACGGATCCTGTTTTAGTGCCTTTAAACATCAGCCCCCTTTTCAGCCATTTGTGTCAAGATCTGTTATTTTGGAGGGAAAACTTCTGCATGTGGGATTTTTTTTCTGTCTAAAAAAAGGATCTCAGATGGAAATGGTTGAAATGGATGCCAATTGTGCTTTACTGATGTTTAAAATGCACTAATACTGGATCAATTTTTCCTTTTCTTTTCTGATGGATAAAAAGGGACTAAAAAAACGATGATGTGTGAACACGGACTAACCTGGATGGAGCAGTTCTTTGTTTACTCATTTGCTGCCCCAAATTGCCACTCCATTTGGCCTCACTCTAAGTGTTGTGGTACTAAATTGGTGTACACTAGGGGATACATGATAGGGTTAATGTGAGGCACAGGTCCAACTGTTCCTAGTGGTAAAACCCTCATGTGCCTCCCAAAACCCTTATCATGTATCCATCTCCTTGCATAATGGACAACATGGGGTTAATGCATTAGGTACATGGAAAGTTACTTGCTATTAATGTTATCAGCACACAGTCGTTTAAATTTTGACTTCCATCATTCCATGTGCCTCACATTAATAATAAGTGGCCTGTATTCTGTAACTCTCATTAATCCCACGTTTCATTTCGCAATTGCATATTGCCCTACAAGAAATTCTTTTCTTTAGGTCTGGTGGATGGAAACTTTTTCAATGTAGAAAATTGTTAGTTGATGTAGGTTTTCTATATACCTCTCTGTCTGTACTCTGCCATCAGGTTCAAGGAATATAGTCAGATCTAAAAAATTTATGCTTGGTTTTTTGTATCTCCACTGTAAATTTAAGGCCTATTATGTTATTATTGAGAACTTTATCAAAATCAAAAAAGTGTCTTTCTGTGCCATCCCCAAAAATTAATATATCATCTATATAACATCCCCAAAATAAAATGTGATTTGTGTAATCTTTGTGATTTTCTGTGAATACTATTCTATCCTCCCACCAACCTAAAAATAAATTAAGGGCCACAGCTGTATGTTTATACTTAAGGGACAATTAGATTAGAGAAAGAAGCAATACTCTAGGAGAAGCAGCCCTTGTGGCACTGCGCGCCGTCAACGCTGAAAAAGTGGAGCTGCTAGTATACTCACTTGACAATATGGGAACAGTAGCATTCCCAGTATAACTACATGGTCAACGATCTGTGTCACCACTGAGAGTTTTAACCTCTTCTTTGCTCTTCTGTTTAGTTTTAATATATGAATTAAATAAAAGTGAAGTCTTAACTGTTTAGTGACACACGTGCTAATAGGGCGCACATAGTATTCTGACTAAATGGATAATATAACACTTGTCATAAGTGTGTGACCTGAGATCACGTAACTTTAGATTCAGGGACTTTAGAAGAGAACTACATCTATTCATTTAAGAGTTGAACTGCATTGTATAATTTACCTTGTTTTTTCTGGAGTAATCCCCATTAGCAAGTATCTGCTCCATGATTGACAATGCAATCCAGTGTACATCTTATGCATTGTATGCATTCCTGGAACAGCCATTTGAAGGTGCAAATTGCTGTGCAAAATATAATTGCAACACTGAGATACCTTGAAAATATGGAAAGGAGTTTGCTTTCCAATGTGCAGACACTCAATGGGGTAGATGAGTGGGGTGGTGGAAGTATGGTGGAGCAGGAAAGGAAGGCAGCACAGTTGGCAGATGAGAGGGATCTCAGTTCAGCGATAGCACTACTGCAGCAAGACACTTCTGCAAGTCCGGAAATGTGGGCTCCAGTAAGTAGGGGATCAGGAGTGCACGGCAGACCAGACATACCTTATGGGAATAAAAGGTTCCGTCACAAAAAACCCAATGTGAATAAATAGAAATGTAAAGGGCGCAATTAATGACAAATTACTAAACCAGGTAATTCCGCAAAGAAATGCTAAAAAACTACAAGGAGAAAAATAGAACATGTAAATGCCAGATAAAGGTAGCCAAGAGAGTTAAATTAACCCCAAAGTGTTCTTGAATTTTGTAAAATTTTGGCCCTTTAAGAAGTGATGTGGGAGGAGTTGTTGAGTGTGGTAAGGAGAAAGCTAATTTATTTAAAAAAAAATTTCTCCACTGTATTTACTGTTAGGTGAAATTCAGTGTCATAGTAAACTACCCATTAAATGTGACCTGTCTGACCCAGGAAGAAGTGCAGCGGCATCTTAAAATGAATAAAATACACAAACCACCGGATCCAGATGGCATACATTCTTGTATTCTAAGAGAATTAAGAGTCTGTCTATCACATTACTTATTTCTGATATTTAAGGACTTTATATTGACAGGGAACGTTCCACAGGATTGGCGCTTAGCAAATGTGGTGCCAATATAAAAAAAAGGGGTCAAAAACAGAGCCTGGAAACTATAGGCCAGTAAGTTTAATATCTATCATGAGTAAAAGGTTTGAAAGTTTTCTAAGAGACGCTATCCTGGAATATCTCAATAAAAGAAAGCGTATGACGCTGTTTCTGCAAAGGTTTATTAGGAATCGGCCCTGCCAAACTAATTTATTTACTCAGTTTCTATATGGAGGTAAGTTCTAGACCGGATTGGATATACGTTGACATCTCCAAACTTTTTGATACTGTGCCACATAAAAGGTTAGGAAATGAAATGAGAATGCTTGGACTGACGGAAAATGTGTGTACGTGGGTAAGGAACTGGCTCAGTGATAGAAAACAGAGGGTGGTTATTAAACTGTACATATTCAGATTGGGTCACCCTCACTACTGGGGTACCTTAGGAGTTTGGGTTGTTTAGTTAGAAAAAAGATGATATTGTGCCCTGCTCTGTTCAATATATTTATTAATGATCTTGTAGAGGGGCTGCACTGTAAAATTAAAAAAATTGCAGACGATATTAAAATGTGTAAAGTAATTAACACAAAAAAGGACAGGATACTGCTATAGATGGCTCTGAATAGACTGGAGGCTTGGCCAGAGAAGTGGCAAATGAGGTTTAAAACTGCTAAATGTATTTTTCCTTCTCATGTGCATAACCTTACATGTTACCAGCACATACTAAATGGTAAAATACTGGGTAATTCTGACATGGGAAAGGAATTAGGAATTTTAGTTGACAATAATCTTAACTGTAGCAACCAGTGTCAGGCAGCCACCGTCAAGGCCAATAAGATTATGGGTTGCATCAATAGAGGCATAGATGCATGTGATGAGAACATAGTCCTGCCACTTTTCAATCAATAGTCGGATCATACATAAAATATTGCGTACAATTATGGGGTCCTGTGACCAAGAAAGATATAGCAGAGCTAGAGAGGGTTCAGATAAGGGCTAAAGTAATAACTAGAAAGGGTGTGCTACAGTACCCCAGAAAGATTTTCAAAATTTGGGTTGTTTAGTTAGAAAAAAGATGACAGAGGATAGAACTAATAACCATGTATAAATATATCAGGAGTCAGGACAGAGATCTCTCTTATGATCTATTTATACCCTGGACTGTGACCATTACAAAGGGATATCCACTACGACTAGAAGAAAGAAGGTTTCTGCACAAACATAGAAGGGACTTCTTTACTGTAAGGACAGTGAGACTATGGAATGCTGCCTGAGGAGGTGGTAATGGTGAACTCTTTAAAAGAGTTGTGTAATACTATTAGGGGTTATATTTACTAGAATTCTGGAGAGGTCGTTTATTCAGGAAGTTATTCTGACTGCCTCATTAGAGTCGGGAAGGAATTTTTCCCCCTAAAATGAGGAAAATTGGCTTTTCCCTCATGGAGTTTTTGTCTGCCTCTGGGTCAACTTGCAGAATAGCAGGCTGAACTGGATCTCTTTTTTCAGCCATACAAACTATGTTACTATGTTAACAATAATTCCAGCAAAATTTGCCTTGTAATATCCATATGGCACGCCTTCCCTTCTAAGCCCTGCTGTGAGCCCATACAATAGACCTATAGTTTGTTTCTGTAAACTTCAGAATCAGGGTAATAAATATTGAGGTTTTTTTTTTTTTGCTGTGTTGCATGAAAAATGGAAGAAAAAGTGAAATGTTGAAATTTCACCTCAATTTTCCTTTACCTCTTGTGGAATACATTGAGTTAACAAACTGTATAAAATCAGGTTTGAATAAATTGAGGTTTGCCGTTTATAAAATGGGGTCATTTATGGTTGGTTTCTATTATGTAAACCACTCAAAGTGACTTAAAACTGAATGGGTTCCTAAAAAAGTTGGTTTTGGAAATATTCTTGAAGATTAAGTATTATTGCAAAATTCTTTCTAAGTCTTTTAATATCCTAAAAAATAAAATAACATTTTCAAAAAGATGCCAACAAAAAAATAGACTGGTAAATTTAGACTGGTAAATAGACTGGTAAAAAATAGAATGGTAAATTTAAAGTAATAAATATTTTATGGGGTGTCACTCTCCATCTTAAAAGCACTGTAAATTTTGTATTTTATTTTATTTTTTATAAATAAAGGTAAAACATACTGAATTAAAGTACCATATGACATGTCATGGGAAATCAGTTTGATAAATAATAACATTCCAAAGGTATAACCGCATAAAGTGACATCAGATTTTCAAATGTAGGCTCTGCTAGGAAGGTAAAAAATGGCTGTCAGGAAGAAGTTAATCCATATTGCAAGTTATAGTAGATTTTTTTTTTACATTTTGACTTCTGCTTGGTTTCATTTAATTTTGTTTTTTCAGCTCTTAGAATATGAACCTAAATCTGAAGATCAAGTACCTTTGCTTTTGAAGATGAAGAGGAGCAACCTCGCTCTTGGTAAAGCTATTGAAAGTGGAGATACTGACCTTGGTAAGTAATTGTGTAGAAAGCAGGCATAGAAAATAAAAAATATGCAAACCTCTCTCTCAAGTTTAGGCTGTGGGGACTTGGCATGGCTGTGATTTGCCAACGCAGCATGTGACCCGGCCTGTTTAAATACCAGATAACGTGTGGCGTCGCTATGCTGCTCTAACTAGTGTAGGGACAGGACATAGCTGCAGTGAGGGACAGTGTTAGGCTTTTAATCTGGATGTAAATTCTGTGGGTAACCTATAGCCAATTTGGACCATTTGCACCAGTTACACAGAAATACAATACTTAATCTGGCTGTTAATTCTGTGGGTGACATACATCCATTTTTGGAGTGAGATACGCCTCCTTTGTACCCGTGACATGGAATGCAATAATTATTCTGTCTGTTAATTCTGTCGGTGTTCTATAGCCGTTTTTTGGGATGCAATACACCTCCTTTGCATCCGTGATAAGGAAAAAACATAGTTAATCTGTCTGTTAATTCTTTCGATGACCTAAACTCTTTTTATTAGGGTGAGCTACACGTCCTTTGCATCCGTGACACGGAAATACAATAGTTAATCTGTCAGTTAATTCTGTGGGTGACCTATAGCCATGTTTTGGTGTGCGATACACCTCCTTTGCACCCGTGACACAGAAATACAATTGTTCATCTGTCTGTCAATTTTGTGAGTGACCGAACAAAATGAGGAGAGCATCAAATAAGGCAAGTGGCCATGGTGCTGCTGGTGTAAGTGGTGGTGGAGCTCCTGCTACAGGGAGAGGAAGTTGTCGATTTGTGACAGCTACGTACCCAAGTGAAACACTTTTCTCTGGTGCACGCAGGCAATAGGATGTTTTGCAAAATCAAAGAGGAAAGACTGCCCTGCTCAGGCAATCCACACGGTATCCATATTATAATGAAGTGATGCACAGTGTTCAGATATAGACGAACATTGAAACGGCCAACAGAGGTCCCTTTTGCTTCCAATTCGATCCTTCTATAGGAACCAAGACATTGCGCAAATAGTGAAGAACCACCAACAAGGGTAAAATAGCCTTTTGTTAAATTATACTCACAAAAGTGATAAGATAAAAGGCATATCTTAAAGCTGCGTCAGCCCTCGTGTTTTAGCCCGACATAGGTTTTGCTTTCACATATTTCACCCTCATCTGGGCGTCTAATTTATACAGATCCAGGGTGGAGGAAACTTCTCCCGATTGTATTCAATCATAGACAACACAAAACATTTTTATCTCAAAATCAAATACTAAAATACTAATTTAAAACCAACATATTATTTCCTCTTATCACTTTAAACATTTAGCCCATATCATTATTATTCACATTTCACACACCAAATTATCTAATGGCTTTTTGTCCTAGTTTTTCCGATCACATGATTGAATCTAGTACAAACCAAAGAGTATTCTTCTTTCATTCATAGAATGATTAAATAAGCCAAAGTCCTCTCATATTCCTTCTTTTGGTCGCGTGGTTCTAGTGGACCAATCAGCAAGTACTAGTAATTACTTTCGAGACACAAAGAAGAACGGGTGTATCACTAGCAAACCATGATGTCGTCCAGACTCAACTCCGCAACTAAAGCTTTAAAGTATTTCGACCACATGCTTACATCTAATTTAACCAGAGGATACTCTTCTTTCATTCATAAAGTCTTCACATGATTAAGTCAGCCAGTCATAGTCAAATCTTTCCTGATTCATTCATTTGGTCACGTGGTTCTATCAGACCAATCAGCGAGTACTAGTACCTACTCCTGTGACACAAAGAAGACTGGGAATATATCAGTGACAAACCATAATCCTGTCCAGACTCAGCTACGTAACTAGAAAATAGAACTTACTAATTATACTAAACAGGGCTTCAGATCAAATTCAATATTTAATCCGGTTGTAATGTCCCCAATCAAAAGATACACTACACTTCACAGCGACTGACCTTCACCAGTGGTTCTACTCCCTGTTACTTCTGGTTAACCCTTTCTATACCAGTGAATATTAACCCACTAGGATTTTTGCCATGTAGTTTTTTTAAATGTAGAGGAACACTATGAGTTTCCAAACCTTTTTTAATGTTCCGAATGTGTTCTTGAACTCTCATTTTAAGCTTTCTCATAGTTCGTCCAACGTACTGGAGGCCAGAAGGGCACTGCAGTAGGTAAATGACCCCTGCATGGGTAACAGTTAGAAAGCAGGGTAGAGGGAAGAGTGCCAGGGAGGCTAGCTCTGATCTGTCACACCCCAACAAGTTTGCACGTTTGGCAGATGAGGGGGATGTCAGTTCAGGGACAGCATTGCTGCAGCAGGACACTTCCTTAAAAATGATTTCAGGGATTTAGGTCAAAAGCTTAGGGCAAGGACCTCAAAGGTAGTATTTTCCGAGATACTGCCTGTACCAAGAGCAACACAAGAAAGGCAGTGGGAGATTAGGGAGGTTAACAAGTGGCTCAAGAACTGGTGTAGGAAGGAGCGGTTTGGGTTCCTGGAGAACTGGGCCGTCAGCTACAGGCTCTATCGTAGGGACGGGCTGCACCTCAATGGGGAAGGGGCAGCTGTGTTGGGGAGAAAGATGGCGAGAAGGTTGGAGGAGTGTTTAAACTAGGGACTGGGGGGGAGGGTACTTGCGTTATAGGAGGGGAAGATAGTGCAGATAGATACCGGGGGCAAGGTAGTGGGACTGGGGGAGGAATGGAAGGAGGGACTAAAACAGTTCAGAAGGAAAGGTGTAGGGTAAAAAGTATACAAAAACCTCTTAATTGTATGTACACTAATGCCAGAAGTCTGACTAACAAAACTGGGGAACTGGAATTAGTGATGTGTGGGGAGGACTATGATATAGTGGGAATAACAGAGACATGGCTGGATGATAGCTATGACTGGGCAGTTAATGTACAGGGTTACAGTCTGTTTAGAAAGGATCGTCAAAACCGGATAGGGGGAGGGGTCTGCCTTTATGTAAAGTCCTATCTAAAGCCCATAGTCCGAGAAGATATAAGTAAGGGACATGAACATGTGGAGTCACTGTGGGTAGAGATACATGAAGCCAAAAACAATAATAAATTACTAATAGGAATTTACTATAAACCACCTAATATACCAGAGTCCACAGAAAATCTATTACTAAATGAGATAGACAAGAACACAAATCATAATGAGGTGGTTATTATGGGGGACTTCAACTACCCAGATATAGACTGGGAAACTGAAAGCTGTACATTGCATAAAGGAAACAGGTTCTTGGCAATAACCAAAGACTATTACCTTTCCCAACTGGTTCAGGACCCGACTAGAGGGATGGCCATACTGGACTTAGTATTAACCAATAGACCTGACAGAACAACAGATGTGAAAATTGGGAGACACCTGGGAAATAGTGACCATAAAGTAATAACCTTCCAATTATGATTCAAAAGAGCATTTCTACAGGAAGGAACAAAAATACCAAACTTCAAAAAAGCTCAATTTAGCCAACTAAGCGAGGCCATAGGCCTAACTAACTGGGACAAAGTCCTCAAAAACAAAAATACAGCCACAAAATGGGATATCTTTAAAAGCATCCGAAATTCTTATTGTGAGCGGTACATACCGTATGGGAATAAAAGGTTAAAGAGCAAAAAGAAATCAATGTGGATAAATAGAAATGTAAAGAAAGCAATAAATGATAAAAAGAAAGCATATAAATCACTAAAACAGGAGGGTAGCGAGGAAGCACTGAAAAACTAGAAGGAAAAAAATAGAACATGTAAAAAACTAATAAAAGCAGCCAAACTAGAGACCGAGAGATTATTTGCCAAAGATAGTAAAACTAACCCTAAAATTTTCTTCAATTATATAAATGTTAAAAAGTATAAATCTGATGGTGTCGGCCCTTTAAAGAGTAATGAAGGGGGAGTTGCAGAGAGCGATGAGGAGAAAGCAAAGCTGTTAAATATTTTTTTCTCCAATGTATTCACTGAGGAAAATAAACTGTCAGATGAAATGCTGAATGTAAAAATAAATCCCCCATTAAGTGTCCTGTCTGACCCAAGAAGAAGTACAACAGCGACTTAAAAAGATTAAAATAGACAAGTCACCAGGACCGGATGGCATACACCCCCGTATCCTAAGGGAATTAAGTAATGTCATAACCAGACCCTTATTTCTGATATCTGCGGACTCTATACTGACAGGGAATGTCCCACAGGATTTGCACATAGCAAATGTGGTGCCAATATTCAAAAAGGGTCCAAAAACAGAGCCCGGAAACTATAGGCCGGTAAGTTTAACATCTGTTGTGGGGAAACTGTTTGAAGGTTTTCTGAGAGATGCTATCTTAGAGGATCTCAACAGAAATAAGCAAATAACGCCATATCAGAGGGATCGGTCATGCAAAACGAATTTAATTAGTTTCTATGAGGAGGTAAGTTCTAGACTTAACAGCGGCGAATCAATGGATGTCGTATATCTGGACTTCTCCAAAGCATTTGACACTGTACCACATAAAAGGTTAGTATATAAAATGAGGATGCTCGGACTGGGAGAAAATGTCTGTAAGTGGGTAAGTAACTGGCTGAGTGACAGAAAACAGAGAGTGGTTATTAACGGTACACACTCAGATTGGGCAACTGTAAATAGTGGGGTACCTCAGGGGACAGTACTGGGCCCTATTCTTTTTAATATATTTATTATTAATCTTGTAGAAGGCTTGCATAGTAAAATATCAATTTTTGCAGATGACACTAAACTGTGTAAAGTAATTAACACTGAAGAGGACAGTATACTGCTACAGATGGATCTGGATAGATTGGAGGCTTGGGCAGATAAGTGGCAGATGAGGTTTAACACTGACAAATGTAAAGTTATGCACATGGGAAGGAATAATGCAAGTCACCCGTACATACTAAATGGTAAAACACTCGGTAATACTGACATGGAAAAGGATCTAGGAATTTTAATAAACACCAAACTAAGCTGCAAAAACCAGTGTCAGGCAGCTTCCGCCAAGGCCAATAAGATAATGGGTTGCATCAAAAGAAGCATAGACGCCCGTGATGAGAACATAGTCCTACCACTTTACAAATCGCTAGTCAGACCACACATGGAGTACTGTTCTGGGCTCCTGTGAACAAGGCAGACATAGCAGAGCTGGAGAGGGTCAGAGGAGGGCAACTACAGTAATAACTGGAATGGGGCAACTACAGTACCCTGAAAGATTATCAAAATTAGGGTTATTTACTTTAGAAAAAAGACGAATGAGGGGAGATCTAATAACTATGTATAAATATATCAGGGGTCAGTACAGAGATTTCTCCCATCATCCATTTATCCAGAGGACTGTCACTGTGACGAGGGGACATCCTCTGCGTCTGGATGAAAAAAGGTTTGTACACAAACATAGAAGAGGATTCTTTACGGTAAGAGCAGTGAGACTATAAAACTCTCTGCCTGAGGAGGTGGTGATGGTGAGTACAAAATAGGAATTCAAGAGGGTCCTGGATGTATTTCTGGAGTGTAATAACATTACAGGCTATCGCTACTAGAAATGGTTCGTTGATCCAGGGAGTACTTCTGATTGCCTGAATGGAGTCGGGAAGGAATTTTTTACTCCCCATAAGTGGGGAAAATTGGCTAGTAGGATGACAGCCCGAACTGGATGGACAGATGTCTTTTTTCGGCCTTATGTACTATGTACCTTTTATTTTAAAACTAGAGCCATTAATAGTGAACTGAATAGTTTGTGTGCTCATATTTCTATTTTTCCTTTTGCGTTTTTTGCACGGAAGCAGAATCCGCACCAAGTAAACTTGCTCCTATTTTTATCTCAAACCTTCATAGGGATACAACTGTGCACCAAATTATTTTGTAAATTTGGTGCTTTTTTTATAGATTATATCAGGTTTGACCAGGATCACAGATCCTAAAATGGGATCATTCTTAAGTACAGCCCAATTTTTCTTGATAGCATTTTTTATGAGACCTGTATTTGCATTAAACTCGGTCAGAAAAGTAAATCTGAAATCTTTTTCTCTTTTTATTAATTCTTGAATCTCCTTATCTTGTGTTTTTACATTTTCTTCTACATTCTTACTACAAATAGCTAGCTTTTCTTTTGAGTAGACCTTTTCTATAAAAACGCTCCTGAATAATCTTACTTTGTTTTCTGTGGTCTTCTATATCTGTACAATTTTGATAGATTTTTTTTAAATTCTCCTTTAGGAATATTCTCCAACCATGGATAATAATGACAACTTGTTTGGATATATGCATTTACATCTGTTACTTTAAAAAAAAGTTCTAGTTTTGCATACAATGGAAGATGCCAGCAACGGACTACAAGTACCACAATAACCATCCTACATACGATAGTGATAATGTGGATGTGGAGAACAATCAAAAACATAACCATAGCAAAAGCAGGGGCACTCTGCGGCAATACTAAACCCTCACACTGATAAAATTGAGGGGTTAGTTCGACATATCCTACTAGGAGGACATGTCTTAAGCTCGGACACCACGGCAAGGTCCCTCAAGTAGCCCGAGGCCCTACCACTCAACCTACCTGAGCCGTATGGGCGATACCAGGAGCCGTTGGGCATTACGGGAGCATAAGGCCTGACTCACAGACAGCTCACCAGTGACCTCCAGCATGTAACCATGCTTGCAATGGGAGGTGGGAGGTGCCTGTGAGCCCCACCCGAGACCGGCTGATATGGCCCAGAGCCTCACAGGTGCACCTGAATGTAGCCTGTAGATGAAAAGCAGGCTCAGGTAGCCTTTTGCTATGGTTATGAATACACAGAGAGAAACAGACTGAGAGGAAGGAAACACACAAACAGGACATAAGATCGTTACCCCATTAAAAAGAAATTTAATAGAGGAAAAAGAGCAAGAGGAAAATGTCAGCCCAAGATCCAAAAAGAGCAGGGAGAAATAAGAGGGATATTTAATCACAGTTCTCACCAATTATCAGATCAAGAAAAAATAGTATTAGGGAAGGGTCTAAAATTTCCCGCCATAAATAAGCCCAATAAATTTTAAATTTTTCTGGATGTACATAAATATTTTAGGAAGCTTAGATTGTCTAAATATGCTCTCACCAATCTAAAAATATATACCAATGATATGTCTGCTACTAATACAGTGATACACACCAGTTTACGGGAAAAATCTAAGTTTTTCCCTCAAAATAAAGAGACTTAGAGTATTAAAAGAATTGGAAAAGATGGAAGATAAACCTAAATATCACAATCTGACTCTAAATGAAAAGGCAGCCTATAAAAGCCTTGAATCTGACCCCGATATAGTCATTAAGCCAACTGATAAGGGGGAGGGGTGGTAGTCATGGATAAAGCAAAATATGAGGGTGAATTGCTGAGATTACTCTCTGATGAAAAAACATATCTTGTTCTAAATAAAAATCCTACAGTGAGATTCAAATCGAAAATGAATAAATTACCCCAAGAGATTTATAATAATGGTATTTAAACAATAAAGAATTTGACTATTTGAAAGTAAAGTTCCCAGTGATCCCAGTAATATATCAGTTACCTAAAATTCATAAAAGCCTGACTAATCCACCGGGAGGCCTATTGTGTCTGGAATAAATCCCTAACCAAGGAATATGTGGATTTTTTTCTCAAAATATATGTGATAAAAGTCCCCTCCTATTCAAAAGATACAGGGAGTGTGATTGATCTAATCAGGAATCTTGATGTATGTAGCGAAAAAACGTGGCTGCCCACGGTTGATGTTGCCTCTCTCTATACTAATATACCGAAGGATTTGGGGCATAGAGCAGGCACAGAAAAATTGTATCATGATCCACAAATGTTGGACAAACAAGGACACTTTATCATTAAATGCTTAGATTTCTGCCTTAACCACAATTATTTTTGGTTTCAAAACACCTACTATGTACAGCAGACTGGGACAGCGATACAGCGAAATTTGCCCCCAGTTTAGCAAATCTATTTATGGCCCTATGGGAAAAAGAGGTAATTGAACCGATCCTGTATAAAGATCAGCAAGGGGGTAGACTAACATTATGGAAACACTACATCGACGACTGCCTGTTAATATGGGTGGGAGAACGTCAGGGTTTGGAGAATTTTATTGCTGATATCAATAAGAATGAATGGAATTTGTCTTTTATTTGTACTATCAGTTCTGAGTCAGTTAATTTTCTAGATTTGACTATTTTTATTGAAAATAACTAGAACTTTTTTTTTAAAGAAACAGATGAAAATGCATATATTGAAACAACAAGTTGTCATTGTTACCCGTTATTGGAGAATATTCCTAAAGGACAATTAAAAAGAATCTATCGAAATTGTACCGATCTAGAAGACTATAGAAAACAAAGTAAGATTATTCAGGAGCGTTTTATAGAAAAGGGCTACTCAAAAGAAAAGCTAGCTATTTGTAGGAAGAATGTAGAAGAAAATGTAAAAACACAAGATAAGGAGATTTAGGAAGTAGTAAAAAGAGAAAAAGATTTTAGGTTTACTTTTCTAACCGAGTTTAATGCAAATACAGGTCTCATAAAAAATGCTATCAAGAAAAATTGGGCTGTACCAAGTGTCATTGATGCCCCAGTGTACAGGACAAAATTTGCAAATCTGACGTGTCACTTTATGTGGTAATAACTTTGGAACGTTTTTACTTATTCAGGCCATTCTAAGACTGTTTTCTCGTGACACATTGTACTTCATGGTAGTCGTAAATTTGATTCAATGTATTTCACCTTATTTTTCTAAATTTCAATTTTTATGCTTTTAAAACAGAAAGTAATACTGTACCTCATAAAATATTTAACATTCCTCCTACTTTATGTGGGCATCATTCTGTAAATGACATATTATTTTTCTGAAGGCTAAGAAGTTTAGAAGCAATTCTGAAAATGTTTACAAAGATTTCCAAAACCCACTTTTTAAGGACCAGTTCAGGTCTGAAGTCACATTGTGGGGCTTACATAGTGGAAATCCCCCATAAATGACTCCCTTGTAGAAACGACACCCCCCAGGTTACTTAAAACTTATTTTACAAACTTTGTTAACCCTTTAGGTCAGGGGTAGGCAACTTTTGGCTCCCAGCTGTTGTGAAACTACAACTCCCAGCATGCATAGTTGCTCTGCTCTAATGAGAACTTACATAGAAATGAATGGAGCACGCTGGGAATTGTAGTTTCACAACAGCTGGGAGCCGAAGGTTGCTGATGCCTGCTTTAGGTGTTCCACAAGAATTAAAGGAAAATAAAGATGACATTTCAAATTTCACTTTTTTTGCAGATTTTCCATTTTAATCCATTTGTTTCTTTAACAAATCGAGGGTTAACAGCCAAACAAAATTCAATTTTTATTACTCTGATTCTGCGATTTACAGAAGCACCCCACATGTGGTCGTAAACTGATGTAAGGGCACACGGCAGGGTGCAGAAGAAAAGAAGCGCCATATGGTTTTTGGAAGGCAGATTTTACTGCACTGGTTTTTAGATGCCATTTCCCATTTTAAGCCCCAGCTGATGCACCGTTATAGTAGAAACTCCCCAAAAGTGACGCCATTTTGGACACTAGGGGATAAGGTGCCAGTTTTATTGGTACTATTTTGTGGTACATATGATTTTATTTGCTCTATATTACGTTTTTTGTGATGCAAGGTAACCAAAAAATGGCTGTTTTGGCACCGTTTTTATTTATTATTTTTTAAAAGATTCATCTGACAGGGTAGATCATGTGTTATTTTTATAGAGCAGGTTGTTACGGACGCAATGATATCAAATATGTCTACTTTCTTTGTTTGTTTCAGTTTTACATAATAAAGCATTTTTGAAAAATAAATTATCTTTTTGTGTCACTCTTTTCTGAACGCCTTATTTTTTTTTATTTTTCTGCCGATCGTCTTGTGCAGGGGCTCATTTTTTGCAGAAAGAGTGGAGGTTTTTATTGGTACCATTTTTGGGTACATATGATTTTTTGATCATTCATTATTATGCTTTATGGGGCAAGGTGACCAAAAAATTGGTTGATTTGGAACAGTTTTTATTTATTCATTTTTACAGCGTTCACCTGAGCGGTTAGGTCATGTGATATTTTTATAGAACAGATCGTTACGGACGTGACAATACCTAATATGTATACTTTTTCTTATTAATTTAAGTTTTACCCAATAATAGAATTTTTGAAAAAAAAATTATGTTTTAGTGTCTCCATAGTCTGAGAGCCATAGCTTTTTTATTTTTTTACTGATTGTCTTATTTAGAGTCTATTTTTTTTTTGCAGGATGAGGTGACGGTTTGATTGGTACTTTTTTGGGGGGCATACGCCTTTTTGATCGCTTGGTGTTGCAATTTTTGTGATGTAAGGTGACAAAAATGGCTTTTTTTGGCACTGTTTTTATTAAGATTTTTTTACTGTGTTCAGCTGAAGGGTTAGGTCATGTGATATTTTTATAGAGCTGGTTGTTACGGATGCGGCGAAACATAATATGTATACTTTTTTTTTAAAAAATCGCTTTAACACAATAATGGCATATTTAAAACAAAAGAAATGATGTTTAAGTGTCTCCATGTTCTAAGAGCTAAAGTTTTTTTTATTTTTTAAACGATTTTCTTATCTAAAACAAAACAATAGCTGATCTCATCTATGTCAAGATCACGCTTTTTTACAGGCTTTAAGGATGTGACGGGAAAACCTAAGCCAGTTATCCATCCACAGACAGCTGTTTCGGGGTGTTGCCCCTCATCAGTGTGGAGTAGGGTTCTGGCTAACCGAGAGCAATGCCTTGGAGACTACTCAAACAAAACAATAGCTGATCTTAGAGAGACCAGCTACATAAAACACTGTGGAGCCTCATTTAAGAGTCTCAACACAGCAATCCAAAGTGCAACGCTCCCTGGGAAACAGTAATATGCAAAAAAAATGTGGAGCCCCAGTTATGGGTCTACAACACAATGAAAGCCAGATATCCCTCAAAGGAAGGAAAACCAAGCAAAGGGGTGTCTCCATTACAGAGATCACCAAATCCACCATATTAAGTGGCCCCTATGTCAAGATTTTCTTATCTAGGGGCTCGTTTTTTGCGGGATGAGGTGACGATTTTATTGGTTGTATTTTGTTGGACATGCACTTTTTTAATCGCTTGGTGTTGCACTTTTTGTGATGTAAGGTGACAAAAATAGCTTTTTTGACACAGTTTTTATTTATAGTGTTTATCGGATGGGGTGGATCATGTGATTTGTTTATAGAGCCGATCGTTACGGACGCGGTCATACCTAATATGTGTAGTTTATTTTATTTTTTCATTTGTTTATAGGAAAAGGCAATTTATTTAATTATTAATTAACTTTTTTTTTTTTTAACCTTTTATTACTTTCACGTTTTGTTTTCTATCAAGTCCCACTTGGATCTTGAAGATCCAGTGGGGCTGATGGCTGTACTATACTTTGCAATGCTCTTTCATTGCAAAGTAAAGTACTAATAGGTTTCCTGGTAGATGGCAACACAGGACGCCTTACGGTTGCCATGGCAACCATCGATCGCTGCCTTCGCAGCGCAGCAGCTCTGCTGGTTGAGAGAGGGAGGCCCCTCCCTCTATTAACCCTATGGATGCCGCTTCCACGGCATCTTAGGGGTTACAACAGAGTAGCTGCATAAAGCTGATACTCGCTGCTGATGGCGGCGGCTCAGGAACGGAACCGCCGCCATCAAATACAGCAGGGGGACCGCATCAGGGTATTGCCGGAAAGGAGGGGGTATGGCCAGCATGGAGGGGGCACGTCCGACAGTGAAGAGGCGCGCAAGCACAGAAGTGGCACGGCAGGACTCATCAGGGGGCACAGATGGGGGGCATAGATTGGGGCACAAAATCAGCTGATGCCTGAGTTCAGAGTGCAGATCAGAGAATGAAACCGGCATTTTAAAGCCTCATTCACACATTAGTGTTAGATCAGTGATTTCCATTAGTTATTGTGAGCCAAAACCAGGAGTGCAGCCTCCACAGACATTAGGTATAAATGGAGAGATCTACACCTGTTCTGTGTTTAGAGCCGCACCTGGTTTTGGCACAAAATCACTGATGGAAATCACTGACCAAACACTGACGTGTGAATGAGGCATAACACTGCCGCGCACCGATTGGTTAGTCTGCACAGACCACTCTGATTAGTCCCGTGACAGCAGCAGTGCAGGGGCAGAAATTTTAATTCAAGCGTTTTGCAGCACGTGGATTAAAGAGCTGCCATGATGTCTATACACGTGCTAGCTGCACGTGGTATGTTCACATAGAACGTATATAGCTGTCGTGAAGGGGCTTAGAATTATCCCATTTTAGGATCTGTGATCCTGATCAAACCTGATATAATCTATAAAAAAGCACCAAATTTACAAAATCATTTGGTGCATAGCTATATCCCTATGAAGGTTGGAGATAAAAAATAGGATCAAGTTTACTTGGTGCGGATTCTGCCTTCCATGCAAAAAACGCAAAAGAGAATATCAAAAAATGAGTCCACTAAAAATTGCTGTGGTTTATAATAAAAGGGGAAGTCACTTGTGATCATGCAGGAGTCATTTACCTACTGGAGTGCCCTTCTTGCCTCCAGTACGTTGGACGAACTATGAGAAAGCTTAAAACGAGAGTTCAAGAACACATTCGGAACATTAAAAAAGGTTTGGAAATTCATAGTGTTTCTCTAAATTTGAAAAAAGTACATGGCAAAAATCTTAGTGGGTTAATATTTACTGGTATAGAAAGGGTTAACCAGAAGTGGCAGGGAGGAGACCCACTGGCGAAGATCAGTCACTGTGAAGAGGAGTGGTTCTATTGATTGCCGACATTGCAACTGCAAGGATTAAATATTGAATTTGATTTAAAGCTGAGTCTGGACGGGATTATGGTTTGTCATTGATATATTCCTGGACTTTTTTTGTTTCACAGGAGTAGGTACTAGTACTCGCTGTTTGGTCCGACAGAACCACGGGACCAAAGGAATGAATAAGGGAAGATTTGACTATGACTGGCTGACTTAATCATGTGAAGACTTTATGAATGAAAGAAGAGTATCCTCTGGTTTAATTAGATATAAGCATGTGGTAGAAATACTTTTAAGTTTTAGTTGCGGAGTTGAATCTGGACGACATCATGGTTTGTTAGTGATACACATCTTCTTTGTGTCTCGAAAGTAAGTACTAAATAATGAACGTGAGAGTACTATGATTGGCTTATTTAATCATGTAAAGATTCTATGAATGAAAGAAGAATACTCTTTGTGATCGGGAAAACTAGGACAAAAAGCCATTACATAATAATTTGGTGTGCGAAATGTGGAATAATAATGATATGGGCAGAATGTTTACAGTAAAGTGATAAGAGGAAATAATATGTTGGTTTTAAATAAGTATTTTAGTATTTGATTTTGAGATAAATATGTTTTGTGTTGTCTATGATTAAATACAATAGGGAGGAGTTTCCTCCACCCAGGATTTCTATAAATTAGACTCGCAGATGAGGGTGGACTATGTTCCCCTGACAAAGCAAAAGTGTAACCTATTTCGGGCTAGGACATGAGGGCGGATACAGGTTTATCTTATCACTTTTGTGAGTATAATAAAAAAAAGTCCATTTTACCCTTGTTGGTGGTTCTTCACTATTTGTGCAATGTCTTGGTTCTTATAGTACAGGGGTACTCAACTGGCAGACCGCGATCCAAATATGGACGCCAGCTGTCCGGACCCCTGCCATGCCTTACATAGAAAGCAACACTTTAGGCTACTTCCTAATCTCCCAGTGCGCTGGAAAGAGCTGGGGCACAAGCTCCTCCCCATGCAGGCGCTGGATGTAAGGGGAGGAGCGTGTTAAAAGAGACAGGTCCCTCCACATGCAGGCACTCGGACTTGTCTCTCTTAGCACTTTCATCTGGTGCCTGCACGTGGAGGAAGCTGTCTCTCTCAGCGCACTCCGTCCCTCCGCTCCTGCAGCAGCAGCACATAAGGGAGCTTCAAGCTCCAAAGAACACTTACGTGCTGCTGGAGAAGACATCACCACTGCCACTGCCAGTCTCAAAAGAGGTACTATAAAACGCTGCCCCCAGCTCTGCTAAGCCATGCCCCAGATCGTTTAGACCACGCCCCTCCCGCTCCACAGCTGGATTTAAAAACTCAAGGTAAATCAACTTGGGGGGTGTGGAGGGAACTGAGGGGTACAGACAGGGCGGGAATGCATCACTGACCGCAGGAAAGGACTCCACAGTGTCAGTGGCGTGTTCCCATCTTGCCTGTGCCTCTCTCTGTAAGGATACACACTAGCGTTTGTATTTTTTCGGAATTGAGATCCGTCATAGGATCTCGGTACCAGAGAAAAACGCTTCCGTTTAGTCCCCATTCATTGTTAATGGGGACAAAACGTAACTTAATAGAACGGAATGCTCCAAAATACATTCCGTTCCGTTTGGTTGCGTTCCCGTACTGGAGAGCAAACCGCAGCAAGCAGCTGTTTTCTTTCTGTCATGGGATGCAGAGCAAAACTGATCCAGTATGACCCACAATGGGGACTGATCTGTTTTCTCTGATTCCATAGAAAACGGATCCGTCTCCCATTGACCTTCAATGGAGTTCATGACGGCTATGTTAAAGATAATACAATCGGATCCATTCATAACGGATGCAGATGGTTGTATTATCAGTAACGGAAGCGTTTTTACTGAGCCCTGCCGGATCCTGCAAAACAGCTAGTGTCAAAGTAGCCTACTGGTGAAATAAATATAAGGCTCCATTCAGACCTTGGTATTTTTATTCCATATCCAAGCCCCATTCTTGGTGGATTGGATGCGGACCCCTTCATTTCAATGGGACCGCAAAAGATGAGAGAGCACACTGTGTACTGTCTTCATCTTTTGTGGCCCCATTAAAATGAAAGGGTCCAGATGCGGAACAAAAATACATATGTCTGTTCTGCCGCTAGGTTTGCCACCCAGCCAGTAGCTCACCATCAAGGCTGGTATTTTAGTGGCCCTGCCGGTATTTTCCTGTACGGACTGTTACTAATGAGTGCTTCCATTGCAGAGCGCTCATTAGTACAGCCTTTACCTCCACCGCCACTTGTGGCACTTCAGCGCCAGCACAAACATAAACTAAATAAACACCTGCCTGTCTAGGCACTACCAATTAGACACATGGCCTGAGCTTGCCCTTTACGTCTTGAAGGTGCCGGCCTGCCCTACCGCAAGTGTATTGTCCAAACGTATGTTTAGCACGGCCTGTCCACAGCCAATGTGGACAAGCTCACATTCTTTAAAATGAACCAGGCATGGATCACACAAGACTTGTCTGTAGCTTGGGCAGAGTAACAAAGTATACCGGCCGCATCCATCCATTCTTGTACTCCAGGGCAGTTTCTGTTTGCCATTTCACAATGTTTTGGGGCCTCCCCAAATAAAATATAAAATGGAAAAAAAAAAAAAACACAAAAACATTGCCACTTTCACCTACACTTGTAGTTTTGCATTTCTTGCAGACAGGTCTGAAAAAGGGAGTTAAAGTAAGTACACTAAAAGAGCAAATTGAAGGTTTAAAAAGAAGTAATCGATAAAGAGAGGTAGTATGTTAAATTCCCTTCCACAGTTAATAAAGATAGATAGTTAGAGGTACAACAGAGAACAACCGGAACATCTGGATGATTAAGCAAGAATATGTATCAAACGTGCCAAAATTAATTGTTTTAGCCAAGAGGATCGCTCATCCGCTCTACTAGCAAGAATTATTAAAAAACAATGTGAGGGGAAATTTAATTACAGACATTAAGAATAATAAGGGTGTGATTATAACAGATCCTTGTATGATCCAAGAGAAGTTCATGGCATTTTATCAAGTATTCTATAAATCTGAACTACAAGAACAGTAAATGTCCAAGATGGCAACTTTTTTTTAAATAAAACTACCCACAGCTTTAAAATCTGATAGAGAGATGTTAGGTGGTAAGATACAGGAAAGTGAAGTGATTGGCGCAATTCAAGCCTTGCAAAGAGAGAAAGCAGTATTCTAGGTGGAGTTTATAAAAAATGTAGTTCCCTATTAGTCCCGACATTAAAGAGGACCTTTCACCTGTCCAAAGTTTGTTAGTGAAAGGTATTTACATGCAGAGCAGCACCCAGGGATGTCCCTGCACTTACTTGTATCCCTGGGTGCCGCTCCGTTCGCCTGCTGTAGCCCCTGCTACCGGCGCACGTGCTGCTGATAATTTTGCCCTGGGCGTCTCCTTTTCCCGGGCTGGAGCACTGGCTAATAGTAGCGCTCAGCTCATATCCTGCAACCTCCCAGGATATAAGCTGAGCGCTGCGATTGGCCAGCGCTCCAGCCTGGGAGAAGGAGACGCCCAGGACAAAAGAGGATGTCTCCGCCCAAGGCAAAATTATCAGCAGCACGTGCCCTGGTAGCGGGGGCTACAGCAGGCGAACGAAGGGGCACCCAGGGATACAAGTAAGTGCAGGGACATCCCTGGGTGCCGCTCTGCATGTACATACCTTTCACTAACAAACTTTGGATAGGTGAAAGGTCCTCTTTAAGTAAAGTATTTTATTATGCCTGATGCTCAGATACACTTCCTAATTCATTAACTAAGGCACTTATTATTTCGATTCTAAAAGAAGGTAAAGATAAATTGGAAGTAGTCTTCTACTGCTCAATATCTCTTCTGAACATGGATTATAAAATCTTGGCTGGGATATTGGCAACCAGATTAAGACGTATAATCCAGAAGTTGGTAAACGACGATCAGGCAGGTTTTATGCCCAGAAGAATGACATCCCATAATATCAGAAGTCTGTTTCTTGATCTCCAGGCTAACCAGGATGGGGGAGAGGACTGGGGTGTTCTCACTCTTCACTCCTTTACTACTGTATAAAAGAAGCTACAGCCAGAGGTAGTATTAATAAAAGCGCCTCCCTGGTATTTACGCCATCCTGTGGCACTCGGCAGCAGTGCCCTTTGTCACCCCTGCTATTTGCACTGGTGGTGGAACCTCTAGTTGCCTTAGATATAGGAAAGAGATTGTCCCACATCTTTGGAAGGGAGAATAAGATCTTACTGCTGGGGCGTAGTGTATGAGCAGACAAGAGATGTGCTTGTGCTCTGTAGGGAGTGGGTGTGGGTACTCAATGGGGACTTTCATGGGCACCTTTGAATGACAATTACTCCCCTCTGAGCACCTACATGCCTCATCAGCATATGAATAAAAGTGGATTTTATAAAGATACTAGCTGAAGGACCCTGCTTCGCCCAAGTCTATTTAATCTATTTCATTTAATGTTTATGTGTGTCGTTAAAAGATATCAACAGTATCCACTATAACAGTGACCTCCACAGCCCCCACCCCTTAACACTGACCCCCCACAGTGCCCCATCCCTTAAAATGGCACCTCCACAGCAGCCCACCCCCTTAACTATGACCTTTACAGCAGCTTTCCCCTTTAACAGTGAGTTTCACAGCACACCACCCCCTTGACAATGACCTCCACAGGTGCCATCCCCTTTAACAGTGGCCTTTACAGCAATCTGCCCCTTAACACTGAGCTCCATAACGGACCATTCCCTTTAACTGTGACCTTCACAGCGGCCTGCCCTTAGGGGAGCCAGAGGTCCAGTTTTAGGCCAGACAGTCCAGCTTTTAGACTCCATGTCCTCCGTCTGGCGCAGGGCCTGGATGGACACAGGGATATCCTTTTGAACAGCTCACTCCCAGACAGCAGCACTGTGCTGTCTGAGTGTGAGCTGCAAGAAGAAAGTCACCCTCACTCCCACCCCTACAGCTGACAGAATTTAATTTTTAACTTCCGTCGGCTGCGTAGGGGGAGGGGGCGTGGCCTAACCAAGTCAGGGTTGTGGCTTAGCGGGACCTAGAAGTTGATTTTTTTATTTCATTTTTTCAATCCCTGTTGGCTTAAAGAGGACCTTTCACCAGTTTAAAAACTAAAAACTAACTATATCTGTGGGCAGAGCGGCACCCAGGGGTCCCCCTGCACTTACTAGTATGTCTGGGCGCCGCTCCGTTCGCCCGGTATAGGCTCCGGTGTCTGCAGCTCCCTCTGTTGTACTGGGCGGAGTTTTTGTATTAGGCGTATCCCTTGCTGCAGCGCTGGCCAATCGCAGCGCAGAGCTCATAGCCTGGGAGTCCCAGAGGGAGGGAAATGAGACACCGGAGCCTATACCGGGCGAACGGAGCGGCGCCCAGACATACTAGTAAGTGCACGGGGACCCCTGGGCGCCGCTTTGCCCACAGATATAGTTAGTTTTTAGTTTTTAAACTGGTGAAAGGTCCTCTTTAAGAGTGGGAGTGGGTGTGTCCTAACTGGATAGGGGTCATGGCCTTATTAACAGCTCACCCTAACCCTGGGTTCAGACCTAAGCGTTCTTGAAATGTGCGTTTTACGCGCGCGTATTTCAGCGCGTTTTTGCAAATAGGAAACGCGCGTTCTTGTGATTGACTACTGTGGTGTCAATCACAAAACGTGCGACAAACGCTACAAAAAAAGCTCAAGTACTTGTTTATGCGTCGGGCGTTTTACAGCGCGTTCAGGAGGTGGGGCATGGCCTAACCAGGTCAGGGGTGTGGCTTAGCGGGACCTAGAAGTTGATTTTTAACTTCGCTTTTTTCAATCCCTGTTGGCTGAGTGGGAAGTGAGGAGGTGGGGCATGGCCTAACCAGGTCAGGGGTGTGGCTTAGCGGGACCTAGAAGTTGATTTTTAACTTCGCTTTTTTCAATCCCTGTTGGCTGAGTGGGAAGGGGCGTGGCCTAACGGGATCTGGGACGTTTCTTTTTGAACTGCTCACCCTAAGACAACATTACAGTTCTGTCTGAGTGTGAGCTGCAGAGAGAAAGTCACTGTCCCTCCCACCTCTGCAGCTGACAGAAGTTGATTTTTTACTTCATTTTTTTAATCCCTGTTGGCTGAGGAGTGTGAGGGGGCATGGCCTAACTGGATTGGGGACGTGTCCTTTTGAACAGCTCACTCTAAGATAGCAATACTGTGCTGTCTTAATGTGAGCTACCAGCGAGCTTCTATTAGCTGATAAGGGTCATGTGACCAGGCTTCAATTGGCTAATGCATTTTTTGGGAATATCTCAGGAACGGTATGTTCCAGAGAGCTGAGACCTGGTCTAAAACCTTCCAGGACACCTGTGTGCTAAATTCAGTGATTGTAAATGTGACGGTGCGGATTCCTTTAGTGGACATACACACATACACTTAGCTTTATATATTAGATAAAGCGAGCTGCAAGGAAAAAGAAAAATGGAATGGAAGGCATGAAATGCTGTAAGGACATATGTTTGGTTTAATATCGATTATCTAGGTGACAGATTCCCTTTTAATGGTTGGGCATAGTTTAATTAAAGAAATCTTTACAATTTCATTTAGAAAAAAAAAATGAGTGTACCTAGTGATTCAAGATAATATAGCTTTTGTTGAAATTCAGTCACCCTTATCTTGAGGTCTTGATTCTTTGACAGAGAAAACTGAATGCTAAATACTTTTGTCACTTATACCAATTTTACAATGTTTTCAAGAGCACAAAACATGACAATTTTATTTGTTGTTTTAGTTTACACAGTTGTGTCATATATGAAACACGAGTTCAATCGTGGAGATTTCTTCATGACCTTACAGAACCACCCAATTGCGCTCAGTTTATATAGACAGGTAATGTTATATTATGTAGTACACAATAAAGTACGGCACTGCAGAATATTTTTCTTTTATGTTTGCATTCCCCTCCACTCCCATTATTTTCTTTTCTTTTTTCTTTACTCTTTGTTTCTTCCCTTTGTTATTCCCCATTCTTTTTTGTCTTATTTTCTGATGCACCTATATAATACTAAAATGATTTATGCTACAGTCTTCCCATCCTGTTTTTTTCTTTTTACTGGACAATTTACTAAAATCATGGGTCAACCACCATTTTGTTATGGACATAGTGGAAAACAATACTTAAAGATGAAAATGATAAGGGATATATGTCCATACTTTAGACTGCATACTGATATAACAAATGAGCAGCATTATGTTAGTTTTACACTTACGTGTAGTTCTGGCAGGGAACCGCCTACTGGAGCTCTCTGGATCCGGCATTGCTGGATCTTAGGCACACAGTGGTTTTTGTCCAACCGAATCCCAGCCATACATCTTTCATGTATTATGCATATTAAAATGAACCAATTCATTTAATTAGAGTACTAGAGATGGCTATTAACCATTTAACTATTAATAGTTTAACTACTTGCTGACCAGGAGTATGACAGGAAAACCATAGGCAACCCCTAAATCACACTTTGCAGAAATGTGTGATTAATTTATGTGCAAAGCTAAAAGTTTGTGAAATCTGAAAAATGTCCCCTTCTCCTTTGTGGGCACCAAAACAAATGGAAAATCTATGTTTGTTCAGCCCTGCTATAGGTGTCAATAGTGTTACTGAGAAATATTTTTCTATCTATAGTGTATTCTGTACACTTCAAAACATATACATTTTTGCTGTCTTAAAGGGATTTTCCTAGATATGTGTATCAATGGTCTATTCTACGTCTAGGCCATTAATATCAGGAGGGCAGGGGTTCAGTTTTCCACACCTCTGCTGAACAGCTGTTCCCTATTAGTTCTGTTGCCTGAACTACACAGCTCTATCCATTGTGTAGAAGACTGATATGGTTACTCCAGTCCTGCTCCTGTGGTAGTGGATGTTATCAGCACTGCAGTGACCATCTGTGTCCACCATACAATGGACACAGTTGTGTAAGGCCTCTTTTACAATTGCGTTATTAGGATCCGGCGTGCACTTCCGTCGCCGGAAATGCCCGCCGGATCCGTAACAAAGCAAGTGATCTGAAAGCATTTGAAGACTGATCAGTCTTCAAAATGCTTTCATTGTTACTATGGCAGCCAGGACGCTATTAAATTCCTGGTTGCCATAGTAATAGTGGGGCGCGGCTCCCGGGGCGCTCCAGAATGACGTCAGAAGGCCCCATGCGCATGATCCATGCGATCACGTGATCCATGCACATGGGGAGCCCTGACGTCACTCTGAGCCGGGAGCCGGGAGCCGCACGGACGGTAAGTATACTGCTCCCCCGCTCCCCACTACACTTTACCATGGCAGCCGGGACTTTAGCGTCCTGGCTGCCATGGTAACCATTCAGAAAAAGCTAAACGTCGGATCCGGCGATGCGCCGAAACGAAGTTTAGCTTAAGGCCGGATCCGGAATAATGTCTTTCAATGGGCATTAATTCCGGATCCGGCCTTGCGGCAAGTGTTCAGGATTTTTGGCCGGAGCAAAAAGCGCAGCATGCTGCGGTATTTTCTCCGGCCAAAAAACGTTCCAGTCCTGAACTGAAGACATCCTGATGCATCCTGAACGGAGTTCTCTCTATTCAGAATGCATGGGGATAAAACTGATCAGGATTTTTCCGGCATAGAGCCCCGACGACGGAACGACGGAACTCTATTCCGGAAAAGAAATACGCAAGTGTGAAAGAGCCCTAATTCTGGTACCAGAGCTAACTACAGCTGATCAGCAGGGGTGCAGGGTGTCAGACCCCTGCCAATCTCATATTAATGACCTATCGTGAGGACAAGCCCAAAGGATAGGCCAAAACTTGATAGCCCCTTTAGAAATTCTCCTTATTATGCTGGTAACTATTATGCTTCTAAAAATTATTAACAGTTCTGCAAGCATCAGGAGCCTGAGACTCTAAAAGACCTATACAATCAAGATGACAATCACCTAGAACTTGGAAACTTTCATGTTCGTTCAAGCTATTACACAGAAAAGGTAACACATTTGTCATTGGTTTAAAGTAATGAAAATCAGACATCATATAGTATATGACAATCTCTTTCTAACAAAGCCAGAACCAGCCCTGTAGCTCACATGGATCCAGAGATCTTTCCATTTTTTGCTGTGATATATATTGTAGGCCTGCAGGGGGGTTGGGAGGTAGCATACGGTTATGGACACTCACGGAGGCACAGATGACATAAAGTTTACGTCACTTTTATTAGGGTCCGTATTCAGGAGATTTACATCAATACATGCTTTTTAGTGGAACCCAGGATTTTCAGTATTGCAGTAACAAATCACAAAAACAAAAGCCTTCCCGTCTGGGACTAACTAATAACACAAAGAGTTTGCCTCATCTAGGCTACAGTTGTAGGCTGACGTTCACACAGCATGTAGTTTGCTCACTGGTCCTCAGTGTTCATAGCACCCTGTGCTGTCCTTGCAGGCCTCTCTGCAAGTGAGCCACAGAACCCTGTATATGCCCAACGAACAAGGTTAACTGCATTCAGGTGTTTCAGAGCATACCAACAAACTGGCCTGGAAGGAAGGGAACGGTTGCTCCCTCTACTAACCTTACAACCGTTCCGCATAATTCAGGCCCCACTTATTTCCAGAAAGAATCCTGTCTAAACAACTAAGTTTGTTCAGGCCACAGTACTTCCTGAACTACACTTACTTCACCCAGGTGAGAAATCTGGGTGAAATATACCTTCCTTCCACCAGTATTCCACCTGCATGACCACAATATTTATATCATGCTGGCAGCTCAAGGTTAGTGTCTTTTCTGCTGCAGCTAAGGTGGGGAGTCTCAGCTCACCCTATCACAGCTCAGGAGGCAGTTGAAATTGAGCATGTGCGGCCTTCTCAGTGAGCAGGTCATAGGAATAAAAAAAGAACAAACAGCAGGTGGTGCTAAACAGGTGCATTTTATTGAATAAGTGGCTATGGTATATTTTCAGTTTCATGCAATTCCAAATGTATTCAGATCCAGGTGCTGGTTTTAAAAATGTTGGACAACCCCTCTAAAATGTTCACTGTGCAGTAAAAATGATGTCTCACTGGTGCTTACAATTACAGTGATACTGATTGTTTAGGGTTTTTATGTTTATTGATAGGTCATCAATATCAGATGTCGGGGATCCGACACCCGGCACTGCCTCCAATCAGCTGGTTGAAGAGAAATCTTCCCTTGTTTGTTTACCTGCTTGCTGTCAACAGTGCAGCAGCAAGCAGATGTAACTACAAGCCATTCCATTCATTTCAATGAGCTGTCCCATTGAAGCGAATAGAACATCTTGTAGTACACCTGCTCACCACTGCACTGTCAACAGGGAGCAGGTAAACAATAAAGGGAAGGCAGCGTTCGCACCAGCGTTAACCAGCTGATCGTTGGGAGTGCCAGGTTTTGGACCCCCGCCAATCTGATATTGATGATCTATCCTGAGGATAGGTCATCAGTATTAAATTACTGGAAAACCATTTTTAAATCAGGTTTGGGGACTTGAACTTGCAGTCCTTAGACACTGTAATATATACTTATGAGTGTTATACCAGTAGCCAGCCCTTCTTAGGGTTCTTTTTACACTTGCGTTCTGAGGATCCGGCAGGCACTTCAGGCCCGCCGCATCCGTCAGAACGCAAGTCGCCTGAAAGCATTTGAAGACTGATCAGGATCCTGATCAGTCTTCGAAATGCTTTCAGGTTACCATGGCAGCCAGGACGCTACTGAAGTCCTGGCTGCCATGGTACTCCGCAGCAGTGTACTTACCTGCACTGCGGCCCCCGGGCGCTCCTTCATGATGTCACAGGTCCCTGTGGCGCATAGATCAATGCGCCGCCCAGACCTGTGACGTCATGAAGGCAGCGCAGGTACACTGCTGTGGAGTACTTACCATGGCAGCCAGGACTTCAGTAGCGTCCTGGCTGCCATGGTAACCAATCGGAGCCCTAGCTTACACTGGGGCCCCGATCGGATCAGCTGCTGCGCATGCACAAAGCTAAATGTCGGATCCGGCGATGCGACAAAACGACATTTAGCTTAATTCAAGATCCGGATTAATGCACTTCAATGGGAATTAATTCCGGATCTGGCGTTGCGGCAAGTCCTCTGGATTTTTGGGCGGAGGAAAATCCGCAGCATGCTGCAAATTTTTCTCCGGCCAAAAAACGTTTGGGTACTGAACGGATGACATCCTGATGCATCCTGAACGTATTTTTCTCCATTCAGAAGGGACACTGACAGGGCCAAAATGCGTTTTTAACCCTAAATATGTGGGCATAGATGGTCTAATGAGTATTTAAACCATATAAGGATAACCCCTGTCGACCTTATAAACAGCATAAAATCAAGTTTTATTACCTCTCCAAAGCGATCTTTTTTGTGGTGTTTAATCTCCTATTGTGCCCAGCCGCAACCTAACGGCCGGATTGTAGCGCCGCCCAGCTCATCAGTATTCACTTCGCTGGGCGGCTTCTGTTCTCCCCCGACGCTCCTAGATCCCGCGCATGCCCATTACAAAGCTATGGGCATCGAACTCAGTAGCAGTGGCATGCGCGGGATACGATGCCGGCACTCACAGAGGCAGCAGCGATACTGCGCATCCAGGAATCTTCAGAGGCATCTTCAGACTGAATATAGATGAGCTGAGCGGCGCTACAATCTGGCAGTTAGGGTGCGGCTGGGCACAACAGGAGATTAAACACCGCTCCTTGGGCACAAACAAGATCACTTTGAAGAGGTAATAAAACTTGATTTTATGCTGTTTATAAGGTTGACAGGGGTTATCCTTATATGGTTTAAATACTCATTAGACCATCTATGCCCACATATTTAGGGTTAAAAACGCATTTTGTCCCTGTCAGTATCCCTTTAAGATTACATACATGGCAGGCCTAGAGGCCTTTGTTAGTGCCCGACTGCCATGGCAACCCATTGTCAACCCATTGGCACAGTCGCAAGGTGGGGCACCATAGGACCGCTTAGGTCCTGCGTCAGCTATTAACCACAGCACCTAAGTGTTTAGAAGATCAGGATTGAAATTCTCTCTGATCCTGGCTGTTTCAGCGGAGTGTCAGCTGTATATTTTAACTGACACCCACCTTCTATGAAACTGATGGAGATAGCCAAGCACTTAACTCAGCAGACAGCGTATGGAGCAGTGATCATATATGAACACAGCCACTCCAAAGGGGACTGAGGGCCGCCCATTCTAATGATCGGTTGGGTCCAAGCTGTAGACCCTTCAATTATCACACACTTTTTAACTATCCTGTGGATAGGTGATAAATGTTGTTTGTAGACTAAACCCCTTTATGTGTGGTCTATTTGATATAATAATAATAATGTTTGTATGTTTTACTTCTTTAAACTATATATTCACCCATTTGCGTAGAGCGTTGAAGGACGTGTTGCAGAGCTGCAGAATGCTGTAGATGAGTACAATAAAGCAAAAAATGACTTGGCTACTAAGGTGAGAGAATATTAAAAATGTATTTTCAATTTTGAGTATTTATTTTTAATTTATGATCTACAGTACCTATGAGTTACATAGGTACTCATATTTTGTTTTGCAATATTGAATTACAATTACAAGGGCATTTAAATAGGCTTTTTCTTACATAAAGTTAAAAGGGTATTTCTCTTGGTACAAGTTATCCCCTATCGACAGGATAGGTTATAACATTAAGATCACTGGGACCCCCAATGATTACAATAACCGGGGCCCCCTACCCCCTGCAGGCCCTGTGCAGCTATTTATTATTTATCCTATGCACTTATATAGCGCTGCTGTATTCTGCAGCGCTTTACAGACATCAGTATCAAGCAGTCCCCAATGGGGCTCACAATTTAATTTCCCTATCAGTATGTTTTTGGAGTGTGGGGATACCATACAAACTCCATGCAGATGTTGTCAGATCCGAACCTAGGACCCCAGTGCTGCAAGGCACCGCTGAGCCACCGTGCTGCAGCTCCACTGAAATGACCAGAGCGGACCGACTCTATTCATTTCTATTGGAGTTCCAGAGATGGAGTACAGGTAAAAGCATGCAGTTTGAAAAAGGCTCAGGCTTGAGCCGAAACTAGTCATTGATGATGCTATTATGCCTTGAATAAACATCTCTTCATATCATCAAGAATGTGAGTGCCGGTCCTATTTCGCTATAAAATGGAATGCTGATGGAACGGAAGACATCCTGATGCATCCTAAACGGATCTCTTTCCATTCAGAATGCATGGAGACTAAACGGAAACGTTTTTTCCCGGTATTGAGATCCTCTGCCGGATATCAATACTGGAGAACAACAACACAAAGTAGCCCAAACTGTGTAATCCTAACCGTGATTTGGGTGCCCACCTTGTTTAATGGATAAGTAATTCTGTTACGCCTTTATTCTCAAATTGGGATTAATAAACTGTGTAATCTAACAATTATTTGGGTGCCCACCGTGGTTAATAGATAAGCAATTCCATTAGCCCTTGATTCTCATCATATTGGGGTAAATAAACAGTGTAATATAACCATTAATGCACTGTCCACCTGATTTCATAGATAAGCAATTCCATTAGGCCTTGATTCTTATTTTGGGTAATAATCTGTGTAAAATAACTGTTAGTGGGGTGTCTACAAAGAGTTGCCAGGGTTCTCCAAAGGAACTGGCAGTGGCAAAAATGTTGCTGGAGCCAGCAGAAGTAGCAGCAGAAGAAGTGGTTGTGGTAGCAGCAGCCGCAGCAACAGGCCAAAGCTGCCTGTGTTATTCAGCGATCATGTTTTGACGACCAATCCCGCTGTCCTGAAATGGTTGACTCGGTCTTCAACATCATTTCAACTAACATCAGAGAGCCAGGAGTCTGTGGGTTCCTCCGACACCACACTTAGTGGCATGGCCCAGGAAAAAGCTCTGTGCCCTCACCTATCCTGAAGCTGCCTCTTTCCTTTGCTGCTCATTCTGCGAGAAAGATATTTCTGAGGACAGTCAGCAGCTACTGCAAAGCGCAGATTTGGTAGAGAGGTCCGCTGCTTCCTCCTGTAGGCATGCAAGTAGCAATGAAGTCGCGTAGGAGCAGTGGTTAAAAGCACTCAGGGACGGGGTTATGAGACTGGTGAGAGTGACATAAGTGACCAGCAGTCTGTAGGGGATGATGATGTAGAGGATCCCAATGTATGTCTTTTACGGCCTGCTGGGTAGATGTGGTTCCAGCCCAGGCACACCAGCAACTTGGCCAGGTGATGACAATGCCGGCTCCGCGTTTTCATGCTGTGATTGCATTGCCAATGGCCTCCTCATCCTCCTCTGTAGGCACAACAGGTGGTCGCGCTGCCAGGTACAAGCTGTAATTTTCGAGTGTGCATATGAAGATACGGCAATCTCCAGTGCAGCGGAACATCTGAGTTCCACCAAGGAATAGTCTTGATCAAAACCGACCATTCTGTATATTTTAGAGTTTGCAGCACATAGTGAAGACCCACCAATTTTCTATAAAATAACACTTTTTTTTATACTCACAAAAGTATCAAATCAACAGGCCTTGAACAATCGTCAGTATCCATCCATATTTATAAGACTGCCACAAGACTTGGGCTGTCTTGTGAATATAGATGGATACTGGCGATTCGGCTGTGTCGGCTCTGCGTCGAGGAGGGCAGTCTCATGCGCCATGCATGGTGCACATCTTTAATTTGGTTGTAAACCGGTTCCTCAAGTCTTCCACCCAACTCCAAGACATCTTGAAAATGGCCAGGAAACTGCATACACTGTCAGCCACTCTTACCCTGCAAAACACATCCTCCTTGACCTGCAGAGGCAGAATAGTGTTCCCCAACATCGCCTCATATGCAACATTTCCACACGTTGGAACTCCACCCTCCACACTTTGGACTGACTATGAGCAGAGTAAGGCTGTGAATGATTTCTTGGTGATGCAGGCGGACGGGGTACTCCCCTGTGTAACTTTAATGTTAGCCAGTGGCAGCTCATGAGTGACACCTGCAGTTTGTGCAGGCTCTTTGAGGAGGCCACTTTATTTGTAAGTCTCCAGGACTACCAGATGAATGATGTCATTCCACTGCTTCATGTCCTGGAGCAGTTGCTGATAAATCTGGCTGGCCAGGGGACAGGAGATGTGGCAGCTACACTTCACAGCTACCTGAGCCCTGTGGGGGCTGAACTGGCAGAGGAGAAGGAGGATAGAACATAAACGCCCAGGAATTGTATACAGAAATAGTCGGTTTATCTTCCCAAGTGACAGGAGAGGAACAGGAGGAGCTAGATTGTGATGAGGAAGACCAGACGGATCACCCCGACAGACCGTAGCAGTATGCAGTGGAGATGGAGGCAGGAGTCCTTCGGATTCCCTTATGCAAATGGCCAGATGCATTGTGAGTTGCTTGCGTAGTGACAGCCGCATTATCACCAGGGATGACTACTGGCTCTCCACGATGTTAGACCCTCGTTACTGGTCCAAAACAGGGGGCTTTTACACTGCTGAGAGGGATGTAAAACTCAATTACTATAAAGACATCCTATGTACGAAGGTCTGACCGGGGGGACACCCTGTGCTTGCGCTGTACTGCCATGACTGCTGGAGGGGGTGGGTGGTTGGGGCAGAGCAACAGCAGCTCCATCAGCAGCAAGTTAAGTCTGGAGTCTCTAATGAGCACTTTTCTTCACCTGTCTACTGAAGAGACCACTCAGCAGCAGGACATGGAGCAGAACCTGAACCAACATGTGGTGCATACTTGGACTGCACCCTTCCACCCCAGATCCAAGATCACCTGGACTACTGGGCAAACACACTTGATTAGTGGCCACAAATCATCCAGGATTTCCACACACAATCAGCCAGGATTTCCACACACTGGTGCATCAAACAAGATCATTCTAGCAGATATATCCAGCCACTATTTTGATGCTGCCACCCGCCTGATTCCACACACCTGCTGCCATCTTCTCCTACTACTGCCCATGATCTTGTGCTGTTACTGCCACTACTGTCGCCCCCACCCCCCACTTTGTGACTGGACCACTATGTTGCCTCCTTATGCTGTTGCCACCCTCACTACTATGTGATTGGGCTACTGTGTTGACTCCTAATGCTGTTGCCATACTCCCCACTCTGTGACTGGGCCACTATGTTTACTCCTCATTAGGGTTGTCACGATACCAAAATTTTAATTCGATTTCGATACCATAAAAAAGTATTGCGATATTCGATACCATTCAATACCACACGAAAAAAAAAAAAAAAGCTGTGTGCATTACACATTTTATGGAACATCCAGCCTATAATTGAACAGTCCTATCCAACTTTTTTGGGGGACAAGGTGACAAAAAAATGGCGAATCGCACAGTTTTTATTGATTTATTTTTTTCTGTTATGGCGTTCACCGCATAGAAGATTTTTTAAATATTTTAATAGTTTGGACTTTTCGGACATAGCGATATGTAATATTTTATTTTTGTATTGTTTATATATTTTATACAGTATGTCAAATTGGGAAAGGGGGTGATTTTTACTTAATATTTTGGTGTTTTATTTTTTTATTTTTTTTAAACTTTTTATTTAAAGGGAGTCTGTCACCACATTTACACCTTTTAAACAGTTCACATAGCACTATAGCCTAACCTTAGATGCTTTAAATGGTACCTTTTTTTGCTTTTGTGGAGTTTCCAAACAAGCAAAAACATACTTTGATGCATATGTAAATGAGGGATCGCAAGTGCCCAGGGCAGAGAGAGAAGAGATGGGCGGGCAGAGGAATAGGCTGGGCGGGGATATGAACCAAACTATTTCCCCCCTTACGAGCTAGTACCTGCGATCTTTTAATCCCTTGTCCTATTCACCCTAATAGAGATCTATTGGGGTGATTAGGACTTTACACTGTCCCTGCTGCCCTGTGCTTTGTGCACATGGCAGCAGGGAGCTTACCATGGCAGCCAGGGCTCCAGTAGCGTCCTGGCTGCCATGGTAACCGATCGGAGCCCCGCCATTACACTGCTGGGGCTCCGATCAGCACTGCCACTCCACCACAGATAAAGGAGGGGAGGGGACCCTGTTGCCACTGCCACCAATGATTATAATTCTGGGAGGTTTGGGGGGGGGGGGGCGCACTGCGCCACAAATGTTTTTAAACCCGGGGGCGGTTGCACTGCGCCACCAATGAAGATATTTAACATAAAGGAGGCGGGTGACGGTGGCAGAATCAAATAGCCGGCACCCGACCACTGTGACAGGGAGCTGCGATTCAGCAGCAGTTAATCCCTCAGGTGCCGCACCTAAGGGGTTAACTGCCGCTGATCGCAGCTCCCACTATGTTGAGTCCTCATGCTGTTGCCACCCTCTATGTGATTGGTCCATTGTGTTGATTCCTCATGGTGTTACCAAGTTCACCACTCTGTGACTGGGCCACTTTGTTGACTACTCCTGCTGTTGCCACCTTCCCCACTGTGTAATTGAGCCACTTTGTTAACTCCTCATGCTGTTTCCACGCTCACCACTCTGTGACTGGGCCACTGTGTCGACTCCTCATGCTGTTTTCACTCTCCCTACTCTGTGACTAGGGTACCATGTTTAGTCCTCCTGCTGTTGCCACCCTCACCAGTCTATGATGGGGCCACTAATGTTCATGTTTGGCCTTTCTGACATCACCGTTTATTTTGCCCTCTTTCTTATCCGTTAGAAGAACCGAAAAAAAGAAACCCACAAAGGAGCATCCACAAGACAATACGGTCAGTATTTTGCATCAGGATTTGACCATGATTTGGAAGCCAAAAGCAGGAGTGGGTCCAAAACACAGAAGACATGCAAATATTCCCATCACTTTATCTCTGTTTTGGACCCACTCTTGTCTTTGCCTTACCAATACTTATCAAATACTGATGCAAAAAAATGACCAAATACTGACATTAAAGTCCTGCATACAGGACACGTTTTCCATATGAATAAAACTGATTTCAGAGGCAAATGGCCAAAACTCCTGCAAATTGAGCATGAAGCCTCTCACATGGTCAGTATATTGCCTTAGGATTTTATCATGACTTGGAAGCCAAAGCAGGAGTGAGTCCAAAACACAGAAGACATGCAAATATTGACATCAGGTGTCATCTCTGTTTTGGACCCACTCACCTTGCTAATACTGATCAATTACTGACCAAATACTGATCACGTGAAGGCAGACACTCAAACGACAGGATCTGTTTTTTTGGGGTTGTTCTGATGGATCAGAAGAAGGGAAAAATAAACAGTGACGTCAACAAAAACTTACTTTTGACACCCTCTCCACCCTCTCCACTACCTGTGTCATTGTGTAACAGAACAGGTTATCTAGTAATCTATGTGGAATCAGCAGACAGTGTTCACTCTATAGTAGAATCTTGGGCTACTGCACGGTTAAGTACATTATACCTGATGCTAACATTGACCTGTAAGGCCGAGTTCATATTTCAGTTATTTGCTCAGTTTTTGACCCGTAACTGATCAAAACAGTGAAGTCACCGACACACAGACAAACACTTTCACTACCATAATGGATTTGCTATGTATGTTTCTGCGCTGCACAATCATGTACACTGATATACCCTTTCCCTGCGGACCGTGAAATAGCTGATTTAGAACACTCTTCGTGATGAATTAATTGGAATCGAATCAAATTTTTGGGAAAAATTTTTGGGGAAAAAATTAAAAAAAAAACTTTGCTCATCAAAGTGTGGTTATTAATGGTACACACTTAGATTGGGTCACCATCACTAGTGGGGTACCACAGGGGTCAGTATTCGGCCCTATTCTCTTCAATATATTTATTAGTGATCTTGTAGAAGGCTTGCACTGTAAAATATCAATGTTTGCAGATGACACTAAATGGAAGAGGGCAGTGTACTGCTGTGTTGGCTGTGTTGGAGGCTTAGGCAGAGAAGTGGCAGATGAGGTTTAACCCTTTCGCTACTAGCGTCATACATGTACGGCGCTAGAGTGATGGGTAAACACAGCGTCCACATGCACGTGCAGTGGACCCATGGCTGGCCTACAGCAGTGACCTGTGGCTAATGACCGTGACCGGCAATAATGCCAATCGCGGTCATTACAGCCTTTAGATGTCCTGATCAAGTATGATGACGGCATCTAAACAGTCAAAAACCCAGAAGCGTGCACTGCGGCCAATGGGGATGTCGGCAATTGACTTTAATAGGATGCAATTCTTATGTTGGCCGGCAGGTGGCTGGCCGACATAAGAAATTAGCAATTCACATATTTTGATGCTCCTGTATCGAACGTGGTAATATTGAAGAAGAGAAAAATTTGTGTGTTGTAGCCTTAAACATTGGCTATAAAAAAACATAAATAAATAAAACATAAAAAAAATTGAAAAAATATACCCGTGACTGTGACGAGGGGACATCCTCTGCATCTAGAGGAAAGAAGGTTTGTACACAAACATAGAAGACTATTCTTTATGGTAAGAGCAGTGAGACTATGGAACTCTCTGCCTGAGGAGGTGGTGATGGTAACTTCACTAAAAGAGTTCAAGAGGGGCCTGGATGTTTCTGGATTGGAATATTTCTGGAGTGTAATAATATTACAAGTTATAGTTGTTAGATTTCTGGAGGGGTCGTTGGTCCAGGGAGTAGGGTTGAGCAAACTTGTGATTTAAGTTCGGCATCCAAAGTTCAGGTTATAGCAAAATCCCATTATGGATTTTGCTACCACGGACCATAATGGAATTTGGAAACCATAACGGGCCGTTGTGGTTTCCAAATTCTGTTATGGTCCGTGGTAGCGGAATCCATAACGGGATTCTGCGATAACCCGAACTTCGGACGCGGAACTTAACCCCTTAAGGACGCATGACGTACCGGTACGTCATGGTTTCCGAGTCCTTAAGGACCCATGACGTATCAGTAAGTCTTGAGTAGTTCCGATCACTGCTGCTCAGCCGGCAGTGATCGGAACAAGGTACCTGCTGAAATCATTCAGCAGGTACCTTGTTACAGTGCCCAGGGGGTCCTGTGACCCCCCCATATCGGCGATCGCTGCAAACTTCAGGTCAATTCAGACCTGCGGTTTGCAGCGCTTTGTGCGATCTCTGACCCCCACGTTCTGTGACCGCGGGGATCAGAGAGTTAATGCCCCCAAAGTGTTAATTTTTAACCCCCCCTGCAGCCCCCAATTATATTTTGGCTGCGGGGGTGCAGGGGGGGTGGTTGCGGGCAATTGCGATCCCCCGCCCGCCTCCTCTGTATTCTTCCCTGGTGTCTAGTGGTTTTAGCAAAGTGTCAGCACATTGCTGACACTTTGCTAAAAAAAACTGCTGACATCTGTGCTGCAGATGTCAGCAGTTTTAATCCCTTCCATGCCGCGGTCCGTACGGACCGCTATATGGAAGGGGTTAACAGGGAGGGAGCTCCATCCCTCTACCATAGGGGGCTGCTGTGCCTTTGCAGCCCCCGACAGGATGGGATTGCAGAGGGAGGGAGCCCCCTCCCTCCCTATCACCCGCTGCTGACAGCTTTCAGAGGCGTCCTGCTTGCCATGGTACTGTAAGTCTAATCAGACTTGTGCTAAAGGCACAAGTCTGCTTAGACTATTTAAAGTACAAAAATTACAGCACAGTACACTGTATAGTGTACTGTACTGTATTAGATAGACACCAGATCCACTGGATCTACAAGAACCAAGTGGGTCTTGGTAAAAAAAAAAAAAAGTAAAAAAGTGAAAAAAAAAGTAAAAAAAAAACGCATATCACTGAATAAAAATTGAAAAAATAAAATGCACTACACATATTAGGTATCGCCGCGTCCGAAAAAAACCTACTCTACAAAAATATCACATGACCTAACCCCTCACGCAAATACCGTTAAAAAAAAAATGGTGTAAAATAAGCCATTTTTTGTCACCTTACATCACAAAAAGTGTAATAAAAAGCGATCAAAAAGGCGTATGCCTCTCAAAATTGTAGCAATCAAACTGCCATCTCATCCCGCAAAAAATGAGCCCCTACATAGGACAATCGCCCAAAAAAAAAAAAAAAAAATATGGCTCTCAGACTATAGAGACACTAAAACATAATTTTTTTTCTAAAATGCTGCTACAGTGTTAAAGTAAAATAAATTTAAAAAAAAATATACATATTAGGTATTGCCGCGTCCGTAAGAATCTGCTCTATAATAATATCACATGATCTAACCCCTCAGGTAAATACTGTAAAAAATAAAAACAATGTAAAAAAAACATTTTTGTCACCTCACATCTCAAAAACTGTAATAGCAAGCGATCAAAAAGTTATATGCACCCACAAATAGTGTCAATCAATCCGTCAAAATTGTAGCAATCAAACTGCCATATCATCCCTCAAAAAATGATACCCTACATAAGACAATTGCCCAAAAAAATATGGCTCTCAGACTATGGAGACATTAAAACATGATTTTTTTTTTTTGTTTCAAAAATAATATTATTGTGTAAAACTTAAATATAAAAAAAGTATACATATTTGGTATTGTCGCGTCCGTAACAACCTGCTCTATAGATATAGCACACAATCTAACCTGTCAGTTAAACGATGTAAATAAAAAAAAATAAAAAACGGTCCCAAAACAGCTATTTTTTTTTGCAAATTTTCCATTTTAATCCATTTTTCCAGTAACAAAGCAAGGGTTAACAGCCAAACAAAACTCAGTATTTATAGCCCTGATTCTGTAGTTTGCAGAAACACCCCATATGTGGTCGTAAACCGCTGTATGGCCAAACAGCAGGGCACAGAAGGAAAGGAACGACATATAGTTTTTGTAAGGCAGATTTTGCTGGACTGGTTTTTTGACACTATGTCCCATTTGAAGCCCCCCTGATGCACCCCTACAGTAGAAACTCCAAAAAAGTGACCCCATTTTGGAAACTACGGGATAAGGTGTCAGTTTTGTTGGTACTATTTTAGGGTAAATATGATTTTTGGTTGCTCTATATTACACTTTTTTTGAGGCAAGGTAACAAAAAATAGAAATTCAGAAATTTCATCTCCATTTGCAATAACTCTTGTGGAACAACTAAAGGGTTTACAAAGTTTGTAAAACCGGTTTTTAATTACCTTGAGGGGTGTAGTTTCTTAGATGGAGTCACTTTTATGGAGTTTCTACTCTAGGGGTGCATCAGGGGGGCTTCGAATGGGACATGGTGTCAAAAATCTAGTCCAGCAAAATCCGCCTTCCAAAAACCATATGGCTTCATTCTGCGCCCTGCCGTGTGACCATACAGTATTTTACGGCCACATATGGGGTGTTTATGCAAACTACAGAATCAGGGCAATAAATATAGAGTTTTGTTTAGCTGTTAACCCTTGCTTTGTTCCTGAAAAAAATGGATTAAAATGGAAAATGTTCCAAAAAATCGAAATTCTGAAATTTTTTCTCCATTTGCCATTAACTCTTGTGGAAAACCTAAAGGGTTAACAGCGTTTATAAAATAGTTTCTAGAATGGGGTCATTTTTGGGTGGTTTCTATTATGTAAGCCTCACAAAGTGACTTCAGACCTGAACTGGTCTCTAAAAAGTGGGTTTTGGAAAAGATTTGCTTCTAAACTTCTAAGCCGTGTAACGTCCCCAAAAAATAAAATAGCATTCCCAAAATGATCGATACATGAAGGAGACATATGGGGAATGTAAATGAGAAACTTTTTTGGGCGGTAATATTATGTATTATAGAAGTAGAGAAATTGAAACTTGCAAAATGGCAAATTTTTCCAAATTTTTAGTAAATTTTGTATTTTTTTATAAATAAAAATGAAATTTTTTGACTCCATTTTACCACTGTCATGAAGTACAATATGTGACGAAAAAACAATCTGAGAATGGCCTGGATAAGTAAAAACATTTAGAAGTTATCACCACATAAAGTGACACTGGTCAGATTTGCAAAAAATGGCCGAGTCCTTAGGGTGAAATAGGGCTGAGTCCTTAAGGGGTTGAAACACAAGTTCGCTCAACCCTACCAGGGAGTTATTCTGATTGGCTGATTGTAGTCGGGGAAATAATTTTTTCCCCTGAAATCAGGAAAAATGGCTTCTACCTCACGCGGTTTTGTTTTTTTTGTGCTCCTCTCGATCAACTTGCAGGATAACAGGCTGAACTGAATGGACAGATGTCTTTTTTCAGCCTTACAAACTATGTTACTATGTTGCAGTATAATTGTATTATGAAAAGAAAACTGTGCCTGGGAGGGCAAAACCACCGAATTTTAAAAAGGACAATTTCTCCGGGTTGAGGACAGTATGGGGGATATAGACTGGGAGTATCTATTCTCACATAACACTACAAAGGATAAATGGGAGAGCTTTAATCTACATTGGGTAAATATAGTGCAAAATTTATTTCTGTAGATAACAAGTATAAACCGCTAAAATTAAACAGCACATTACTTTACAGCTACTGTAAAAAGGGCAATAACAAATTTGAGATCTGTAGCCTTTGAAATATAAAAAGGGTTTAATTAAATCTGTAATAAAAAGAGAGAGAATATGCAAAAATACAAAATAAACGTCAGGTGCCCAAAATTATTTTTTTTTTAGGGGGGGGGGGGGTTCGGGATGGCAGTTCATCTTATGGGGCAAATACTAATGACCGCCTCCATTATGGGAGTGGTCATTAGTACAGCAGGACCAGGGAGCAGTACAGCGCTCCGTGTGCTGGCTCTGTACTCACCGCTCCCCTGTAGATATGGTCTAAGCCAAGTTAAGGTCCAGATGCATTACACCCAAGAGTTTTTAAAGAACTCCGGTCAGTTATTGCTGTGGCCATATTCAAAAAATGCACTAGGTCTTGCACAGGCAATTATAGACCCAGTAAGCTTAACTTCCATTGTTGGAAAAATGTTTGAAAGACTCTTAAGAGACTATTTACATGAGTATGTGACTGTTAATAATATCATAAGTGATAACCAACATGGGTTTACTAACCCCTCCAAGCAACAGCCAGTTTGGACCAAATGCCAGGGCCCCATTTTGCAAATCTGACGTGCCAGTTTCTCTGGTATTAACTTTGGAACGCTTTTACTTATCCAAGCCGTTCTGAGATTGTTTTCTCGTGACACATCATCCTTCATGTTAGCGAAGAATTTGAGTTGATACCGGTTACCTTTATGCATGAAAAAATCCCAAACTTGCTGAAAAATTGTAAAACTTTACTATTTTCAAAATTAGAATTTCTCTGCTTTTAAGACGGATAGTGATATTTTATAAAGTAGTTCTTAAAAAATAACTTTTTTTTCCAATATAATGTTGGGTTAGCCCCAAATTTTTTATTTTCACAAGCGGTAACAGAAGAAAATGCACCCCACAATTTGTTATTCATATTTTTTCCTGAATACGGCAACACCATATATGTAGTTGTGGTCGTGTGGACCGCTGTTTTAGGGGTCATAACTAGAGATGAGTGAACACCTGGATGTTCGGGTTCGAGAAGTTCGGCCGAACTTCCCGAAAATGTTCGGGTTCGGGATCCGAACTCGACCCAAACTTTATCCCGAACCCCATTGAAGTCAATGGGGATCCGAACTTTTAGGCACTAAAAAGGCTGTAATTTGTCCAGGAAAGGGCTAGATGGCTGCAAAAGGCAGCAAAATGTAGGTAAATGCCCTGCAAACAAATGTGGATAGGGAAATGAATTAAAATAAAATAAATAAAAATTAACCAATATCAATTGGAGAGAGGTCCCATAGCAGAGAATCATACGTCATATCACCCACCACTGGAGAAGGCCACTTTCAGTTATTTCGGCCCCAGCACCCAGACAGAGGAGAGAGGTCCCACAGCAAGGAATAAGGCGTCATATCACCCACCACTGGAGAAGGCCACTTTCAGTTATTTAGGCCCCAGCACCCAGACAGAGGAGAGAGGTCCCACAGCAAGAAATAAGACGTCATATCACCCACCACTGAAGAAGGCCACTTTCAGTTATTTAGGCCCCGGCGCCCAGATAGAGGAGAGGTTCATTCAACTTTGGGTTGCACTGCAAGATCATGGTAAAGGTAAAAAAATGAGGATTCAATAAAGAAGTGCCCTGGAGTACAAGAATACATGGTTGAGGGGGAGGCAGTTATAAATGTCTATTCTGCACAAGGGAGGGACATGTCCTGTGGGATCCATGCCTGGTTCATTTTTATGAACGTCAGCTTGTCCACGTTGGCTGTGGACAGGCGGCTGCGTTTGTCAGTAATGACGCCCCCTGCCGTGCTGAATACACGTTCAGACAAAACGCTGGCCGCCGGGCAGGCCAGCACCTCTAAGGCATAAAATGCTAACTCTGGCCACGTAGACAATTTAGAGACCCAGAAGTTGAATGGGGCCGAACCATCAGTCAGTACGTGGAGGGGTGTGCAGACGTACTGTTCAACCATGTTAGTGAAATGCTGCCTCCTGCTAACACGTTCCGTATCAGGTGGTGGTGCAGTTAGCTGTGGCGTGGAGACAAAAATTTTCCACATTTCTGCCATGCTAACCCTGTCCTCAAAGGAGCTGGCCGTGACACAGCTGCGTTGGCGACCTCTTGCTCCTCCTCTGCCGTCGCCTTGGGCTTCCACCTGTTCCCCTGTGACATTTGGGAATGCTCTCAGGAGCGCGCCTACCAGCGTGCGCTTGTACTCGCGCATTTTCCTATCACGCTCCAGTGCAGGAAGTAAGGTGGGCACATTGTCTTTGTACCGGGAATCCAGCAGGGTGGCAACCCAGTAGTCCGCACACGTTAAAATGTGGGCAACTCTGTTGTCGTTGCACATGCACTGCAGCATGTAGTCGCTCATGTGTGCCAGGCTCCTCAGAGGTAAGGACAAGCTGTCCTCTGTGGGAGGCATATCTGTCACGGGAGGTGGGCGGCGGGCTTCCGCCCTCCCGCGCCGCCGCCGGCCGCAGTCCTCCTGCTGGGGCGACCGGCGTTCTCCGTCACCATGGGAACCAAGTAGGGCCGAGCGCTGAGCTGGGTACTCGGCGCTCAGCTAGTAGCAGGGAGAGGGGGTCATGTGACGCTGGCCAGGTCACATGATCCCTTTCCTCCACTATATCAACAGGCAGCCTGCTGACCACAGGTTGCCTGTAATTACTCACTCAGGCTGTGTCCATATTTTCTTTCTTGTGTTTGACCTTTGGAATTGACCAGTGACCGTCCCCTGACCTATCTACCGCCTGCTCCTTGTACTTTCGCTACCTCCTGGATTTGACCTCGGCTCGTTATTGGATTTGTTTCTCGCCTCTGTCTCTCGGTTTTTGACGCGACCTCTCGGACTGACCTCTGCTCGTTTGACCTCCTGTTGTCTTCCCTTGTGAGAGAGTTCGCCTGTATTCGCTCCTCTCTTCCCGTCCGCTTCCTGCGGGAGCATCTTCCCTTGTCTCTGCTCTCTGTCTCCTTCCTGTCCTCTCTGCTCTGCACTTACGCAAGTTAGGGACCGCTGCCCAGTTGCGCCCCGTCGCCTAGGGCGGGTAGTGCAAGTAGGCAGGGACAGGGTTGGGGTGGCAGTCAGGTGGGTGCAGTTCCTCCCTACTTCCAGTGTCGTGACACGTATCGTCATCGGCCTCCGTATCCCCCAGCCACGCACCAGTGATGGGCCTGAGCTGTGTCGGGTGCCACCCTGCTGTGAACCTGCTTCATCCACATCCTCCTCCACCTCCTCCTCCTTGTCCTCCAGTAGTGGGCCCTGGTTGGCCACATTTGTACCTGGCCTCTGCTGTTGCAAAAAACCTCCCTCTGAGCCACTTCTAACAGACTGGCCTGAAAGTGCTAAAAATGACCCCTCATCCTCCTCCTCCTCCTCCTGGGCCACCTCCTCTTCCATCATCGCCCTAAGCGTTTTCTCAAGGAGACATAGAAGTGGTATTGTAACGCTGATAACGGTGTCATTGCCACTGGCCATGTTGGTGGAGTACTCGAAACAGCGCAACAGGGCACACAGGTCTCGCACGGAAGCCCAATCATTGGTGGTGAAGTGGTGCTGTTCCGCAGTGCGACTGACGCGTGCGTGCTGCAGCTGAAACTCCGCTATGGCCTGCTGCTGCTCGCACAGTCTCTCCAGCATGTGCAAGGTGGAGTTCTAACTGGTGGGCACGTCGCATATGAGGCGGCGAGCGGGAAGGCCGAAGTTCCGCTGACAGACGAGCAGCGGCAGGATGTGAACGCCGGAAGCGCGCACAGACGGCCCGCACTTTATACAGCAGCTCTGACATGTCGGGGTAGTTGTGAATGAACTTCTGCACCACCAAATTCAGCACATGCGCCAGGCAAGGAATGTGCGTCAAACCAGCTAGTCCCAGAGCTGCGACGAGATTTCGCCCATTATCGCACACCACCAGGCCCTGCTTGAGGCCCACCGGCAGAAACCACTCGTCGGTCTGTTGTTCAATACCCCGCCACAACTCCTGCACGGTGTGGGGCCTGTCCCCCAAACATATGAGTTTCAGACTGGCCTGCTGACGTTTACCCCGGGCTGTGCTGAAGTTGGTGGTGAAGGTGTGTGGCTGACTGGATGAGCTGGTGGAAGCAGAGGAGGAGGAAGCCGACTAGGAGGAGGAGGCTACAGGAGGCAAAGAATGATGCCCTGCGATCCTTGGCGGCGGAAGGACGTGCGCCAAGGAACTCTCCGCCTGGGGCCCAGCCGCCACTACATTTACCCAGTGTGCAGTTAGGGAGATATAGCGTTCCTGGCCGTGCTTACTGGTCCACGTATCTGTGGTTAGGTGGACCTTGCCACAGATGGCGTTGCGCAGTGCACACTTGATTTTATCAGATACTTGGTTGTGCAGGGAAGGCACGGCTGTCTTGGAGAAGTAGTGGCAGCTGGGAACAACATACTGTGGGGCAGCCATGGACATCAGCTGTTTGAAGCTGTCTGTGTCCACCAGCCTGAAAGGCCAGTAGTTTAGAAATGCTGGCATTCAGGCCCAGGGCTCGAGGGTGGCTAGGTGGGAATTTACGCTTTCTCTCCAAGGTTTGTGAGGTGGAAAGCTGAACGCTGCCGTGTGACATGGTGGAGATGCTTGGTGACGCAGATGGTGGAGTCGGTGGCACATCCTCTGTTTGGTGGGCGGCAGGTGCCAACGTTCCTCCCGAGGCGGAGGAAGAGGCCGAGGCAGCAGCAGAGGAGGGAGCAGGGGGAGCCAGAGTGAGTTCCTTGCTTTTAAGGTGTTTACTCCACTGCAGTTCATGCTTTGCATGTAGACACCTGGTCATGCAGGTTGTGCTAAGGTTCAGAACGTTAATGCCTCGCTTCAGGCTCTGATGGCACAGCGTGCAAACCACTCGGGTCTTGTCATCAGCACATTGTTTAAAGAAGTGCCATGCCAGGGAACTCCTTGAAGCTGCCTTTGGGGTGCTCGGTCCCTGGTGGCGGTGGCCAGTAGCAGGCGAACTCTCTTGGAGGCGGCTGTTCTGCTTTTGCCCCCTGCTCCCTCTTTTGCTACGCTGTTGGCTCGGTCTCACCACTGCCTCTTCCTCTGAACTATGAAAGTCAGTGGCACGACCTTCATTCCATGTGGGGTCTAGGACCTCATCGTCCCCTGCATTCCTCCCTGACCTCCTGTTCGGTCTGCACACTGCAGAAAGACGCAGCAGTTGGCACTTGTGTTTCGTCATCATCAGAGACGTGCGGACTGCGATGAGATGGTATTCCCATGTCCTCATCATCAGGAAACATCAGTGGTTGTGCATCAGTGCATTCTATGTCTTCCACCACTGGGGAAGGGCTAGGTGGATTCCCTTGGGAAACCCTGCCAGCAGAGTCTTCAAACAGCATAAGACACTGCTGCATAACTTGAGGCTCAGACAGTTTCCCTGATATGCATGGGGGTGATGTGACAGACTGATGGGCTTGGTTTTCAGTCGCCACCTGTGCGCTTTCTGCAGAAGACTGGGTGGGAGATAATGTTGTGAACATGCTGGATCCACTGTCGGCCTCCCAATTGACTAGCGCCTGTACCTGCTCAGGCCTTACCATCCTTAGAACGGCATTGGGCCCCACCAAATAACGCTGTAAATTCTGGCGGGTACTGGAACCTGAGGTAGTTGGTTCACTAGGACTTGTGGCTGTGGCAGAATGGCCACGTCCTCTCCCAGCACCAGAGGGTACACTAACACCACCATGACCGCGTCCGCGTCCCTTACTAGATGTTTTCCTTATTGTTACCGTTCACCAAGCACCACAATAATAAAAAAAATATTTGGCCCAATGTATTGATTTCAAATTCAGGCCTTTTTTACAGGCACCTAACACTATCTGCCTATTTATTTATGTAGCGTATTACACTAATCCAGGCACAGCAGTAACCACTGATTTAGGGGAATATCTCTTTTAGGACTAGTATTTAGGCCCTGGATGAAAGGTATCCTTTTATGGACAGATTTACACTTGGAGATGCACAGTAGCGTGAGAAAAAATATGTAGGATTATGCCTTCAGCAATTGTATTTTAACACTTTGTGTAATATACCCTTTAACGGACAGAAATCCAATGGGAGATGCACGGTAGTGTGTGAAGTTAATGAGGATGACTCTCTCGGCACTTGTATATTTTACGGACAGATTAAAACTTGGCCTGCAACAGCTGGAACACCAGATTTAGGGTATTGCTATATTGGCAATTGAATTTCACCCCAGAACAAAATATACCCTTTTACGGACAGATTAACACTTGGCCTGCAACAGCTGGGACACCAGATTCAGGGTATTGCTATTTTGGCAATTGAATTTCACCCCAGAACAAAATATATGTTTTGGCGGACACTATTATACTTTGCCAGCCACAGCTGAAACCACTGATTCATGGTATTGCTATTTTGGCAATTGACTTTCACCCCAGAACAAAATATACCCTTTTACGGACAGATTAACACTTGGCTTGCAACAGCTGGGACACCAGATTCAGGGTATTGCTATTTTGGCAATTGATTTTCACCCCAGAACAAAATATACCCTTTTACGGACAGATTAACACTTGGCCTGCAACAGCTGGGACACCAGATTCAGGGTATTGCTATTTTGGCAATTGAATTTCACCCCAGAACAAAATATATGTTTTGGCGGACACTATTATACTTTGCCAGCCACTAATGGAACACCAGATTCAGGGTATTGCTATATTGGCAATTGAATTTCACCCCAGAACTAAATATATGTTTTGGCGGACACTATTATACTTTGCCAGGCAGTGCTGGAACACCAGATTCAGGGTATTGCTATATTGGCAATTGAATTTCACCCCAGAACAAAATATATGTTTTGGCGGACACTATTATACTTTGCTAGCCACTTCTGAAACCACTGATTTATGGTATTGCTATTTTGGCAATTGAATTTCACCCCAGAACAAAATATGCCCTTTTACGGACAGATTAACACTTGTCCTGCAACAGCTGGGACACCAGATTCAGGGTATTGCTATTTTGGCAATTGAATTGCACCCCAGAACAAAATATATGTTTTGGCAGACACTATTATACTTTGCAAACCACTACTGGAACACCAAATTCAGGGTATTGCTATATTGGCAAGTAGATTTCACCCCAGAACAAAATATACCCTTTTACGGACAGATTAACACTTGACCTGCAACTGCTGGAACACCAGATTCAGGTTATTGCTATTTTGGCAATTGAATTTCACCCCAGAAAATAATCTATCCTTTGCCAGACAGCAGACAGTATTATACTTGGCTATCCAAAGCTGGAACACCAGATTTAGGGGATTGGTATTTTGGCAATTGTATTTAACCCCTTAATAAAATACAGAAATTGCTATCCTTAGTTTCTAGGGGTGACAATAAGCACAGCCAAGCCCCTGATGTAGGATATAGCAAAAAAAAAAAAAGTATTGATGGACTTGGTGGCAGCTTGTTCTGGTGCACCACAAGTCACAAAATGTCCGCCGATCACCCCAGAAAAAAGTGACAGAAAAACGCTCTGTGCAGCCTAAAAACCAGTGAGCAATTAACTAGCAGAAGTTGAATCATTCACAGCTGTAGATCGATCACTTCATTAGGTGCTAATGCTGACTTTTCCCTGCCTATTCTCGCCCTCACAGAAGCTGCGTCCTCTCCCTACACTAATCAGAGCAGTGTGACGTGCTGCGCTACGTGACTCTAGCTTAAATAGAGGCTGGGTCACATGCTGCACTTGGCCAATCACAGCCATGCCATTAGTAGGCATGGCTGTGATGGGCTCTTAGGGCAAGACGTAAAACGCTAGCTGATTGGCTGCTGTGCAGCCCTTCAGAAAGCGAGAAGAAATCGCAGAACAACGGACCCGAACCCAAACTTTTTTGAAAATGTTCGGGTTCGGGTCCGTGTCCCGAACACCCCAAAATTCGGTACGAACCCGAACTATGCTCGAACTGTTCGCTCAACACTAGTCATAACATTTTAATTTTTTCATCAATGTAGCTGTGTGAGGGCTTGTTTTTTTCAGGACGGGCTGTAGTTTTTATTGGTATCATTTTGGGGTACATATGTCTTTTTGATCATTTTCATCCAATTTTTTCTGGAGGTAAAGTGGGTAAAAATGGCAATTCTGTCAGTGTTTTATTTTTTATGGTGTTTCTCTTGAAGTAAATATGATATGATAATTCTATTCTGTGGGTTGATACGGTAATAGACTTCAGCATAAAATCAATTTTGTGTAAAATATATATATATTTATTATATATAATAGTTTGCATTGTCATATACTAAAGTGTATAACATTTTAAATTTTTTACTAATGTATCTGTTTGGGGGCTTGTTTTTTGCGTGATGGGCTATAGTTTTTATTGGTTTCATTTTGGGGTACACATAACTTTTCATCACTTATTTATTTTTTGTGGAGGTGAGGTGACAAAAACAGCAATGCTGTCATTGTTTTTTACATTTATTTTTTTTACAGCATTTACCACAAGGGATTAGTAACATGATACTTTTATAGATCAGGTTGTTGTGGATGCGGCAATACCAATTGTGTCTTTTTTTTTTTTTTTTTTTATTAATGGATGAACGGATATGAGAAAATACAGTGTTTATTTTATTTTTATTTAAACTTTATTTTTATGTATTTTATTTTTTTACCCTTTCTTTTTATCAAGACCCAATTGGATCTTCAAGATCCAGTGGGCCTGATGGCTATACAGTGCTTTGCAATAGTCATCAGGGTCTGTTTAGGCTTAGGTGCATAGCAAGGTCTGGTTGCCATGGTAACCATTGAGCGGCTGCCATCGCAACAACGGCGGCCCGATGGAAGAGATAGGGAGCTCCCTCCCTCTCAACCCCATGGATGCCACGGGTGTCTACTGACCACGGCATCTATGAGGTTAAACGGTCAAGATCGGTAAGTTACAGCTAACAATCTCTGCAGACATGGGGAGCGCACTGGGGGCACAAGGAGAACAGGGCATCAATGACACAAAACCATGGAGGCATCGTGAGCACAGATGGGGTCATGGCTGATTTCAAGCTGTGATCTCCAGTGTGGCTTGGAAGCTTGGAAAGAGGGGCGACTCTGGATGTAGTATTCTTGGATTTTGCAAAGGCTTTTGATACTGAGCCTCATAGATGTTTATAAAGGTCTATAGGCCTAGAAAGTATAGTTTGTAATTGGATTGAAAACTGACAGTGTCCAGAGAATTGTGGTCAATGATTCCTATTCTGAATGGTCCCAGATTATAAGTGGTGTACCCCAAGGTTCAATGCTGGGTTCCTTATTATTTTATTTATTTATTAATGATATTGAGGATAGGACTAATAGGTCTGTCTCTATTTTTGCATACGACACCAAACTATGTACTGCGCAGTCTGTGGAAGATCTCCATAAACTAGAAGCTGATTTGGACACTCTGTGTTTGAATGTCCCAATTCACAAAAAGTTATAATTAATTAATTCTCTACTGTAAGAATAAAGGCCAGTGCATGCAGTGCGTCACGTTACCGCAAAACAAACACGTTAAGTGACTGTGAAGAAGCATGCTTTTCATATGCTTCACTATCTGGCACGCAACGCACAGTTAAGGAGCGGCAATACTTATACTTTCCATTGTGTTGTGTTCCCTGCAACAGCAGAACACAACGCCCATGGTTAACCTAGCCACTCATTGATAACTGATTATGTAAATATGTTTTTTGCAGGACTAGAGACACTTGTATAAGTGAAGGGAATGGATAGTCAATAGTTCAAGACTGAAGCTGTAAACCATTTGAAAAACTGCTGTCATTCAGCTAAGGCTATAAAAACTTGTAAACTCAGATTGTTAGCTTAAACTTTAAACATGACTATGGGATTCTACTAGGGAAATGTATAAAATACTTTTGCATATTAAATACAGAGGAGTCGGAGTCGGAAGTACCAAAAATTGGTAATTGTCATGCATTAACCCCTTCCCGACCAATGACTTGAGCTATAATGGGAAGTGACTTCATGCAATTTGACTTACTACTACTATGTCATGCTGATCGGGCGGGCACCAGAGCCAGAGTCACTGATAGCCGCTCCATATAAGGTATTTGTGGCGATGAGGGTTCCCATTGATTCCCAGCGCTGCAGTGATGAGGGCCCGATGGGGGAGAAGGCAGCCCGATGCCTTGCAGAGGCATCAGAACCTGCCTTCTACGGAACCCTAGGAGATCCAGTCCCTGGATCTGGGTCTCCTAGGCAACTGTTAGTGTATTGCACTTACAGACAATCATTACAATGCAGATTTATTGGGGATCAGACCCCCAAAAGTTGAAGTAATTTTTTGTCAGCTTACATCCTAAATGCAGTGCAATAACAAGCGATCAAAAAGTTATATGTACTCCAAAATAGTACCAATCAAACCTTCAGCTCAGGGTACTTTCACACTTGCGTTGGTGCGGATCCGTCAGTTTATTTGCACAGACGGATCCGCACCTATAACGCAAACGTTTGTATCCGTTCAGAACGGATCCGTTTGCATTAGTTTTAAAGAAAAATGACAAAGTCCAAAACGGATCCGTTTTGAATTACATTGAAACTCAATGGGGAACGGATCCATTTTCAAATGCACCATATTGTGTCATTGAAAACGGATCCGTCCCCATTGACTTACATTGTAATTCAAAACGGATCCGTTAGGCTCCGCCTCTTCAGACGGACACCAAAATGCTGCAAGCTGCGTTTTGGTGTTCGTCTCCAAAACAGAATAGAGGCGGAACGGAGCCTAACTGATGCATTCTGAACGGAACCTTTTCCATTGAGAATGCATTGGGCTTAACTGATCCGTTTTGGACCGTTTGTGAGAGCCCTGAAACGGATATCACAAACGGAATCCAAAACGCTAGTGTGAAAGTACCCTTATCCTGCAAAAAATGAGCCCCTACATAAGACATCCGGCCAAAAAAAAAAAATGATTTTCAGAAAATGGACACTAAAACATGATTTGTTTTGTTTTCTAAAAATGCTTTTATTGTGTTAAAGGGAACCTGTCATCAACTTTATGCTACCCATACTAACGGCAGCAGAAAGTAGTGACAGGTAAGTTGATTTCAGCAGTCTGTCATTTATAAGTTAAAAGTGGTTTCCAAGAACCAACATCACAATCCTTGAAAACTATGCCTGGAAAAGAGTCATGCCACCTGAGAAGAGTCATGGTTATTCATGAATTCCTGCTCTCCCTGCCCACCTGCTGATGATTGATAGACTCCTACCTAGTTTTCTCCCTTTCTGTCAAGGAGAGAACTGCCAATCATCAGCAAATGGGCGGGGAGACCAGGAGATTATGAATAACTCTGACTCTTCTCAGGTAGATTTGACTCTTCTCAAGGCCTGGGCTGCAATGATTATGATGCTGGTTCTCGGCAACCACTTACAATTAGCTCATGAGTGGCACACCGCTGAAATCAGTATTTCTGTCACTATTTTATGCTGTGGTCAGTGAGGTCAGCATAAAGTTGATGACAGGTTCCCTTTAAAGTGAAATAAATAAAAACCCCATAATAGTACCAATCAAACCGTCACCTCATCCTTCAAAAAATTTGCACCTACATAAGAAAATTGCCCCCCCCCCACAAATTTTATAAATATGTCAGAATATGGAGACACTAAAACATGATTTGTTTTGTTTCAAAAATGTTTTTGTGTAAAACTTACATTTTAAAAAGTGTGCACATATTAGGTATTGCACGTCCGTAATTACCTTCTCTATGAAAATATCACATGACCTAAACAGTCAGATGAACACTGCAAAAATAAAACAATAAAAACTGTGCCAAAAAAGCCATTTTTTGCCACCTTTCATCACAAAAAGTGTAATACCAAGTGATCAAAAGTTATATGCACCCTAACATAATACCAATCAAACTGTCACCTCATCCTGCAATAAATGAGCCCCTACATAAGAACGTCGGTCAAAAAATAAAAAACATAACACGTCAGAAAGTGAAGACACTAAAACATCATTTTTTGGTTTCCGAAATGCTTTTATCGTGTAAAAAAGAAATGTAAAAAGTATACATATTAGGTACTGCCACATCTGTAATGTCCTGCTCTATAAAAAAAATCAAACCACCTACCCCTTCAGGTGAATGCCGTAAAAAATAAAAACTGTGCCAAAATTACCCAATTTTTGTCACCTTGCCCCATAAAGTGTAATATTGAATGAGCAAAAAATCATATGTATCCAAAAATGGTACCAATAAAAATGTCAACTCTTCCTGCAATGAATGAACCCCTGCACAAGACGATTGGCAGAAAAATAAAAACAATATGGTGTTCAGAAAATGGAGACAAAAATGCTCTATTATGCAAAACTAAAACTAAAAAAGTAGACATATTTGATATTGCCGTGTCCGTAATACCCTGCTCGTGGTTTAGTTTCAAATATATTGACTCAAATTTATGACTGTCATAAAGTACAATTTGTCACAAGGAAACAGTCTCAGAATGGCTTGGATAAGTAAAAGTGTTCCAAAGTTATTATCACATAAAGTGACACATGTCAGATTTGGAAAAAATGGCCTGGGCAGGAAGGTGAAAACTGGCTCGGTACTAAATGGGTTAACCAAGGCATGGGCTCACGGGACAGGGATATAATATTACTAAGGTATGGTGCAGCCTCATCTGGAATATGCAGTTTAGTTTGGGGCACCAGTCCAAAGAAAGGATGCCCAGGAGATGGAGGGTTTTAATTATGAGGAAAGATTAAAAGAGTTAAATTTATTTAGTCTTGACCTGGTTTAAAGCCCTTGAACATCAGCACTCATGTTGCTATACTGCATTTGTAGCATTTGGCCAAAATACTGGCCTATTTTGGGGGCACTGCCAAATCAGAATTTCAAAGGGAAACAGTCCTGTCTTCCCCTGTGGGGTGTATCTCGCTGAAAACAGTGCCAATGACAGACACTCAGACCATGGTTTCCCTGTCTCCGGTTGTGCTTTCAGGATTTTCCCTTTTAAGGTGTAATTAAGGCGTTCCACCTTACCACTGAGCTGGGGGTGATGGGCTGTGTGAAAAGGCAGAGTGATGCCTAAGGTTGTCATTATTTCTTGCAGTATTTCTCCTGTAAAGTGAGTTCCTCTATCACTTTCTATGACTTCTAGGATCCATATCTACACACCAATTCTTATCAGGCAGACATGAGAGAATTTGGAAGCCATTGTACTGAAACTTGGACTACACCACCATTGGTTCACCAGCTTACACATGTTGACTTTACATGCCATCTACTTGTTTGCCTCCTTGTTTGGACCGCTCCTCCTTCTCTTTCCTGGAAGTCTGGAGCAGCAGTGCCTTCAGAACCTAGAGGCTGTCCGCATTGCTAGGTATGAGATCCTGTCTCAGAGCTGGGGTAGTCCATGGTTTAGTAGCAGCTTCCTTGGCCACTATTTCTACCCGAAGATTGCCCTTTGCTTCATGGGTGTCAGCTTTTGTGTGTGCTTTCACCTTGATGATACCTACCTGTTTGGGTAGGAGTAAGACATCCATCAGCTCCTTCACAGATTCAAAGTTCTTTATAGGCTTACCTGCTGCTGTGAAAAAGGTTCTTACTCTCCGAATTGGGCCATAGTCATGAGCAATGCTAAAAGCTTACCTAGACCCTTCAGCCACAGTACAAGCCACTGTCGGAGCCTTCAACTTCACCTCTTGTGCTAACTTGTGGGGCAGCAGTGGTTCAGCTCTAATTACCTCATGTTGCGTTACTACAGCATACCCACTGAAAAACTTTCCATTCTTCTGATACCTAGACCCATCCACAAAGAACTCAAATTGTGGATTTTGAAGGGGTTTATCAGTGACATGTGCAAAATTAGCCTTTTCCTGTTGCATTAGCTGGATGCAATCATGCGGCTCCTGTTCCTGCTGAGAATTTAATAAAAGGAAAAGTGAATTCAAGGGTGCATCCTCTGCTTCTCTCCCCCTTTTGAATCCAGGGATAGAAGCGTATCCGGATTCAAAGTGGTACATTGTTTGACAGTGATGTTTGGAGGAAGCATTGGTGCACATTGAAGGCGCAACTACCTTGCCATTGAATATGTTTTATTTACACCTGTGAAAGAGTAACATAGATATAATGAAGCGTGTCAATGATTAGGGGATACGTGAGCACAATCTCTGATGCTTTGTTCAGCGTTGCCTGAACAGCAGACACAGCCCTAGCACAGGAGGGGGTGCCTCAAGCAACCTGGTCAAGGAGGGTGGAGTAATATGCCACAGGGCAGGATTGTTGCCCATGAGTCTGCGTAAGTACTGAAGTGGCATGGCCGTGCATCTCTGTGACATATAATGCAAATGGTTTCCAGTAATCGGGAGTGCCAAGGGCAGGGGCTGAGATGAAAACTTCAGGTGTCAGGGAAAAAGGTTTGTTAGACACACAGTTGTACAGGGGCTGCATCAGGAGTGAAGCGGACCACACCGAGGGGCGGCAGTTAAACACAAGACCTAGGAATGCCTTCAGGGCTGTGACAGTGTGTGGGATCTGCATGGGGGAGTCTGCTTACATTCTCTCCATCGTGAGGTGGCACACACCCTCAGAGATGCAATGACCTAGGAAAACAACCTTCTGCTGACAGAATTGCAACTTATCCTTGGAGACTTTGCAGCCTTGCTCTGCCAGAAAACACAAAGAGACCATGAGGAACTTTCACATACAGAAAGTACAACACAAAAGTAGGTTCTCAACATCCTGAAGTAACACAACATCAGAGTGTGGGGGCACTCATAAGTCATGTACCATTCGGTAGGCAGGGGGCTGACCTGGTGATGTCTTTTTCTTAACTGGGTACAGAGCGGTACTTGTGAGGGAATTTGTTTCAGTGCAGTTTGTCATGCACCTAGACAGCAATTGTTACCTCCTGAGCCAGAGCCAGTGGATACTGTTTAATCATGGGTGGCTGCATACAACGTCAAATGTGGAACACCTATGCCTGTCTTAGATCGCGCCCACAGGGTACTAGGGACGCCCTGGAGCCATTTCTCTACTTCTAAGGTTAGCACAGACATAAGACAGGGTTCTTCAACTATCAAGAGAGACTGTGCCATCTTCTTTAAATATTACAGCCACCCTAAGGCCTCTTTCACACGGGCATCACGTTTGATGCCCGGATAAAAGGCGGGTGCATTGCGGGAAAATTTACGATTTTTCCGCGCGAATGCAAAGCGTTTTAATACGTTTTGCACACGCGTGTGAAAAATTGGCATGTTTGGTACCCAGACCTGAAGCCGGACTTCATCACTGAAGTCCGGTTTCAGGTTGAGTATTCTGTAAATTTTATTTTTTTCCCTTATAACATAGTTATAAAGGAAAATAATAGCATTCTCAATAGAGAATGCAAAGTAAAAAGGGCAATAGAGGGTTAAAAATAATCAAAAAAACAAACTCACCTACTCCATTTAATCACGTAGCTGCCGGTCTCCTGTTCTGTCTTCAGCTGGACGGGGGGTGAAGGACCTTCAGTGATGTCACTGGGTCACATGGTCCAATCACCTACTTTGCATTTTCTATTGAGAATGCTATTATTTTCCTTTATAACTATGTTATAAGGGAAAATAATAAAGATCGGGTCCCCATCCCATTGTCTTCTAGCAACCATGCGGGAAAATCGCACCTCATCCGCACTTGCTTGCGGATGCTTGCGATTTTCCCGCAGCCCTATTCACTTCTATGGGGCCTACGCTGCGTGAAAAACGCAGAATATAGAACATGCTGCGATTTTCACTCAACGCAAAAGTGATGTGGGAAAATCACCGGTCATGTACACATCTCATAGAAATGAATGGGTCCGGATTCAGTGCAGGTGCAATGCGTTCACCTCACGCATTGCACCCGCGCGGAAATCACGCCTGTGTAAAAGGGACCTAAGAGCTTGCAGCACATCTGCTCCTAAAAGGTTAAGTGGTGCTGATGGGCTGGCAATAAATGTACTTCTGTATCTGTGGTCTCATCCATAGTCACTTTGTTTATTGCCAGCCCAACAGCACCACTGTAAAGAGATGTACTATATCTTGCAGGGGTGAAATCCAACTTCAAAGTATCTTATAAAATCATGTACAAATTACTTAATAAGCAAAGCAGAGACAAAATGGTAGTAATATTGCTAAGCTGTGTGATCAGACTATTTTGTTTTTGTACTTTGATATTTTTTTTATAAGGTTTTGAATTAAACTAATTTGTATTCCACGCTGTAATTGTGTTTATAGGTTACAGAGGATCAAATCAAATTGCTAAGAATTCAGCGTTCTCTACAAGAAAAAATTGATAAACCTTATCTAGACTGTTCGTTACATGACACCATCTATAATCTGATTCTTGATGGTATGCAAAAAAAAGCTGAACAACTTTATAAAGAATTTAGAATCCCTGATAAAAGGTAATTGATTAAAATAAGAAATGTAAAATAATTATGTGCTTTTTCCTCTTGCGATTTTAGTATGTTTTATAAACTGTAATTCAAATGGATTTTCTGGTGAGGTAAATTACAAGGGGTGAGGTAAAGGTGAGGTAAATTACAAGGTGAGGTAAAGGTGAGGTGAGGTAAAGGTGAGGTAAATTACAAGGGGTTCCTTGGGAATGATTTAAAAAGCCAGCAACCTATCCTAGAATGTGAGCACTTTCTTGCAGAGCTACCTCACTAAACACCACACTGCTCTATAATAGATGGTAATGACGTGATCCTGTCTTTGATTTGTCAACATGGCAGAGCAGCCTGACTGGAACGCTTCACAATGTGTAGTATATGCAAGTGCCAGAATGTAGTGTATAGTGACGCTAGGTAGCTCAGCAAGTGGTGGCAACCAGTCCTGCTCTCGTGGCTGGCTGGTGGCCATATAAAATCATTCATGGAGAACTTAAACATATGACAAAAATGGGATGTGAACCCACCCTAAGTTATGTGTGCAGTAAGATTGAGGCAGTGGCAGGCAGAATGAGACCTTTTCCATGCTGATTCAGACACCGGAAAAGCGTGACAAAAGCTCCATGTGAACATACCCTAAAAGGGACAGTATGAGAAGAGTCATCTCAATTTGCAAAGTTATTATTAGATATTATATACACAAATAATATTTTGCATGGCTTTTGAGTTGGGGCTCTGTACTTCATCACTTTCTGGAGACTGTAATAGTCTGTGACATTTCTCTGCCAATTGATTCACAGAGACTTTCCGTGTATAGAATGAAAACAGCTCATGAGCTCACTCTATACACACCTTATGTACCTTAGGCTTACAGTTATGCCCAGGTGCGCAAAGGGGTTTAAAACCCTGAAAAACTATTGGGGATAGTTGGGCTTGGTGTGTGAATAAAAAAAAAAAAAAAAAAAACACTAACCTAGTCTGGTCTCCCTTCCTGCCACTTCCACTCACTGTCTAGCTGCAAGTGTAACATGCCAGCTCCCTGGTTCAGTGATCACTTGCCTTCCTGCATACATCACTACTGAGGCCATTGATTGGCCAGTAGTAATAACTTGCAGGGAGATGACACTTCACATTTGGAGCCACACTGCAGCAGCCAGAATGAAAAGACAAGTTAAGTGTTTTTTCTTTAATTCATCAATCATGCCTAGCTATTCCCATTTTTATTGTCAGGGTCTCGGACTAGCACTTCCACAACACTTTTTTATTCTCAGAAAATTTTGAAACTACATAAACTGTTATGAAGGTAATTTTCTTACCAGTGACTGTATTTGTTAGTTATGACCGCCCCTTCTGATACTTAGCTGTGTCATGGGACCAACACTCTGCCTCTCCAACTGACACAGGACAGGAAGTCAGTTCTCTGTTTATTCCTATGAGACTTAAGGCTCCCATTTGAATACACAAGAGAAGCCGGCATCCTGCCCACACATAAGATGATCTTATTTGGAGAGTCAAAGTGTTGGTCACATGACACAGCTGAGAATCAGAAGGGAGGTTATAGCTCACAAATGCACTCACCAACAATACCTTCACTACAGTTTGCATCATGTACCTTTCTAACAGGTCAGAGAATAAACATTTTTATGGGAGTGCTCTGGATAGATCATCAGCATCTCATCGGTGGGGGTCCCAGACTCGAGGCCCCCATGATCAGTTGTTTGAAAAGTCGGCGGAGCTACAGGAGCGCTTCGGCCTTCTCTCTCTTTACCGCAGGCCCAGTGACGTCACGACTAGTATCACTGGCCTGGGCGGGGCTAAGCTCTGTTCACTTGAATGAAGCTTAGCCACACCCAGGCCATTGATACTAGTTGTGATGTCACTGGGCCTGAGGGAAACAGAGAGCAGGCCGTGGTTCTCCTGCAGCGCCACTGCCTTCTAAAACAGCTGATCGGCAGAGGTTCCGGGTGTTGGACTCCTTCCATCAGATTCTGATGAACTATCCAGATGATACATCATCATTTAAAAAGAACTTCAGAACCCCTTTAAGTATACTCATTTACTGCTGCACAGGCAAATTCTAATGATTATATAATTTTTTGAGTTCCTTTATCTACACATTGGAAAGTGCGCAGATATCAATGCATAATTGTAATGTCAAAAATAATTGTCACTATGCTACTGGATTAACATATAAATGCTTGCTTTACAAGTTTTTTCCATACATCTCCCCAACGGCACCAGCTGGAGGTCATCCTGCCTTCCAATCTGGAGACCGACAGCAGCAGAGGAATCGCCTGTGTTTTTTGTTTCAGAGTTGCACAGCCTGTTGGTTTGTATGCCCTGAGCCTAGCTCAGGTGGGCTGTTGCATAGTACGGGAGGCCTAGGAGCAGCAGTGTGTTTCCTACTTTGTGTTTCTGCATAAGTCCTGTGGAGACGGGCAGCACCGGGCTTAGCCACAACTTGGGTGAAGAGTTCTGCAGGAAGGATCTCTTGGTTTGGGAAATCTGGGGCCAAAATTCTCTATTCCTTGACAGCATGAAGGTGCGCTACTGGCCACGTCCTGTCATCACATGGTGTGTGGTGTGATGGAGCAATCATGCGACTCCCCATAACCCAGAAGTCATGAGTACAAACCGGACATATAGCAGGAAAACATGAGGAGGCCTGGCAAGTTGGTGTTCTGGGTCAGCAGTCGCCATGTCTCTCTGCTCCGATGCAGAGTGCCAACAAGAGTGTGGATCTTCCTAGGGCCCTCAGTCTGGTAAGCGTTTTCCTCCTCTTTTTTACTTGGGCCTAAGCACTCGGAGAAAGTGGTGACGACCAGTGGGAGTTCTTTTTCTTTTTTGCTATCTTAGGTGGAGGCGCTCCTCTTTTCTCAAAATTGCAGGCGCTTAGGAAGTATTATTTGTCCTTCAGGGCAAAGCTTCCAAGTAAATCTGGAGAACCTTCACTACAATATGCTCTTTGTAGAAAACTATTCGCATCGTCCTATAAAAAGCAGTTATGCATTAATTGTACACAGAAAGTGGTTTTAGAAGAAGTTCCTTCTATGATTGATAAACTTAGATCCCTTGTTAAGGAAGAAGTAAGCTGAGCAATAGACACAAAGCTTATGTGGCTTGTCACAAAAACTGTCTACCTCTAAAACGGAACCTCAGATCTGAATAGATGAGGACTTAGATGAAATATCATATGATTCTAAATCTGCTTCCTCTGAAGATGACTCAGGACAGCCTCTATGTGCTATAGAAGAAACTGAATCTCTTTTAAAAACAATATGTGCTACCATTAACATTGAAGAAGTTAAGGAGACGCATTCAAATCAAGATCAGTTATTCAGCGGTTTTGGGGATAAGAAGAGTCTTCCGTGTGCATGAGAGTATAAAAAAAATTAATTAATGAATGGAAGGATCCTGAAAGAAGTACTGGGATTTCAAAGTTCTTCTAAAGAAAATAGAAGGTACTTCGAGAAGATTAAAAAAATTACATCACCGCCAAGAAAAAAATATCTTCTTCCCCCTGGATTCTGGCAGTAATTTGATCCTGATACAAAATAGTATTTGACGCCTTTCCACCAGAGACATTCATGATAAACAAAAACTTAATACAAGGAAAACAGCAACTTCTAGAAACACAGATTTTGCTCCTCTTACAGAAAAATTTTCTAATACAGGTTTCCGCACAACAAGAGGGGAAAGGATTTTATTTCCCTGTATTCCTGGTGAAGAAGCCGAATGGAGCCTACAGGGCAATAATCATCTTAAAACATTTGAACAAAAATGTAAACTACAAGAATTTCGAGATGGAAATGATCAGATGAACGATAAATCTGCTTACAAGGGACTGTCTCATGGTAACATTAGATCTAGCAGATGCTTATTATCACGTTCTGATTCACGAAGATCAGAAGTATCTAAGAATAGCCATCTACATGTAGGGTCATCTTTATCATCTGCAGTTTCAGTTCCTTCCCTTCAGCCTCTCCTCGGCTCCAAGAATTTTTACGAAGATCATTGCAGAGCCATCTCCATCAGCAGGGAATATTATTCATCCCTTACCTTGACGACTTTCTAATAGCAGTCCAATCAGAACATGTTCTTCGGGACCAGGTAATCAAAGTGAAACAGTTTTTGGAGTCTAGGGGTGGTTGATAAATGTAGAAAAGTCAGATCTCCACCCATGCAGGCAGAAGAACCGTTAAGATGTCATAATCTAGTATTATTTCTAATCTACCTCAGGGAAAGAATCAAACTCTGGTTGAGAAGGTAAAAATGTTTATAGAGAGAAGAAGGGTTTCTATAAGAGACAACATAACTATTCTCGGTCTACTAACTGCGACCATCCCAGCAGTCAAGTGGGCACAGGCACATGTCAGAATTCTTCAATCTTTTCTGCTGTCGTCATGGGACAAGAGTCAATTTTCTCTGGACAAAAAGATGATCCCTCCTCAATCCATAAAATACTCCCTGTGGTATTGTCTGATACAGAAAAACTTAGACCAGAGAGATCCATGGCGTCAAAACAAATCATATGATCATAACCACGGATGCAAGCGGGTCAGGTTGGGGAGCTCATTGCGCACATCAGGTGATTTGGGGCTCCTGGAATCAGGCCATGGCTCTATCATCAAACGTAAAAGAACTAAATGCAGTCCTGAAAGCTCTAAAAGGTTTTCTTCCAAATCTTCCAAAAATTTGAAATCAAAACGTAAAAATTACATCAGACAATGTAACAACAGTTGCGTATATCAACAAGCAGGGAGGAACAAGGAGCAAAATGCTGTCCTTGGTGGCAGCCCAGATCTTCAGGTTAGCCAAAATTCATTCATTGATGTTATCAATCTCAGAAGTTCACTTAAAAGGGGAACAGAATTTACTAGCAGACTTCTTGAACAGACAGACCCTCAAGGAAGGAAAATGGCCACTAACAAAACTATATTCAATCAGATATGCATAAATGGGGGATTCCAGTGTTGGATCTTTTTACGTCAAAAACCAACTAAAGAGTAGATCTGTTCTGTTCCCTATCACATCAGGACGATCCTTTCATGGTGGATGCCCTCTTAGCACATTGGCCACTTTGTACACTTTCCCTACACTATCTCTCATCCTAAGAACATTAGCAAAAGTAGCAGAGGAGAACAGCCATGTGATTGTACTGGCCCAAGAGAGCTTGGTTTCCGTTGCTTTTCCAATTGTCGAAAGGAAACTATTGGCATCTCTCTCAAGTACCAGATCTGTTACTACAAGGTCCTGCAGTACATCCAAATATTCCACATCTAAAGCTATCTGCTTGGATTCTGAACAAGCCATCCTAAAAAGAAGAGGCCTTTCTGATCCAGTAATTACTACTGTATTAAGGAGTAGAAAGATGTTTTTAATTTTCAGATGGTTTCAGGGATCCTTCCATGGCCCCGGAAGTAAGGATTATTTTGGATTTCCTTCACAGCCTTCTTGGGATTTAAGGTAGCAGAAGTAGACCTAGGTTTAAAAAAGGTTTAATAAAGGCGCTTCTAGAATAAGACCACCTTGGGATCTTAATCTGGTTCTGGCAGGATTAATAGATAATCCATTTGAAACGATCAGTGAGATTCCCCTAAAATTACTCTTTTTTTTTTTTTAAACTGCCTTTTTAGTTGCCATTACTACGGAAACATAAACCCCCCCCAAAATCATAAACCATAAAAAAAAAAAAAAATCCACATATCAGGACATTACATAATAGTTGGGGCCACCACACTGTGTCATGTGTGGTTCACTTTTACTCACGACCTTCCAGTGATATGAGAGGAAAGGGGTTTCAGGGGGTGCAGATAGCTCAGTAATTGTTGACTATGATGTTGCCTTGGGTCATGGACACCAGCTAACCCTCCAATATCCCTAATACTCTCACTGCATACAGGCAGAGCACCCGCCCCGAAAGGGGCGATCCCACCTCTCAGTGGCTAAACCCTCACTATTTACTACCATGTCCCTCTTAGGTGTCCGGGTGCATTTCCCCGACCAAGTGTCCGTCACCCCAAAAAAAGTAATAAAATGTGATCAAAAAGTCACACACCAAAATTGTATCAATAAAAACTACAGATTGTCCCCCCAAAAATCAGCCCCCATTCAGCTCTGCAGGTATACCGGTAACTAATAGGTAATGGGGGTCAGAATATGATGATGTCAAAGTTTACATTTATTTTTACACTATTGAGACATATATAACCTATACATATGTGGTATCCGTGTAATCGTACTGACCCAGAGAATGAAGGGCACAGGTCAGTTTTGCCACAAACAGAACTCTGTGAAAACAAAACCCGTAAAACGGTGGTGGAATTGCGGTTTCCACCCCATTTGGAATTTTTTTTCCCTCTTCCCACTACATTGTATGCCATATTAAATGGTGGCATTAGAAAGTACAACGATTAATGATCTTGTAGAAGGCTTGCACAGTAAAATATACATTTTTGCAGATGACACTAAACTGTGTAAAGTAATTAACACGGAAGAGGACAGTACACTGGTTAACACTGACATGGAAAAGGACCTAGGAGTTTTGGTGAACCGCAAACTAAGCTGTAGAAACCAATGTCAGGCAACTGCTGCCAAGGCCAATAAGATAATGGGTTGCATCAAAAGGGGCATAGATGCCCATGATGAGAACAGTCCTGCCACCTTACAAATCACTAGTCAGACCACACATGGAGCACTGTGTACAGTTCTAGGCTCCTGTGAACAAGGCAGATATAGCAGAGCTGGAAAAGGGTTCAGAGGAGGGCAACTAAAGTAATAACTGGAATGGGTGGACTACACTACCCTGAAGGATTATCAAAATTAGGGTTATTCACTTTAGAAAAAAGACAACTGAGGGGTGATCTAATAACTATGTATAAATATATCAGGGGTCCGTACAGAGATCTCCCATCATCTATTTATCCCCAGGACTGTGACGAGGGGACATCCTCTGCGTCTGGGGACATCCTCTGCGTCTGGAGGAAAGAAGGTTTGTACACAAACATAGAAGAGGATTCTTTACGGTAAGAGCAGTGAGACAATGGAACTTTCTGCCTGAGGAGGTGGTGATGGTGAGTACAATAAAGGAATTCAAGAGGGGCCTGGATGTATTCCTGGAATGTAATAATATTACAGGCTATAGCTACTAGAGATGGGTCGTTGATCCAGGGAGTACTTCTTTCCTCTGGATCAACTAGCAGGATGACAGGCGGAACTGGATGGACAGATGTCTTTTTTCGGCCTTATGTACTATGTTACTATGTAGTCCCACACTAGAGGATTTCGCTATAAATCCTCCAGCTGGTGCCATTGGGGAAGCGTATGGAAAATATGAAAATTACTCTTACCGGTAATTGGATTTTCCATATAGCCTCCACAATGGCACTGGTATTTCACACCCTTTTTTTGTTTGTTTAATTTGCCTGCATGGTATAAACTTTGGTTGCTATGTATATATTTATATAAAAGTTTTTGTTGTACTGCATCGATTTTGTGTCCTAGTCTACTAACTGGCGAAGGTAAAGGGGAGGGGCCTTTTAACTCAATTGGTCTCCAAGTTGTTTCCTGTCCCTGAAGAGCAGGATAACCTCCAGCTGGTGCCAAAAATCCGATTAAAGGTAAGAGAAATTTTCATCTTTCTCCTAAGGTACTGTATTTGATGTAATATTTATTTCTATCTTCAGGTACTGGTGGCTGAAGATATCTGCACTGGCAGAGAAGGAAGATTGGGAAGAGTTGGAGAATTTTTCAAAAACTAAAAAATCCCCAATAGGGTACCTAGTAAGTTTTTTTTATTTTTAATTTTTTTTAATCTAAAGTTTTTATATCTTTTATTTTTATTTTATTCATCAATGTCCTGTTTAAAAAAATTGTCCTGTCTAAAAAAAATTGTCCTGTCTAAAAAAAAAAGCACACTGCCCAAACATTTCTACGGGGCTATGCAGTGTGAAAAACACAAAATGGACATTGAAGGGATCCGGATTTTGTGGATTTGTTGTTTGCAGACCTAAATATAAAGAAGTGCAAGCAGTTTTCATCATTCAGTAATATTGCCTTCTTTAGACACCTGACAATCCCTAAACTTGGTCCCATTGGTGGAGCTCACACCTTTTGGACGTTTATGGCATATCTTGATAATATGGAAATATGCCTTTAAATAACCATGAATGTGCTCAGTTTGATAAATTTGCCGCAAACTATGCAAATGCAGACTCATGGAATACTGACCAGATATTACCCCTCATGATAGATTAACCCCTGTGTTCACTTGGGCAAAATCTACCACCTATTTAGCACGGAAAACTGATGTTTTCCACTGTATAAGGGCTCTTCCACATGACCATATGTTTTGTCATTTTTTGCGGATCACATGCGGACCCATTAATTTTTGTGGGGCTACAAAAGATGCAGACAGCACTCCATCAATGTCCATGTGCTGTCTGCATCTGCACATCCGATCTGCGCCCCTCCAAAAAAGAACATTTCCTATTTTTGTCCATTTTGCGGCAAGGAAAGGCCATTTCTATTGAAGTGAAGAAAATGGGAGCATGCACATAGCCGGGATCTGTGTTTTGCAGATCTGCAACGGATATGGTTGTGTGCTTGAGACCTAATCCACATCAGAATGCCATCAACAGCTTTCGATTGACTGCAGTGTAAAAAACATTTTTTGCCATGTGCACACCTTTCGCATGACCATGTATTTTTTTCAACAGCTGATTTGAAAAACATATTTACTTCTTTCACAATTTTACTTCTCTGAAACATATTTAATGGTGGTTTTCTATAGAAGTGTATAGGGAAGCAGATAAACCTCACTCAAAAATTCTTCTAAGTCCTCATGCACACGACCGTATGTATTTTGCGGTCCGCAAAAAACAGATCCACAAAATTCTAGTGCCGTGGAATGACTAATTTTGCTGCCTGAACCATATACTTTAGAAGTGAGTTCTTATTATGTTAAAGGCCCCTTTCACACGGGCGAGTTTTCCGCGCTGGTGCAAATGCGTGAGGAGGATGCATTGCACCCACACTGAATCCGGACCCATTCATTTCTTTGGGGCTGTGCACATGAGCGGTGATTTTCATGCATCACTTCTGCGTTGCGTGAAAATCGCAGCATGCTCTATATTGTGCGTTTTTCACGCAACACAGGCCCCATAGAAGTGAATGGGACTGCGGGAAAATTGCAAGCATCCGCAAGCAAGTGCGGATGCGTTGCGATTTTTCCGCATGGTTGCTTAGCAACGGGACCCGATCTTTATTATTTTCCCTTATAGCATGGTTATAAGGGGAAATAATAGCATTCTTAATAAAGAATGCATAGTAAAATGAAGTGGAAGGGGTTAAAAATAATAAAAGTTAACTTACCTTAGCCACTTGATCGCGTAGTTGCGATCTGTCCTCTCTTTCCCAGCATCAGCTAAGATCTAAAGGACCTGTGATGACGTCACATCACATGGTCCAATCACATGGTCCATCTTACCATGGTGATGGACCATTTGATTGGACCATGTGATGTGACGTCATCACAGGTCCTTTAGTTATTAGCTGATGCAGGGAAAGAGAGGACAGATCGCAACTACGCGATCAAGTGGCTAAGGTAAGTTAACTTTTATTATTTTTAACCCCTTTATCTTCATTTTACTCTGCATTCTTTATTAAGAATGCTATTATTTCCCCTTATAACCATGTTATAAGGGAAAATAATCAATTCTCCAGAAGATCCGAAACCGGACTAACTCTCCTAATATTATGCTTCTGGAAGCCCCCATTACTGCACAATTTTAACGTTTATAATATGCTAATTAGCCTCTAGGAGCAGGGGGGGTGATTGCTCCTGCTCCTAGAAGCTCCGTTCGCCCACCTGAAGTCACGCCCTGCCGTCCTTGATAAACAGGGCCAGCGTTAGTTAAATCTGTTGACAGAAACCCTTTAAGGTCAAGCACAAGCAATAGGAGAGATTCAGGGGAGTTCGGAATAGGAATGCCTGTCACTTCTTGGATTGTCTTGTGTACAGGGCCCAAAAAGGGGCGTAGGACAGCACAGTGAAGAGCTTTGATGTAAGAGTAATTTGTATATGACGGATATATTTCTAAGTATCGCTGACGGAATCATGCATAATTGTTCGAATGCCGACAGGCTCCGTGTCAGTGTGTGGGTCATGCGTATAGAAAAGTAGAAATGCTGGAGTTGTAGGTATTCAAAAGAGTTTTGTGCTGTTGGGTTGGGAATCTCTAACAGTAGACAAAAGTTTCAGGGAGGTTCCCGAAAGGACATGAGTGGGCATATTGTTGTGCCTTGGAGAAAATAAGAATAAGAAGAGGAGTGCCCGGGGAGAAATGTTCGTGGAGGCAAGCCACAAGAGAGCAAACAAGGAAAATGGGTATCCCTAGCGATAAGTGATTCCACGGTCCCGGTGGAGGTCTAGTAGAGGACATAGGGCAGCCCGCTCTGACAGAGTGTGATGAGAAATGTCTTGCAGCAGCGTGATGGGGGGTCCCTTCATGAGACAAAGGAGATTATTGTCAAGCTTTGTTCAGGATCTGCTCTTTGATTGTGTAGAAATAGATTCTAAAAATGACATCACTTAGGTCAAGCCTCATCTGTATTATGAGGCCTGAGGAGATGATGGGCTCTGTCAATCTCTATGGGAGTACCTGGCGGGTGACCCAAGATGTTGAATATTCCTACAATCATGTGCAGTAAGTCAGTCATGGCTACTGACTCTGAGAGACCTCTGATCCGTATATTGCTGCGGCAACTGCGGTTCTGTATATCATCCAAGTATTGTTGTAGGACAAAGAGTTGGGCTTCATGAGTTTGGCTCTTATCTTGTAGAGCTTTGATAGCCGCGTGACAGAGTTCACTCTTGTGTCAATTACTGCTAGCTCAGAGTGGATCTGGGAGAATTCCTGTTTGCATTCTCATATGATGTTAGTAGCAAAACTGGAGAGGTCTGCCTTAGAGGGTAGAGAGAAGATGAGGGTATGTAAATCTGCCATGGTCGGCGGTCTAGAATCCTCATCAAATAAATTTGTGGAGGATGAAAGTCTGAGAGGAGTGCAAGGGAGACCCCTGGGGAGATATGGCTGTGAGATCGGTTATGTTCCTGGGGCCAGGGGGTGCCATTTCAGGTGCCTGTGGATCGGAGCATCCCATGAAGATCAAGTGGACCAGTTCGGGGATGCTGCCAGGGAGGGTCCCAAGGAGTGAGAGGATGAGAAAAGGGGTTCTTGTGCAGTAGTTGAAGAGAGTAAATGTTGAGCAGACATATTGGGGGACCGACGTTGGTGGTCCAGAGGTTTCTGAAAGGGGGGACCAGAGCCTAGCAGTGGCTGGTCACAGGAGGGCCCAGGTTGGGTATCTGGGGCATTTAGCACCGTAGGTGGGGGCCCTCTGGGCCAAAAAAGGATGGGCTGAGGGCCTCAGAGCAAAGTCCATATGGCTGACGGGACCAGTAGCTGCTGCTAGTGGAGATAGTAGAAGGGAGGTGAGCCCCCTGGACGGACCTGTGGTGCTGCGGTCCAGTGTGGGGTCCAGCAGAGGCTCCGGCGGATGCAAGGAGGTGAGACCAGAGTGCGCACGCTGGGAGTACGATTGCAATGGCGGCAGAGAGGCCCGGTCAGACTGGAGTTACTCATGGTGCTCGGCAGGGGAGTGCACTAAGGCTGAGCGGCACCCTTGGAGCTGTAGGGAAGGGCTCCTAGGCGCAGCAGGTAGCGATTCAGCAGGGAGCGGTCATACAGGGCTGGGCCCGGGGAGATGGATAGCCGGGCAAAGAAGTGAGGGAGATCTCCTTGAGAGGATGCCAGGGGAGCCGATGGTCGGGCTCTACCCTTTTTGATTGTTTTGCCCATCAGGAGTGGTGGGTATGAGGAAAAATTCGCCAGGGATGTAGCAGAGCTCCTAGAGAGCGCGTCCTCACTCTTTTATAGCTGGCCACGCAACTCTACAAGCTCACTTTTTGATTCTTGGGTCATTTTCATATTGTGAAGGAGATCAACCCTATTTGCTGCAAGTTACACCTTCCACCTTCTCTGCATATTCCCAACTCCTTGCATATCACACTTGTTTAACCACAGGTGCTCAACAGCAATTCCAGAACTTCAGTCTCTGCTCACACTCCATTTGGTCCTGAAGATGAGTTTGAGGTAAAGAGTATCCTTGATATCAAGAAGTTTGGGAAACCTGACAAAATACTGCAGTCCTTATCATAGAATTAGACCTACTGTCTGGAATAAAGAGGAGAAGGCATAAAGGGGATACTATGATACCTGCACCCAGTGACCGCTGGCATCTCCCCTTTCCCGCACACGGCGGCCAGAGTACTTCTCTCCATGTTACCCCATGCTGTGCTCTATTGCAGGCAGTTACTGCCAGCTTTCTAATGCGTGCACGCTTACACTTTGATTTGGTCAGTAATTTCTATCAGTGATTGTGAGCCAAAACCAACACAGATAATAATAATGACCTAGTTTTGGGGCTCACAGTCACTGATGGAAATCACTGAGGTGTAAACCGGGCCTTAGGATGTGCGTGCTCTCCTCTGTTCTTAAAGGGCCAGTATGTGTATGGGCTAATCTGTCTATCCGAAGGCAATGTTCCCTTGTGTATATAGGGTGCCTTTCTCTATTAGAAAGTTCCTGAGGTATAGGTTGCTAACTTGTCTAATTCTGCAAAGGTGTACGTTATTGCATTGTTCTGACTTCTCTTGCCCCCTCGGCCTTTTTATAGGATTGACCCTTTGCTGCCTTTCCTAAACACTGCCAAATCACTATATTGGCATGTGCCGCCTACCCTGATCTATTGAAGACTACCTTATTGCACAAACTCTGCCTGTCTTGATCTTCGCTTGTTCACTGACCATGCTTTTACCTATTCATGCACTGGTGTCTATAGACCCAAATGGGTCATCAGCCTCTTAACAGAGACTACTCTTAGAGGTAGCAGCTTGGCAGCCCCTGCTCTAAGGTTGAGATTCCTGTACAGGGGTGAAAACCAGGGTGTTTAGTAGGCACAGTCAGCAGGTCTGCTCTGCTGTGTTACATTAACACTGCACTGATGAAACTTAAAGTTGAAGCCCATTGCTGCAAAAAAGCCAAACCCTTAACTGATTTTTTTTTTTTTAAGCCATATGTTGAAATATGTATGAAGCAGCGAAACAAAGTTGAAGCGAAGAAGTACATTGCACGTGTGAGCCCTGAGCAAAGAGTAAAGGCATTTCTTTTAGTTGGGTAAGATTGTGTTAAATTTATATTGCATATATTTTATTTATGAAAGAAGATGTTTAATGCACTATTAAAATCAAATATAAAGCACCGTAAAAGTATGAAGCTAGAAAAAGAGAGACATATTGTTGCGATCTTGTCATGGGGTTGGGGGGTCGCCCATAACAGACTTCACAGACTCCAATGGTTAAAAAATCCAAATTACAGTTTATTTTGTACATAACAGTAAACCCGGCAGCCAAAGTTATGCAGTCATTTTGAAACAAGTTCACAGGAACATAAACCTAAAACAAAACAATTTCCCATTTGGGCACTAACTATACTGAAGTTCACCTCACCTAGGTACTTCAATACAAACAGTTGAATCAAGCTTTGCCCAGCCCACAGGTCATGCAGCCTGTAGACACTGACACTAAATGAGCATTTCAGCCCTGTATTTATAGAAACAGTAATAAGCCCCATAGCTTTAGCTGGGTTTGCCTCAGGCTAGTGGAAAGTGGTGTACTGGAGTGGGGAGGGAAGGGGAAGTCCCACTATCAACACCTATCTGCCATTCCTTAAAAATCCAGCCCATAAAACGCTTTAAAGTAAAGTGTCTCAGCAGACTACATACACTTTGCTGAAACAACTCAGCTTTTCTGGATCTACACCCCCTTCAGTACTTTCTTAGACACCGTGTTACAATATTATATATAGTATGATATTATAATACATATATCATAATAGCTCTTCAGAGCTCCCTTTTCTTGAAATTAATAGAGGTGGTTTTGTGTTTTTTTGTTTTTTTTAACTAGCCATATGAGTAAAAATGTGTTATTGTTGGTTAGTGAGTTATTACCATATTTTTCAGACTATAATACATACTTTTCTTCACAAAAAATGGGTATGGGGGAGTGGAACTATATGAAAGTGGTCATTAACATACAGGAGGAACGAGGAGGTGAGGGGTGGCTGAACTCACCTTCCCTGGGTCCCGCTGTGGTGTTCTGGCTTCGCACAGCGGCAGAACATAGTGCACGTAGGCGTGCCCTATGACCTGATGCTATGCGTCGTCAGGTCACAGTACACAGCTGGACCCAGAAGAAGTGATGTAGCAGTTAGGCCTGGCTCTATGGCGCCATCTGGAGCAAGTGAGGTAAGTTATTTTTTTTTTTTTTAACGTCTGATCTGAGGTCTGATCGGGGTCCGATCTAAGGCTGATGGGGGGAAGGAGGTCCGATCTGAGGCTGAGTGGGACTGGGGGTGCAATGTGAGGCTGAGGCTATTTGGGTCTGATCTGAGTTGCATGGGGGCTGGGTGATCTAATGGGAGGCTGATGGAGGCTGGGGGGTCTGATGGGGTTCGGATCTGAGGCAGATGGAGGCTGGGGGTCTTATTTTGTGGTCTAATCTGAGGTCTGATGAAGAATGGGGGTATGATATAGTGGTCTGATGAGGATTGGGGTCCTGATAATGGTCTGATCTGAAGTCTGATGAAGAACGGGGATCTGATTTGGGGGTTGATCTGAAGTCTTATGGAAAATATTTTTATTTTCCTCCTCCAAATAGGTGCGTCTTATAGTCCAAAAATACGGTAGTTTATTGTGTTTAAGTGTCGGGCCAGTTTCTTGAGCTTCGGTAGGTGTATCACAGAATAAATCATAAGATATAATTTATTTATGCTTTAACACCCCAATAGTCGCATTAAAATTGAAAAACCTGGGGCTGTGGCCTGCACTTGACATGGCCGGTTGCAGATTCCGAGCACTCTGGAGCTGATACAGCTATCCTTGCCTCATCCTGCACCCACTACCAGAATCTTCTGTGTCTTCCTGACCAGTTACCTCCTGACGCACCGTAGCTACTTAATCTGCCTTCAGGTTCATAACTTTGTGGGGAAAGTGAGCCGTATTTTAGTACTAGTTTTTAACATTTTATTTTCCTTCTCCAGTGTGTTGCACAGTTGATTAATTAGTGTGTGGCTTTCTAATTCGGAAAAGCTAAATAGCAAGTCTTGAGGCCAGCTCAGTCCTTATGAATCCAGAGGAGAACTGCAGTCTGGTTTGAAGTTGTTTGGCAGCAGCGCCTATACAAGCAGGCAAACAACGCAAGTTTGTGAGCGTTCTCGTGTTTGATTTCTAGTGTGTGTTTGTATTAAGTGCAAGACTTTAGATTAAGTGGCTTGAGATTCAGGGACTTTAGGAGAGGCCTACAGTAAGTCAATTGATTTTAATTGCACTGTGTTATTGTATTTTTTCTTTCTTTTCTTGTGTAATGCCCATTAGTATGTGTTCCATTATTGACAACGTAGTCCAGTGCACATCTTGTCAAATGTATGCAGTCCTGGAACAGCCATTTGAGGGTGCATTTCTTTGTTCAAAATGTGTGCAAATTGCAGTTTGGAATTGCACATTGTATCTCTAAACAAGCGGGTTTCGATACTGAGCAGCGTTTGCAATTTGGAAAAAAGTTTGCTGCTCACTGAGCAGGCACCCAATGGGGTAGATGCGGGAGAGGGTGGTAGCATGGAGGCTCAAGAAAGTGAGGTAGGTAGCTGGATAACAGTTAGAAAGTGGGGTAAAGCAAAGGGTGCCAGGGAGGTTAGCCGGATCTGACATACCCCAACAAGTTTGCAAGGTTAGCAGATGAGGGAGATTTCAGTTCAGGGATAGCACTGCTGCAGCAAGAATCTTCCTCTGCCATTCAGGGGAATGTTCGCTCCAGTAAGCAGGGGTCAGGAGAGCAGGGCAGGCCAAACAGATGCTGGTAATGGGAGACTCTATTTTAGGGGCACATATAGGGCGATCTGTCACAAAGACCAGGATCTTCGAAACATTGTGTTATCTTCCTAGCGCTTGAGTTCAATAAATCGTGGATTTGTTGACAGATAACTGGGAGGAGCTGGCGAAGATCCAGCGGTCATAGTCCATATTGGAACTATTGACAAAGTTAGAGGTAGGTGGAGCATCCTTAAAAATTATTTTAGGGATTTAGGTCACAAGCTTAGGGTAAGGTAATGTTTTCCGAAATACTACCTGTATCACAAGCCATACCAGAAGAGCAGCAGGAGATTAGGAAGGTTAACAAGTGGCTCAAGTACTGGTGTACGAAGGAGGGGTTTGGGTTCCTGGAGAACTGGTCCAATTCTCTGACGGCTACAGGCTCTATCGTAGGGACGGGCTGCACCTTAATGGGGAAGGTTCAACTGTTTTAGGAGAGAAGATGGCTAAAAGGTTGGAAGAATGTTTAAACTAGGGATTGGGGGGAGAGTAATTCCTATATAGGAGGGGAAGATAGTGCAGATAGAGACCTGGGACGAGGTGAGGAAAGTGGGGGATGAGTGGAAGGAGGGAGTAGAACAGTTCATAAATAAAGATGTAGGGTTAAAAATATACAAAAATCTCTTAATTGTAGGTATACTAATGCCAGAAACCTAATATAACTGGTAAACTGGAAGTTTTAATGTCTGCTGAGAACTATGACATAGTGGGAATAACTGAGACATGACTGGATGATAGCTGTGACTGGGTGGTTATCGTACAGGGTTACAGTCTGTTTACGAAGGTTCGTTAACTGCCTGCCGACCGCCTAACACAGGGCTGTGTCCAGGCGGCAGGCTTGTTCCTCCTTGACGCGGCAGCGCATCATCTCGCGAGAGGCGAGATTTGCTGTGAACGTGCGCGCACAGCACATCACGTCTCGGAAGTTATACTACAGCCTGCCAGCGATGATCTAAAATAAAAGATCTAAAATAAAAAGCATCAAACAGTTATATTAGACGCTGTTTTATTGACAGCGTCTGATATACCTGCTACCTGGTCCTCTGGTGGTCCCATTTGCTGGGATCGACCACCAGAGGACCAGGTAGCTATGTAAAGTAGCACCACACTACACTAACCCCTGTCACTTATTAACCCAATGTTAACCCCTGATCACCCCACCTAGACTCCCTGATCATCCCCCTGTCACTGATCACCCCCCTGTAAGACTCCATTCACATGTCCATATGTGTTTTGCGGATCCACGTATCCGCGTGCGCAAACACGGACACTGGCAAAGTGCTTTCCGCATTTTGCAGATCCGCACATTGCCAGAACTATTCAGAAAATGCCTTTTCTTGTCCGCAATTGCGGACAAGAATAGGACATGTTCTATATTTTTGCAGAATGCAAGTGCAGACCTGGAAGTGCGGATCCGCATTTCCGGATCCAAGCGGGACAAAGCCTGTCCCCATAGAAATGAATGGGTCCGCTATTCCGTTCCGCAAACAGAATTGCGGACGTGTGAATGGGGCATAAAGGTCCCTTATCACTGCCAGTTAGTTAGCTACTTGTTAGGTAGTTAGTGCCCAGCCCACCGCACCGCAGTCACTGATTTTGGCAGAGATTTTTTCATCCACATTGATCGATGCGAATGAAAAAATCTGTGCCGTTCATTTTTTTTTTTTTTCAGCCCAGAGGCTGAACGGAAAAAAAAAATCTCATTACCCGTATGCTCAATATAAGGAGAATAGCAGAAACTCCTAATGCTGGCCATACGTGTAATGATTGCGGAGACCCTCAAATGCCAGGGCAGTACAAACACCCCACATGGGACCCCATTTTAGAAAGAAGACAGCCCAAGGTATTCCGTGAGGGGTATGGTGAGTTCATGTAAAATTTTATTTTTTGTCACAAGTTAGTGGAATATGAGACTTTGTAAAAAAAAAATATATATATATCAATATCCGCTAACTTGTGCCAAAAATCTTTTTTTTTCTGTGAACTCGCCATGCCCCTCACAGAATACCTTGGGGTGTCTTCTTTCCAAAATGGGGTCACATGTGGGGTATTTATACTGCCCTAGCATTTTAGGGGTCCTAAAGCGTGAGAAACCAAATGCGTAAAAATGCCCTGTGAAATCCTAAAGGTACTCATTGGAATTTGGGCCCCTTTGCGCTCCCAGGCTGCAAAAAATTGTCACATATGTGGTATTGCCGTACTCAGGAGAAGTAGGGCAATGTGTTTTGGGGTGTATTTTTACATATACCCATGCTGGGTGTGAGAAATATCTCTGTAAATGACAACTTTTTACATTTTTTTATACAAAGTTATCAGTTTACAGAGATATTTCTCTCACCCAAAATGGGTATATGTAAAAATACACCCCAAAACACATTGCCCTACTTCTCCTGAGTACGGAAATACCACATGAGTGACACCTTTTTGCAGCCTGGGTGCGCAAAGGGGTCCAAATTCCAACGAGTACCTTTAGGTTTTACAAGGTTGCTCACAATTTAGCCCCGCCCAAAATGCCAGAACAGTAAACACACCCCACAAATGACCCCATTTCGGAAAGTAGACACCCCAAGGTATTCACTGAGGGGCATATTGAGTCCGTGGGAGATTTTATTTTATTTTTGCCAGAAGTTAGCAGAAATGGAAACTTTATTATTATTTTTTTTTCCTCAGAAAGTGTCATTTTCTGCTAACTTGTGAAAAAAAATGAAATGATACATGAACTCATCATGCCCCTCCGCGAATACTTTGGGGTGTCTTCTTTCTAAAATTGTGTCATTTGGGGCGTATTTATACTATCCTGGCATTCTAGCACCTGAAGAAACATGACAGGTGCTCAGAAAGTCAGTGCTGCTTCAAAATGTGGAAATTCACTTTTTTGCACCATAGTTTGTAAACGCTATAACTTTTACCCAAACCAATAAATATACACTTATTGGATTTTTTTTTTTATCAAAGACATGTAGAACAATAAATTTAGAGAAAAATTTATATAGAAATGTAGTTTTTTTTAAAAAAAATTTACAACAGAAAGTGAAAAATGTCATTTTTTTGCTAAAATTTCGGTCATTTTTTATTAATAGCAAAAAAAAGTTAAAATGTCAGCAGCAATGAAATACCACCAAATGAAAGCTCTATTAGTGAGAAGAAAAGGAGGTAAAATTAATTTGGGTGGTAAGTTGTATGACCGAGCAATAAACCGTGAAAGTAGCGTAGTGCAGAATTGTAAAAAGTGGCCTGGTCATTAAGGGTGTTTAAGCTAGGGGGGCTGAAGTGGTTAAACTCAAGAGTGGAGGGGTGTGCCTTTCTGTAATGTCTTGTCTAAGTGAGGGTAATGGACATGAGGAGTCACAGTCAGTAGAAATACATAGAGGCAAAAACAATGATGAAATACTGGATAGAAGTTTGTTATAAGCCACTTAATATACCACAGAAAATCTGCTATTAAGAAGATAGATAAGGCAGGAAATCATAATGAGATCATTATTATGGGGGACTTCAACTACACATATATAGACCGGGAAACTGAAAGCTGTAGATTTCATAAAAGAAACAGGTTTTTGGCAGTAACCAAAGACAAGTACTTTTCCCAATTGGTTCAGGACCCGACTAGAGGGACGGCTATACTGGTCTTAGTACTAACCATTAGACTTGACAGAACAACAGATGTGGATGTTGGAGGACACCTGGGAAAAAGTGACCATAAAATAATAATCCTCTATTCAAAAGAGTGTTTCTTCAGGGAGGCACAAAAATACCAGACTTCAAAAAGGCAAAATTTGACCAGCTAAAAGAGGCCATTGGCTTCACTAACTGTGACAATGTCCTGAAAAATAAAAAATCAGGCCACAAAATGGGATATTTTTAACTATTTTTCTTCCCTGCCTTCCTGGAGTCATAGCTTTTTTTTATTTTTCTGCTCACATAACCATTTAAGGGCTTGTTTTTTGTGTGGGACAAGTTATACTTTCTAATGCCACCATTTAATATGGCATACCATGTAATGGGAGGGGAGAAAAAAATTCTAAATCAGGTGGAATTGGAAAAAAACGCAATTCCTCCACAGTTTTACGGGTTTTGTCCCTACAGCGTTCCCTTTGCAGCAAAACTGACCTGTGCCCTTCATTTTCTGGGTCAGTACGATTACAACAACACTACATATGTATAGGTTTCATATGTCTAAATACTTAAAAAATAAATTAAAACATTTAAAAAAAAATGTTTTACATCACCACATTCTGACTCGGGCTCATTTTTTGAGAGATGATCTGTAGTTTTTATTGATACCATTTTGAAGTGTGTGTGTCTTTTTGAACACATCTTCTTTAATTTTTGGGGGTAAGAAATGCGATAAAAAAATGGCAGATAGGCTATTTTGACACTTTTTTCCATTATGCCATTAACTGTATTGAAGAAAAAATATTTTTATATTTTAATAGTATGGGTGCTTTCGGATGCAATGGTGCCCATGATGTTTATATTTTTTTTATTATTTTTAAAAAAATGTAAATTTGTATATTCTTTTATATTATTTTACATTTATTTTTATTTTTATTGTCCACTAATTTGTTTTTTATTGAATATTTCTATACTCCCACAGGGAATATAGAAAAGCATAGATTGACAGGCCAACATAGGAATTGCAGCTCTAGTATGCTGAGTCTCTTCAGATAGACCCAGCCTATTAGAATTATTTACCGGCATTCCCGATCGCTGCACGAGGATGCCAGTATTAACCCTTTAGATGCCATGATCACACTGTAATGTCTGCGATCAGCTTTATAGCTGGATTCTGACATTAGCCGTGGGCCACTGCTGTTTGAAACAACAGAGACCTGTCTGCTATGATGCACACTGCACCATCTTTGAAGACCGCTAGCCCCGTACATGCACGGCGCTGGTAGCGAATGGGTTAAAAGCATCCTAAACTCTAATTGTGAGCGGTACATACCTTAAAGGAATAAAAGTGTGAGCAACAAGAAAAAAACAGTATTGGATAAATAAATGTAGAAATGTAAAGGAAGCAATAAATGACAAAAAGAAAGCATTTAAATCACTAAAACAGGAGGGTACCAAGGAAGCATTGAAAAACTATAAGGAAAAAAGAGTAAAACTATCCCTAAAATGTTCTTCAATTATGTGGTAAAAAGCGTAAATCTGAAGGTGTCTGCATTTACAGAATGATGAGCAGGGAGTTGCAGAAAGTGATGAGGAGAAAGTAAAGCTATTAAATATTTTTTTCTGCACTGTATTTACTGAGAAAAATAAACTGTCAGATAAAATGCCCAGGATGAAGTACAACAGCATCTTAAAAAGATTAAAATAGACAAATCGCCGGAACCAGATGGCCCACGCCCCTGCATTCTAAGAGAATTAAGTAATGACATAATGGAATATGGATGATAATGGATTGCATCAAAAGGGGCATAGATGCATGTGATGAGTACATAGTACTGCCACTTTACAAATCACTAGTCAGACTACACATGGAGTACTGTGTACAGTTATGGGCTCCTGTGAACAAGATAGATATAGTAGGACTGGAGAGAGTTCAGAGGAGAGCAACTAAAATAATAACTGGAATTGGTTGACTACAGTAAAGATTATCAAAATGAGGGTTATTCAGTTTGGAAAAAGACGACTGAGGGGAGCTCTAATAAGAGATCTAAAAACCATGTATAAAAATATTGGGTCAGTACAGAGAGCTCTCCCATTATCTATTTATTCCCAGTTACTGTGACAAGGGGACATCCTCTGCGTCTATAGGAAAGAAGGTTTGTACACAAATATAGAAGAGGATTCTTTACGGTAAGAGCAGTGAGACTATGGAATGCTCTGTCTGAGGAGGTGGTGATGGGGAATTCACTAAATGCGTTCAAAAGGGGTCTGGATGTATTTCTAGAGTATAATATGTTACAGGTTATCGTTATTATATTCGTTATTCTTTTGCTTTCCTCTGGATCAACTTGTAGGATAACAGGCTAAACTGAATGGACAGTTGTCTTTTTTCAGCCTTACAAATTAAGTTACTATGTTACCTCCCACCATCTTGGCCTAGCTCTCCAGCATTATGCTATCTCAAGCGGGTACCCTTCACTGCTCCCTTGTCTCCCCAGGGACTTTCTTCTCACCTTCTGCATTGATAGTCTTTTTTTCTGACCCCTGAATTATTGGAGCTGCTTTCTGTGCACGTCTTTGGCAGACCCCGTGTGGAGGAGATGGGGGAGCTGCTGGACTTTTAGGCTACTTTACACTGCAGAACCTCTCAGACTCTTTAAACATTTCCTCTTGACCCAGACACTGCAAGACCGCAAGCTATTGGCACCAATGAGTCCCACTAGGCAATCTAGCCAGAAGGAATTTGCAAGAGAGGATCCTCAAAATGGCCCCAAAGCTTTGACATTAAAGACTCTGATCTCTGGCAAGTCACACAGCAAAAATACAACGTCTAATGACAATGCAGGTGAAATGGAATTAACTCTTAAGCAGATTTTAGACCAACTATTAACAGCCATTGAGTCTTCCACCGCCTCCCTTACAGGCAAAATAGATGAAGTTAAAGTGGATGTGGCCCTGCTGAGACAAGACCTCCAGAATTTGAGGGATTGTATTGCACACGCTGAAGAACGCGTCTCTACTCTTAATGACTGCATGACTCCATTCTCAAGAAGAATTTTTATGTCTAAAATAAACGGAAAGCCCTATGTACTCCTTTGTATATTTAACCCTCCTGCTGCCTCAATTGCAATTATGAATGAAGGCATCTTATTTGCCACATCATATCCAGATGCTGAGGTGATGAATATGGGAGATATGAATATGCTCCTGGACCACGGTTAAGTTTAGGGCTTGGCTCCACCACCATCAATTAGTACTGGAGGAGTTACTACATTAGCAAATATTATGTCTGAAGTAGGTTGGCTGGATCTATGTCTGGTATCTCATCCTACAGGTTATGTATATTCTTGCTATATCCCCCATCGTAATACCCTGAGTCATGCCGATTACATCTTCCGGACCCCTTCACAATGTGTCAGTTGTTACATAATTATCTTGTGGTATATCTGAACATTCCCCTATGTGGTTAACACTACAATCCACTTCTCCTGTGCCCTCTGGAGGCTGGAGAGTGCAAACCTTTTCACTGTCTCTATTTGGAGATACTGATCACATTACTGATCAATTTAAAATATTAATTGGCAATCTGAGAATAGAGCTAATTGGCTATTAACAAGTCAGAAATATTTGCATCTTTTTCTCCAGTATTAGCTAATCAGTCTGGCAAATTAGTTGCCAACATAGTTTGCAGTCTTCCTCACCAACGATACTCGAAACCAGACCTTTAGATGTCAATCTTTTGGCAGAACTCTATGATATCTTAGACCAATTTTGTCAGTTCAACTCTGACCTGTATCAGTCTCAAATAACTTCATTAGAAGACCTGCAGGTATGTTTTGAACCTATTCAGTTGCCCACTCTTAATAGGGAACATGTTGCTCTTATAGATTCCCTGATTTCATTAGATGTAATAGTTAAAGCCATTTCTCTTACAGCCAAAGGTAAGACACCTGGCCTCACTGTCTCCCCCCACAATTACCTTCCCTTTATCATAAAGTTTTTAAAATTGGGCATTTCTCTGACTCCCTAAATGACTCCACAATTATTGTCCCTCTCAAACCAGGTAAAAACCATGAAGAATTTGGGTCATACCAGCCTATATTGTTATATAATATTGATTATAAAATAATCATGAAAATCCTAGAAAATAGACTTAATAGTTATGACAGACATTATTTATAATGATCAATCAGGATTTATGCTTGTTAAATCCACAACAGATACCATCAGAAGGGTACAACTAATCTCTCAGATAGCTTGGGGGCAACAAAACAACTGGGTCTTGACATCATTATATACTGCCAAAGCATTTAGTAACATAGTAACATAGTATATAAGACCAAAAAAAGACATTTGTCCATCCAGTTTGGCCTGTTTCCTACAAGTTGATCCAGAAAGTTGATTTGATTCAGTTGAATGGCCCTATTTTATGGAAGTTCCTAAATGCTTTGGCTTTGGGTAAAGCTTAATTAAATGAATGTCCATTATTTATAAAAAGCTTTCTGCTAGGGTAATTTAAATGGTCTTCTCTCAACTCAATGGTAAATGGTCATCTTTCAAGCCCATAAGGGAAGTCAGGTGTGCACCTTATGGGCCTTTTTTATCCATTGATTTTATTCATTGATTGAAAGCCTTACCGACAAGATACTACATAACAGGGCATCTCGATAGTTTCTAGGGAAGATTGTATTGGGATGTATGCCGATGACATGGTTTCATTCCTCTCTGACCCTTGTAATTCACTCCCGTATGCTATATCCATTATTAACACCTTCAGAAGATTTTTTTTGCCTTCTAATTAATTGGCAGAACTCCTTCTTTCTGTTGTTGAGATGGATCAGCAGGCAAATCGGTGTAGCAATGTTGTCTCTCAAGTGTTGTCCATTTTATGTATCCATCACCAGAGATCCTTCCTAGTCATAGTCCCTTTAACATTGCCTCCTTATTGTTATAACTTAGAGACAAATCAAAATATGGAGTTCTTTGCCACTTTCTGTGACTTGGAGAATTAACCTCTTTAAAATGATCATCCTTCCCATGCTACTGTATACCCTTAAATCCCACTGTGCCACAACGATTTTTCACTGAAGTTAATCCTCTCCTATCTTCTTGTATATGGGGGGAAAACAGAGCTAAGCTCCGTAACTGGACAGTTGAGGCTCATCCATCACTGGCTAGTTTCTTCGCCACTACCCAACAGTGAACATTCCCTTTCCTACACTTTGGAACAAGCAGGTACCAGTTTTGAGTTGCCTGGCTCACTTTCAGAATTAAGGCCTACCTCACACACTGAAGCCTGGGCCTCAATTTCTTGCCAACCCCAGAGACCAGAAGGGAAGGGAGGCGAAAGACTAGACTTTTCGCTTGGTTATACCTAGAGCGACATGACCATTACATTGCAGGGGTGTTCAGGCCTAAAACAGATGCTGTGAAAAGGCACCATCATATTTTCCCACAGATAGCAGGAAGAAAGAAGTCTCAAGACCTAAGGGAGCAAAACCCATAAATTTACTCTCCAGGTACCTCGTTGTCTTAGGGGCTTCGCATAATACCCTAACAAGACGCAGTTTTGAAGGGATTCTGGGACCCTATTTTTTAATACATCCAGAATATCCACTGGAAAAAGGGACCTCCATTGGTTAACACAGTTAGGGTGCCCCGTAAGCATTATTATACTGGGACACTAAGGACAAAAATCACATCACTAATGGCTTCCACTTTGATAGCAAATCATACCAGACTCTTTCATTAATGTTTACAGCATTGGATTTGTAGCTTTTTCTTTATTTCTGGTGTTACCCTGCGACCAAGTGTTTGCAACCATATTAGGCCTGCTAATCATCATGTTAGTTAAAGAACTAACTATAAATTGTCCTCCAAAAGGCGTTTTTCAGAACAGCTCCTGCTGGCAACATGTTCCTTTATTGTAATAACTTGCTCCATAAGTGCCTACCAGCGGGATAAAATGTAGACAAGGCATTTCTTATCACACGTCAGCTATTCACACTCTCTTCAGAGAACAGATCCTGGGCACAGCGCAGATCACAGTGAAGGTTGTAGCCTATTCACCCCAGAAGTTGAAGTCCCAGAGTGGGACAAAAATAAAAAGTAAAAAAAGTGTTTTTCATAAAATAAATTAAGTAAAAAATAATAATCCCAAAATAAAACCCATAAAATTGTAAAAAAAAGACATATTGTGTATTGCCACATCCGTAACGACCCGCTCTACAAAAATATCACATGATCCTCACCTGAACGCAGTAGAAAAAATAAAATAAAAACTGTGCTAAAACAATCATTTTTTTGTCACCTTACATCACAAAAAGTGCAACACCAAGCAATTAAAAAGACGTATGCCCCCAATCAAACCATCACCTCATCGTGCAAAAAATGAGACCTAGAATATGCAGACACTCAAAAACTTCAGATGTGACATGGCAACTTGAAATTATCCCAGTGAAATCTGCCTTCCTTGTTTGGCTGTAAACCCTTGCTTTGTTAGGGTACTTTCACACTTGCGGCAGGACAGATCCGACAGGCTGTTCACCCTGTCGGATCCGTCCTACCGCTATTTCGCTGTGCTGCCGGACTGCCACTCCATCCCCATTGACTATAATGGGGGTGGGGCGGAGCTACGGCGCAGCATGGCAGTGCACAGCAAGAGGCCGCCGGACTAAAAGTACTGCATGTCTGACTTTTTAGTCCGACGGCCCCTCGCCGTGCTGCGCCGTAGCTCCGCCCCCGCCCCATTATAGTCAATGGGAACAGAACGTCAGTCCGGCGGGATGGCAAAATAGCGGCAGGACGGATCCGACAGGCTTTAATTCTTGTGAAACACCTAAAGGGTTAACAAAGTTAGTAAAATCAGTTTTGAATACCTTGAGAGGTGTGGTTTCTAAAATGGGGCCATTTATGGGTGGTTTCTATTATGTAAGCCCCACAAAGTGACTTCAAACCTGAACTGGTCTTTAACCCCTTACGTAATGGTACGTCATAGTTCCCGAGTCCTTAAGGACGCATGACGTACCGGTACGTCATATCTTTAAAACAAGAGCATGGCGGGGGTTAATAGGTACAGGATGTCCGCTTAAATCATTCAGCGGGCATCCTGTCACAACGCCGGGGGAGGGGGTCATGTGACCCCCCACTGTATCGGCGATCGCAGCAAACCGCAGGTCAATTCAGACCTGCGGTTTGCTGCATTTCTGGTCCATTCGGGTCTCCGGTGACCCGATGAACCGGAAAAGGACGGTGATCGGTGGTGTGATAACACACCACCAATCACCGTCCTTGCATTGGGGACGGTGGTGGCGGCGCTGGCTTGTGATTGGTGCGGGAGATTCAAATGATACAAACATAAAGTAGACATATGGGGAATGTAAAGTTATGACAATTTTGGGGGTATTACTATGTATTACAGAAGTAAGGAAACTGAAACTTTCGAAATTTGCTAATTTTTCCAAATTTTTTGTAAATTTGGTATTTTTTTATGGAAAAAAATTAACTTTTTTGACCCAATTTTAGCAGTGTCATGAAGTACAATATGTGACGAAAAAACAATCTCAGAACGGCCTGAGTAAGTAAAGGTATTTTAAAGTTATTCACACATAAAGTGACACTGGTCAGATTTTCAAAAAATGGCCAAGTCCTTAAGGTGAAATAGCGCTGATTCCTTAAGGCAGGCATCCTCAAACTGCGGCCCTCCAGCTGTTGCAAAACTACAACTCCCAGCATGCCCGAACAGCCTACAGCAGGGATGCTCAACCTACGGCCCTCCAGCTGTTGTAAAACTACAACTCCCACGATGCCCTTCTGTAGGATGATAGCTGTAGGCTGTCAGGGAATGATGGGAGTTGTGGTTTTGCAACAGCTGGAGGGCCGCAGGTTGAGCATGCCTGGCCTACAGGTATCAGCCTACAGCAGGGCATTGTGGGAGTTGTAGTTTTACAACAGCTGGAGGGCCGCAGGTTGAGCATGCCTGGCCTACAGGTATCAGCCTACAGCAGGGCATTGTGGGAGTTGTAGTTTTACAACAGCTGGAGGGCCGCAGGTTGAGGATGCCTGCCTTAAGGGGTTAAAAATTGGTTTGGGAAATTTTCCTAAAAATGTTAAGATTTGCTTCTAAACTTCTAAGCCTTTTTTTTTGGTAAATTTTGTATTTTTTTTATAAATAAAAATAAAATATTTTTGCTCAAATTTACCTCTGTCATGAAGTACAATATGTGACGAGAAAACTTTATCGGAATGGCTTGGATAAGTAAAAGCGTTTTGAAGTTATCACCACATAAATTGACACGTCAGATTTTCAAAAAATGGCCTGGTCCTGAAGGGGTTAAGGAGGTAACTTTATTACCTTCGGTTATATCTGATCATTCCCCAATTATGCAAACATTAGACCTATTGACCTACATTTAGTTTACAGTTTTCTGCATATAAATACCTGATGATTTCCAAAAAATTCCTTGAGTGTTAATGGACCAGTTATGCCTCTGATAATTTACAGCATTGAAAACATCACTAAAACAACAAGGAGTCCATAAAAAATATATATGATATTTTATTAAACAGCCAATACATTAAAATCACATCTATATGGTATAATAGAGGTCATATAGTAAGTATTACTATAGTAAGTATTTATGAGATGTAAATACTATAAAAGAAGTGTACCAGCTAGGGCTAAAACGATTTCTCGATTAATTCGAGTAATTCGACACAAAAAAATCCTCGATGCAAATTTTTTGTATTGAAGATTCATTTGTGTCATGTGACCACGGAGCTGGAGTGAAGTGCTTGCTATTACTTACCGCTCCGTAGTCACCCGCCGGCCCGTACACTGCACTGTATCCTGACACATCGTCAGGACGTAGTGCACGTATGCGTGCACTATGACCCAACGTTGTGTGACGTCAGGGCGGCAGTGCAGCGCCGAGGAGATGTGGAGCGGTGCTCCTACAGGAAAGGTAAGTGTGACAAACTGCCATTTATCCCTGGGCATTGGAGAGGCCTGCTTGTCAGCCTCTTACCCTCTGACTATGGCCCCAGTGACAGTTGGCCTTTGCAATGGACATTGCTGTGACCTAATCAACATCCACAATGGACATTGCCTGTGACCTAATCAACATCCACAATGGACATTACCTGTGACCTAATCAACATTCACAATGGACGTCGCCTGTGACCTAATCAACATCCACAATGGACATTACCTGTGACCTAATCAGCAAGCACAATGGACCATGCATGTGGGGTTGTGATATATCTGGCTGTATGTTGATTGGTCGCTGTATTTTGTGTGTGAGTGTCTGTGTTTATTGTACGGATTGATTGGTTGTATTTCAAACCCCTGTGGGCCGTACTATGTTTGTGGATTGTAAATAAAAGAGGCTGTATGCCCCAGGACAGCAGTCCTAGCTTGACCTTCAAATCGCAGCCTTGACCCGTTATTGGAGGGAACTGCTATATCACACTGGGGATTGCTATGTTCTACATACTCCCTTGAGCTTTAATCACTTAGCCCTTTTAAGAGCTTGTTCCGGATACGCTCTACTGAAGGACAGAAGCCAATCCAGGGTGGACAGAAGACGGCGAGGCTCCAGCTAAGCTACGGCGGTTGTGGAGTCTGCGGTGGCTGTGGTGTCCAGTGCGGTGCTTGTGGTCCTCGGCGCAAGCTAGGAAGCGTCCATCGACGGAGGGTACTCGGTCGGAGTACACGGAGCTCCGTTACAGTAAGTACTGGGTATGCGCAGGATTTTACCGCGTCGGGAGAAAAAAAAGCCGCCCAGTGCAGTGAATACTAATGTTGGGGCATGGCTGGGCACACAACTGAGTAAAACACAGCCCCTTGGGCACAAAGTAAGGTAATTTGCATATTGATAAAAACGCTTTTTATGAGTAAAGAAAAGGCAGCCAGGGGTGATAATGGTAGAGTTTAATTAAGCATATTAAGACCAATAGAAGCATTTATGTAATTTTATATGCTCTAATGGCCTGTCAGTGCCCCTTTAAGGACCCTGCCCATTTTTTGCAAATCTGACATATGTCACTTTATATGGTAATAACTTTGGAAAGCTTTTACTTATCTAGGCCATTCTGAGATTGTTTTCTCGTCACATATTGTACTTCATGACAGTGGTAAATTTGAGTCAAAATATTTTATTTTTATTTATAAAAAAATACCAAATTTACCAAAAATTTAGAAAAATTAGTAATTTTCAAAATTTCTATTTCCCTGCTTTTAAAACAGATAGTAATACCTCCTAAAATAGTTTACTTTACATTTCCCATATGCCTACTTCATGTTTGGATCATTTTGTAAATGACATTCACTGGTCACACAGCTCCCCAAACATAGCACTAAGGAAGGGCTATGGATGTGTGAGGAGTACTGAAGGGGTTAACTGTGCAGCTGAGGAGGAAGGGCAGGCTAATCCACATCTTTGATCTCCTCAGCACTAGAGAAGGAGAATTACAAGTAGCTCAGTTCTTATCAGCTGTGTGTTTACATCTGACAGTATAACTGCAGGACAAGATATCTTGTGGGTCCTGGTGCGTGAAGTACCTGCAAGTTAGGACAAGCTATCTCGTCCAAAATCCTGAAGCTGTTAAAGTCCTGGCTTTGCTGATGATCTTTTGTTATTGATGGGCAATCCTAGAATTGCAGTTCCATGTATCCTGAGATTATTTCATGATTTCAGTAAGGTATCTGATTTTCTTAAGAGCATTAGCTATTTTTAAAACAACTCAAAATCACTGGCCTTGAGATTTTCTCTTTGAGTGGCAAAGGGACAAATTTACATATTTAGGTATACAACTCCCAGCCAACCCATCTAAACTTTACTCAATTAATATTGATTAGCACAGTAATCCAAGAATTACATAACCAGAAAAAATTAAGACTACCATTTGCAGATCGTTGCCATCTTAGAAAGATGATTTCTTTTCCCAGTCTTTTCTCTTTACTACAAACATTACCGATCTTGCTTAGGAAACCAGATGAGAAAACACTAACTAAAGCATTTCGAACATTTATTTGGGGTTCAGCATGGTCACATAGAATGTTCAAACTATAGCAAACTAAATTCCTAGGTGGTCTGAATGCTTCTAACTTAAAAATATATATTGTAGCTGCAGTCAAAAATAGTGAAGAAAATCCAGCAACAGGCTCTGGTGAAAATCGAACTTCTTTATTACTTTTTCAAAAAATCCATGGGCTGACCAGACCAATACAGGTCTACGTGTTTTGACTAACCGTCTTAATTTTGGTCATGATTAAGATGGTTAGTCGAAACGCGTAGACCTGTATTTGTCTGGTCAGCCCATGGATTTTATGAAAAAGTAATAAAGAAGTTGGATTTTATTACACCAATTTAAGATCACTCAAATCCACATGGATGCTGTACTTAATCAAACGCAAACCACCACACCTAATTACCATACACAGCATGTAATAAAAAAATATAACTTTATTGATACATATTAGAATAATACATAAATAAAAAGTAGCAGTGGCATATGTACACAGGAAAGAAAGGGAACCATACAATAGGTCACAAGTCACATATCCAAACTCCTAACTCGGTGATAATCCGGTTAGCATCCATTGCACCTGTATAAAAGGCATGTAAAAACACGCCGTGTGCTAAGTAGGAGAAACTCCAAGTGGAGGTCAAGTGGTCAATGGATGAAAACAAGTATCACATATACAATTATAGAATGGTCTAAAGTGCAAAGTGCCATAAAACCATATAAACAACAAGAAGTACTGATTGTAATAAATAATACCAACAAAAATGATTCCAAACCCCCGACGAATAGAATAGAATGGATTAAATCTTTGCCAGTGCACACAAGAAGGGCACTTCACAACTGTTTCCAGTATACAGAATAGTTCCTGAAGGAACAGCTGGAGGGCAGATCAATTTGATAATCTTACCATATCTGTCAGCCTCACATTCTTATCAAGACTAGAGCCAAATATGTTATACTTTTCTAGATGTAAAATGATGGTGGACTTAGGACTCTAAAGAGTTGCTTTTGTGATTGTGAAAATCTTATTTGTACCTATAGGAAATTTGATGAAAGTGATTGCTGCCAAAGTGGGATCTACTGGTTATTAAATTCAAAGTATTGCTGAGCGAATTGGTTTGTCCCACTACAGATGAACACAATTAGTTCAAAATATTATCTTTACTGTGGCCAAGGGACTGTCTTTATTGGGCAATTAAAATGTATCCTTTCCAATGAGACCAGATCAAGTTGGCCTCTGGTCTCGCGAGAACATCTTCGTTTTACGCATGTGCCAAGTTTTGTGGCGTGCATCACAATCGTTAGGCCCCTTTCACATCTGCGTTGTGAGGATCCGGCGTGCATTTCCGTTGCCAGAAATGCCCGCCGGATCCGTCATAACGCAAGACAACTGAAAGCATTTGAAGACTGATCAGCCTTCAATATGCTTTATGGTTACCATGGCAGCCAGGACGCTACTAAAGTCCCGGCTGCCATGGAAAAAAAGCGGGGAGCCGAGGGAAAAGCTACTTACCTTCCGTGCGCCGGCCGGGGCACTTCTCGATTACATCACCGGGTCCCTGCGTTGCATGGATCACATAGCTATGCTCCATGCGACGCAGGGACCTGGTGACGTCATTGAGGAGCGCCCCGGCCGCCGCACGAAAGGTAAGTAGCTTCTCCCCCGACTCCCCACTGCTTTTGCATGGCAGCCGGGACTTTAGTAGCTTCCTAGCTGCCATGGTTACCATTCTTAAAAGCTAAACGTCGGATACAGCGATGCGCCGAAACGACGTTTAGCTTAAAGTCTGATCCGGATTTATGCTTTTCAATGGGCATTAATCCGTCCTTGCGGCATGTCTTCAGGATTTTTGGCCGGAGGAAAATCAGCAGCATGCTGCGGATTTTGCTACGGCCAAAAAACATGTCGTAACTGAACTGAAGACATCCTGATGCATCCTGAACGGATTTCTCTCTATTCAGAATGCATTGGGATAATCCTGATCAGTATCTTTCCGTCCTAGAGCCCCGAGGACGGAACTCTAGGATGGAAAGGAAAAACGCAGATGTGAATGGGGCCTAACAAATCCAACTTCGAATTAGTGATGAATATACAGTTGTGTTCAAAATTATTCAACCCCCAATGCTGTAAAGGGTTTTAGGGAATTTAGTGTACATTTGTAATTGTGTTCAGAATGAAATCTTACAAGGACTTTTTAAAGAACCAAATGCAACTAAAATGACATCAATTGTTTTTGTAATACAGTATTAAATGTTTTTTTTGTGATTTCTTCATTGACACAATTATTCAACCCCTTAAAGACGACCGCTCTTAAGAACAGAGGTTCATTCAAGTGTTTTCGATCAGGTATTGAAAACACCTCTGGATGTCAAGGAGCAGCAATTAAGCATAATAAGCCCCAATTAGGCAGATGTAAAATGACTGTGATACTCAGCTCCTTCTAGACATTTACTGGTGTGTTTACAGACATGGTGAAGTCAAGAGAATGGTCCAGGAAGACAAGAGAAGAGGTGATTCCCTTACGTCCTACCAGCAGCACGGATGGGGTTAACCACCCCCCGTGGACTGGCAGGACCGGCGGAATGTTTAATGAGCCCAAGACTAATAACTCAATTTAACAATTAAGTATCTCCTTAAAAGGAGGAAGTCAACCCCCAGCCCATTGTGTTTTTTTCTGTCCTCCTGGACAGGTGGACTAGGCGGTTTTGTTCCCCCCTTTCTTATGGAAAGTGCGGGGAGCCTTCTTTTCGTTATTTTTTCCTACCTTGTCAGTTTGGCCGGCAGCTTATTTGCTGCCGGCCCCGTGCAGTTGCGCCTGGCTGGGGTATTTTGGCGGCGTCCTTGGCCAGGATTCCCGGTCCTGTGCGCCGCCATCTTCCGGAGGTGATGCGGGGACTCTCCTTTTGCATCACCTCCGGGTAATCCTGCCGTGATTTTTTTCACGGGCACGATTTTTTTCATAGATGCGATTTTTTTATGCATCTTCCTGTGGAGGATTTGCTGGGGGAGGGGTGGATTGGCTATCCCTCCCTTTCCCCTATTTTGGGAGGCTGTGTGCTCCAGTTCAGTCTCTGGCTACATATGCTTTTTCAGCTAGATCCCAGAGTCCTAAAATTGGTGTTGTTCCTCTTGTGGTGTTTTTTTCCTCAGCTGCCTCCGGTCTGTTTTTCTACCTTTCCTGTGTAGATAGGTGGTGTACAAATGTTTTATTTGTCCCTTTGTTTGTTTTTTTTCCCGCAGTGATGCCGCGGGATTCGGAAGGCAGGAGAGTGGATCCAAGAGGAAGCATCTATCCTGCTACCATTGCAGCAGTCAACGGTTATTGTAAGCTGATCATACATGCACTCGTGAGACCGCAGAAGCTAAACAGCTTAAGGCTGGGCTAAGACCAGCTTGGGAGACCGGTTGGGAATCCCTGGGTATGTTGACTTAACCTACACTAGGTGTTACAGCTGCCGTTAGAGGGTTCTGCCCTCTAGTGAACCTACGTTGCAGGATATGTATCAATGGAGGCCTGCTGGATGGAAAGGCTTCCTATTTGTGCCCAGGCCCCTATGGAGACCTCTGTCCCAGTGAGAGACCTTCTTGGTCTCCTTAGTTTCTTCCTCCTCGGACGAGGAGGAGCTGACGTTGTGTTTTCTCCCCTGGAAAAACACAGAAGTTGCTTAAGTCCATCAGGTCGGGGGACCATGATGTTGACTGTGGGGAGCCTCCGTTCCCGCTCGGGCACCTCGTGTCTTTAAAGCGGATGAGACCCTCCTCTCTGTCATGATATAGAGTGGAAAAAACCTGGAAAAGGTCCGGTTTTAACAAAGAAGTTTAAATCCATGTTTCTGATGGCTTAACCCTTGGTGGATTCGTGGGGATCCATTCCCAAGGTGGACATGGCTATCGCCAAGTTGTCCAAGCGCACTCTGGTTCCTGCAGACGATGGGTCTAGCTGCAGGACCCCCTTGCAGAGTGCACACTAAGACGGGGTGTTACGGCAGCTGCGGCTTCGCTTCCACAGCCATAGCCATAGCGGCTTTGAAGTCTCTACGTTCCTCCGATCTCGTATGGATCAAATTCAAGTTGATGTGAACCAGAGGTTTTTCCAGGACGACATACTGGCTGCTTTCAAGACCATCAACCTGGCTACGGACTTCTTGTGCGATACCGCACAGCTCCAGTTGAAGCTAGCGAAGAAGTTCCCCGCTAGCAAAGCAAGTCCTGGGAACGAGGCCAAGCACAGATCCTTGCTCTTGAAGCTAAGCAGCAGGTCTGTGGCTCATGGGAGACCAAGTGCGCCTTTGGCACCCTGTAACAATACTATCAAATAGTGTCAGGGGCCTATATATAACATGGCCCTGGGGTCTGGCCAGCAAACAAGCTCTTGTAGTGGCTGGAGAGCACAGCGAAAGGGTCTGAGGTGCTCTCGTGGAGGAGCCAAGATGGAAAATCCACCTCCTGACTACCGGCCTCTGCGAGGCTCTTGGTTAATTCCTGTTACTCCTGCCGTCCTGCCAATAAGCTTCTCCATTCCTAAGCTTCATGTACCCGTCGGGAGTTGTCTCTCCCACTTCTGAGAAGAATGGATCCAAGAGATCTTGGATCCCTGGGTCCTGAATATCATTTACAACGGTTATTTAGTCAACCTCACCTCTATTCCTCTGGACAGGTTTGTCAAGATCAACCTTCTACAAGCTGCCAAGGAGGCGATCCTAGAGGCCTACATTCAGGACTACATTTGCAAAGGGGCTCTGGAGGAGGTTCCGGCAGGAGAATGGGGCCTAGGGATCTATTCACCAGTTTTTCTGGTTCCCAAGGTTTCAGGAGATCTCCGGATGATTATCGATCTGAGATATTTCAATCGATTTATAAGGAAGGTGAAGTTTCGTGTAGAAACCATCAGGTCAGTAGTTCACGTCGTCAATCCTGGAGACGTGATGGCAACCCTGGACCTCAATAATGCATATCTGCACATCCTGATCCATCCTGGGTCCAGGAAGTATATCAGGATCACGGTCCAGGTGTCCGGTGTCGTCAGGCATTTTCCGTTTGTTGCCCTTCCCTTTGGCATTTCTTCCGCCCCTCACACTTTACCAAGGTGGTGGTTCTGTGGTGGCGGCTTTGAGGCTTCAAGGACTGACCATCATTCCTTATCTGGACGACTGGCTTTGTAAGCCTCTGCTCTAGCGGTCCTAACCCAACGTCTTCAGGTAATAATCTCCTTTCTGTTCCACCTAGGTTGGATCATCAGCTGGTAGAAGTCGAACGTGAGCCCGTCGACTTCAGTAAGATATCTAGGCTTCATAATCGACTCCACTGGGATGTCGCTCCAGTTGATTCCAGAAAGAAGATTCCGGGTTCAGAACACGGCAAGTTCCTTTCCCGGCGAGTTCCAATCCGGACTCTCATGAAGATGTTGGGGCTCATGTCAGCGTCTGCGGAAGCAGTCCCTTGGGCTCTATGGCACCTCCGCCCTCTAAACAGTCGGAGGTCCTCTCCTAATGGAATGGCAGCCCTGCTGGGCTAAACTCCCTGTGCTCCCTGACTTGGCAAACTCTGTATTCCCTCAGATGGTGGTGCCATCTTTTAGACAGGAAGTCTATGACCCAGCCAGTCTGGGTCATATTGACTACGGATGCGTCCTAAGTAGGCTGGGACGCTCACCTAGACGACTCTCCAGTTCACGGGACCTGGTTTCCTCAGGAGTGGCTTTTTCATCCAATCTCCGCGAGATTCAAGCTATCCGGCTAGCCCTCCTTCACTTAGCCCCTCAGATCAGGGGCAAGCGGTGAAAGTCCAGTCAGACAATGTGACTGCGGTACTTCACATCAACCAGCAGGGAGGCACGAGATCACTTCCCCTCTTGTCAGAGATCGGGGTGATTCTGGATTAGGCAGAGTTGTACCTTCCCACTTATCTGCAATCCACATCCAAGGCTCCCTCAATATGATAGCGGCTGAGCCGCGGTCTTCCGTCGGTGGAGTGGTCTTTACATCCGGAGAATTAAGCAGATAGTCCTCAAGTGGGTATGCCAGAGGTGGATCTCATGGCAACAAGGTTCAATGCCAAGGTGGAGAGGTTCTGCTCCCTCTACAGGGAGGACAACCCCTGGCGTTAGACGCTCTGTCAATATCCTGGAGGTTCAGGCTGGCTTACATCTTCCCTCCCTTTTCCATGATACCGAGGGTATTGATGAAAATCCGTCAGGATCAGGCCTCAGTGATAGCCATCATACTGTTTTGGCCGAAGAGATCCTGGTTTACCTAGCTCACCCAGTTGAGTCGAGGACAATATTGGAGGCTCCCCACAGCAGACCCTGGTGTCGTGGGACACTCACCTCTGCTCAGATCTGCACAGATTCAACCTGACAGCCTGGAGGTTGATCAGTCCCTTCCCAGAATAGAAGGGCTTTTAGAGTCGGTCCTGAGAACGCTGTCTCATTCTAGAGCGGACTCTACCAAGAGAGCCTACTCTCATCCTGTTGTACCTCAACTGAGGTGGCGTCTGCAGATCCGCCCCTCTCCGCTATCCTTCAGTTCCTGCAAGACGGCCTTGATAGAGGCTACTACTCTGAAGGTTCAAGTTTCAGCCATCTCAGCTTGCCTTAAACAGGCTTTTTTCTCAGGACCCGCTGATCAAACGGTTCCTTAAAGGAGCTGAAAGATAAAAGCCTACAGTACTGAGACCCCTTTCTTCAATGGGTTTTTCAGTAGTTCTTAGGGGTTAGCATCTCCCCCTTTGAACCGTTAGAGGAGGTGGACATCAAGTTCGTCACTTGGAAGTTTGTGTTTCTCCTTGCAGTGACTTTGGCCAAGAGGGTCTCTGAGCTTCAAGCTCTCTCAGCACATGAGCCCTATTCTTACATGACCGGGACCTTCTTAGATTCCTCCCGTATTGTAGGCCTAAAGTTCCTTCCTTCTAGAACATCAACCAGGTGAGATTCCTCCCGGTTCTGTCGACATCTACCACCTCCTCCTAGGAACCTGCTAGACATCCTCTGGACGTCGAGATGTCTCCGGATCTATGTGGATAGATCAAGGAGTTCAGGAAAGATGAGAATCTGCTAATCCTGTTGCCGGTAAGTTTAAAGGCTATAAGGCATCCAAACCTTCCATCAGTCGGTGGATTGAGGAGGCTATTAAGGAATCCTTTGTTTCCACAATCTGGACCCTCCAGGATTCGTGAAGGCCCACTCTACTAGAGCTGTGGCTATTTCTTTTGCCGAGAGGAATCTTCTGCCTCTCAACATGATTTGCAAAGCTGCCTCCTGGAGCTCTGAATCAACATTTATCTCCCATTATAGACTAGATGCCAGTCTAGCTGAGTTTCGGCCTTTGGGCAGACTTTTCTTAGTTCTGCCAGGCAGGAAGGCCCTCCCTAGGGGTTTCTTCTTGCTATCTCCCCATCTGTGCTGCTGGTAGGACGTAAGGGAATCGTTAATTTCTAACGATAATTTGTTTTCCCTTAGTCCTAACAGCAGCACTACAATTCCCACCCTAGTAAGTCTAGTTTTTTTCTTGCTATAAACACAGTGGGCTGGGGGTTGACTTCCTCCTTTTAAGGAGATACTTTTAAATTGAGTTATTAGTCTTGGGCTCATTAAACATTCCGCCGGTCCTGCCAGTCCACGGGGGGTGGTTAACCCCATCTGTGCTGCTGTTAGGACTAAGGGAAAACAAATTATCGTTAGAAATTAACGATTTCTCTTCACAGGAAGGGCAATGGCTATAAGAAGATTGCAAAGATGTTAAACATACCAAGAGACACCATAGGAAGCATCATTCGCAAATTCAAGGCAAAGGGCACTGTTGAAACGCTACCTGGTCATGGCAGAAAGAAGATGCTGACTTCGACTGCTGTGCGCTACCTGAAGCACAAAGTGGAGAAAAGTCCCCGTGTGACTGCTGAGGAACTGAAAAAAGATTTGTCAGATGCGGGTACTGACGTTTTAGCTCAGACAATAAGGCGCACACTGCGTAATGAAGGCCTCCATGCCAGAACTCCCAGGCGCACTCCCTTGCTGTCTCCAAAGAATAAGAAGAGTCGACTGCAGTATGCCAAAAGTCATGTGGACAAACCACAAAAGTTTTGGGATAGTGTTCTGTGGACTGATGAAACAAAATTAGAACTGTTTGGGCCCATGGATCAACGCTATGTTTGGAGGAGGCCTATGAAGAAAAGAACACCTTGCCTACTGTGAAGCATGGCGGGGGGTCAATCATGCTTTGGGGCTGTTTTGCTTCTACAGGTACAGGGAAGCTTCAGCGTGTGCAAGGTACCATGAATTCTCATTAGTACCAGGAGATATTGGATGAAAATGTGATGCAGTCCGTCACAAACCTGAGGCTTGGGAGATGTTGGACCTTTCAACAGGACAGTGATCCCAAGCATACCTCCAAGTCCACTAGAGCATGGTTGCAGATTAAAGGCTGGAACATTTTGAAGTGGCCATCGCAGTCACCAGACTTAAATCCGATTGAGAACCTCTGGTGGGACTTAAAGAAAGCAGTTGCAGCGCGCAAGCCTAAGAATGTGACTGAGCTGGAGGCTTTTGTCCATGAAGAATGGGCGAAGATCTCCGTAGATCGCTGCAAGACACTTGTGTCAAGCTATGCTTCACGTTTAAAAGCTGTTATAACTGGAAAAGGATGTTGTACTAAGTACTAAGATTGAATGCCACTTGGGGGTTGAATAAAACTGATAATGATGTGAGCACAGAAAAGACATTTGTGGTTATTTCATTATAAATGTTATATTATATTTGTCTGACTTACAAGTGCCTCTTTGATTTGATTGTAAACAAACACTGAAATGATCAAAATCAATGTCAAACTGGCCAAAACACTCAATTTCAGTGGGGGTTGAATAATTTTGAACACAACTGTATTTGTGCATATGCTGCTACTCACAGTAATGGCGCATGCGCGACATTAAGATGTTCTCGCGAGACCGGTGGTCATCTTAATCTGGCCTCATTGGAAAAAATACATTTTAACAATGCAATAAAGACAGTTCCTCGGCCATAGTAAAGATAATTGGGGGTCATCTAATCAAACTGGTGTAAAGTAGAACTGGCTTACTTGCCCATAGCAACCAATCCGGTTCCATCTTTTATTTTAAACAGCTCCTTTGGAAAATGAAAGGTTGACCAACCAATTCTCTCATCACTAATTCAAAGGTTCACTTACCTTTTCTCAAGCACTCTGGATGTGTACTCTATAAAACACACAGACAGTACAACTTGGTACTTACATTTTATCAGTAATCAATGCAATTATATATAATCGTAAAACTTACATTTTATTAGTAATCAATGCAGTAATCCAGGTAATTTGAAAAACTTTGCTTACTATTTCTTGCAATAGTGTATCAAAAAGTCACTATCCCCAGTGGAAAGTTATTACACAGTGGTCCCTCAATATTAATTGGTTCCAGGACGACCACTGTCTGTTGAAACCATTGTAACTTGAGTAATCTGCTCCAAAGTCCCCAAATATCAGTCAAAATAAGTGAACATGCAGATTAAGGAAAAATAACTAGCTAACTAAGACAGATAAAACAAGTTTTTACATATAACTGTCATGAATAGCCGCTAATTAGGAACTAATACAGCTATTTTACCAGAGAAGTTGCCTTCATTGATTGGATCTGAGTCTGAGGCATTGTATATTGAGTCTAGTTTTAACTTATAAATTGGTCAAAAAAGACCATTGTATGTTTAAAATATTGTATCCCTAATCCATTGTATCCTAAAGGAGCACTGTATATGCCATCTGAAAATAGAAAGGATGGATAATAACTTTTTTTTTCTGTTATAGAGATTTAGATCAAGCTGCTGAAGCTGCAATTGAACATAAAAATGAAAATGAAATGAACATGGTCCTGTCAAAATGCTCCTCAGTCACTGATTCTTCTGCAGCTGAGAAGATTGAGCGTGCCAAGGCACAGCTACTTAAAAAATAATTTGTCCTAATAAAGAAAAAACATCACATGGCGCATTGATGAACACCTCATAGGATAACCATGATAAAGAGCCAAGATATATGAACACCTCATTGATTTTTAACAATAATAAACTCAAGCAATGTATTTGTGTTTTCCACACAAGTCCTCTCTTCTACATGCTCTGATGAATATATTTCACAACTGTTACTGCATTTCTGTTTGTGTAAATAGGATGTAGGTACTAAAGATGGAAATTGTCACCATACTTGTGATCTACTCTCTGTTCTTCCATCATTTATGTGTCTGTATATGTACCTGAATTTGATATAATAAACTCTGTTAACTATCTACTGTATCATTTGACAATAAGATGTACTTTTTAAGAAGATATATTCAAGTCTTTGGGTCTAAGTAGATTGGCAGATATTTTTTGAGTAACAATTTAGCAAGTCCACATTCTAAAGACTTGCAACTGCACAGCACAATAGTCATTAACATTTTTAATGTTTCATGTGCTTGATCATTATTGCAGACCTCATCTCTGGTCTGTCAAAAACTGGCAGATATCTGATTACATAAGGTGGTATAGCAACACTAATGAGAATTTTGCGTCAGTATAAAAGTTCAGTTCAACCACAATAGCATGATTTCTTACTCGTCCTTTGATTGATTTGCTTTGATTTGATTTGTTCACTTTTACATCTGTCAATAATTGTTCTAATCTGAATGATTATATGAAATTTCACAGTTTATTACCCTGTAAACAGATGGCATTTGGTTCCTTTGACATTATAGAAAAGCACTTTGTCTGACCATAAGTGGGAACTGTCTATCTTTTGTATAAATAATTTTTTCAATTGGTCTTTATCAAAATTGTTTAAACCCTGTCTCTGTGCAGCCTTGAGTTTCTCTAGTAGCAGGATCTGAATTTCAACTATGTTCCGTCAGGCTGCTCAGCTGATGGGCTACTTCTCTCTGACCTTATAAACACGCATTATAGCTCTGTTCTCATCTTACTGATAAGAATGTGGCTTAAAGGGGTTATACCATATAATACATGCCAATCTCTTTCTAACAAAGCTAGAACCAGCCCTGTACCTCACATGGATCCAGGGATCTCCCCAATCATTGCTCTGCTAGATTTATATCAAGCTGGCAGCTCAAGGGGAGTGTCTTTTCTGCTGCAGCTCAGGAGGCGTGTCCATGCTCTCCCTATCACACCTCAGGAGGCAGTTGAAAGATTAAACTAAGCATGTGCAGCCTTCTTAATGAGCCGGTCAAAGAAATAAGAAATTAAGTGGCACTATACAGATAAATTTTGTTGAATAACTCAATAGCTATACAAAATTTTTAATTACATGCAATTACAAAAGTATTCAGATCCAGGTGGTGGTTTGAAAACTGTAGAATATGTTTCGTGGGACAACCCCTTTAACCACTACAGGACCGCCTAACGCACGGATGCGTCCGGCGGGCGGTCCTGTAGTTCTAGGTTGACACATCGGCGCATCATCTCGTGAGACGCGAGACTTCCTGTGAACGCGCGCGCACGTTCACAGTGCCGCGCGTCTCAGGAGTTGTACTACAGCCTGCCAACGATGAACAATCGCTGGCAGGCTGTAGATGCGAAATAAATCGCATCAAAGATGTATATCAGACGCTGTTTTGTTGACAGCGTCTGATATACCTGCTACCTGGTCCTCTGGTGGTCCCATTTGCTGGGATCGACCACCAGAGGACCAGGTAGCTATATAAAGTTGCACCAAACACTACACTAACCCCCCCCTCACTTATTAACCCCTTGATCACCCCATCTAGATTCCCTGATCACCCCCCTGTCATTGATTACCCCCCTGTCATTGATCACACCCCTTGTAAGGCTCCATTCAGACGTCCATATGTGTTTTGCGGATCCACGGATCCGCAGATCCTCAAAACACGGACACCGGCAATGTGCTTTCCGCATTTTGCAGATCCGCACATTGCCAGAACTATATAGAAAATGCCTTTTCTTGTCCGCAATTGCGGACAAGAATAGGACATGTTCTATATTTTTGCGGAACGGAAGTGCAGACCCGGAAGCGTGGATCCATAATTCCGGATCCGAGCGGGACAAAGTCTGTCCCCATAGAAATGAATGGGTCCGCAATTCCGTTCCGCAAACAGAATTGCGGAGGTGTGAATAGGGCCTAGGGGTCCCTTATCACCGCCAGTTAGTTAGCTACTTGTTAGGTAGCTAGCGCCCAGCCCATCGCACCGCAGTCACTGATTTTGGCAAAGATTTTTTCATCCACATTGATCGATGCGAATTAAAAATCTGTGCCGTTCCTTTTTTTTTTTTCAGCCCAGAGGCTGAACGGAAAAAAAAATCTCATTACCCGTATGCTCAATATAAGGAGAATCGCAGAAACTCCTAATGCTAGTCATACGTGTAATGATTGCGGAGACCCTCAAATGCCAGGGCTGTACTAAAACCTCACATGTGACCCCATTTTAGAAAGAAGACACCCCAAGGTATTCCGTGAGGGGTATGGTGAGTTCATGGAAAATTTTATTTTTTTGTCACAAGTTAGTGGAATATGAGACTTTGTAAAAAACAAAATATATATCAATTTTTCGCTAACTTGTGCCCAAAATTTTTTTTTTCTGTGAACTCGCCATGCCCCTCACAGAATACCTTGGGGTGTCTTCTTTCCAAAATGGGGTCACATGTGGGGTATTTATACTGCCCTGGCATTTTAGGGGTCCTAAAGCGTGAGAATCCAAATGCGTAAAAATGCCCTGTGAAATCCTAAAGGTACTCATGGGAATTTGGGCCCCTTTGCGCATCTTGGCTGCAAAAAAGTGGCACACTTGGTATTGCTGTACTCAGGAGAAGTAGGGCAATGTGTTTTGGGGTGTATTTTTATACCCATACTTTGTGTGAGAAATATCGCTGTAAACGACAACTTTTTAAAAAAATTTATACAAAGTTGTCAATTTACAGAGATATTTCTCTCGCTAACTATGGTATATGTAAAATACACCCAAAACACTGACCTACTTCTCTGATGCGACGATACACATGTGTGACACTTTTTTGCAGCCTGGGTGCGCAAAGGAGCCCAAATTCCAACGAGTACCTTTAGGTTTTACATGGCTGCTCACAATTTAGCCCCACCCAAAATGCCAGAACAGTACAAACACCCCACAAATTACCCCATTTTGGAAAGAAGACACCCCAAGGTATTCGCTGAGGGGCATATTCAGTCCATAAAAAAAATGAAATTTTTGTCACAAGTTAGCGGAAAGGGAGACTTTGTGAGAAAAAACAATGAAAAATCAATTTCCACTAACTTGTGCCAAAAAAAAAATCTTCTATGAACTTGCCATGCCCCTCACGGAATACCTTGGGGTGTCTTCTTTCCAAAATGGGGTCACATGTGGGGTATTTATACTGCCCTGGCATTTTAGGGGCCCTAAAGCATGAGAAGAAAAATGCGTAAAAATGCCCTACTAAAAGGTACTCATTGGAATTTGGGCCCCTTTGCGCATCTTGGCTGCAAAAAAGTGTCACACATGTGGTATCGCCGTACTCAGGAGAAGTAGGACAATGTGTTTTGGGGTGTATTTTTACATATACCCATGTTGGGTGAGAGAAATATCTCTGTAAATTGTCAACTTTGTATAAAAAAAATTAAAAAGTTGTCGTTTACAGAGATATTTCGCACACAAAGTATGGGTATATATAAAAATACACTGCAAAACACATTGCCCTACTTCTCCTGAGTACGGTGATACCACATGAGTGACACTTTTTTGCAGCCTGGGTGCACAAAGGGGCCCAAAAAAGTGTCAAAATGCGGAAATTCATTTTTTTGCACCATAGTTTGTAAACGCTATAACTTTTACCCAAACCAATAAATATACACTTATTGGATTTTTTTTTTATCAAAGACATGTAGAACAATACATTTTGAGAAAAATTTATACAGAAATGTAGTTTTTTTTAAAAAAAATTTACAACAGAAAGTGAAAAATGTCATTTTTTTGCAAAAATGTCGTGAAATTTTTTTTATAGCAAAAAAAGTAAATATGTCAGCAACAATGAAATACCAGCAAATGAAAGCTCTATTAGTGAGAAGAAAAGGAGGTAAAATTCATTTGGGTGGTAAGTTGCATGACGGAGCAATAAACGGTGAAAGTAATGTAGTGCAGAATTGTAAAAAGTGGCCTGGTCATTAAGGGTGTTTAAGTTAGGGGGGCTGAGGTGGTTAAATAAATGTTTATGGGTGGACTTCCAGGAGGTGGTGCTCTGCTATGGCCACGTTTTAGAAGAGCTCCCACCAGTGAGCTGCTTGTATTTGCTGCTTACCTGCTCTTGTTGTGGGTGAGCAGACATAAAATATGGGATAAGGGGTAGACAAGAGTTCTGCGCATCAGGACCGGCTCTCCACCTACAGTTGTGTTCACAATTATTCAACCCCCAATGCTGTAAAAGGTTTTAGGGAATTTAGTGTACATTTGTAATTGTGTTCAAAATGAAATCTTACAAGGACTTTTTAAAGAACCAAATGCAACTAAAATGACATCAATTGTTTTTGTAATACAGTAGCAGGAAACAGGTCGAACTGGATGGACAAAAGTCTTTTTTCGGCCTTTTTGTGATTTCTTCATTGACACAATTATTCAACCCCTTAAAGACTTCCACTCTTAGGAACAGAGGTTCATTCAAGTGTTTTCGATCAGGTATTGAAAACACCTATGGATGTCAAGGAGCAGCAATCAAGTATAATAAGCACCAATTAGGCAGATTTAAAGTGACTGTGATACTTAGCTGTGTTTACAAACATGGTGAAGTCAAGAGAATGGTCCAGGAAGACAAGAGAAGAGGTGATTTCTCTTCACAGGAAGGGCAATGGCTATAAGAAGATTGCAAAGATGTTAAACATACCAAGAGACACCAACAGGCCGAACTGGATGGACAAATGTCTTTTTTCGGTCTTATATACTATGTTACTAAAGGAAGCATCATTCGCAAATTCAAGGCAAAGGGCACCGTTGAAACACTACCTGGTCGTGGCAGAAAGAAGATGCTGACTTCGACTGCTGTGCGCTACCTGAAGCACAAAGTGGAGAAAAGTCCCCGTGTGACTGCTGAGGAACTGAAAAAAGATTTGTCAGATGCGGGTACTGAAGTTTCAGTTCAGACAATAAAGCGCACACTGCGTAATGAAGGCCTCCATGCCAGAACTCCCAGGCGCACCCCCTTGCTATCTCCAAAGAATAAGAAGAGTCGACTGCAGTATGCCAAAAGTCATGTGGACAAACCACAAAAGTTTTGGGATAGTGTTCTGTGGACTGATGAAACAAAATTAGAACTGTTTGGGCCCATGGATCAACGCTATGTTTGGAGGAGGAAGAACAAGGCCTATGAAGAAAAGAACACCTTGCCTACTGTGAAGCATGGCGGGGGGTCAATCATGCTTTGGGGCTGTTTTGCTTCTACAGGTACAGGGAAGCTTCAGCGTGTGCAAGGAACCATGAATTCTCTTCAGTACCAGGAGATATTGGATGAAAATGTGATGCAGTCTGTCACAAACTTGAGGCTTGGGAGACGTTGGACCTTTCAACAGGACAGTGATCCCAAGCATACCTCCAAGTCCACTAGAGCACGGTTGCAGATTAAAGGCTGGAACATTTTGAAGTGGCCATCGCAGTCACCAGACTTAAATCCGATTGAGAACCTCTGGTGGGACTTAAAGAAAGCAGTTGCAGCGCGCAAGCCTAAGAATGTGACTGAACTGGAGGCTTTTGTCCATGAAGAATGGGCGAAGATACCCGTAGGTCGCTGCAAGACACTTGTGTCAAGCTATGCTTCACGTTTAAAAGCTGTTATAACTGGAAAAGGATGTTGTACTAAGTACTAAGATTGAATGCCACTTGGGGGTTGAATAAAACTGATAATGATGTGAGCACAGAAAAGACATTTGTGGTTATTTCATTATAAATGTTATTTTATATTTGTCTGACTTACAAGTGCCTCTTTGATTTAATTGTAAACAAGATGACTGAAATGATCAAAATCAATGTCAAACTGGCCAAAACACTCAATTTCAGTGGGGGTTGAATAATTTTGAACACAACTGTATGATTTCTACTTTGAAATGGTGTATTTGGAATGTTAATGGGTTGAATTCTCCAGTTAAATGCAGGCAAATTCTGAACCACTGTAGGTTCTGGTAGACTTAGAGCTGTTGATAGAAGACATGTCCCACAGTCTGTGGCTCTCCGTAATTCATTTGCAGCATTTTCAGAATGCAAGAGCAATATGGAGGATGGCTAAGACACAGTGGAAGAGGAACAATCATCTCCTATGCCTAAGGTATGCAAGACTACAGCCAAAGACAAAAAGGATAAAGTGAGTACTAATAGTAAGCAGCTATTGGTGGGCGATTCTATCATAAGAGGTGTGAAGCTTGATGAAAATGGTTTTGTGAGATGTCTCCCTGGCGCTACTGCTAGCAGGGACAGACGAAGTATCCTTAACATTATTAGGCAAGCAAAGAAGGAAACTGAGGTGGATGTTATTGTCCATATTGGATCAAATGATCTGGCTTGCAATGAAGTTTCAAAGGTGAAGGAAGCTTTTCACACACTTGGTAATGATATACGGGAGATTGCATCGACTGTCTCATTCTCGGCAGTTCTGCCTGAGCATAACCGTCAGCATGACAAGCAGTTGCGTATTAAGGAATTCAATGTATGGCTTGGTGAATGGTGTTTGAACCAGGGATTTGGCTTTGTGTCTCATGTTGGCTCTAGCTGGAATGGAAAAGAACTGTACAAGAAAGATGGTTTGCATCTTTCTCTCAAGGGAACAAATGTCCTCGGTGAACAGTTCAACATTTTTGCAAAGGAGCATTTAAACTAGGAAGGGTGCACAAGAGAGATAATCCATCAGTATGGCTGCCCCCCGAAAAAACAATGCCGGAAGATGCCAGGAGCTGATAGGATAAGAAATGACAAGCTGAGAGTCTTGTCTACAAATGCTCGCAGTTTAGGGAATAAGATCAACGAACTTGAGTCTATAATGGCATCTGAGAATATAGATTTAGTGGCTGTTACTGAGACATGGTTCAATTAAAGTAATGACTGGGATATAACAATACCTGGGTTCTCTCTATATAGGAAAGACAGAGAAGGCAAGAAAGGGGGTGGAGTAGCCCTATATGTGAAAGATAGCATAAAATCTAATCTAATACAGGTCAGCGAAAACAATTTAGAGTCAGTTTGGGTTACGTTGCAGCTTGGTAATCATAAGGTAACGCGTGTAGGTGTCATATATAGACCACCTAGCCAAGTCATAGAATTAGATGATCTACTAGTTGAGGAAATGGCTAAAATGACATTGAAAGGGGAAGTTGACATTATGTGAGACTTTAATCTTAGCAAAGCAAGGCGTGGTTAAATAGAAAGAGTTAAAACATAACTTTTACTCAACGATACTTTAGAATATAATCCCTTTAATATGACTGATATACATAGGCATATGATAATGGCAAACATGAAAAAAGTACTCAAAACACCAAGAGAATACCTTTTAAATGCAGAAAAAGTGCGCGGCAGCACCAAAATGAGGGATAACCATTTGTCCTACCTTACCGATGTTGACATTGGCGGTAGATGAGTGGGACCGGACGAGGTGGGCGGGGGAGCAGGAGAGAGGGGCAGAGGGTACAGTGATGAAATATGAGACCCTAGACGTCCCTATGATAAAAGGACTGCACTTGCCCCTATGGTCCTAACCACGGAGTAACCGCCCTGAAAAGAACGACCCCGTCCGGAACCTTTCCCTTCAAAAGTAATGGACCCTGTAAGCCCTAGTGCAGCGAGACTTTAATCTTCCTGATATAAACTGGAAAACCAAAATAGCTAGTTCTGCCAGGAGTACAGACATTCTAAATTCCCTACTGGGATTATCTCTACAGCAAGTAGTTGAGGAGCCAACCCAGAAGGAGGCCATTTTAGATTCAGTATTCACAAATGGCAATTTGGTATCTGATATTACTGTAGGGGAAAGCTTAGGATCTAGTGATCACCAGTCAGTGTGGTTTACTATAAGTTTTAAATTTTCGAAAAACAGACTTTTCTAAAATGAGATCAGTGGTATACAAGTCCCTATCAGACTGGAACAATTTCAATGGAGTCCAAGAGAAATGGGACTACTTAAAAGTGGCACTATTGAAGGCAACAGGAAAGTGCATTAGGCTTGTCAGTCAAAGCAAAAAAGGAATAGACCACTGTGGTACTCAGCAGAAGTGGCCAAAATCATTAAAAACAAAAAGATAGCATTTAGTAAGTATAAAAACACCCAAAACGAGGATGACCGGGAAATCTATAAGATTAGGCAGAGAGAGGCCAAGCAAGTTATAAGAGCTTCTAAAGCTCAGGCAGAAGAGAAATTAGCTCAGTCAGTGAAAAAAGGTGATAAGAAATTCTTCAGATACATAAATGAAAAAAGGAAATTAAAACAAGGAATTACCAAATTAAAAACAAAAGAAGGAAGGTATATGGAAGATGATAAAGAACTAGCTGACTGCCTCAATGAATACTTCTGTTCAGTTTTTACAAAGGAAAATGAAGGAGAAGGACCTCAGTTAGGGAGGAAGACTAATGAATACTTTGATGCATGTGTCTTTACAGAGGAAGAGGTTCTAAGTCAGCTGTCTAAAATTAATACAAATAAATCACAGGGGCCTGATGGGATACACCCAAAGCTATTAAAAGAGCTTAGAGGTGTACTAGCAAAACCTGTAACAGATTTATTTAACCAATCACTGGTAACAGGAGTCATCCCAGAAGATTGGAAATTAGCAAACGTTGTGCCAATTCACAAGAAAGGTAGTAGGGAGCAATCGGGCAACTATAGGCCAGTAAGCCTGACATCAATTGTGGGGAAATTAATGGAAACCATACTCAAGGAGAGGATTGTGGAAGATCTAAAAACCCATGGGTTGATTGATAAAAAACAGCATGGGTTTACTTTAGGGAGATCATGTCAAACTAATCTTATTGAATTTTTTGATTGGGTGACTAAAATAATAGATGGCGGAGGTGCAGTAGACATCGCTTATCTGGACTTTAGTAAGGCTTTTGATACTGTCACACATAGAAGGCTTATCAATAAACTGCAGTCTTTGAGCTTGGGCTCACATATTGTTGAATGGATTAGGCAGTGGCTGAAGGACAGAAAACAGAGGGTTGTAGTCAATGGAGTATATTCAGACCATGGTATTGTTACCAGTGGGGTACCTCAGGGATCTGTTCTGGGTCCCATATTGTTTAATATCTTTATCGGCGAAATTTCAGAAGGCCTCAATGGTAAGGTGTGTATTTTTGCTGATGACATAAAGATTTGTAACAGGGTTGATGTTCCTGGAGGGATACACCAAATGGAAAAGGATTTAGTTATTTTTGCTGATGACATAAAGATTTGTAACAGGGTTGATGTTCCTGGAGGGATACACCAAATGGAAAAGGATTTAGGAAAACTAGAGGAATAGTCAAAAATTTGGCAACTAATATTTAATGTCGAGAAGTGCAAGATAATGCACCTGGGGCGTAAAAACCCAAGAGCAGAATATAAAATCAGTGATACAGTACTAGCCTCAGTATCTGAGGAAAGGGATTTAGGGGTCATTATATCAGACGACCTAAATGTGGGCAGACGATGTCATAGAGCATGAACAATTAGGAAAAAGGTGGGAGGCACTCTACTTACACCTGGAATATATAGAGATCTCAAAGCAATATTGTGGTAAACTCATTCACCCTTTATTGAACATGCCTTTGCATAAAAACTAAAAACATAAAAACAAACCCTATATCAAAACAGCAAATGGACTATATGACAATAAAAATAAAAATTAGATCCTCATGGCATATGAATTTGTATCCTCCATAAAGGTCTAGATGATGTAGGCCATATATCTAGGTTGATACGTCCCAAAAGATTGTTGTTAATTGCAAGCCTTATGGCTATGATGTTTCACCTCCAGAAGGGTCAATTCAGCTTTTTGGGATAATCATATAGTCCGCTGCCAAGAATGTTCCTTATTATCTCCAATAGATCACTGAATCAAATACACAGCAAGATACTCAGGTGCGCAGGGCAATATACTCAATGCTCCATAAAGTGAGGCATATAGTAAAGCATTGAAAATAGGAAAGCCAGGAACCGCGCTTCAATCCGGAAACCACGTAGAATAGCACAAACTGTAGCGAGGTCTTTAACACTGGAAAGCCACTTTAACGCCACAAAGCCGACCAAACAAATTTCCAAATATGGCACACCTTAAGAAGACAAACACATAGTGCAAAACCCACAGTGCTTGAAACCTTTGAGGCTTTATTATACTCACAGCGGTATGAATAAAAACAGCATAAATGTCATCCACAACTGCTCTGCCCGAATAGCATTGTATTGTACTTGGTCAACCAAGCCTCAAAGGTTTCAAGCACTGTGGGTATTGCACTATGTGTTTGTCTTCTTAAGGTGTGCCATATTTGGAAATTTGTTTGGTCGGCTTCGTGGCGTTAAAGTGGCTTTCCAGTGTTGAAGACCTCGCTACAGTTTGTGCTATTCTACGTGGTTTCCGGATTGAAGCGCGGTTCCTGGCTTTCCTATTTTCAGTGTACTTAAAAGGAGGACGGACCTACTCCAGTTATTTCCAGGACTGCTGCTATAAACTGCAAGTTGCTTACAGACATAAAAAGCTTTTTCTGTGTGAATATAGTAAAGCATATCCAATTAGCTCTGCGCTACAATATTGCCCATTAACATAATGTCATAATTTGTAGAGAGGATATACTGGCAAAGATTGCTACATTACCACCGGCATGTGTGTACGCGGCGTCCTTCTCTCTCCAGTGCGTTCGCTTTGTGTGTCTGCCAGGACCTGCCGCGGCGTCCCACGTGGTCCCTCCGTCATACAGTGGCGTCCCACGTGACGGTGGCAGCGGCGTCTGGTTAGTCAATCTTCCTTTAGGCTGTTATACCGGATGGTTTGATGTCATGCCGCTCCGTATGGATATTCAAAGGGTTTATCATCCAATATAATAATGCATTAATGCAGTATGGCGTCCCCTCACTCTATAACCCAAATGCGTTTCGTGGCAACCGTATATCAGTGGTGAAGGGGCCAGATATACGGTTGCCCCGAAACGAGTTTGGGTTATAGAGTGAGGAGACGCCATACTGCATTAATGCATTATTATATTGGATGATAAACTCTTTGAATATCCATACTGAGCGGCATGACATCAAACCATCCGGTATAACAGCCTAAAGGAAGATTGACCAACCAGACGCCGCTGCCACCGTCACGTGGGACGCCACTGTATGACGGAGGGACCACGTGGGACGCCGCGGCAGGTCCTGGCAGACACACAAAGCGAACGCACTGGAGAGAGAAGGATGCCGCATACACACATGCCGGTGGTAATGTAGCAACCTTTGCCAGTATATCCTCTCTACAAATTATGACATGTTAATGGGCAATATTGTAGCGCAGAGCTAATTGGATATGCTTTACTATATGCCTCACTATATGGAGCATTGAGTATATTGCCCTGCGCAACTGAGTATCTTGCTGTGTATTTGATTCAGTGATCTATTGGAGATAATAAGGAACATTCTTGGCAGCGGACTATATGATTATCCCAAAAAGCTAAATTGACCCTTCTGGAGGTGAAACATCATAGCCATAAGGCTTGCAATTAACAACAATCTTTTGGGACGTATCAACCTAGATATATGGCCTACATCATCTAGACCTTTATGGAGGATACAAATTCATATGCCATGAGGATCTAATTTTTATTTTTATTGTCATATGGTCCATTTGCTGTTTTGATATAGGGTTTGTTTTTATGTTTTTAGTTTTTATGCAAAGGCATGTTCAATAAAGGGTGAATGAGTTTACCACAATATTGCTTTGAGATCTCTATATATTCCAGGTGTAAGTAGAGTGCCTCCCACCTTTTTCCAAATTGTTTATCCTTGTTTATGGTATAGGGGCAGACCAACGGTAGTGCACCACATTCATTTTTGGAAGGTATTGGGTGTAGCCACTGGTTATCTAACCCACTTTTTAATGTCATAGAGCATCAGGCAATGCCAGCAGAATGCTTGGGTGTATAGGGAGAGGCATTAACAGTAGAAAGAGGGAGGTGCTCGTGCCGCTCTACAGAGCACTAGTGAGATCTCATTTGGAGTATTGTGTGCAGTACTGGAGACCATATCTGCAGAAGGATATTGAAACTTTGGAGAGAGTTCAGAGAAGAGCTACTAAACTAGTACATAGATTGCAGGACAAAACTTACCAGGAAAGGTTAAACGACCTTAACATGTATAGCTTGGAAGTAAGAAGAGACAGAGGGGATATGATAGAAACTTTTAAATACATAAAGGGAATCAACACGGTAAAAGAGGACAGAATATTTTAAAGAAGAGAAACTGCTACAAGAGGACATAGTTTTAAATTAGAGGGGCAAAGGTTTAAAAGTAATATCAGGAAGTATTACTTTACTGAGAGAGTAGTGGACGCATGGAATAGTCTTCCTGTAGAAGTGGTAGCTGCAAATACAGTGAAGAAGTTTAATCATGCATGGGATAGGCATAAGGCCATCCTTCATATAAGATAGGGCCAGGGGCTATTCATAGTATTCAGCATATTGGGCAGACTAGATGGGCCAAATGGTTCTTATCTGCCGACACATTCTATGTTTCTATGTTTCTTACACTGCTTGAACCCCCATATAGTGTTTTTTTTTTTTTTACAAGAGACTCATTGGCTTAAGAATAACTACCCTCTTTTGTGTAGTAGGAGTTGATGCATCTGCCTTCAAGAAAAAGAGGGCAGTGGCCATTCTTTTTCATTCTCAAGTTCGACATAAGATTATTGATACCCTTGAAGACCTTGCAGGCAGGTACCTAATGACTTAAGTGTGTATTTAAGGGACGGTTTACTGTTTAGTGAATGCCTAACCCCTCCTTTTTCCTCTCTTTTGGAAGTTATTTCTAGCTGGGATGTATCTAATCTTGTGTTGGGAGGTGACTTCAATTTAATTCAGGATTTGGTTTTTGGATAGGTCAAGCACTATACCTGCCACACATACAGATGCAGCTAAAATTGACTCTAATAACTCTCATAGCACATGCCACAGTGTTATATCATGCCATCTTGTAAAAAAAGCTATTGAAATACATTGAAAAAGTTTGCGCCATTTTTACTTAACGTGTTAACCATCAAGTTTAGCTTGGCTGCGTCTGTATCCCAACTCATAATTCCATTCAGTTGCTTATGGACTTTTTAAATCTTTTTGATCCCTCTTCAGCATCCAGTAGATCATCACCTTTCTCATGCAATTAGTTCCAAGGCTAGGTTAGATTATGTGCTTCTTTCATTTTCATTACTCTCTTCTCTTTTAACATCAAATATTTTAGGTATCTATATCTCAGATTATGCTTCAGTAGTTTTTGAAACGATCATACATACTCTAATACCATCCTGCTGGCTTTTTCCCTTGTACCTTTTCCATTCTGAGGAATTCAAATCTATTTTGAATGGGTTTTGGGCCACATATAAGCTTGATAATGCTGCTCACCTGGATGATATTAAAGTGTAACTGCCACTTCTTATTTTATTCAATAATGGTATAGTACAAGGGAATTAAGTAATGTCATAGCCAGACCCTTATTTCTGATATTTGCGGACTCTATACTCACAGGGAATGTTCCACAGGATTGGCGCATAGCAAATGTGGTGCCAATATTCAAAAAGGGTCCAAAAACAGAGCCCAGAGTCTATAGGCTGGTACGTTTAACATCTGTTGTGGGTAAACTGTTTGAAGGTTTTCTGAGAGATGCTATCTTAGAGGATCTCAACGGAAATAATCAAATCATGAGGGATCGGTCATGTTTAATCAGTTTCTATGAGGAGGTAAGTTCTAGACTTGACAGCGGCGAATCAATGGATGTCGTATATCTGGACGTCTCCAAAGCTTTTGACACTGTACCTCATTAAAGGTTAGTATAAAGATGCTCGGATTGGGATAAAATGTCTGTAAGTGGGTAAGTAACTGGCTGAGAGAGAGAAAACAGAGGGTGGTTATTAACGGTAGATACTCAGATTGGGTCACTGTCACTAGTGGGGTACCTCAGGGGTCAGTATTGGGCCCTATTCTTTTCAATATATTTATTAATGATCTTGTAGAAGGCTTGCATAGTAAAATATCAATTTTTGCAGATGACACTAAACTGTGTAAAGTAATTAAAACAGAAGAGGACAATATACAGCTACAGAGGGATCGGATAGATTGGAGGCTTAGGCAGATAAGGTTTAACACTAACAAATATAAAGATATGCACATGGGAAGGAATAATGCAAGTCACCCGTGCAGACTAAATGGTAAAACACTGGGTAACACTGACATGGAAAAGGATCTAGGAATTTTAATAAACCGCAAACTAAGGGACATCCTCTGCATCTGGAGGAAAGAAGGTTTTCACAGAAACATAGAAGAGGATTCTTTACGGTAAGAGCAATGAGACTATGGAACTCTCTGCCTGAGGAGGTGGTGATGGTGAGTACAATAAAGGAATTCAAGAGGGGCCTGGATGTATTTCTGGAGTGTAATAATATTACAGGTTATAGCTACTAGAGATGGGTCGTTGATCCAGGGAGTTATTCTGATTGGATGGACAGATGTCTTTTTTCGGCCTTATGTACTATGTTACACACTACAGTATAAGTGCTTTTGTGCTTTAAAATTTCATCATTTTTAGTTTTACCTTATAATAACTCTCACAAAGGCATGCTGCTTTCCTATTCAGCAGTTCTCATCTGAAGCGTTGTCATGTGCAGGCTCTTTCCTCTTTGGCAAACAAGAGACGGATCAGCACTGGGAGGAGGAGCAAAGCCCTGAATGCGCGTTCACAGTGTAGTAGGAGGTACTGTACGATACTGTACTAGTACATCTTGGTCAGGGATGTTATCAGGCTTCACATCTGCAGTTTCCCACTGTTTGCTGCCTGCCCTGTGTTAATCACTTTCATACTAATTTACACAGGTACTGCATTAAGATAACATACAGCCTAATTGTAATTTAATTTTACAGCTCCATTTAGCCCCGTCAACTAATCCCCCATGTTCTTATGTCCAGTGCTCAGCTGTCTCTGCATCCTATGGACCCAGAGACAGCTGATAGTAATGGTGAAGCAGGGAAGCAGTCTGCTTCCCTTTCCACCATTCATTACAACCAGCGATCCCCAGCAGAAGCGCGATGTAGGGGCACCTGGCATCAGAACTATTTTATAGGGGGGCACAGGACATCATAAATACTATACGGGGGCACCTGACATTATAATTTTTTTTCTAAGGGGCACAGGACATCATAAATACTATATAGGGGACACCCTTTACTACACCGTCTGGCAGCCTGCTTTACCCTGCTTGCATGGATAGTTAGCTCTAAAGCAGTAAAACGCCCGAAAAAAGCCACTACAACTAAATATGCCTCTGCATCCTGCCCCTTCGATCCTTATTCAGTTTTTTACTTAACATAATGCTTCCCCTCCTGACAACCTGCAAAAGTACCCAGGTATGTAATCACTGATAATGCAAAATATTACCCACATATTCCTCCCACTGCATGTATGATGGAGTCCATGTAACTTGCCTCCCATTGCCCTGCTCATCTGGACTTTACATTACAGGGGTCATGATGTAGATAGGGTCAGTAAAGTAAAAGCATCAGAGGAAAAGCAGCACAGGTTACAATAGCAAATAGACTATTTAAACAAATGTTTTTGCAGGGTGTTTTTCTCTCTGGTTAGCTGTATGTGAGAGGATACACACTGCTCTGGGGTAGTGGGGGAGGTTATCTGCATTCTGATTGGTCCTGCTAGTTCATGTGAGGAGAGCAAGGGGTTATGGGAACTGAGGGAAACACAGGATGGCCTCAAGGACAGGGCAAAGATCACCACAGTGCAGTAGTGATGGGCAGTTCGGATCTTTTACAGGAATCAGTTCATTTGGATCAGATTATTCAAATGAACGATTCATGAATCGAATCTTCGGTTCACTTCCTGAGCGGCTCAAGCAGCTGACAAGCAAGTGAACTGAAGCTCAATGCGCATGCTCTGTTCACTGAATCTTCGGTTCACTTCCTGAGCCGGCTGATAAGCAAGTGAACCGAAGCTCAATGCGCATGCTCGGTTCATTGAATCTTCGGTTCACTTCCTGAGCCGGCTGATAAGCAAGTGAACCGAAGCTCAATGCGCATGCTCGGTTCATTGAATCTTCGGTTCACTTCCTGAGCGGCTGAAGCAGCTGACAAGCAAGTGAACCGAAGCTCAATGCGCATGCTCGGTTCATTGAATCTTCGGTTCACTTGCTGAGTCGGCTCTCGGCTGACAGGAAGCCAGTGAACCGAAGCTGGCAGGCACTCTGGTGGCTGTGGCCCTGGGGGTTCTGGCTGCAGGTAACTGGATTCCTATACCTTTTATTCATCTAGCGCTGCACAAACCGGACCATCCGCCTCCTGCTGCTGCATAAACAGGACTACATCTCCCAGCATTCCCTGCCGTTTTGTGGTAATAGTAGGCTTGCTGGGACTTGCTGTTCTGCTCAGTGACTGGCATGTTCTTCAGGACTTGAGTCCGGACAGGAGCCATGGTGGCAGTTAGACTCAGTAGTGCTCTATTGACACGATTCTTTTAACTCACAGAATCAAATGAGTCTATAAGTAGGAGGATCATTCGGTTCTTATAACTCATAGACTCATTCGGTTCTTAGACTCCCTGTACTGTGTGTGACTCACTGCTGCCTGCCTCACATCTGATTGGTTGCAGGGCAGGGAGGGGCGGGGCTGGCAGCAGCTTCCACTCTAGGATCGTATTACGCTCCTCCCTGCTGCTATTGCTCTGTATTGTACTGAGTCTGACTGAGCTGTATTCAAACGATTCAGCTCAGTCAGAGGAACCGACTCCTCCGGTTCAGGGAACAGAATCGATTCAAAAGAACGATTCGTTCATGAACTGTACATCACCACAGTGCAGCAGAGGCCATCTTAGGAAGATGCTGAAATAGAGGCACAGAGAAAAAGGGTTGCTAAGGGCTGAATACAGACATCAGAAAAATAAAAATTAACAGAAAAATAAAGCTTCATGAATATCTGCCCTTCAGCATCACATATGTTAGGAATTTCATTTTTGGAAGTGAAATGGCAGTTACACTTTAATCCTTTCTGGTCTGCCTCTAAGGTTGTTATACGTGGCCAAATAATCTCTTATATATATAAAAATGAGTTTCTGTCTAGACGTTCTTTATGCGCGACCAAACGACTGGACCGATCTTCACCAAATTTGGCACACGGGTACATCAGGTGTCCGGGAAGGTTTAAGACCAGGTCTCAGCTCTATGGATATTCCCAAAAAAAGACCTGCATTAGACAATACAAGCCTGCAAGCCTTTCACTTAAATCCAAACTGTCACTTACTGCTCGCTGGCAGTTCGTCTCCACACACACAGTTTTACTCCAGGTAACCATAACAACCCCGCCATGTGTTTCCTCACTGCTCTAGATGACGTTTAAAGGAAATCTGTCACCAGAATAATCACTATAGAAGTAAATTCATGGCCTAATAGCACTTAGTACCTTATTTCCTGAGGTTTCCATAACAACTCGTCCATTTCTCTCCACTGCTGCAGGTTAGCTTTAAAGGAGCAGGGCACTGTGGATGACACTGTTAAGGGAGCAGAGTGCTATGGAGGTCACAGTTCAGGGGGAAAGTAGGGTGGCCATTCAAGTCACCCTTAAAACCCCGCCCCCAGGTCCAGATAAGCCACACCTCTGATTCGGTTAGGCCATGCCCCCTCCCCTCCTGAGGTGGGAGGGACGGTGATTTTCTCCCTGCAGCTCACATTTAGACAGAACAGTGCTGCTGTCCTAGAGAGAGCTGTTTAAAAGTACACAATCCCAATCCTGTTAGGCCACGCCCTCATCCCACTAAGCAAACAGGGATTGAAAAAACAACTTTTAGGTCCACTAAGCCACACCCCCGACACATTTAGGACACACACCTTCCCCCTCTGCAGCCAATGAGTATTGACAAAATAAAGTTAAAAATCAACTTCTGTCAGCTGCAGGGGTGGGAGGGACGGTGACTTTCTCTTTGCAGCTCGCACTCAGAGAGGACAGTGCTGCTGTCTTAGATTGAGGTGTTAAAAAGGACACGCCCCAATCCAGTTAGGCCATGCCCCCTCCCACTCAGCTAACAGGGATTGAAAAAATAAAGTTAAAAATCAACTACTAGGTACACAGCTTAGCAGACAGGATATGATTAGATACACAGCTCAGCAGACAGTATCACACAGGATACAATATTAGATACACGCTCATCAGACAGTATCACACAGGATAGGATTAGATACACAGCTCAGCAGATAGTATCACACAGGATAGAATATTAGATACATGCTCAGCAGACAGTATCACATAGGATAGGATTAGATACACAGTTTAGCAGACAGTATTATACAACATAAGATTAGATACACAGCTCAGCAGATAGTATCACCCAGGATAGGATTAGATACACAGCTCAGCAGACAGTGGGGCGGGGTACTGTAGAGGCCACTGTTATGGGGGATACTGTTGATGTCTTTTTACGACACACGGAAACATGAAACGAAATAGATGAAATATACCCGTGTGAAGCCAGGTCCTTCTGCTAGTTTCTTATATATCTCACAAACGAAAGAGGTTGATAGAATTCACTTATGCAGCCCACTAAAGCTCACCTTAGCATACATACAATTTAAATTGCTTAATACTCCAAAAAACCCATAAAACCTACTTGGATGCAAAAGCTTTTGTGGATATCTTGGCACATGAAAAAGCTCTTACTGATTTTAAATGATCAAAAACATAGATATTTTCGCAGGGGAAACAAATCAGGCAAACTATTAGCTTCTCTCATTAGACTGTTTCAGGCATCTACGGGAGTCACAGCTCTAGAATCTGAATCCGGCTCCATGTTGACACATCCTAAAGACATTAGTGAGGAATTTAGCCTACTGATCATGAGGTGGAGAACTCCGCTTTTTTGCAGCGAGTGCTGATACCTGCATTATCTGAGGATCAAAGATTTTAAATGCCCCTATCAGTATAGAGGAAGTGTTACGAACTATTAAAACCCCGAAACTGTCCAAAGCCCCCAGACCTGATGGCTTCAGTAATAAATATTATAGGTTGCTTAGTACCTCTGTGTGACCCCATTTGTGCAAGCTATTTAATAACATTGTTTCTTATCCCCGAAGGATTTAATGATGCCTGTAGAACAGTTCTCCTGAAGTTAGGAAAATACTACTATATAGTAAAATCCTATCAACCAATATCCATTCCAATTTTAAACTCTTTACTAAATTGATGGCCAATAGGCTGCAGCTTATAATGCCTGATATTTTATGCCCAGTTCGAACTGGTTTCCTTCACGGGAAACCTATTAGGTTTATTACAGATGTAGCAGGGGTAACACTCAAACCCTTAACTCAAATTTCTTAACTCATTGCGTTATCTTGAAACAATATGAGCTGAGCGCTGCGATTGGCCAGCACTCCAGCCCTGGGAGAAGGAGATGCCCAGGGCAGAAGAAGAAGTCTCCGCCCCAGGCAAAATTAGAGCAGCAGGAGCGCCGGTACCGGGGGCTACAGAGGACGAACGGAGCGGCACCCAGGGATACAAGTAAGTGCAGGGACATCCCTGGGTGCCGCTCTCAATGTACATAGCTTTAACTCATAAACTGTGGACCAGTGAAAAGTCCTCTTTAAAAAAATAGAAAATTTATAAAAAAAACTAAATAATAAAAGAAAAAAAGGAAAAAGTGCAAAATAAGCACTTTTTTGTAAAAATAATTTACAAAAAAAAATATAATAAAATACAAATAAAAGAAAAAATATATATTAAAAAAATAGAAAATTATAAAAAAAACTAAATAATAAAAGAAAAAAAGGAAAAAGTGCAAAATAAGAATGTTCACTGTCCCCCAACAGTCTTTTTATGACCTCTTGGGAGACATATTATGTAGCAGTATATTAAAAATTAAGTAAACAAAAAGATAAAAAATAAAATATCTAAAAGTAAAAACACACACACTAACCAAAACCGTAGCCATTATCACCTCAGTTTCATGAAACCATACATATTATATAATGTCAGTTTGCATATTGAAAGGAGCTATAGTTTGATAAAAATGACTTTTTAAAAATGTTTTGTTCAGTTTCCCTCACATAAAGCAAATATATATATATATATATGTAAAGAAGGACGTATATATGTTTGTGTGTATGTATGTATGTTCCATGCTCACTCAAAAACGCAACCATCGATTTTAACGAAACTTGGTATACACATCCCTTGCTACCTGGAAAGAAATCTTGTGGGGGTCATACACCCCTACACAGCAGCTGCATGGAGTATGTATGCCCCAACTGTTTTTGCTACATACATATCGCTCTGTAACTCAAAAACTCATCGATAAATTTCTACTAAACTTGCCACACATATCACTTACTATCTGGGAAAGAATACTGTGGAGTTAACATGCCAGTACACAATGAGTTTCTGTCTGTCCCAACGTCTGTCTGTTCTTCATGCGCAACCAAACGACTGGACTGATTTTCACCAAATTTGGCACACAGGTACATCAGGTGTCCGGGAAGGTTTTAGACCAGGTCTCATCTCTCTTTGACTTACCGTTCCTGAGATATTCCCAAAAAATTACCTGCATTAGCCAATACAAGCCTGCAAGTCTTTCTCTTCATATCCCAACTGCCATACACAAGGTCGCATGTCCCTTATCAGCCAATAGAAGCTCGCAGGCCCTTAGTCTCCACATACACACAATTTTACTCCAGGTTTCCATAACAACCCAGGCATTTTTCTTCACTGCTGTAGGTCAGCTTTAGACTAGGGCTACACGACGACAATAAGTCACATGACACATAGGGCACAACTACACTGCTACAATTTTTATGATCGTCTATGGTGTTGCACTGCGACATGTGACATGCTGCGACTGTTATGCGACATGCTGCGACTGCGATACGACAGTCGCAAAAATCCATCCAAGATGGATTTTTCCGCGACTGTCACATGTCACAGTGCGACACCATAGCTTATCATTATAAAACTTGTTGAGACAAAATGTCATGCGACACGTCGTGTAGCCCTAGCATTAAAGGGGCAGGGCACTGTGGAGGTCACTGTTAAAGAGGCAATCACTGTGGAGGGGGAAGGCCACTGTGGATGTCACTGTTAAGGGGGCACTATTAAAGGGGCAACTGCTGTGGAGGTCACTGTTAAAGCAGCAGGGTACTGTGGAGGTCACTGTTAAGAGGGCGGACCCCTGAGGAGTACACTGTCAAGGGAGTGGGGTGCTGTGAAACTCACTGTTAAAGGGGCTAGCTGCTGTAAAGCTCAAAGTTAATGGGGATTGGCTGCTGTGAAGGTCCTATTTTAAAGTGCTGGGGCACTGAGGTGGAGTTCACTGTTAAAGGGGCGGGGTGCTGTAGAGGTCACTGTCAAACATTAAATGAAATAGATGAAATATACCTGTGCAAAGCTGGGTCCTTCTGCTAGTAAATGATAAAGCCCTATGTGTGACGTAGAAAATATTGCAAAAATTATTTTGGAAGTCCAACAAATAAAAAAAAGTGTCTGGTCATTAAGGCCAGAAGATGGAGGCAGCATAGAGGATCGGAGTGGCGGGGAGCAGCTAAGGATAACTCGTCGGTTTCAGGGGATATACTGAACATAACTTGTTAAAAAATAATTTTTACTGGGAAAACCCTTTAAAGCCACTATTACACTGCACTATATTCGGGTTAACTACTTAGAACAAGTGTTCATAGGGATGCTAATTCCTGATATCTGGCCTGTATAATCATTCTGCTTATCAACTGATAAAAAAGGAGTCACTCGTTTGGTGGCTGATTTGCATATTTTATTAGCATAAAAGATGTGCAATTATCCTCAGCACATCTCCCTGTGTAATCAAGGATGGGCTACGCATAATTAATAGAAGTGAATGAGGGTGGAATGACTGTGGTAGAGATCATTCCTTCCCATTCACTTTGCATTGGCTTATTTGCATCAGCTAATAGGACTGTGATATAGTGGGAATAACAGAGACGTGGCAGGATGATAGCTATGACTGGGCAGTTAATGTACAGGGTTACAGTCTGTTTAGAAAGGATCGTCAAAACCGGAGAGGTGGAGGGGTCTGCCTTTATGTAAAGTCCTATCTAAAGCCCACAGTCCGAGAAGATATAAGTGAGGGACATGAACATGTGGAGTCACTGTGGGTAGAGATACATGGAGCCAAAAACAATAATAAATTACTAATAGGAGTTTACTATAAACCACCTAATATACCAGAGTCCACAGAAAATCTATTACTAAATGAGATAGACAAGGCCACAAATCATAATGAGGTGGTTATTATGGGGGACTTCAACTACCCAGATATAGACTGGGAAACTGAAAGCTGTACATCGCATAAAGGAAACAGGTTCTTGGCAATAACCAAAGACAATTACCTTTCCCAACTGGTTCAGGACCCGACTAGAGGGACGGCCATACTGGACTTAGTATTAACCAATAGACCTGACAGAACAACAGATGTGCAAATTGGGGGACACCTGGGAAATAGTGACCCTAAAGTAATAACCTTCCAATTATCATTCAAAAGAGCATTTCTACAGGGAGGAACAAAAATACCAAACTTCAAAAAAGCTAAATTTAGCCAACTAAGCGAGGCCATAGGCCTAAATAACTGGGACAAAGTCCTCAAAAACAAAAATACAGCCACAAAATGGGATATCTTTAAAAGCATCCTAAATTCTCATTGTGAGAGGTACATACCGTATAGGAATAAAAGGTTGAGGAACAAAAATAAACCAATGTGGATAAATAGAAATGTAAAGAAAGCAATAAATGACAAAAAGAAAGCATATAAATAACTAAAACAGGAGGGTAGCGAGGAAGCACTGAAAAACGCAAAAGAAAAAAATAGAACATGTACAAAACAAATAAAGGCGGCCAAACTAGAGACCGAGAGATTAATTCCCAAAGAGAGTAAAACTAACCCTAAAATTTTCTTCAATTATATAAATGTTAAAAAGTATAAATCTGAAGGTGGCGGCCCTTTAAAGAGTAATAAAGGGGGAGTTGCAGAGAGCGATGAGGAGAAAGCAAAGCTGTTAAATATTTTTTTCTCCAATGTATTCACTGAGGAAAATAAACTGTCAGATGAAATGCTGAATGTAAAAATAAATCCCCCATTAAAAGTGTCCTGTCTGACCCAAGAAGAAGTACAACAGCAACTTAAAAAAATTAAAATAGACAAATCGCCAGGACCGGATGGCATACACCCCCGTATCCTAAGGGAATTAAGTAATGTCATAGCCAGACCCTTATTTCTGATATTTGCGGACTCTATACTGACAGGGAATGTCCCACAGGATTGGCGCATAGCAAATGTGGTGCCAATATTCAAAAAGGGTCCAACAACAGAGCCCGGAAACTATAGGCCGGTAAGTTTAACATCTGTTGTGGGGAAACTGTTTGAAGGTTTTCTGAGAGATGCTATCTTAGAGGATCTCAACAAAAATAAGCATAGCTTCATGAGGGATCGGTCATGCCAAATGAATTTAATCAGTTTCTATGAGGAGGTAAGTTCTAGACTTGACAGCCGCGAATCAATGGATGTCATATATCTGGACTTCTCCAAAGCATGTGACACTGTACCACATAAAAGGTTAGTATATAAAATGTTGATGCTCGGACTGGGAGAAAATGTCTGTATATGGGTAAGTAACTGGCTGAGTGACAGAAAACAGAGAGTGGTTATTAACGGTACACACTCAGATTGGGCAACTGTCAATAGAGGGGTACCTCAGGGGTCAGTATTGGGCCCTATTCTCTTCAATATATTTATTAATGATCTTGTAGAAGGCTTGCATAGTAAAATATAAATTTTTGCAGATGACACTAAACTGTGTAAAGTAATTAACACTGAAGAGGACAATATACAGCTACAGAGGGATCTGGATAGATTGGAGGCTTGGGCAGATAAGTGACAGATGAGGTTTAACACTGACAAATGTAAAGTTATGCACATGGGAAGGAATAATGCAAGTCACCTGTACATACTAAATGGTAAAACACTTGGTAACACTGACATGGAAAAGGATCTAGGAATTTTAATAGACAGCAAACTAAGCTGCAAAAAACTGTGTCAGGCAGCTGCCGCCAAGGCCAATAAGATAATGGGTTGCATCAAAAGGGGCATAGACGCCCGTGATGAGAACATAGTCCTACCACTTTACAAATTGCTAGTCAGACCACACATGGAGTACTGTGTACAGTTCTGGGCTCCTGTGAACAAGGCGGACATAGCAGAGCTGGAGAGGGTTCAGAGGAGGGCAACTAAAGTAATAACTGGAATGGGGCAACTACAGTACCCTGAAAGATTATCAAAATTAGGGTTATTTACTTTAGAAAAAAGACGAATGAGGGGAGATCTAATAACTATGTATAAATATATCAGGGGTCAGTACAGAGATCTCTCCCATCATTTATTTATCCCAGGAATGTCACTGTGATGAGGGGATATCCTCTGCGTCTGGAGGAAAGAAGGTTTGTACACAAACATAGAAGAGGATTCTTTACAGTAAGAGCAGTGAGACTATGGAACTCTCTGCCTGAGGAGGTGGTGATGGTGAGTACAATAAAGGAATTCAAGAGGGGCCTGGATGTATTTCTGGAGTGTAATAATATTACAGGCTATAGCTACTAGAGATGGGTCGTTGATCCAGGGAGTACTTCTAATTGCCTGAATGGAGTCGGTAAGGAATTTTTTACTCCCCTTAAGTGGGGAAAATTGGCTTCTACCTCACAGGTTTTTTTTTTTCCTCTGGATCAACTAGCAGGATCACAGGCCGAACTGGATGGACAGATATCTTTTTTCGGCCTTATGTACTATGTTACTATGTAAAGTAGAACTGGCTTAGTTGACCATAGCAAGCAACCAGATTCCACCTTTCATTTTTCACAGCTCCTTTGGAAAATGAAAGGTACAATCTGATTGCTATAGGCAACTAAGCCAGTTTTACTTTACACCAGTTTGATAAATCTCCCCCCATTGTTTCCGGCTAATCCTTCATTATTATATAAATTGAATATTAAACCTATATTATTATCAAACTCTTCAATCTATGGTTCACTCACGGCAACATTTTACTCCTTCCTTTTCGGGTAGATGTTATCTTAAAGATGGTTGTCATTCCTAAATTATTCTTTTTCCTGCAAACACTACCTCTCTGGCTGCGTAAAACTGACATCCAATTACTTCAGAAGACTTTCTTAACATTTATTTGGGGCAGAGTGAAAAGACACCATATTAGCGTGCTAAAATTTCAATTAACAAAAGTTATGGGAGGATTCAACCTTCCAGACCTCTCACTGTACAACTGTTCCTTAGTACTAGACTTGTTAGATGCTAAGTTCTCAATTTCATCTTGTGAGGCAACACTGCAGAGGTTCTCTGCATTTTCCAATAACATCTTTCTTTTTTTTATGCAAGCCCTTAGCTTTGTTTGTGATTGTCTGGGTGTGGGGGCAGGGTGGGTTGGCTTGTAAGGGATTCTGTGGAGGCCTGTTTGAACATTTTTCTTAAACATGCAAGATCACACTTATTTTTAACTAGCAATATTTATCGTTTTCTCAGACCCTCTTGGTCTTGGCAATCAGAACCTACAGGCCCCAACAGGTGGACAAGGGACCTTCCTGAAAGGGATGTTCAGGCTCTTTTGGATGCAACATTAAAAATCGAAAAACATAACCCGGTTGGCAGCTATGCTAATAGGGCACTGTTAATCTTAGATAGGGCATATATTACCCCTTATCTTCAAAATTAGATGTCTTCAGGGAATTGCTTTTACTGTTCCAAATGTGGGGCGCCAAACATGGATATTTTCCATCACTTTTGGGGTTGCTCTAGAGCAGGCATGCTCACCCTGCGGCCCTCCAGCTGTTGCAAAACTACAACTCCCAGCATGCCCGAACAGCTTACAGCTATTAGCCTACAGCAGGGCATGGTGGGAGTTGTTTTACAACAGCTAGAGGGCCGCAGGTTGGGCATCCCTGCTCTAGAGTTCAGGAATTGTGGGGGAAAGTGGAGCATACCTACACTCTACTTATCATATAGTGATGGAGCCGGATCCCTATTGGGCTATTTTTAGTTTTCTGTCAGGTTCCCTGGCCTCCTTGCACAAAGTGCAATGTAAAAAGGCTATGTTACATATTTGGGCTGCGGCCACTCGGAATCTTGCACCATTGGCTTAACCCAATTGAACACCCCTCCACACAAACTCCCCATCTCTTTGATTGAGAACAAGATTATATCCTTGTTCAAAGAAAAACAAAATGTTTTTTGATAGATAGTCCTTGTTCATTGCTCACTTGCCAAGGGAAACCAAATTACAGCTGAAATCACATTTTCAACATACATCCTGGTACTTATTGGAAGTCTTACGCTGGGTTCAGACCTGAGCGTTTGTGAGACGCGTTTTTTCCACGCGCTTTTTGTCGCGCGTTTTAGTGCGTGTTTTTGGCAATAGTAAACGCGCGTTTTACGCATGTTTGTGAGATTGACTGCAGTGTTGTCCAATGACCAAATATCCCTGTCTATATGAAGTTTGGCCTTTCCAGCATGTTGCAAATTCATAAACGCGCGTTCGAACGCGTGTTTTCAGTGTCAAAAACGCGCAAAATACAAGCGTTGAGCGTTCCCATTGAAGTCTATGGGCCAAAACGCGCGACAAATGCCCCAAAAAAAGCTCAAGTACTTGTTTATGCGTCGGGCGTTTTTCAGCGCATTCGAACGCGCTGTAAAACGCGAAAATGTGAACCAGTCCCATAGGGAAGCATTGGTTTGCATCGGTTATGCGTTTTACAGCGCATTCGAACGCGCTGTAAAACGCGCAAGTGTGAACTGGGGGTTAGGCCTCTTTCACACGGGCGTCATGTTTGACGCCTAGATAGGATGCGGGTGCGTTGCGGGAATATGCGGGGATGTTTGGTACCCAGACCAAAAGCCGGACCTAATCACTGAAGTCCGGTTTCGGGTTGAGTATTCTGGAGAATTTATTATTTCCCCTTATAACATGGTTATAAGGGAAAATAATAGCATTCTTAAAAAAGAATGCTTTGTAAAATGAGGATTAAGGGGTTAAAAATAAAAAACTTAACTTACCTTAGCCACTTGATCGCGTAGTTGGCGATCTCTCTTCTGTCTTCAAGCTTTAGCTGTATTCTAAAGGACCTGTGATGACGTCACATCACATGGTCCAATCACATGGTCCGTGATGGACCATGTGATTGGACCATGTGATGTGACGTCATCACAGGTCCTTTAGCTGGTAGCTAAAGCTTGAAGAGAGAAGACAGATCGCCAAGTACGTGATCAAGTGGCTAAGGTAAGTTACTTTTTTTTATTTTCAACCCCTTAATCAACATTATACAAAGCATTCTTTATTAAGAATGCTATTATTTTCCCTTATCACCATGTTATAAGGGAAAATAATGAAGATCGAGTCCCGTCGCTTAGCAACCATGTGGGAAAATCGCATCGCATCCGCACTTGCTTGCGGATGCTTGCGATTTTTCCGCAGCCCCATTCACTTCTATTTGGCCTGCGTTGCGTGAAAAACACAAAATATAGAGCATGCTGCGATTTTCACGCAACGCAGAAGTGATGTGTGAAAATCACTGCTCTTGTGCACAGCCCCATAGAAATGAATGGGTCCGGATTCAGTGCGGGTGCAATGTGTCCACCTCACGCATTGCACCCGCGCGGAAAACTCGCCCGTGTGAAAGGGGCCTTAGGGTACTTTCACACTTGCGTTGGTGCGGATCCGTCAGTTTATTTGCACAGACGGATCCGCACCTATAATGCAAACGTTTGTATCCGTTCAGAATGGATCCGTTTGCATTAGTTAAAAGTAAAATGACAAAGTCCAAAACGGATCCGTTTTGAATTACATTGAAAGTCAATGGGGAATGGATTCGTTTTCAAATGCGAAATCATGTGTCATTGAAAACGGATCCGTCCCCATTGACTTACATTGTAAAAAAAAAACGGATCCGTTAGGCTCCGCCTCTTCAGAAGGACACCAAAATGCTGCATGCTGCGTTTTGGTGTCCGCCTCCAAAACAGAATAGATGCGGAACGGAGCCTAACTGATGCATTCTGAGCGGATCCTTATCCATTCAGAATGCATTGGGGCTTAACTGATCCGCTTTGGACCGTTTGTGATAGCCCTGAAACGGATCTCACAAACGGAATGCAAAACGCTAGTGTGAAAGTACCCTTACATGGTTGTAGACCCATACCAGATTTGAATAATTCATGGTTGCTTTGTATGAATGTAAGCATTGTAGCGCACGGGTTGGGGGGAGGGAGAGTAGTTTGTTGTTATTATGAGATGATTTATCATTTTGTGATTTAGGGAAAACCAATAAAGAGATTTTCAAAATAAGTGTTTATGACCTTTTAGTAATTTAGAAATAAGGTTGATTAGATGACCAGCAAAAAGTGAAAGTAAAAAGTACGATTCATACAGCTAAACAAACAGTTAACCCTTTGTGACAGAACTGCTCGATATTTTTAATAAAGACCAATTTAAAAAATTATTTTTAGCCCAGCGTAAGGTGCAATCATAAAAAAATACTTCTGACAGTGTACATAGCCTTTAAGTCTACACTGTATAGATTGTATGGTTCATCCTATGTACAGATATTCACATGGACATTGTAACAGGTAAATGATATAGTGTATTTTTTGCACTCCCCCCCCCCCCCCCCCACAAAGTGAAGGAAAAATGTCAGTGCGCCTTATGGGTGAATACTAATGCGCTCTTCCATTATGAAAGCACTTATTAGTACAGTAGGGCCGGGGAGCCGTGAATGCAGTATTCCCTGTGCAGGCTCTGTGCTCACCGCTTACCGGTCTTCTCATGCAGGGCTCGGCAGGCTGTGCTGTGACCTACGCACAGCGTGAAAACGTACGACACACTTATGTGACGTTGGGTCACAGCACAGTATTGCAGGAAGAGCGCTGGACCACAGGAGTGGTGGCAGTGTCCGGAGCAGGAGAGGTGAGTTTTTTTTTTCTTTGATTGGGGATCTTACATTGGGGTTCTGATCTGAGGTCTGATTGGGGGTCTTAACATTAGGCGTCTTATTAATATTGTGGGTGAAATCTGAGGTCTAAATTGGGGTCTTGTTAACATTGGGGGTCTGATCTAAGGTCAGATGAAAAATATTTGGTTATTTTTCTCCTCTAAAATCTAGGCACGTCTAATGGGCAGGTGCATCTTATAGGGTGAAGAAATGGCAAGTAGCTGCACAGTTGATATATACTGTAATATGTCTTCAAATGTTTTCCCTGTTACAGTACAGGTGACTGTTAATGTACCATGTTAATGATTAAACAGCACATACAAAGTGTGCTATTACATTTGAAAAAAAAGTCACACTAGAATTGTTAGATTTTTTATTGACAACAGCGCATGCCAGCACTCAATAATGATGGATCTGGGCAACAGTTCCCCTGACGAAACAGGCTGTGGATACACAAAGCTAGTGTGCAACAGATTTCATGTGGTTCAGAAATTTAATCTGGATTTCTTGTTGTGGTTGTCCCCCTAAGGTTACTTTCACATATGCGTTTTGGCTTTCTGGTTTTGAAATCCAGCAAAGGATTTCAAAACCAGGCAAAACCGATTCCGTTTTGTCCCCATGCATTATGAAAGGAAAGGGATCCATACAGGATGCTTTTCATTCCATCAACATTCAGCAGTTTCGTGTCCGGTCATTAAAACAGAACAAACCGGATCAGTCAGTAAAAACAATGTAAGTCAATGGTGACAGATCCGTTTTTTTAGGATCTGTCAACCATTGACTTTCAATGTACTTAGTGATGGATCTGGTTTGTTCCTAACTGAATGGATGCATACTAGAGATGAGTGAATCGAAGCTGACGAAGTGGAATTCGATCCGAATTTCAGGAATAATTCAATTTGCACCAAAGCCGAATTTCGCCAGTAACAAATCGCTTTTTTTTCTAAAATGGCTGCTGCACATATGAGGACATGGAGCAAGGAACTCTGGGAAGGGGGGATCACCCACAATGCCATGCACGCAGCCAGCCTTGTGATGTCACAGCCCTATAATAAGCGGCAGCCATCTTTGATTCTGCCATTTACCAGTGTACTTAGTGCAGGGAGAGACAGTCTGCAGGCGCTAAGGACAGTGTTAGAAAAAACGTCATTGTCCAAAAAAAAAAAACGATTTACAAGTGCAGGGAAAGATTATTTAAGATGTAGGGAAAGGATAGGGAGGAATCATTCCACAGCATTTATGTTGAACAGGGTCCAGTAGGGAAGCTTACAGCATGGGTAATAGGAACAGTCCGATTACACCTTGCTGCACTGACTGGGGATCCAAATTGCCATTATACAGCTCTGTAATTCTAGCAAACTGTTCTTATTGGGGTGCAAGTGCTGTTTGATACAGGCATTAACAGGGTTTCTTACAAGGAAATATTTCTACATTTTATTTGCCCTTGCATGGTGCAGTTATATGTTCTAAATAATTTTTTGGCTTGTATTAGTGGGGGGGGGGCTTATTAGCCATTGTTTGGTGAAGCGCTAAAATTACAGACCTTTTTGTCATGTATTAGTGGCAAAAGTAAAATATATTTGCTAATCAGCGGTGCTGTTATCTGTTGTAAAGCCTTTTGTGGCGTGTATTAGTGAAAAAAGAAAAATATACTTTCCGCTCAGCGGTGTAGTTATCTGTTGTAAAAGCCTTTTGTGGCATGTATTAGCGGAAAAAGAAAAAATATATTCTCCGCTCAGCTGTGCAGTTATCTGTTGTAAAGCCTTTTGTGGCGTGTATTAGCGGAAAAAGAAAAACTATATTTGCCATTTAGCAGTGCAGTTATCTGTTGTAAAGCTTTTTGTGGCGTGTATTAGCGGAAAAAATATATTTGGCGATCAGTGGTGCAGTTATCTGTTGTAAAGCCTTTTGTGGCGTGTATTACTGAAAAAAGAAAAATATATTTTCCGCTCAGAGGTGCAGTTATCTGTTCTAAAGCCTTTTGTGGCGTGTATTAGCGGAAAAAGAAAAAATATATTTGCGGGGCAGTTATATGTTATAAAGCCCTTTTTTGTGTATTAGTGGCACAAAAAAGTATTTGCCGTTGTGTGGTGAAGTGAGAAAATGACAGCCCTTTTTGGTGTTTATTAGTGGTAAAAAAAAGGGGCTTATTAGCCGTTGTGTGGTGAAGTGACAAAATTACACACTTTTTTTGAGTGTTTTAATTTACATTTTTTATTTATTTATTTGATCTAAGAGTATGTCAGACAGAGAAGTGCCAAGACCTGCACAGGCCTAAATGTTTCTGGCACAGGCAGAGGTCGCAGCAGAGTAAGGGGCGTGGCAGCAGGGGTCGCAGCGAGAGGCCTGAGCTCCCGGTGTCTTCTAGCGGTCGTGTCTTGGCCAGCAACCCAGCGGTTCTTCAATGGTTGACTCGGTCATCCACTTCCCAAGTGACATCAGACACCCCAGCCAAGAGTCGGTGGGTTCCTCTGACGCGACACTTAGTTGGCATGGCCCGGGAGCAGGCCCTGTGCCCCCGGCTGTCCTGAACCTTCCAATGTCATTTTAAGTTCCCTCAGCGTGAGAAGTATTATATGCCGTAGTCTCGGCTCCACTTTTCAGCAAAGACGAGCTACTAGAGGACAGACAGCAGCTACTGCCCAGCCAAGGTCTGGAAGAGACACCCGCCGCTTCCTCCGCTAGGCAGGTAAGTAGTGAGAGAAGAGAGGCGTGGGAGCAGGTGTTGCGAGCAGTCGGGCTCCAGACCCAGAGACATTTGGGGAGGACATCAGTGACGTGCAGACAGTACTCGATGATGATGTAGCTGATCGCACTTGGGAGCCGGGTGCTTCAACATCACCAGCGGAAGAGGATTGCAGCTTGCCCGTGAGGCAGCGGCGGAGCCAGCAAGTCGCTAGCGTGGCCAGGAGTTATCAGGGTGACAGCAGTGGGAGGTCGGGAGCCAAGCGTGCCAGGGGTAGACCCCCTGCTTTGCAGGAGCCTACCTGCCCGGGTTCACGCAAGCAGTCAATTGGTGCGTAGTGTTGGGGGGTAAAATCACCCACTTGGAGGCGTGGCAATTTTTATGTTAAGCCGCCAGAGGAGGTAAACATGGCCATATGTAGAATATGTGGGCAGAAGGTGAAGCGTGGCCACAGTGCCAATGTTGGCACCACAGCCTTGCGTCAACATATGCGGCGTCACCATTAAATGCTGGTCCTGATGCTCCTACTCCTCGTCAGTCGTTCCGTCAGCAATCGATCACTGAAGCGATTGCCAAGAAACAACAGTATGCGTGCACTTATCCAACGGCGGAGAAGCTGAACATGCTCCTGTCCAAGTTGCTGGTGCTTCAGTTCCTCCCTTTCTAAGTGGTGGACTCTGCACCTTTCAGCGAGCTGATGGCTTGTGCCAAGCCGAGGTGGAGAGTCCCAAGCTGTCATTTTTTTTTTTGACAAAAAGGCAGAACCAGCCCTGCACACACAAGTAGAACAAAAGGTGGGCCAATTTTTGAGCCTGCCGGTGTCTGCCAAAGTACACGGCAGCGCCGACATGTGGAGCTGTAACTACGGTAAGTGACAATACATGTCCTTTATGGCCCACTGGGTGAATGTGGTTGCTGCACATCCACCCCAGCAACTTGGCCAGGTCACGCCGCTTCCGCCTCAACCTTCATGTTGTCATGCCGTTGGTCCTGTGACAATGTCCGCCTCTGCCTTCTCATCCTCCATCGTGTCCTCAGCATTCACTGCAGGGAGAATTCACAGTGCCCTCCAGCATTCCACATGTGCAGGGCACGGCGGTGTCACGCTGTTATGTACCTCGTTTGCCTGGGCGAGCGGTGTCACACAGGGGAGGATCTGCTCCATGTCCTTCATCAAGAAATAAAATCCTGGCTTTCTCTGTGGCAATTTAAAATTGGAACCATGGTGACCGACAACGGGAAGAACATGGTGTCGGCGCTGTGTCAAGGAGGGCTAAGCCATGCACCCTGCAAGGCACACGTGTTAGGCTGGGTTCACACTTGAGCGTATTTGATATGCGCGTTTAACACGCGTTTTTGTGCGTGTTTTTGTCCATAGTCAACGCGCGTATCACGCGCGTTTGTGTGATTGACAGCAGTGTTGTCCAATGAAAATACAGCCCTGTCTATATTAAAGGTGTCCAATGAGAGAGAAATGCTGGTGGGAAATTTCATGTGCGTTGGGAGAGTGGATTGTCTGCAGTCATGGAATTCTCCAGAAGGCAACCAATTGCGGCAATTGTTGCAGCAATCCATCTCAGACGTTTGCGGCGAAGGAGAGAGAGCAGGCGACGCTTCTGGGTCCACCCTGTCATTGCCAATTGACAGGAAAGGGGACAGTTCTGGGCACTGTACGAGACCCTCCGGGCCCATTAAGACAAATTTTTTTCCTACACGCGGATGTCCATCACCAGGTTTGTACATATACAATAGTTATAGTAGTGGTGTTCCAATTGTGAAGGTACCAGTTTTAGTTTTTTGGTATTGTTAACCCTCACCATTTTCGTTTTCAACAGCTTGGATGAGCTCCTGTGGTTGTTGAGCACCTGTTTAGAACGTCAGGACACCTTCATGCGGGACAGTATACCACCAGTGGAAAGACTGATTATTACTTTGCGGTAAGTAGACTCTAATTGTGGCCTTATAAAGCATTTGCATTGTGTGGTGACTGGATATTAGTGTGCCCTTTGTTATTTTCTACTGGTGGTTGTGAGGTTTGAGTGTTTGTGCGGGGGGGTATTGGATGTGTATGCTTTTTAAATTTGGCATATATAGATACCATACATACATAGTTTACCCACATTTTTCCATACGGAACCACTCACTTCGAAATAAGAGTCCCAAAAAGTTTGCGAATGTTTTTATTTTTGGGAAAAGTAATAACATCTTACAGTTCCTCAAAAAATGCGCAAACTGTGTTTAACAAAATCAACATAATTATCGTACTTTTTAACTTAAAATTATTAGGTAATTTTCCTATATTAACAATGAAGGTCGAACACCCCTGATGCACCAAATTATGTATGCTATATCTCAAAGGTTTTGGTATTGTGGGAAGGCAAAATGTGGCTCTGGATCCCGCATGGCCTCTCTCATTCCGCCAGATTGATGGGCAGGTTGCATTTAAGTGGTTGTGGAGGTGTTGTTGCCCATGCTGGTGGAGGGATAGCTGTATGATGATTGTGGTTGTGTGTGCCATGTGTCGTGAGGGTCTGGTATGTTAGTTTGTGGGTATGTTTGTGATGTGTATGTGTGAGTGGTTGGTGGATGTTGTGGTGGATGTTGTGGTGCATTGTTGGGCTGTGTGATGTCATAATGTGGAATGAAGCTGTCTAGGCCCCTTGTTAAGGTATCCCTCGCTTCAGTTATGCGACTTCTGGGCACTTGCTGCATTTTTTCCTCCAAACTAAGTAAGAAAAGGGCATCACTAGAGAGTTTGGGTGCTGGATGGGCAAGTGCATCCAGGCATGCAATTAGCCGGTCCTCTTGGCGATCTGGTCTTCTCCTTTTTGGACAGTGAGTCCGAATGTTTTGGGTTTCCACGACAGGTGGGGCAGGCTGTGTTCGGGTTTGGAATGGAGGGGTGGGATCAGGTGGAGGAGGACTTAGTGGCCCCGTAGACGCACAGGCCTCACTGTCCCTGGTGGCCTCCTCCTCCTGCTGTTGACTTTGCGACCAGCTACTATTGGTGCTCTTGAACATGAAAATATACATAAGTATGTGCAAGATATGAAAGTGAATGCATGTCATACCACACCCTCTCCTGCATGTGTATGCACTGGACTCACCTACGCATTTCAGTGCATGGTATTAGAAAGGCCATTTGCTCCGCATGGACATAGCTGGACCGTGCACTTGGCGAAGCTCCGCTCTTCTGTTCCCTCTCCTTGCGCCGATGACGAATGAAGGCATCTTTGAGGCTCTTCCACTTGTTTTTTTAGTAAGTTTACTATAATAAAAAAAAAAACATCCATTAATTTTTATCTTTATTTTCTCACATTTTTTTCAGCTATTTAGCTACTGGCCAGTCTTTGATCAGTCTTCACTACATCTTCCTGATCGGGAAATTCACAGCCAGTGTGATCGTGAAGGAAACCTGCATCGCCATTTGGCATGTCCTTCATGCTGCTGTGATGGCCCAACCAAACAAGGAAGAGTGGCTGAAAATTGCGGATACTTTTCAGCAAACATGCTATTTCCTGAACTGTGTAGGAGCAATTGACGGCAAACACATCCGCGTTCTGAAGCCAATGAGGAGTGGCAGTCAGTTCTTTAATTATAAAAAATACTTTTCTGTTGTTCTTTTTGCGGTATGTGATGCTAACTATTGTTTTCGTTACATCGATGTGGGTTCCTATGGCAGCAGCTCTGACTGTTTTTGGGCATTCTGACTTTGGTCAAATGCTCATTACTAATGCCCTTGACCTTCCCGGGAACACCACACTGCCTGGCACCACTTATCTGTCTATGCCATTTGTTTTTGTTGGTGACGAGGCATTTGCTCTAGGTAAGCATCTTATGAGGCCATACTCCAGCCGTGGTCTCTCCATTGCGCGGCGTGTTTTTAATTATCGTCTGACAAGAGCACGCAGGGTGGTGGAATGTGCATTCGGCATATTATCCAACAAATGGCGAGTTCTGGACTCACCCATACATCTTAAATTGGAGACCGCCATCTCGGCTGTGAAGGCAGCATGTGCTCTTCACAATTTTGTCAGACAAAGGGATGGCTTTAATTTTGAGGATTCTTTGAGCCATTCCATGGATAGTACGATTCGCAGCGGTGTTCGTGGGACCACACATGGTGCCGCCATTCGGGACCACTTCACTGTATATTTCATGTCACCACAGGGGGAGTTACCTTGGCAAATGCAAGCCATATAAATTTATATTATTTTGTCTTTTTCTGCTGCAAAGATTGTTTCTTTATCTTTTAATTTTCCATTTTGTTTGTTTATTGTAATGGCTGAATTAAAAGATTTGAAGAGTGAATTTGTGCAATGCCGTTTTTTCACCTATATAGTGCCCCTTGTAGAAGCCCCAATAGTGCCCACCAATACTCGTCCGATAACAAGGGAAAACAATGTGGGCGGAATTAGGGGTCCCATTTATGTGCCCAATACTCGCCCATTAACAAGGGAAAACAATGTGGGCCGAATTAGGGGTCCCATTTATGTGCCCAATACTCGTCTATTAACAAGGGAAAACAATGTGGGCGGAATTAGGGGTCCCATTTATGTGCCCAATACTGGTACTGTAGACATACAATCACCTATAATGTGCCAGTGCTGCAATAGCCCACAAGCACAATAATGTTTCAACGTAGACAATATCCATATCAACTCTATAACACAAATCCGCACCACAAATGTAGGCCAACATTTGATTTTAAAATACATTTCCAGATTGGAACAGCGCCGTCAGGCAAAACACAGTGGAACAAGTGCAAATTGAGCATACTGGGCCACTACATTGTGCCAGAATGTGGGTGACGGGGAACCCTTGACTGGCCATATACTAGAACAGGGATGGTGAAGCTGCGGCCCTCCAGCTGTAGCAAAACTCCAACTCCATGCATGCCTGGACAGGCTACAGCAAGTAAAATACAGCACAGCATATTGTGAGTTGTAGTTTGACAACAGCTGGAGGGCCGCAGGTAGAGCTGGGCTGGACTATTACATATAGTTTTTACACCAGTGCACACAAGGAGTTCCTTTTTACACTCAAAACACACATGTAAATACCTTTGCCTTTTTTCCCAGTTTTGAATAATCTCTTCCACTGTGGCCAGATGTTTTGTCCAATGTCCTCCCATGCCTGCTGCCTGCTTCTCCTGTTTTTGTATTTTGCATCTTGGATGTCATACAGGCAGCGTTTTGCCTGCACAAGCCTGATCAGTGTCTCACTATCACAGCCTGCTTCCTCCATCTTGGTCAGGCTAGACCCTCTCACTAGGGTGTGGCCTTTTATTGCCTGTTGCTATGTGCCAAACGCGCGTTCGTACGCGTAAAACATATTTGCGCGTTTCTATGCAATCCTATGGCCCCAAACGCGCGACAAAACGCCCCAAAGAAGCTCAAGAACTTTTTTGAGCGTAGGGCGTTTTTCAGCGCGTTCAAACGCGCTGTAAAACGCTCAAGTGAGAAACAGGGCCATAGGGAAGCATTGGTTTTCATGTGTTGAGCATTTTACAGCGCGTTTAAACGTGCTGTAAAATGCGCAAGTCTGAACCCAGCCTTAAATCTAGATGTCAAGCGGTTCCTGAAGTTCTCCACCCATCTACAAGACATCCTAAAAATGGCCAGGAAACTTTGCATGCCACTCGTACACCGCAAAGCACACCCTCCTTAAGCTGCTGCAGCAGAATGGCATCCCCCAACATAGGCTGATATCCGATGTTTCCACCCGTTGGAATTCCACCCTCCATATGTTGGACCGACTACACGAACAGAGAAAGGCCATAAACAATTTCTTGATGATCAAAGCCCTTTGAGGAGGCCATGTTATTTGTCAGTCGCTAGGACTATGGGATGAACAATGTGATTCCACTGCTTCATGTCCTGGAACAGATGCTGGTAAATCTGGCTGGTCAGGGGACTGGAGATGTGGCGCCTAGATCTCACGGCCACATGAGCCCTGTGGGGGTTTAAATGGAGGAGGAGGACGACAGTGGAGCGCAAGCAATGTGTAGCGAAATGAGAGGTTTTTCTACACAGGTGATAGAAGAGGAGGAGCAGGAGCAGCCAGAGGAGCTACAGGAAGAGGAGGCAGAGGACTCTATATGCTCACGTTCCATTGCCATGGCTGCTGGGGAGAAGTGGGGTGGAGTGGCAGGAGCAATACCAGCTCTATCAGCTGCAGCCTGAGTCTAGAGTAACTGATAAGCAGCTTCCTTCTCCCGCATAGTGAAGAAACTACTCATCAGCAGCTAGACATAGAGCAGAATCTGAACCAGCAGGTGGTGGCATACTTGGACAGCACCCTGCCACCCCAAGTTGAAGATCTGCTGGACTACTGGGCAGCCAAACTGGATTTGTGGCCGCAACTAGCAGCGTTTGCCCTGGAAAAGCTGTCCTGCCCGTCCAGAAGTGTGGCATCAGAGTGGGTGTTTAGTGCGGCGGGGGCCATAGTTACCCCATGAAGAACTCTCCTGTCCACCCAAAATGTGGAGATACTGACCTTTGTCAAGATGAATCAGGCGTGGATCAGCCAGGATTTCCACCCACCAATGCCTGATGCATCAGACTAGATCATCCATGGTGCAACATCAACACTTTGACAAAAGAGACCGGTTTCTTCTGGCTACCTGCCTCAGCTACTATTCTGATGCTGCCACCCGCCTGATGGCACACATCTGATGCCTAGTGCTCCTTCTTTCACCCATCATTTTCAGCAGGTACTGGTATTGCCACCCACCTCCACACTATGTCAACTTTCCACTCTGTGGTCTCTTCATGCTGCTGCAACCTCCACACTATGTCACCTTTCCATTTAGTGTGGAGGTGGCAGCTGCATGAGGAGACCACTATGTCACCTTGCCACTCTGGTCTCCTCATGCTGCTGCCACCTCCACACTATGTCATCTTGCCACTCTGTGGCCTCCTGATACTGCTGCCACCTCCACACTGTTACCTTGCCACTCTGTGGCCTCCTGATGCTGCTACCACTTCCACACTGTCATTGTGCCACTCTGTGGCCTCCTCCTAATGCTGCTACCTCCACACTCTGTCATTGTGCCACTCTGTGGCCACCTGATGTTGCTTCTGCCACCTTCACACTGTCATTGTGCCACTCTGTGGCCTCCTCATGTTGCTTCCACCTCACCACTATTTTATAGGGCCACTCTGTGAACTTCTCATGCTGTTCCCACCTTCCCAACTTCATGACTGGGCCACTATTTTGCCTTTCGGGCTGGTTGACATTATCATATTTGACCCTTCTTCTTATCTGTCAGAGGGAAGGAAAAATGAGATGCACAATGGATCCTGTCTGTGTAGCAGCTGTAAGTCCAGTATGGTCCCATCAGAATTGGCTTGTGATTTTGTAGCCAAAAGCAGGAGTGGGTACAAAACACAGAAGACATGCAAATATTCCATTCTTTTCCCATCTCTGTTTTGGATCCACTCTTGTTTTTTTTTTTGGCATTAGCAATACTGATGGATTACTGACCAAATGCAGACCGAGGGAAGACAGGATACGTTTTTTGTGGGTTATTGTTCTGACGGATCAGAGAAAGGGCCTAATAATCAGTGACGTCAACACAAACTTATTGATACCCTCTCCACTCTGTCAGGGTCTCTACTTGTATAAGCGTTTCATAGAACAGGTTCTGTTGACATCTATGTGGAATCAGCTGACAACGGTGTAAACGGCGCTAACATCGACCTGTAAGGCTGAGTTCATACTTGAGTTATTTGGTCAGTTTTGGCTCCGTGACTGCACAAATAAATGAAGTGTGCAGTGATTCTAAGAGTGAAGACTGTGATCTGCATGTCATACAGATTCACAGTATTATTTCACTACCAGAGCAGACTCCCTATGCGTGTTACTGCGGGTTTCCTGTAGCCAGGAAATAGTTTTTAACGTAATTCGCTGCAAATGAATTTTGAGCAAACCAATTTTTTCCCAAAAAATTCGGCAAACTGGTGAATCGAATTTTTGAAAAATTCGCTCATCTCTAATGCATACTGATGTGTAATCAAAACAGAACAGTTTGGGTCACGTTTTGAGATCCTCTGCCGGATCTCAAAACCTGAAACCAATACGCATATGTGAAAGTAGCCCAACAGCTCCCCTAGCGGCCATATCTTAGTGACACGTCTCATCTGATACAACTGTTTGAGCCATTCAAATGGGAAGAAGACTACATGTGGGTTACCCTTGACGTCTCTTCCCTATATAGTAACATCAGGCATGACTTAGGCATCATGGCCATATCAAAGGTTCTTATGAAAGATCCAGAAATGTCAGACTCGCAAAAAGATTTTATACTAAAAGCTATTGATTTTATATTGAAACACAATTATTTCATTTTTAATAATATTTTTTACATTCAAACTAGGGAAACGGCAATGGGGACCAAATATGCACCCTCCTATGCCAATCTCTTCATGGGGATCTTCGAAGAGGTTTTGGGGTTTTTAACACACCCCAGAATCAGGTTTTATCGGAGGTTCATCGACGACATTAATTTTATATGGCAGGGAGAAAAGGATGAACTTCATCATTTTATTGAATCCAATAATTCCAATGACTGGAATCTATAATTTACACTTGAGTGCAACCCCACAGAAACAGTCTTCCTAGACTTACATCTTACAATAGAAAATATGGTCATCTGCACGAGGACTCATTTTAAAAATGTTGATGCCAACAGCTTCTTGGAATACAGCCATCATAACAAGTGGAAACAAAATATCCCCTTCAGCCAAATGAAGAGAATTAGGAAAAATTGTTCGGATGATAGGATTATGAGAAGCCAAATTGAGACCCTAAAAACTAGGTTTAGGGAAAAAGGCTATCCGAACAAACTTCTAGAAGATTCAACAAAAAGAATACTCCAAATATCCCCAAAAGAAAGCTTAACACCACAATCAAAAACATCTAATGGGGAGAAAAAATGGAAACCCATCAGCTCAGTCTAATCACGAGGTACAACTCTCGGCACATGCTAATCCGAAAATTTTTTGCAAAAAATTAGCCAGTACTACTAAAAGGTGCCCCTGTAACCTCTTCTATATTGGTCGAAACACTCAAACCTTAAGAGAGAGGATGAACGAGCATTGCTCTAATATCACCAGTAAGGTACTAACACACAATGTTCCCCGCCACTTTGCACTAGCACATTGGGTTGACCCCTCCTCCCTACAGGTTAACATAGTAACATAGTATATGTACTATTGGGTTACCCCAATTGAGTGGATACCACAGTCGTACCAGCTAATATGTCGTAAGGAGATGTATTGGATCTTTTGCCTCAACACATTGACACCATTTGGGCTTAATGAATCTCTTGAATATACCAACTATTGATTCAAAAGAGTGGGACCGCCTACCAAGTGAATTAGTGCCCCCATCCTAAATGCACATTAACCATCAGGATATGTGATTGATTATCATAATCCACGATACATGTGTAGATAGGTGTCTTTTAATTACGGTCTTATTTCACGGTTATCATGCTCACAAATCGACCATAATTCCCTGATGATAAAAGCCCCCAAAAAGAACAGAGAAAAAAAGAGTATATAGAGATGATCTCCGTGTATATGTTTTTTTTGGCATAATACACATATTTTTTATGTTTTATTCATTCCATATTCTATAAAGGTTGTAATCATACAACCTTTGAGCTCATACTTTTTATATATGGTTATTTTTTTTCATATATTTATTTTTTATTATTATACCACCACATCCATCCACTTTAGATCCAACAGGAAGATTTTTATTTTATTTATTTCTTTTTTTATTATTGTACATCAGCATATGGCATTCTTGATTACATTTATTTAAATGTGATTTTATTTATATATTTGTATCCCCATAGTTGACATGTAAAAAGGAGATTTTGATTGTATATCAGCATATGTCTTTGTTTTTTATATTTATTTAAATGTGATTTTAATTAATTATTTATTTACATATTTGTATCCTCACAGTTGATATGTGATTGTCCGACTGTGTGCCTTTATGGTCGCCCTTTTAGTCTCCCCCTCCCCTCCTATACCCCCTCATGTGGTAATTCGATTTGGCCGCCCTTTTAACCATGCCCCTTATGGGCAGGGATAGTATCCATGTAGTTTGCGAGTCTGGGGCTCTGCGCTCCACGGTGAAACGCATGACCACGCCCCCTGTAAGCACGAACACCAGGAAGCAAGTTTACAAATCTCTGGCTCTGCGCTCCACAGTGGAGCGAACACCCAAGAAAATGCTACCTGGGAGGGAGGAGTTGGAGCATCGCTGGAACTGGAACGGCATGGCCGTGCGTTCCACGGTGGAACACATGACCTCAAAACAATTCTTAGGACCCGAAAAGGGAACAAGGAAATTAATAAAAACACCCTATCTTAGCAATAAGGACTCGGGCACCTTATTATATATAAATACACCACCATATACCGCCTGCATTCATTAGAAAACTTAATAATACATGCGTTCCATGTTGAAACACATGGAAGCCCAGAAGACTGATATCACTTCCGGTTTACATCTTGATGCTCATGTATAAAAGGGTGAACATAAGGTAAGAACATTAGTACTATTACCTTTTTTATTATTGTTGTATCAATCCTGAAGAAGGGGGCGTGTGGCCCCCGAAACGCGTTGAGTGCCGTATATTGTCCAATAAAAGGGAATTGTTCAGACGCTGGAGGCCTGGCTGCCATGATTTCCCAACATACGATAAGCGGACCAGGCGAGGGGGGCTCTGTCCGAAGGTGTCTTTATCTGATGGACATCCCCCCTGTAAAGTGAGTTGAATATATCTCAAAGGTCGGTTTTTATTTTATTCTCTATTTCTACTATATTACTATGAGCCATCTGATTACAAGGTTATATATATATCTCTGGTTATATATATATATATATATATATATATATGTATATATACATATATATATTAATATGGTCTTATTTTAATCTGGGAATTCTATGACAAAAACACCTCTAATCAGGGTCACATATCGGTACAGGGATTGGTGCCTATTTGTGTGGTTTTTCTACGGCTCTGACGTGGGGTGCTACATCCCTCGAATTGAGTTTTTATAAAAGAGGGTTACAAATATATATATATATTTATATATCTTAGCATGTCATACAGACTCACAATATTATTTCACTACCAGAGCAGACTCCCTATGTGTGTTACTACAAGGCACAGTGTTTTACACCATTATAAAGGTTCTCTGTAGCCAGGAAATAGCAGTTTTTTAACGCGATTCGCAGTGAATAAACTTGGACCAAACCAAGTTTTTCCCGAAAAATTCGGCAAACCGGCGAATCAAATTTTTGAAAAATTCGCTCATCTCTAATTGATACTGATGTGTAATCAAAACAGAACAGTTCCTCTGCCGGATCTCAAAACCTGAAACCAATACGCATATGTGAAAGTAGCCTAACAGCTCCCCTAGCGGCCAGTGTAAAACAATTGTTTTAAACAATTGTATAAAAAACAGGATACTGAAGAAACATAAGTGTTAATTTAGCAATTATGAAAATCTATGCTTGAGGGCAACATTTGGACATGGGTGTGCACTGTTTCTCTACAAAACACTGTCTAATTTGAGTTAGATTACTCTGTAAATGACGCACTGCTAAATTTGCAAAAACTGAATAGAAAAATTTGTAATAACAGCATCCACATGCGCTTTCATTCAGTCTGCATCAATCCTATGTTGCGATACAATAAGTAACTCCACTAGATGTTGTTGATCCTCTGTTAAAACAAATGTTAAAAATTCTAGCAGAATGAATGTTCAATGTATGTGGGATCATGGAAGGGGGGCGAAGATTCATAATGAGGGTGTTTAACTAAATCTCCTACCTAAAGAGATATTCGTAATGTATTTCGACGACTTCCTGTAAATGGGAATCTATGCCTCCAACTAAGCTATCTCATTATCCGAACATGTGTGTTAAATTGTTCTTGTGTCTCAAGCTTTGTGATACTATTATATAGAGATGTCGGACCTTATTACCGAGATTGCACCTAACTGCTTGTGTCTCAAGGGGTTATGTTGGTGGGAGGGAAGGGAAGGGGGGAAGGAGTGATTAAGGGGTGTCTCACTTCTTACTGTTTTGGAAAACTTTCAATAAAAATTATCTGATTTAAAAAAATAAAAATTCTAGCAGAATGACCCGGCTTTGCACGGGTATAGTTTGACTATTTCACTTAACACTGACCTCTACAGCACCCTGCCCCCATAATTGTGGCCTCCACAGCACCCCACCCCTTAACAGTGACCCCCTCACAGTGCCCCACCCTGTTAAAATGTGACTTTCACAGCATCCCATCCATCCCCTTAACAAAGACCTCCACAGCGGCCGCGCTATTATTAGTGACTGTTTAACATTGATCTACCCCTTAACGGTAACCTCCACAGGGCCCTGCACACTTAACAGTGACCTCTACAGCACCCACCCCCTTAACAGTGACCTCCACAGTGCCCCGTCTCCTTAACAGTAACTTCAACAGCACCCTGCCCCCTTAATAGTTACCTCCACAGCACCACCCCTTTAGCAGTTGCCTTCAAAGTACCCCACTCCCTTAACAGTGACCTCAACAGTACCCCATCCTCTTAATTATGACCTCCACAGCACTCTGCCCCTTAACAGTGACCTCCACCATGCCCTGCCGCCTGAACAAAGACCTCTATAGCACCCACCCCTTTAACAGTGACCTCCACAGTATCCCGCTTCCTTAACAGTGACCACCACAGTACCCTGCCGCCTTACAGTGACCTCCATAGCGGGTGCCCCTTTATTAGTGACCTCCATAGTACCCCATCCGCTTAAGTGATTTCCACAATACCCCTCACCCTTAACACTGACATCCACAACACCCTGCCCCCTTAACAGTGACCTCTACACACACCAATTCTTTACATTGACATCAATAGAAGACCGCCCCCTTAACTGTGACCTCCACAGCAGCTCGCCCCCTAAACTATGATCTCCACAGCATTCCGCTCCCTTAAAAGTGATGTCCACCTCACCCTACCCCTTTAAAGGTGACCTATAGCAGTGAAGAAAAATGGCTGGGTTGTTATGGAAAACTGGTGTAAAAGTGTGAGTATGTCAAGACTGAAGGACCTGCAAGCTTCTATTGGCTGAGAAGGGCCATATGACCATGTGTATGGCAGTTGGGATATGAGTGAAAGATCTTCGGGCTTTTTTTGGCTAATGCAGGTCGTGTGATGCTGCCATCTGCATTTTTGGGGAATATCTTCAGAACAGTATGTCCTAGAGCGTTGAGACTCAGTCTTCCTGGACGCCCGATGTACCTATGCGCCATATTTGGTGCAGATCGGTCCAGTCGTTTGGCCGTGCAAAAAGACCAGACAGACAACAGACAGAAATTCATTTTTTTTAATATATATAAGAGACTAGCAGGATGACCCAGCTTCACATGGGTATATTTCAACTATTTTTAATGTTTGTTTGTGGGGTTAAAAGATATCCAGTGTTCCCCATAACAGTGACCATTACAGCACCTCTCCCCCTTAAGTGACCTCTACAGCAGCCCACCCCCTTATCTTTGACCTCAACAGCAGTCCTCCCCTTTAACAGTGACTTCCACATTGCTCTACCTCGTTAACTGTGACCTTCACAGCCCCCCACTCTCATAAATGTTCTCCACAGTGCCCATCCCCTTAACAGCACACTGACCCTTAACATTGACCTCCACAGCAGCCCACCCCCTTGACTTTGACCTTCACAGCAGTTACATCCTGCACGAGGTGTTTTCTCTCTCTATTTCTTCTCCTGGGTTGAAACTTTTGCACAAGGGTCTTCAAAATAGCCATAAGTAACGTCATCTTTAAGAGTCCTTTCCCAATGAGGGTGGATTACTATATCGAATGCACGGAGGGAATAAGCTAGAAAAAAAACTGAACCGCCGAAGTGACAAGTGTAATTTGGCCAGCACTGCAGACTGGCTTATCAGGAAGGGAGACTGAGCATCACCCGTGTAGTGGTAAGATTTATCTGTCATTTATCTGATCCTATTTTAAATAGACTTTATTTTAACAGTGATAGCCGCATGCTCCAATTCGTCGTACCCTATTGCTTCACAGTAGCCCGCCCACTTAACAGTTACCTCCACAGAGGCCCCCTTTTTAACAATGACATCCACAGCACATTGCCCCTTAACAGTGACCTCCAAAGTATGCCACCCCCTTAATATTGACCTCCAAAGCAGACCGCCCCTTAACAATGAATTCCACAGGACCCTGCCCCCTTAACTGTTACCAACACAGTTCCCTGACCACTTTACACTGACCTACAGTGGCCCACCCCTTAAGAGTGAACTCCACAGTGGCATATCCCTTTAACATGCCCCACCCCTTAAAAGTAACCTTTATAACAGTGGCCCACCCCGTAACAGTGACCTATACAGAGCCTGCACCCTTAACAGTGACCTTCACAGAGTCCGTTCTCTTAACAGTGACCTCTACAGCACCCCCTTAACATTGACCTCCACAGTACTCTTCCCCCTTAACACTGACCTCCACAGGGAACTACCCTTTAACAGTGACCTCCACAGTACCCTGTCCCCTTAACATTGACCTCCACAGCATTCCGCCCCCTTAACAGTGACCTCCCACAGTTCACTGCACAGCAGCCTGCCCCCTTAACGTTGACCAGCATAGGGTCCCTCCTCTTTAAGAGTGAGCCCCCCATTGCCCTACACTCCCTTAATATAAGTACCCCACAGCATCCTGTCCCCTTAACAGTGACCTCTAACAGTGAAGCGAAATGGCAAACCTGGTGTAACTTGTGTATGTCAAGACTAAAGGACCTATGAGTTTTTATTGGATAATAAGGGTTGTGTGAATGGCAGTTAGAATATGAGTGAAGCTGCGAGCTCATATTGGCTGATACAGTTTTTGGAAATATTTCAGGAACAGTACATCCTAGAGAGCTGATCCAGTCTAAAACCTTCCCGGACACCTGATGTACCTATGTGCCAAATTTTATGCAGATCAGTCCACTCACCATGCTTAAAGAACAGACAGACAGAAATTAATTTTAATATATATACTAGCAGGATGACCTGGCTTTGCACAGGTATATTTTCACTATTTCATTTAATGTTTGTGTGTGAGGTTAAAAGATATCCACAGGGACCTCCACAGCAGCTCGCCCCTTTAACAGTGAGCTCAACAGTACCTTACCCCCTTAACAATGACATTGACAACACCTTGCCCCCTTAGCAGTGATCTCCAAAGTACACCGCCCTCTTAAGGCCTCTTTCACACAAGCGTGACGGATTAGGTTTGGGTGCGTTCAGTGAAACGGCACCATTTTGCAAGCAAGTTCAGTCAGTTTTGTCTGCAATTGTGTTTAGTTGTTCAGTTTTTTCCACGCGAGTGTAACATAGTAACATAGTATATAAGGCCGAAAAAAGACATTTGTCCATCCAGTTCGACCTGTTTCCTGAAAGTTGATCCAGAGGAAGGCAAAAAACCCCTGTGAGGTAGAGCCAATTTTTCCCACTTAAGGGGAAAAAATTCCTTCCCAACTCCAATCAGGCAGTCAGAACAACTCCCTGGATCAACGACCTATCTCTAGTAGCTATAGCCTGAAATATTATTACGCTCCAGAAATACATCCAGGCTCCTCTTGAATTCCTTTATTGTACTCACCATCACCACCTCCTCAGGCAGAGAGTTCCATAGTCTCACTGCTCTTACCGTGAAGAACCCTTTTCTATGTTTGTGTACAAACCTTCTTTCCTCCAGACACAGAGGATGTCCCCTCGTCACAGTCCTGGGGATAAATAGATAATGGGAGAGATCTCTGTACTGACCCCTGATATATTTATACATAGTTATTAGATCTCCCCTCAGTCGTCTTTTTTCTAAAGTGAATAACCCTAATTTTGATATCCTTTCAGGGTACTGTAGTTGCCCCATTCCAGTTATTACTTTAGTTGCCCTCCTCTGAACCCTCTCTAGCTCTGCTATGTCTGCCTTGTTCACAGGAGCCCAGAACTGTACACAGTACTCCATGTGTGGTCTGGCTAGTGATTTATAAAGTGGTAAGACTATATTTTCATCAGGGGCATCTATGCCCCTTTTGATGCAACCCATTATCTTATTGGCCTTAGCAGCAGCTGCCTGACACTGGTTTTTACAGCTTAGTTTGTTATTTATTAAAATTCCTAGATCCTTTTCCATGTCAGTGTTACTGAGTGTTTTACCATTTAGTATGTACGGGTGACTTGCATTATTCCTTCCCATGTGCATAACTTTACATTTGTCAGTGTTAAACCTCATCTGCCATTTCTCTGCCCAAGCCCCCAATCTATCCAGATCCCTCTGTAGCAGCAGAAAACTGTCCTTTTCAGTGTTAATTACTTTACACAGTTTAGTGTCATCTGCAAAAATTGATATTTTACTGTGCAAGCCTTCTACAAGATCATTAATAAATATATTGAAGAGAATAGGGCCCAATACTGACCCCTGAGGTACCCCACTAGTGACAGTGACCCAATCTGAGTGTGTACCGTTAATAACCACTCTCTGTTTTCTATTACTGAGCCAGTTACTTACCCACATACAGATATTTTCTCCTAGTCCAAGTGTTCTCATTTTATATACTAACCTTTTGTGTGGTACAGTGTCAAATGCTTTGGAGAAGTCCAGATATATGACATCCACTGATTCACCCCGGTCAAGTCTAGAACTTACCTCCTCATAGAAACTGATTAAATTAGTTTGACATGACCGATCCCTCATGAAGCCATGCTGATATGGTGTAATTTGCTTATTTTGATTGAGATACTCCAAGATAGCATCTCTTACAAAACCTTCAAACAGTTTACCCACAACAGATGTTAAACTTACCGGCCTATAATTTCCAGGCTCTGTTTTTGGACCCTTTTTGAATATTGGCACCACATTTGCTATACGCCAGTCTGGTGGAACATTCCCTGTCAGTATGGAGTCCGTGAATATCAAAAATAAGGGTCTGGCTAGGGCATCACTTAATTCCCTTAGGATACGGGGGTGTATGCCATCCGGTCCTGGCGATTTGTCTATTTTAATCTTTTTAAGTCGCTGCTGTACTTCTTCCTGGGTCAGACAGGGCACTTTTAAAGGGGAATTTACTTTTACATTTTGCATTTCAATGTGCAATGTGTTTTGATGCGTGTGATAAAAAAGGAAGGTTTACAAACAACATCTCATAGCAACCATCAGTGAAAAACGCATTGCATCTGCACTTGCTTCCGGATGCAGTGCGTTTTTCACAGAAGCCCCATTTACTTCTATGGGCCAAGGCTGCGTGAAACGCAGAATATAGAACATGCTGCGTTTTTCATGCAACGCAGAACTGATGCGTAAAAAAAAAGGCTCATGTACATAGACCCATTGAAATAAATGGGTCAGAATTCAGTGCGGGTGCTATGCGTTCACGTCACGCATTGAACCCGTGCGGAAAACTCGCTCGTGTGAAAGAAGCCAAACAGTGACCTCCACAACGGCCCACCCCCTTAACAGTGACCTCCACAGAACCCTACCCTTTCACACTGACCCACACAGTGACCTGCCCCTTAAAAGTGACATAAACAGCAGCCCACCCCCTTTACAGGCACCCCACACCCTTAAAAGTAACCTCTACAGCACTCTTTCCCCTTAACAGTGACCTGCACAGTGGCCCACTACCTTAACAGTGACCTTCACAGAGCTCGCCCCCTTAACAGTGACCTCTACCTTTTTTATTTATATATATTTTCCTCCTGTAGAACCTTGTAGTGTCATTTTACAAAATTAATACAATTATATACTTAAGCCTGTTTCACAATTGCATTGTGTGATCTGTATCCATTCACAGTTATGGGAAACAGTGTATATTGGGCCACAACACTGCAAATATGCAGAGAATAGGCCATACAAGTACCATTGCCCTTATTATTTTATTGGATCCGGCAGGGTAAAATATGCAGAGAAGTATGCAGGATGAAAATGGCTGTGTGCCTCTGGCCATATTGAAATTGTTGCGAGCGATTGCGATTGTCACCGCCAGTCCCCATTATGTGCAATCTAAGGCGATATCTCTCAAATATAATCATGGTAGTATTTCGAGAAAAGCAACTAGGAACAGTACAGCAAAATGGATTTTACACGGCAGACAACAAGCCTTCACAATGCTAAAGACAAAAGGTGCAAATACACTACAGGCATGGGGGCTGTGGAAGGGTGTGTGTATTGACATTTTTCTTTTGTTGTCACATACCCTTACCACATGTGGGGGTTGGTAAAGGGGATGTACAATTAAACTTTTTTGGGGGGTCGGCAATCCCATTTCCAAACCTATTCAACCAATTATCTCCCTTTGGTAGTCCTGTGTGAACACAGTGAACGATAATCGCATAAACGATTATACGATTGAAAAAGACAAAATTTTACTTGATAATCGTTTTATTTAAATGCTTGTTGTCTGCTAGATCGTTCAGTCGTTAAGTCGCTCGTGTGTGTGATCACAAACGATTATCTGCTCTTCAAAATCTACCTTTAGAGAGACCTTTCTCCAAAAATAAAACATAATTATAGGGTTGGAAACACTGACGTAGCTATAGGGGTCACAGAGGTCGCAGTTGCGACCAGGCCCCTAAGCCAGGGGGAACCCCCTTGCCAGTGGTTCTGTACTTTTCCCTTTATAAGATGCACTGCTGGATCCGTGCTGCCGCAAGTGCACGCATGCTGCCGGAGGTCTGCTCCGGCCCTATTGACTACAATGGGGCGGGCCGGAGTTCCGGCAGCAGCATAGCAAACTTGCCGAGAGGCGGCCGGAATAAAACTACGACACTAGGCTGCTGCTAGTGTGAAACTAGCCTTACCTCTCCTCCCTTCTTGCTGTTCTCTGGGCATGCGCTTCTGTGTCCTGGCTGCCTGCAGCGTCAGGACATACAGAGAGCACTGTGACCCGATACTACAGGCAGTCAGGTGACTGTACAGCACTGGCTCTGAGAAGAGGGCCAGGACAGGGAGAGTGGCGTCAGGAGAGGTAAGTTTCAATATTTTACAGTCTGATATGGGGGTATGGAGAGATCTAATGGGGGGTCTGGAGAGGTCTAATGGGGGAATGCAGGTCTTATTGGGGGTCTGGAGGTCTAATTGAAAATCTGATTCAGGGTCTGGAGGTCTGGTCTGAGGTCGGATATGGGGGTCTGAAGGTCTAATGGGGGTTTGGTATTTTTGTACTGACACACTCTCGGTGTGGTACTAGTATTTTCAGGGGGACTGTTTCTGCAGAATAGTATTAGGGGGCACAGCGGACACAGTATTGGGGGTGGTAGGATGGGGTGTTGAGAAGATGAGCAGGATAATGGAAAAGTAGGAAAGTAAGATTTCTGTTTGTTAAACTCTGCAGACGAGGTGCGGTTGAAAGTAGTCACCATGGCTGTCTGGTCTGAAAGGAGAAGATGAGGAAAGCAGTGGCGTTGCTAGGGCTGGTGTCACCTGGTGCGGTAGAAAATGGTGTCACCCCCCTCCCATTGGTGGCGATCTCTCTGCTTAGCCCCGCCCCCATGTCAGCTGTCTGTTTACTATCTAAACCCCCATCCATGTTATCGCTTGGGTTCAAATTCTAGCACCCCCAACCCCTGGCGATCTGTCTTCTGTCTGCTTAGAACCCCCCCCCCCCCCCACACACACATATTTGCATACATATTATACCCCTCCAGGACCTCCCATCCCAACATCCCCACACCCCTCCCTAGATCCCCCCATCAGTGTCCTCCACACATCCCCCCCTAAGTGTCATCCACACATCCCCCCATCAGTGTCCTGCACACATCCCCCATCAGTGTCATCCACACAACCCCCCCCCCCCCATCAGTGTCCTCCACACATCCCCCCCATCAGTGTCCTCCACACATCCCCCCCCACCAGTATCCTCCACACATACCCCCCCCCCATCAGTTTCCTCCACACATACCCCCATCAGTGTCCTCCACACATACCCCCATCAGTGTCCTCCACACATCCCCCCATCAGTGTCCTCCACACATCCCCCCACCAGTGTCCTCCACACATACCCCCCATCAGTTTCCTCCACACATACCCCCATCAGTGTCCTCCACACATCCTCCCCATCAGTGGCAACCATACATCCCCCATCAGAGCTTCATATTAACCAGCTATACTACTATTATGGCAAAAAACCTCAGTAATAGTTTCATATATATATATATATATATATATATATTTATATCAGAAGCATATATATTATCATACTTCTGATGTACATAAATGCATAATTTAGCCTCTATTTCTAAAAGGTTGCCACCAGGACTAGAACTCACAACCATTCACATCAGAGGCAAAAACCCTAACCACTGAGCTATGAAGCTCAATGATAAATTATAATGGAAAAACCTCTTAGTAGTGTATCATGTATTAGGTATTCCTATATAGCAGAAGTATAATTAAATAAAAAAATAAATGTGTAATTACTATATATAAATGTAGTAATTACACATTTATTTTTACTGTATTTTGTGTCATACATTTCTTTTACAATTACTGAAAAAGAAATATGTAATTTATACTTCGGCTGCATAGTGTATCATGTATCACTCTGCTGTATAGGAATACCTAATACTTGATAAACTACTATGAGGTTTTTCTAACACAGTTTACCATTGAGCTCCATAGCTCAGTGGTTAGTGTTCTTGCCTCTGATATGAAAGGTTGCGAGTTCGAATCCTGGTTGCAACTTTTCAGAAATAGAAGCTAAATTAGATTAAAATACATTGGGTGTCCCCAAGCATACTGACAATACTTGGGGATACCCCCTTCATGTTCATAGCACTGACTCCATATATGGACACAACCATATATGGAGTCAGAGCTCAGACCGGGATTCCCTCTACAGCGATCATCAGTGCAGTGAATAAATTATCTTGTGCTGGCAGCCGGCAGTGGTGTCACCTGGTGCGGCCTGCACCTCCCTCGCAATGCCACTGGAGGAAAGAGAATATCTACATCGGAGAGGAGACATCACTGGGTGTAAGAGGTACATATGTGGCACTGTATGTAATGTTTTCCAAGTATGTCTTTAAAGGGGTTGTTTGCTTTTTTTTCGTACTAGCATTGCCTTCTCTGCTCTGTTTACCCACTCACCACTGTGTTTCAATTTTGCCTTGGGCAGCAGAAAAGCTAGGTGCACCAGTGCTGAGGGAAACGGGAGGGGGGCCCAAGCTGATCTTTTGTACCAGGGCCCATGAGCCTTTAGCTAAGCCCGTGGATGGAAATTACTGGTAAGTTTTTCCTTTTTGTACTTCACTATGGGGAGGTTAAATAATGATGAATTATGTCTATCCTCAGTTCTTTTTCATAGATGAAGCCTTATTTTGATTAACAGTCCCAGGGACAGCAACGTTTACAGTTCCTGTTGTGATGAATGAACCTACTAATGCCCAGAATGATCTCAATTCATTCACACCTAACCTCTCCTCAGCTTTCCTTCTTAGGGCTTTTTCAGACGAGTGAGTCCATTTCAGGAATTATGCTCAGTGTGTGAGCATGATCCTCTGTTCTGGACTCTGCTTGTCCTGCAAGAGTGCAGGGAATTATCATGATTAATAATGCTATGACCTTATTGTTACTGAATCATACTGACATAACGCTGTCAGTATGATTCTGTAGTAAAAAGGTCATGCACAGTCACATAGCATTATCAATCATGATAATGCCATACGCTACTGCAAGAAGAGGAGGGTCCAGAATGAAGGCTCACACTCAGAATGGGCTCTATCAGACAAATGAGTCTAAATACCATTTTTACCCATTGACTAACATGTGGACGAGATCTAATTGGATAGTACAAAATTTCAAACCTTAACATGCCTGTCCATTGGTCATTTTAAAACTAAACATACATGCTCATGGGTTTATTGTGTAGTGTTGTTTTAGTGGTGCCAGTTGTACATTTGAAATGCAGAGGGAAAATCTCCTGTCCAGACAGTTCTGTGTAGACCTACAGTATGTCACATACAATATTAACCTTTACTGTAAACAGTAAATCCATTGGAAAACAATTACTCTCCTTAACAGAACACACTCAAAGAAAGCTCCCACTTTTTCCCAACTGTCAATATCTTTATCCTTTCCTGCTCACTTCCACATATCAGGTAGGAGTTGTAAATAGCTCTTCAAAAACCCTCGGATTGTAACCCTGAGAACAACCCAATGTTAGATCAATGTATGAACAAGATCGATCTGTCTAGTTATGAAGCAACACTGGTTGTGAATTAATTTCGGTTCGTGTTTTGGTATTTACTGAATTGCGTTATGGATTTCGTTACCACAGACCATAACGCAATTCAATTACAGGACGCATAACGGAATGCCTTTAGAGGCATTCTGTCATAATAGAAGTCTATGGCCTGCATAAAGAATATGTCCGGTTTACATTATGCAGGAGGGGACTCCAGCATAACGGAAACCAGACTGATCTGTTATGTAGGCCATAGATTTCTATTATGACGGAATGAATAACTGAATGTCTCTAAAGGCATTCAGTCATGGAATTGCGTTTTGGTCTGTGGTAACAGAATCCATAACGCAATTCAGCAAATATGAACCGAACACGAATTTCAAAATTTGAAATTCGCTAATCCCTAACAGTGACCCAATCTCAGTGTGTACCGTTAAAAACCACCCTCTGTTTTCTATCACTGAGCCAGTTACTTACCCACATACAGACCTAAGGACCTTTGCACCGCAATCTGTGCCAGAAATATGCCTAATATAAATATTCCTGTTTAATAATTGACCTCAAAAAACTTTTGAATTATTTTTTTCTCGCTATATTCTGACAGACAGATTTTTTTTTTTAAATATTTCTGTCTACAGAGCTGTGAGGGGTTCTTTTTGTGGGATTTTATTATTATTATTATTATTTATTTTTCATTCATTTACATTCATTCCATAGTGCTGTACATATAAGCGGTGCACATACATAATACAGGCAATTGCCTTAAGCATGAACGAGACAAGTTACAGACTGGTACAGAAGGACAGAGGGCCCTGCCCGTGAGGGCTTACAATCTACATATGATGAACTGTAGTTTTTAATGGTACCATTTTGGAGTACATACGACTTTTTGATCACATTTTATTCTTTTAATTTTTGGGGGGAGAACAAGGCAACTAAAAAACAGTGAATCTCAAGCTTTTACTTTTTTCTCAGTTGCGCTGTATAGACTGCACAGGAAAAATATTTTTAGATTTAAATAACATTTTCCGACAGCGATATCTGTTGTGTTGATTTATTTTTTATTATTTTTATACTACATCGGAATCTGACACTACCTTAGAAACGGTCTTGTGCATGGCTTTTCAGACAATTAGGCCTAATGCCTCATTAACACGTCAGTGTTTTACATCAGCGATTGAGAGCCAAAATCAGATGCAGCTCTAAACACACAACAGGTGCAGAGCTTTCCATTATACCTAATGACTGCAGAGGCTCCAATCCTGGTTTTAGCTCACAATCAAGAGGCTTTATTCACAAGTCAGTGATTTTTATCAGTGATTGTGAGCCAAAACTAGGAGTGGAGGCTACATAGAGATAAGGGAAAGATCTGCACTTGTTTTGTGTTTGGAATCACACCTGGTTTTCATTCACAATCACTGATGGAAATCACAACACTGTGTGAATAAAGCCTTAGCCATGACAGATCTATTAGCTTTCCCAAAGCCCCAGGATGTCCAGGCAACCAATATGAGCCTTGTTATTTAGCTGCAGGGGCTCCAACCGGAAGGCAGAGAGAGCCCCTTCCCTCTATCTAACCCCACAAATGCAGTGACAGCTTTTGACTACGGCATCAGAGGGGTTAAATGACTGGGATCAGTGTCATCGCCGACCCCAGTCATTGCGACCAGGTGCCTACTGTATTACACAGCCAGCACCAGCCATGTCTGGAGTGTGCTCAGTGTGTGAGCCTGCTTCATATTCCTTACATTACACAATGACGTAACTGTACGTCCTAGTGCGTGTAAGGGTTAATATGAAAAAGTTTACTTGGCTCCTGTAGTCAAGCTGTTTGAGCAAAAAGAGGATGTCCATATTTCGATTACTGTATATAGATTTATATAATTCTGCTGCAATACTCTATTGCTCATGTCTATTGATAAACTGGGCACTGAGCCAAGTCATACTCCTTTGACTATAAGTATATGATTATGAGTAGCCTTTATAACTTCTGAGTTCAACAATTAGTTTCATCTTTAACTATCAAATGCATTACTTTCTCACACACTAACTTTGGTTCAAATAATTGTGATAGAAAAGTATTTTTAATACAGACTGTTCATTTAGAAAAAAAGCACAATGAAAACCATCGGGAAATCTTGTTTTAATTATTTGAAAATTCAAACATATGCTTTAAAAACATAAAAAGTGTATACTACGGAAAAACAAACTATAAAAAATACTGATTATCAGCAAAACAGTAAAAAAGTGCTAGGTACAGACAATTATGAATTCATTACTAATTGTTCACATTGTTAAATATTAAAAGTAAATTAATAAAATAAGGATTAGTCATGAACGTTGAATAGGTTGGCCAAGACTTTGCCCATCAATATCAGATCGTAAGGGGTCACACAACGGCAAATCAGCTGTTCTGCAGTAGCATAGTAGACAGAGCTGGTTAGGGACCTTTCACACTTGCGTTTGGAAGATCCGGCATAGAGTTCCATCATCGGGGCTCTATGCCGGAAGAATACTGATCAGGATTATCCCCATGCATTCTGAATGGAGAGAAATCCGTTCAGAATGCATCAGGATGTCTTCAGTTCAGTCACTGACCGTTTTTTGGACGGAGAAAATACTGCAGGCATTCTTTCCATCCTGGGATGCAGAGCAAAACATTCTGCCACAATAGAAAACGGATCCATTCTCCATTGACTTTCAATGGAGTTCAATACGGATCCGTTTTGGCAATGTTAAAAAATAGTTAAAGTTAATACAAGCGGATCCGTTCAAACAGATGCATGCGGTTGTATCATCTGTAACTGAAGCGTTTCTTACCGGCATAGAGCCCTGATGACGGAACTCTATGCCGGATCTTCCAAACGCAAGTGTGAAAGGGCCCCTTACTGCAGTGCTGTTCCTGCTGAAGTGGATAACAGCAGTGCTGCAGTAACCAGTTTGTTTCACTACACAATGGACAAAGCTGTGTAGTTTCCTAAAAAAGCTGACAGACGATAGTGCGAGGTGTCTGCCTCCTGCTCATCAGATATTGATGGCCTATCTTGAGGACAGGCCATTAATAGTGAAATCCTGGACCATCTCTTTAAAGTAAATTGTAATCCTAACAACTGTACTTGTTTAGTATGTTTGGAATACAAAATGTATAAAGAAAAAAAAGTTTAGATCCAGTGTTTAGTAGTCTGTCTTCTCCTGTCCATGTTTGTTGATGAAGACTTTACAAAACAGAGACTCAGCCTGTTAGGAATAAAAATACAGAAATATTCAGAGATACTGTATACTGCATGCACGAAACAATCATTTAATAATAGAATAAGCCATTGTTACTCTTACTACAAAATTTACTGTTTAGGCAACAGCAATATCTGAAAAAAGCACCACTCAGGAAAAAATAAAATAAAATGAGATCTACGGTCATAAGCAAAACCTAAAATTGTTTTACTACTTAAAGGGGTCCTCTCGCTTTACTAAATGCCATTCATCATGTAGAGAAAGTTAATACAAGGCACTTACTAATGTATTGCAATTGTCCATATGGTCTCCTTTTCCTAGCTTGATTTATTTTTCCATCTCGTTATACACTGCTCATTTCCATGGTTACGGCCACCATGAAATCCAGCAGTGGTGGCCGCGCTTGCACACTGTAGGAAAAAGTGCTGCTTTATGAACACTCCCTCGGTCCCATCCACCAGAGAACTCAGTGCTTTTTCCTATAGTGTGCAAGTACAGCCACTTCTGCTGGATTTCAGGTTGGTCATAACCATGGAAACGACAAATGTATAATGTGATTGAAAAATTAATAAAGCCAGCAAAGGAGACAATATGGACACCTCTCTCTGCAAACCCCTAACGTGCCGCTAAGAGCTGTATGCAGTGATGCCGGTTGATGCAGCAGGGGCTCAGCTATCAGTAACAGCCGGGCTCGTGCTGCTGATCGGGCAGGTGCAGCTCCTGCACCCACCCGATCACATCACGTACATGCACGTGAGGATGTGGCAAGAAGCCGCATTCCCTCAAGTACATGACAATGCGTGATGAGGTTAAAGGCTATATACACATTTGAGGGCAATTTTTTTCTATTATTGAATTGTACTAATTTTGAGTTAAAAATCTTTTTTTTCAATTATTCTATTAAAAATATGGAGCCCTTTTTTGTACATAGCTGAGATGCTCTAGAAGCAGCCTCTGGATTTTGGGGGAGCTAATGGGCTCCTTACCTCTGCTCTCTGACATTATAAAAACTCATTATAGCGCAGGTCTTGTCTTAGCGTACTTTCCGCACCTCTAATGCAAAGGTTTGTATCCATTCAGAACGGATCCGTTTGCATTAGCTTTAAAGAAAAATGACAAAGTCCAAAACGGATCCGTTTTGAATTACATTGAAAGTCAATGGGGAACGGATCCATTTTCAAATGCACCATATTGTGTCACTGACAACGGATCCATCCCGATTGACTTACATTGTAAAAAAAAAACAGATCCGTTAGGCTCCGCCTCTTCAGACGGACACCAAAATGCTGCATGCTGCGTTTTGGTGTCCGCCTCCAAAACGGAATAGAGGCGGAACGGAGCCTAACTGATGCATTCTGAACGGATCCTTATCCATTCAGAATGCATTGGGGCTTAACTGATCCGTTTTGGACCGTTTGTGAGAGCCCTGAAACGGATCTCACAAACGAAATCCAAAACGCTAGTGTGAAAGTACCCTTACTGATAAGAATGTGGCTTAAATAAGTGTCTATGACCTCTTAGTAGTTAAGAGATTAAGTTTATCAGATGACCGGCACAAAGTGAAATTAACAGTCACACAGTTAGAAAAACAGTTAACCCTTTGTGACAGAACAGCTAAAAAATGTTTAAATAAAGGCCAACTGAAAATGATTTGTAGGCAAAAATGAGTAAAATGCAATCAAACAAAAATTGTCCCCAAGTGTGTAAATTTACTTTAAGTAATTAAAAATTATATAAAAATCATCACTAAAATCCAGCTATATATAAAAACTGACAACGTTCTCTAGAGATTCTTACACAATCCCAACTGAATGTCTTTTATCCAAATCTTGTACATTTTCAAATCAGCTCATTTAGACCACGTAGAGATCGTCTGTTGAGATTGAAGACTGAAAATGTATAACATATAGCTGAAACACATTCCGTTCAGTCAGTTCATTCGAACCACACAGAGTTTGAAGATTCAGTAATTTTCTGTTTAAGTCAATTGTCCCAATCTGTCTTGATGACAGAGAGGTGTCAATAAATCTTAAACCTGGATTTTCATGGTGGTATTCTGAAAAATGTCTAGAAACACTGTGCTGTGGATATGAGGCTCTAATTTTGCTTTGATGTGTACCCCAAGTATTGTAGCTAAAAGCATCACTATCAGACATAAAACAGTCAGATGAGCAGTTCAAAGATTCCCCAGTGGTGAATAATGTAAATTACTTTCTACGATAGTATTATAGTTAATAAGGCTGAAAAAGGACATCTGTCCATACTGTTCAAACTCATTTTAGGAGGGAAAAAAATTAGGAACAACCACCTCTCCAGAAATCTCATTAACTATAAGCTGTAATATTATTACACTCTAGAAATGCATCCAGGCCCTCTTGAACTCTTTTAGTGAACTCACCATCACCACCTCCTCAGGCAGAGAGTTCCATAGTCTCACTGCTCTTACCATAAACAATCCTCTTCTGTGTTGATGTAGAATGTCCCCTTGTCACAGTCACATTTATAAATAGATGATGGGACAGATCTCTGTACTGACCCCTGATATATTTAAACATGGTTATTAGATCTCCCCCCAGTGGCCTTTTTTCTAAAGTGAATAGCCCTAAGGCCTCATGCACACGGCCGTTGCCGTATTGCGGCCCGATATGGTGCGGAACGGAGTGCTTTTGTGGTGTCTCTGTCTGTGCCTCCGCACCGCAAAATATTAGAACATGTTCTATTTTTTTGCGGTGTGGACGGATCACGTAACCATTCAAGTCCGATGGGTCTCGATTCGTCCTGGCTGCCACACGGATGTTGCCCGTGCATTGTGGTCCACAAATTGTGGTCCCCAAAGCACGGAAGGCCGCACAACGCCTGTGTGCATGAGGCCTAATTTTGATAATCTTTCTGAATATGAAGGCAAGTCTGGGCATGCTGGGAGTTGTAGTTTTGCAACAGCTGGAGAACCTCAGGTTGGCCATCCCTGTTTTGGACGATTGTCGTATGTAGCGGCTGATTTGTTGCGGGAGGAGCAATATTCTGAATATTGTGGGCCATCTATTCAAGTTATTACTTTACTTAGCCTTCTCTGAACCCTCTCCAGCTCTGCTATGTCTGTCTTGTTCACAGAAGCCAAGAACTGTACACAGTACTTCATGTGTGGTCTGACTAGTGATTTGTAAAGTAGGGTTGTTGCGGGTATCGAACTTTCAATACCCAATCGATACTTTTCTCTGGTATCGAGCCCGATACCAGGATTGGTGTTTTATCGATACTGGGCTGTGCTGCCGCACAGCCTAGTATCAGAGAACGTGGCTGCGCCGCTCTCAGCGTGGCAATGTTCTCCTCAGCAGCACGGGGAGAAGGAGGCGAGAGGGGCGAGCGCACTGGCCACCAATGACAAGTAACCATTCATATACAAACGCAGGCAGCAGTAATACATTTCCAGCACCTGCCTGTACTGAGCGCTGCGATCTGCGGCAGTTAACCCCTCAGGTGCCACACCTGAGGGGTTAATTGCCACAGATCGCAGTGCTCGGTCACAGGCAGGTGCCGGCAGTGTATTCCTGCTGCCTGTGTTTGTATATGAATGGCTACTTGTCATTGGTGGCCAGTGCCCTCCTGCCCCCCCTGTCCCCAGTATTAAAACATTGGTGGCCAGTGCGCCCCCCCTATCCCAGTATTAAAGATAAGAGTGGCCAGTGCCCCATCCCCCTCCCAGTATTGAAGTCATTGGTGCCAGTTGCCACAGGGTCCCCTCACCTCCTCCTCGTTGGTGGCAGTGATCAGAGCCCCAGCAGTATAATGCTGGGGCTCTGATCGGTTACCATGGCAACCAGGACGCTACTGAAGTCCTGGGTGCCATGGTCAGATCCCTGCTGCTGTGTGTACTGTGCACAGGGCAGCAGGAAGAGTGTGAAGCCCTATTAACTCTAATATAGCTCTATTAGGGTGAATAGGATGAAAATGATCCCAGGTTCAGGGGGGGAAAAAACTGTAAAAAAAAAAGTAAAAAAAAAAGTACACCAAAATATTAAGTATAAATCACCCCCCTTTCCCAATTTTACATGTAAAATATATAAACAATAAATAAATAAAATATTACATATGGCCGCGTCCGAAAAATCAAAAAAATCCTCTTATGTGGTGAACGCCCGCACAATTAATGAAAAAAATAATAATTAAATAAAAACTACACAATTCGCCATTTTATTTTAGTCGCCTTGTCCCCCCCAAAAATAGGATAAAGGACTGTTGTATTATGGCCCGGCCATTCCATAAAATGTGGAATGCACGTGACTTTTTTGGCGTTTTATTTTTTTTGCGTGGTATCGAATGGTATAGAGTATTGTAACAGACCGTTACGCACACAACTCCGTTTAGGCGATATTCCCTTTTCCGGATAGACCAGCAGCTACTGCAATCACCAACTTCCCGAACAAGAGACACACGAATTCACCCTGGAAGCAGCCGAACAGGAAAAGCAATATGAACAGCTTACACTCCTGGCAATCAGCATACAGTCAAATCCCCCCCAATAACGAGACGACACTTCGTTTGAGGGTCAAGCAGGAACTCTAACTTTTATTAAGGGCTACCTGCCCGGTATTTATCCAGGTCTCCCACATGGTGGACACTCCCCTAGAGGACCAGAAGGAAGACTGCGACACGGGATACAGCAGCCAATCACACACATTGGGACAATACAGACACACCCAGCATATCCCTCCCCTCTGCCTGTGATACAATCACCCTACATGGGTAATGCAATCATCACAGGCAGACGAATACACAATGTCTTCTGTCCTGGAGACAATTGAGGAGTCATTCAATTATCTCTCAGGACAAAGGGAAATCTCCAATACACATGTGGGGACAATAGGACAGACATCACTATTCAATACACAATGTCCCACCCTTTACAATACACAGACATTTAACATATTCCCAGAAGGCTTGGATCTGAGCGCTCAATATATCCAGGGATAGAGGCAGACTCCATTGAGCACATGGCTGCAAAAGGGACACAAAATTACACAATGCTACAATCACTATATAAAACATATACATGCAACATATCCCCAGATAGCTTAGGTCTGAGCGCACATTATTGGATGGCGCTCAGACCACACATGTCCAGTTCAATTGCCATGGAGCTAAAGTCTTTCCCATAGTCCTCCACCATACGAATGGGCTCCATAGCAGAGCCATCTGGGGCATCACCGCTCAAACAGGACAAGCATACATGGGGCCATAGTCGCAGGGCAGGAGGCGAGCAAGCAGTCCCTTCCAGGAAACTGGGGCAGACTCTGGTACAGGGTCCAGTCCGCTACATTTCTCCCCTTTACCAAAGAGACTAACAGGGTATCTGACCTCCTGCCGGTCAGTGCCCTGGTTAGTCCAGCAACCCACCCACGAAGCACAAACAGCAGTACAGCCCACCCACAATAAATTGTTACTACACCTGGATAAAGTAGCAACTTGTCCATGTCCAGGTGCCTCACTACGGCTAAAGCGGGGACTGGTAGACTGCCTAGGTGGGTTGCTGAGTGGGCAGAGACCGCGATACTCTGCCCTGGGGCCAGCGCTACCACGGAAGTAGCCTGGTGGGAGCCTGGTTGTGGGGGAGGAGACCGACTGTCTCCCTCTGGATAAACCGCTCTGTGGCTGGCGGACAGGACCGACCATCCTTGCCCCTTGTGTTGCAAGTGCAGAGACCACGGTCCCATCTGCACCGCTGGGGGCGTAACATCTCCCCTTGGTGGGTTAGGCTGCCGCTGGAGAGAGGGTGTAACAAGCTCCTCTCTCTGAACTGTAGACTGCCGCTGGGGAGAGCGGGTAGCAGGCTCCTCTCCCTGACCCTCTCTCTGCTGGTGGAGGGGGACCAACTGTCTCCCCTTTCAATATCTTGTCCTGCTGCTGGGGTACACACTGCAGCTGGGGAGGAAGGATGACACCTTCAGCTCCCGGGGTAGACACTGTCGCTGGGGAGGAAGGGAAACACCTTCAGCTCCTGGGGGTAGACACTGCCGCTGGGGAGGAAGGGCGACACCTTCAGCTCCCGGGGGTACACACGGCCGCTGGGGAGGAAGGATGACACCTTCGGCTCCCTGGGGTACACACTGCCGCTGTGGAGGAAGGACGGCACCTTCGGCCCTCTGTAACTCACACGGCCGCTGGGGGAAGGACGACACCTTCGGCCCTCTGTAACTCACACGGCCGCTGGGGAAGGACGACACCTTCGGCCCTCTGTAACTCACACGGCCGCTGGGGAGGAAGGACGACACCTTCAGCTCTCCGGAACGCACTCAGCCGCTGGGGAGGGCGGGCGATACCATCTGCCATGAACTGCAGGTACTCTGCTGTTATCCTCCTCACGAACTGCACAGATTTCTCCGGGGGGTTGGGTCCGAAGAAAATCAGCCGTGATCTCAGCTCTCTGTCAAATTCCTCCTGCGTGTAGCTGGGTGCCATGCTTGTTCTCCTGAAGTTCTTTCTTTTGTAGATAGGGGCGCTGTACGGGTACTAACGTTGCCCTCACTTTGTAATCCAAGGAATGGTGTTGCCCTGTAGATGTCCTTCTGGGCTGTGGAAATGATCCCGCGCTTGCCACCAAATGTAACGGACCGTTACGCACACAACTCCGTTTAGGCGATATTCCCTTTTCCGGATAGACCAGCAGCTACTGCAATCACCAACTTCCCGAACAAGAGACACACGAATTCACCCTGGAAGCAGCCGAACAGGAAAAGCAATATGAACAGCTTACACTCCTGGCAATCAGCATACAGTCAAATCCCCCCCAATAACGAGACGACACTTCGCTTTGAGGGTCAAGCAGGAACTCTAACTTTTATTAAGGGCTACCTGCCCGGTATTTATCCAGGTCTCCCACCTGGTGGACACTCCCTAGAGGACCAGAAGGAAGACTGCGACACGGGATACAGCAGCCAATCACACACATTGGGACAATACAGACACACCCAGCATATCCCTCCCTCTGCCTGTGATACAATCACCCTACATGGGTAATGCAATCACCACAGGCAGAAGAATACACAATGTCTTCTGTCCTGGAGACAATTGAGGAGTCATTCAATTATCTCTCAGGACAAAGGGAAATCTCCAATACACATGTGGGGACAATAGGACAGACATCACTATTCAATACACAATGTCCCACCCTTTACAATACACAGACATTTAACATATTCCCAGAAGGCTTGGATCTGAGCGCTCAATATATCCAGGGATAGAGGCAGACTCCATTGAGCACATGGCTGCAAAAGGGACACAAAATTACACAATGCTACAATCACTATATAAAACATATACATGCAACATATCCCCAGATAGCTTAGGTCTGAGCGCACATTATTGGATGGCGCTCAGACCACACATGTCCAGTTCAATTGCCATGGAGCTAAAGTCTTTCCCATAGTCCTCCACCATACGAATGGGCTCCATAGCAGAGCCATCTGGGGCATCACCGCTCAAACAGGACAAGCATACATGGGGCCATAGTCGCAGGGCAGGAGGCGAGCAAGCAGTCCCTTCCAGGAAACTGGGGCAGACTCTGGTACAGGGTCCAGTCCGCTACAAGTATCACAATACTTTTTTATGGTATCGATACCGAATCAAAATTTTGGTATCGAAACAACTCTATTGTAAAGTTGCAGGACTCTGTTCTTATCACGAGCATCTATGCCCCTTTTGATGCACCCCATAATCTTATTGCCCTGGCAGCAGCTGCCTGACACTGGTTTCTACAGTAAAATTTGCTGTCCACTAAAATTCCTAAGTCCTTTTCCATGTAAATGTTACCGAGTGTTTTACCATTTAGTATGTACCGATGACATGTATTTTTCTTCCCATGTGCATAACTTTACATTTGTCAGTGTTAAACCTCATCTGCCACTTCTCTGCACAAGCCTCCAATCTATCCAGATCCATCCGTAGCAGTATATTGTCCTCTTCAGTGTTAATTACTTTACACAGTTTAGTGTCATCTGCAAAAAATTATATTCTACTATACAAGCCTTCTACAAGATCACTAACAAAAATATTGGAGAATATTGCACAATACTGACCCCTGGGATAGTCCACTAGTGATAATGATCCAATCTGAGTATGTACCCTTAGAAAACAGAGGGTGGTTATTATCACTGAGCCAGGTACTTATGCACATTTTCCCTTACTCCAAACATTATCATTTTATGTACTAACTTTTTATGTGAGACAGTCAAACGCTTTGGAGAAGTCAAGATATAAGACATCCAGTGATTCACACTAGTCAAGTCTAGAACTTACCTCCTCATAGAACCTGATTAGTTTGATGTGACTGATCCCTGATGAAGCCATGCTGATACAGCGTTAGGCTACGTTCAAATGAGTGCATTTTGTTTCTGTGTCTGTTCCGTTTATTATTGTGGCTAGAATGCAGACCCACTTATTTCAATGGGTCCCCAAAAAATGCGGACAGCAATTAAGATGCTGGATATTTTTCCAGCAAAGACTCATTACTGAACCGAATAGAAACAAATATTTTGGTGAATAATTTAATGCATGGCTCCTTCAAAGATAAATCTTGAATTCTATACATACATTTTAGATAGGAGGCTTACTCAAAAAAATTCTAATGTCCACAATTTTTTTTTTTTAAACCCAAGGTGACTGTCTCCAACTTAGAGAGGTGTCCACCACTTCTGAGACTGACCATATATGTTCCAATTTCATTACCACATAAGTGATGAAAGAACTATTAGTACTGGTACATCCTATTGAAAGATCCCCATTTAGAAAGGACTCTCCCTGTTAGGGTCCATTCACACGTCCGCAATTCTGTTCCGCATTTTGCGGAACGGAATTGCGGACCCATTAGTTTCAATGGGGACAGACGATGTCCCGGCCGGGTCCGCAATTGCGGATCCGCACTTCCGGGTCTGCAATTGCGTTCCCGAAAAAAATAGAACATGTCCTATTCTTGTCCGCAATTGCGGACAAGAAAAGGCATTTTCTATGAGATTGCCGGCGATGTGCGGTCCGCAAATTGCGGAATGCACATCGCCGATGTCCGTGTTTTGCGGATCCGCAAAACACTTACGGACGTGTGAATGGACGCTTATACACTGTGAATCACTTTTAAAAGGGTCCTCCACCCTTAAAGAGGACCTATTCACCTCTCCTGACATGCCTGTTTCATTAGCTTCATGCATTCTTCAAGTAATAACAATTCTGGAGCATCTATTCTTATGTCTGTATATTTTGCCATTCCGTTATTATTTCTACTAGAAGTTATGAAAGAATTGCTATTAGCCTTCAGTAATGGTACAGAGGGGAGGTAAAAAGTTGGGGTGGGGGGGTACCTGCGGTCTGAAAATCGCAGTGCTGTTGGATAGAGTGAGTCTGTGCAGGTACACCCTCCCAACTTGTTACCTCTCCCCTAAAGGCCTCATGCACACAAACGTATTTGATTTTGCGGACCATATGGGGAACCATTCATTTCAATGGGTCCGCAAAAAAAACGGAAGGTACTCCATGTGTATTCCATTTCCGTATGTCCGTTTTTTTGTTCTGCAAAAAAATAGAGCATGTCTTATTTTTTTCTAGTTTGCGGACAAGGAAGGGCATTATTACAATGGATCCGCTTCCGTTTTTTTTGCGGACCGCAAAACACATACGGTCGTGTGCATGAGGCCATACCCTTACTGAAGGCTAATTGCAATTCTTTCATAACTTCTAGTAGAAATAATAAAGGAATAGCATAACATAGAGACAGAAGCATAAAGACTCCAGCACTGTTATTACATGGGAAATGAATGAATCTATTAAAGACATGTCAGGAGTGGTAAAAGGTCCTCTTTAAGCATTTACTAGCCCCAGCACACTGAAAACACACAAGGTGTCTGTTCCACACACTTCCCCAAAATAGTTGGTTATTTCCGGTGCGGTAATAAGAATTGTCCTTGCTGCTGCAAAAATATCCAACATCGTAGAAAGTCATTTACATCATCCATCACTGAGGAATCTTTCCCTATCCACATCTTTATGAACTGCTCATTCAACTATGTTTTATATTTGATAGAGTGCCCCTGTTAGCTACAATATGTGGACTGCTCCTCCCAACAGCAAGGATGTAGAATGAATACACATTGAAGCAAAATTAGAGCCTCATTTCCACAGTACAGTGTTTCTAGACATTTTTCAGAATACCACCATGTGAATCCAGATTTAATATCATTGATGCCTCTTGAAAAGATGCCAGCAAATCATCATGACAAATTGGGACAATTGACAAACAGAAAATTTCTGGATCTTCAAACCGGGCCATTTACCCCCCCCCCCCCCTTCCTGACCAGGCCTAATTTTGCAAATCTGACATGTGTCCCTTTATGCGGTATTAACTTTGGAATGCTTTTAGTTATCCAAGCCATTCAGAGATTGTTCTCTCGTGACACATTGTACTTTGTGTTACTGGTAAATTTGAGTCAATATGTTTTACCTTTATTAATAAAAAAAAAAAAAAACGAAAATGTGAAAAAATGTTCTAACAGTTTTCTAAATTTGATTCTCTCTGCTGTTAAGACATATAGTCATGCCTCATAAAATATTTATTAATTAACTTTCCACATATGTCTACTTTATGTTGGCATCATTTTAGTAATGTAATTTTTTTAGGATGTTAAAAGGTTTAGAATTTTAGAAGCAATTTTTTTTAAGGACCAGTTTAGTTCTGAAGTCAATTTGTAGGTTTACAGAATAGAACCAACCCATAAATAACCCCATTTTGGAAATGACACCCCTCAAACTATTCAAAACTGGTTTAAGAAATGTTGTTGACCTTTTAGGTATTCCACAGGAATTAAGGCCCCTTTCACAAGGGCGTGATTTCCGCGCGGGTGCAATGCGTGAGGTGGACGCATTGCACCCGCACTGAATCCGGACCCATTCATTTCTATGGGGCTGTGCACATGAGCGGTGATTTTCACACATCATTCTGCGTTGCGTGAAAATCGCAAGTTCCTGGATAATGACTTCAGATGAAAAACAACACGTTCAGCACTGCATGGATTTTCGTGCAAAATTTCTTCCGTTTATTTCAAAGTGACAAGATGAGTACAGGAACACACCACAGGCAGTAAAAGATTTACGCGTTTCGGAACCTGGGGTCCTTAGTCATAACAACAAGTGACGCAGTCAGGTAGGTTTATATATGTGAGTTACAACTAGTATCACTTCCCTTTCTTGATTAGAATGGGGAGGGACCTCCCCGAATGTTAAACACCTTCACCTGAGTGCCTGACTTGCTGGTAGTACAACAAGTACAAAATCAACTTAGTGAATCTGACATCTATGCTGGCGACCATAAATCTATGAATTATCCACATGCAAACTTTATAATGTAACAGTAATATTGCAGGTAATTCACTAAATAGTTACACCATGACAATAAGATACAACAAAAATAAGACAAAATGTACTAAAAGAACAAATGGCAAAAAAACACATTGTTTGGAACCTGTTCAGTTGTATAGATACACAAGCTCCTTGCGTAGGTTTAACCCTTTAGGTACTCTGGTATTAAGTCTCAGAATCCAATATGCCTCCCGTAATAAAATAGCTTTTTTATAGTCTCCACCCCGTATTGGTCTTCTCACTTTTTGTAGGGCGAATGCACTGAACGATTGAACTCTGCGATTGTGTGCAGAAATAAAGTGTCTAGCTACATTAGAAATATTTAGTGCTGAGGGATTACTTATATAATTCGGATGTTCCAGTATTCTATTTTTGAATTTGCGTGACGTGCTCCCAACATACATCAAATCACATTCAGTGCAGCGTATAGTGTATACGACACCCTCAGTGTTGCAGTTCATATAACCCTTCATTTTGAACATCTCTGTGTTCTGCATTGTGGAACTCCTGTGTAGGAGTGACATAATTGCAGGTTTTGCATCTCTGGCTACCGCATCGTGTGAACCCTGTATAGCTCAACCATGTATCTGAAGATTTTTTTCCTTGATACAAATAAGGAGGGGGAAAGATAAGTGCCCAGAGAGGGAGCTCTTCTGGACAAAATCCGGCAACCCTCCCCAAGTGTATCGTGCAGAAATTGATCCTCAAAAAGGATAGGTAAACACTTTTTTACAATAGTGCTGATTTCATCAAATTGTCTGCTAAACGCAAGTACCAGAGTAGGAAGTTTGTCATTTTTCTATTTATCTCTCCTCCAAAATGGAGTGGATTGGATGTCATTTTTTTGGCAAATCCATGTAGTTCCCTTTCTCTGGCACTCGTTTGTCATTATGAAACAGCAAATCATGTCTGTTTTTATTTTGTGCAATGTTATAAGCTCTGTTTAACATCCACTGTGGGTAACCGCATGCTTTTAACCTAGTGCCAATATTATTGCACTCCTGAAAGAACGCGGTGTCTGAACTACAATTTCTGCAGACACGTATACATTCCCCCACTGGCACACTTTTCACTGTGTGTTTGGGATGATGACTATCGGCATGAAGTATGGTATTGCCTGCTGTACTTTTTCTGTATGTCTGCGTAGAGATATTTTGTTCATTACCAACGAGTTTAAGATCCAAAAAATAAATTGTATTTGGGTCACTATGACTAGTGAAGCGGAGGCCATAGGGGTTATTATTTAAATATTGAAGGAAGTCTGGCATGGCAGATACCCCACCCCTCCAAATGAGGAGCAGGTCATCAATATACCTGCCATACCAGACTATATCAACATAACAATGATTTTTTCATTATAAATATATCTTTCTTCCCAATACGCCATGACAAGATTTGCCAGGGGCGGGGAGAATTTTGCCCTCATTGAAACTCCCCTCACTTGTACAAAAAATTTTGAGTCAATAGAAAAATAATTATGTGTCAGTAGATACTGCATCACTTCTGCGTTGCGTGAAAATCGCAGCATGCTCCAGTTTCTGCATTTTTCACGCAACGCGGGCCCCATAGAAGTGAATGGGGCTGCGGGAAAATCGCTAACATCCGCAAGCAAGTGCGGATGCAGTGCGATTTTCCCGCATGGTTGCTAAGAGACGGGACCGACCATTATTTTCCCTTATAACATGATTATAAGGGAAAATAATAGCATTCTTAATAAAGAATGCTTTGTAGAATGAGGATTAAGGGGTTAAAAATAAAAAACAACTTACTTTAGCCACTTGATCGCATAGTTGGCGATCTCTCCTCTCTCTTCAAGCATTAGCTGTAGTCTAAAGGACCTGTGATGACGTCACATCACAAGGTCCAATCAATGGTCCATCACGGACATACATGTATTAGTCATCTCTTCATCCAAAACAACCTACTCTATAAAAATATCACATGATCTACCCAAGTCAAAATAAAATAAATAAAAACAGTGCCAAACAGTCATTTTTTTGCCACCTCAACTTACAAAATGCATAATATCGAATGATCAAAAAGTCATATGTACCCCAAAATGATACCAATGAAAATGTCACAATACCCTGCAAAAAATAAGCCCCCACATAAGACAATTGCCCCCCAAAAATTATTGCTTTCAGAAAATGGCGATACAAAAACATGATTTTTCTTTATAAAAATGCTTTGTGTAAAAGTGGTAAAACGAACAAAACAAGAAACTATATATAATTGGTATCTCTGTAATCCTACTGACCAGCAGAATAAGGATGGCATGTCATTTTTCCCGCACGGTGTACGCTGCAATAACAAAACACAAAAAACAATGGCAGAATTGTTGCATTCTGCATCCTGCTTCCCAAAAAGCAAAATAGAAAGTCATCCAAAAGTTATAAGTGACCCAAAATAGAACCAATGATGATGGGAACTCAGCCCACAAAAATTAAGTCCTTAGGGCTCATTCACACGACCATGGTTTGGTTCCACATCCGAGTTGCATTTTATGCGGTTCGGGTGCGGACCCATTCACCTAAATGGGGCCGCAAAAGATGCAGACAGCACTCCATGTGCTGTCCGCATCCGTTGCTCCGTTCCGTGGCCCGCAAAAATTAGAAGTCATATCCTATTCTTGTCCGTTTTGCGGACAAGAATAGGCATTTCTATTAAGGGCCATCCGTTCCGTAAATTGCGGAAGGCACACAGACAGAATCCGTGTTTTGCGGATCCGCAATTTGCAGACTGCAAAACACAGCACGCTCGTGTGAACAAGCCCTTACACGAAGAAAAACATATGGTTGTCAGAAAATAGCTGTACTGGTACCAGAGACTGTTCAGTACCAACGTGGTGCCTGTAAACCAATCCATCAAAATTTGCACTGCAAAAGCGATATGGCGCTTCTTTCCTTCTGAGTCCTGCCATGTGCCCCTATAGCAGTTTACCACCGTATATATAAGGTGCTGCCATATTCAGGAGATAATGGATAACACATTATGGGGTGCTTTTTCTCCTGTTACACCTTGTGGAAATGAAAAAGTTGGGGCTAAAGCAATATTTTATTGGAACAAATGAAATTTTTCATTTTCACAGCCAAGTGTTTAAAAATTCCTGTGGGGTCTAAGTGCTCAATATACACCTTACTACATTCTTTGAAGGGTATAGTTTTCAAAACGGGGTCACTTTTTGGGGATTTCACTATAGGGGTGCCTCAGGGTCTCTTGAAATACAAAATGGCATCCAAAAATCACTTCAACAAAATCCGCCCTCTAAGGCTCCATTCACACGACCGTATGTTGTCCGCAAAAAAACGGATCCGTGTCCGCAAAAAAACGGACACGGATCCGTTTTTTTGCGGACACGGATCCGTTTTTTTGCGGACAACATACGGTCGTGTGAATGGAGCCTAAAAACCATATTGAGCTCCTTCTCTTCCATATGCCCATAGAACAGTTTATTAACATACATGAAGTGTTTCTGTAAACTGAAGAATAAGGGTAATAAACACCTTTGCTGTGTTCCAACTGTAAAAGAAAAAAAAAAAAAATCGAATTTTGAAATTTCCCCTTCATTATTCTTTAATTCTTGTGGAACACCTCAAGGGTCAAGTTGTAACATCAGTTTTGATTAATTTCAAGGGTGTAGTTTCATTTATTGTTTGTTTCCATTACATAAGCCCCACAAAATCACTCTATAACTGAATTGGTGATTAAATAATGGTTTTGAAAATTTCTTTAAAATTTTAAATATTGGAATTCTACGGCCGTCTGCACATTGTATCATGAATGTGTACCCATTCAAGTGAATGGCTCCACATTCCCGATGATACTGTGCAATGTGGAAGGGAGGCACAGATCAGAAGCCCTACAGAGCGTTTCCGTGGGTTATCTGTTCGTTTGACCACACTTCAAAAAACTAATGCATTACAATTTTGTGGTGCAGACCATCAGATGCGGATTGCAAGCCCCATTCAAGTAAATGGGTCTGCGGCCGCAGACAGTAGACACACAATTTGCAGTCTGCAGCATGGGCCCGGCCAGCAAACATTCGTGTGCATGTGCCCTAATGCAGAGATTACTATATACTTTGAACAGTGCCATTATATGTTACAATTGTACTTTCCACAATTCAGACACATTTGCTGTCAGTATATATTGCACTCTTGGCATGACGTCTAAAATAATACACATTGACTTTTTTTTTTACTGTGCAATGATTACCATATACTTTGAACTATGCCAGTATTTACTACAATATAATATTTTACATACTGGCAAATGTAAGGTTATGCACATGGGAAGGAAAGATGCAAGTCACATTAGTACATACTAAATGGTAAAACACTGGGTAACACCGACACGGAAAAGGACTTAGGAATTTTAGTGGATAGCAAACTAAGCTTTAGAAACCAGTGTCAGACAGCTGTTGCCAAGACTAATAAGATTATGGGTTGCATCAAAGGGGGTGTAGATGCCTGTGATGAGAACATAGTGCTGCCACTACACAAATGCTAAGGGCCAGACGTATGGAGTCAATACCTAAGAGTTGAAATTACATTAAACAAAATGGTGAATAAATTCATGGAACGGGGATATCCACAAAGGCTGCTGGAGGAACATAGAGAAGCAGTGTGCAAATTAGACAGAAGCAACATACTTACCTGCCAGAAATCCTCATCTAGATTGACTAGACTACCGTTTGTGTCCACATATACTGAAGCTAGTGTGGATATAAGCCATATCATCAGACGACACTGGCATATCCTTGGAGGTTGTATCAGGGAGTTTCCAGAATTCAGATTTCTCCCTTTATTTTCTTACCGTAGATCCGAAAGCTTAGGGGATCAATTGGTTCGAGCAGATATTGCACCCAGAAAAACAGACAGACCACACTCACACAACCTGGGTTTGGTTGTTTCCCTTGCCTTATTTGTGTGAACTGTCGATACATCTGTAAAAGTAAACTATTCACACATCCAGACAAAGGATTATTTGATAACATTCCAAAATAGCAGATGCCACATGACCAAGAAAGAGTAAAACTGGCAGACCTTATGTTGGAAGCTAAGTACATCAATGAAATGCTGAATACATCATTGGAGAGCTGAGTTCAACATTGGGGAGCCGAGTGCATCAGATGTTTCCCTTATTTGAGGGAAAGAAGATACCACCTAGATGAACATAAGATGGCAAGAGTGTCAGTCCACTACAGACATGCGGGAGAGCAGAATAAGGAGATACAATGCAAAGTTGTAAACTTACACATAAAGTGCCCCCTTAGCGGTCTGACTGCCTCCTGTCCCGCATTCGATACGGCAGTGAGGCATGCTCAGACATTATGGACTTAAATGCCAGCAAAAGTACGCATACGCCGTTCCAGTTCAGCCAGATATCCGGCAACTGGAGCGCATACTTCCGCTATGATGGAACGCATGTATGTCACTTCCGGTTCGGCTGGGCAGATGCGCTCCCGCAGCATGAGATCGCCGATGAAGAAAGGGGTTTTTCTCATGCTGGGTAGATGTTTGAATCCTATGCCTCAGTGTAATATAACAACCAAGGACAAAAGGATATCAACAGGAAACACCAGCAAAATCAGATGTTCTATAAGGGCACTTCACATAGTACATATATCCCCCAATTTTTTCACACGATCACTGCTAGAATTAATCACTCCCTCTTCTTTAAAACAACACAACAAGAGCTGCCGTGCCTCTTATGTTTGCAAATAACTCAGTAACACATAACCTAGTCCTACTATCTGATATATAATGGAATAAGGCCGAACACAGAAGGTGCCATTGATAATATACACCCTATAATGTTCATATTTGAATGCTTTCCACATTCATGACCAGTTGAACTGTATTAAATAACAAGGTAAGGAGGCACTCTAGTAAAAAAGGAGAATAACCGAGTGTATTATAATCTCCGGACTATGTAAATACCTAAATAAAGCAGGTAAACGTCAACCTCTCATTAAGGCCAGAGGGTGACCGCGATCTACATCTATGAATCCATTCCGTCTCTCTCTGGAGAATTCTCCAGTCCCAGTCCCCCTTTCTTGGGGAGGCTGGGACAAGCTCCAGGGCCGAGAATTTCAAGCACTGAGGGTTCCCCCCATGACATTTATTGATATGATTAGCTACCGATGCAATGTTTTTCTTCCTAACATCATTTACATGCTCACAGATCCTTCTTCTGAACTCCCTAAAAGTCTTACCGATATAGTCCCTAGGTCAAGGTACTACAGAATGACCCTATGCATATTTTTCAGGTCGATCTTCAATCCATTTTGAAGTTGGGCCTTGAGAAAAAAGTCATTAGTAAAGCAGAATTTCATTTCATGCTACCCAAGACACCGCAAATCGCTTCCTTTTACGGACTCCCCAAGGTCCATAAGGGGACGAGTCCCCTCAAAGGCCGTCCCATAGTATCAGGGGTGAACTAGTTAACACAAAACTGAGGACTATATCTGGATCCAGTGTTGAGAGAATTTGTCGTGACACTTGCATCATACACAAAGGATGGATTTAAAAAAAAAAAAGAATCAAGATGTTGGTTATCGATCCTGCATGCTTACTTGCTAGTATCGATGTTGACTCTATACAGCAGTATTCTGCACGATAAAGGACTTCTGGCAGTAGCACAGTATCTCAGCACAAAGGGGACATTTTTCAATGGGGTGCCCCTGAGCCCCTACGTATGCCAATCTCTTCCTGGGCTGGTGGGAGGACAATTTGGTCTTTCCTGGCTATCCAACATGGTGGAATGAGAAAATAATCTTTTGGACAAGGAATATCGATGACGTTTTTGTGCTGTGGGACTAAGGAAGAATTCAATAAATTTGTTGACACCTAAAATAGGAATGAAATTGGTCTTAAGCTTACGTTTGAAACACAGAGATTCGATCAATTTCTTAAACGCGAGGGTCAACAAGCGAGGGGATAGACTCACCACCACCATCTTTAGAAAACCCACGGCAACCAATTCCATCTTACATTGGGAAAGTCATCATTCAGTTCCCCAAAAGAGGGGTATCCCAAGAAGTCAGTACTTGCGGGTTCGTAGAAACTGTTCCAACATGGTGGATTTCCATGTGGATTCGAGAACACTGTACAATAGACTTCTGGATAGGGGATATCCTAAGGCCACTTTAAGGCAGGCCTTTCAACAAGCTTTGACCACTAATAGGGAGACCCTACTTTCCCCCAAGAAATCTCCTGAAGGTGAACAGATACAGACCCCCCTCATCTCGACATTCAATGTGGCAAATGTTGAGGTGAAAAAGATCCTTAATAAGTACTGGCCTATTTTACAAATGGACCCGAATGTGGCAAGAAATGCATCCCTTTATCCCAGTATAACTTATCGTAGGGGCAGAAGCCTAAAGGATCGGCTGGTACATAGCCACTATGTCCCCCCTGTGGCATCTGGGACATGGCTTGACCGTCGACCTATGGGCTTGTTCAGGTGTGGAAACTGCAAAGCATGCGCTTTTGCGTCGGTTTCTAAAACAGTTACCTGCTCAGCTACAAATAGAATTTTCACCATTCGTGATTTTATTAATTGTAGGAGCAAGGGGGTCATTTATATCTGTCAGTGTCCTTGCCCTACGGACTATATCGGTAAGACTTTTAGGGAGTTCAGAAGAAGGATCTGTGAGCATGTAAATGATGTCAGGAAGAAAAACATTACACCGGTAGCTAATCATATCAATGAATGTCATGGGGTGAACCCTCAGTGCCTGAAATTCTCGGCCCTAGAGCTTGTTCCAGGCTCCCCAAGAAAGGGGGACTGGGACAGGAGAATTCTCTAGAGAGAGACGGAATGGATTCATAGATGTAGATCGCAGTCACCCTCTGGCCTGAGAGGTTGACGTTTACCTGCTTTATTTAGGTCTTTACATAGTCCGGAGATTATAATACACTCGGTTATTCTCCTTTTTTACTAGAGTGCCTCCTTACCTTGTTATTTAATACAGTTCAACTGGTCATGAATGTGGAAAGCATTCAAATATGAACATTATAGGGTGTAGATTATCAATGGCATCTCTTTTTTCTGTGTTTGGCCTTATCCTATTATACATCAGATAGTGGGACTAGGTTATGTGTTACTGAGTTATTTTCACATATAAGACGCATGGCGGCTTTTGTTGTGAGGGCTTTCTTTTTGTTTTAAAGAAGAGGGAGTGATTAATTCTAGCAGCGATCATGTGAAAAAATTGGGTGATATATGTACTTTGTGAAGTGCCCTTATAGTACATCTGATTTTGCTGGTGTTTCTTGTTAATATCCCTTTCATTGGTTGTTATATGACACTGAGGCATAGGATTCAAACATCTCCCAGCATGACAAACCCCTTTTTTCATCGGCGATCTCATGCTGCGGGAGCGCATCTGCCCGGCCGAATCGGAAGTGACTTATGCGTTCCATCATAGCAGAAGTATGCGCTCCAGTTGCCGGATATCTGGCTGAACTGGAATGGCATACACGCGCTATTGCCGGCATTTAAGTCCATGATGTCTGAGCATGCCTCACTGCCGTATCGAACGCTGGACAGGAGGCAGTCAGACTGCTAAGGGGGCACTTTATGTGTAAGTATACATCTTTGCATGGTATCTTCTTACTCTGCTCTCCCGCATGTCTGTAGTGGACTGACACTCTTGCCATCTTATGTTCATCTAGGTGGTATCTTCTTTCCCCTCAAATAAGGGAAACATCTGATGCACCCAGCTCCCCAATGTTGTACTCAGATCTCTATTGATGTATTCAGCATTCCATTGATGTACTTAGCTTTCAACATAAGGTCTGCCAGTTTTACTCTCTGTCATGTGGCATCTGCTATTTTGGAATGTTATCAAATAATCCATTTGACGAAGTAAGTTATCAGTAATCTATATATATGTACTCAGCTTGTATTTACCTCCTGAGGAACCCTTGTAGGAAGAAACGCATTGAGGTGTTACTATAAGACTGTGATTATCAAGAGCTAATTATATATTCTGTGTACTCACATATTATTTCTTTGATAGGGTCACCTAGGGACAGACAGTATAGGTACGGGGACAGGGAAATCCCACCATCAGGGATTGTCCCTGGGCTGAGACCTAGTGAGGGGCAAGACAGGGAAAGCTTCCTTCTGAGATGCCCTGTTATTTTATTCTGGGCCTCCACTTAATAGTGTTCATTTTTGCTCTAGGTTGTGTCCGTTTGAGTTTTGTTCACATTCTAGTATTCATCGGTATTCGTGGTTTTTGTACTACCTGTATCTAAGTATTTCACTGAGTTGAAACATTCAGAGAGGTACCTAAGATGTTGGATCATTGACCATATTCCTATGCCTAGAAGGGGCGGTAATGGAATAAATCTCCTCAAGAAAAAGGAGTTGCAATGGATTTTTGTTTTGAATATGTTGAGACCTAATGGCCTCAATGTCGATTACAATATTGGGAGTATCTTATGATGGGAGCTTGCCCTTTACCCGACTGGAATACACAGCATTATTACATACGTTATAGGTAGTAATTTTTTGGGACAAGCATAACATGTTTTTTTATTTCTTTTTTGTTAATTGTAATAATTACTAGTTTTTTCTTTTCCTTTTTTATAGGTAATGCACTGATAGAGAAACAGCATGAAGACGTCTGGGGGATACACTAATCAGAAGTCTTAGCGACCTTGTGAATATATACATGTATGGATGTATGTTTTTATTTATTGCCAGCATCCGGATTGTGGATTAACATAATGGACGTGTCTCTTGAGTATGATGACTATGTGTGGATGCAAATATACAGAGGAAGAACCCTCCTGGGCTTGTTGGTGGGATCCACAGGGACAACAGTGATGGATGCTGCAGTTCATGCTGGTGTCCACCCGACTGCCCCTGGGTTCATTAAGCTTAACTTTCGCCTGACGGTGAATAGTTATTCCTTATATTCATTTAACATTGAATAAGCCAGTTATGATTGTGAAGCATGTATGATATGGGTTACATGGATTGAGTCAGAACCTATGCAATGTCCCTGCGTTTGCGCTGTGGATCGTATGTGGTTATTGACCTCTTCCAAGATTGCCGCCTCATGACTAGACCGCTCTGTGCATACTTCTGATTAGCCAGTACGTCATGATAACGTGGGCATTACACACTCGGTCCGGGGCATGCGCAATGAGGTTTCCCTCACGCCAATGCCGACATTGATATACACAGGAGATCGACATTGACTGGGTCAGTGTATCCCTATACAGTGTCATTGTTGTTTTTTCTCGCAGCACATTTAATCATTTGCACATGGCACTTTATTTTCATTAACTATTTCAACACTTATGTATAAACATACACAGGTAGATCCCTGTTTTTTGACTTTAAGAAGTAACTAATAGTATTGTTCACATCATCGTATGAATTTTTTTGCTAATTATGTTATAATTAAATAAATCATGTAATGTATAATTGCACATATTTGTAACTTTTGATGGTTATGCACTTGTTGTAACACAAATGGTTAAGTTCATTGATGTATAGATCACATGACACTGTGATGCAATGGTATGTGGATATAAAATTTGTTCATTTGTCCTGTTATTTTGCTTGAGAAAGGCTCTAATGTAGAGCCCAAATGTTGCCACACCATATGCGAGTATAAATTGCTTTTTTTGCACCTTATTCCCTTGGAGTGCTGCTCAACTTTCTGTATTATGGTTTATGGGTAAGCTTTTCCCCTATTGAGTGTGCACCTATTTTGTTTTTTGCCATTTTCTTCTGTGCTGCCTGTTTTTTTTATTATATATATATATATATATATTAGCAGAAGGACCTGGCTTCGCACAGGTACGTTTGATTTAATGTTTGTGCACGTCGTTAAAAGATCTCAACAGTATCCACTATAACAATGACATCTACAGTACCCCGCCCCTTTAACAGTGACCTCAACAGCGGCCTGCCCCCTTAATAGTGACCTCCACAGCATCCCGCCCCTTTAACAGTGATCTCCACAACACCCCGACCCTTAACAGTGGCTACTACAGCAATCTACCCATTAACACTGACCTCCATAGAGGACCGTCCCCTTAACTGTGACCTCCACAGCAGCCTGCCCCTAGGGAGGACGTAGGTCCGGTTTTAGGCTGGACAGTCCGGCTTTCATACTCCCTGTCCTCCGTCCGGCGCATGGCCTGGACAGACACAGGGATGTCCTTTTGAACAGCTCACTCAGACAGCAGCACTGTGCTGTCTGAGCGTGAGCTGCAGGGAGAAAGTCACCCTCCCTCCCATCCCTGCAGCTGACAGAAGTTGAAGAAAATCATATGTACCCAAAAATGGTACCAAAAAAATGACAACTCTTCCTGCAAGAAACGAGCCCCTGCACAAGACGATCGGCAGTAAAATAAAAAAAAATGGGGTGTGCAGAAAATGGACACAATTTTTTTTCAAAAATGCTTTTTTATGTAAAACTGAAACAAACATAGGAAGTAGACATAGTAGTTATCATTGCGTCCGTAAACCTGCTCTATAAAAATAGCACATGATCTACCCTGTCAGATGAATGTTGTAAAAAATAAAAACTGTGCCAAAACATCCATTTTTTGGTTACCTTGCCTCACAAAAAATGTAATATAGAACAATTAAAAATCATATGTACCCCAAAATAGTACCAATAAAACTGTCACCTTATCCCGTAGTTTCCAAAATGTGGTCACTTTTTTGAGTTTCTACTGTAGGGGTGCATCAGGGGGGCTTCAAATGGGACATGGCATATAAAAAACAGTTCAGCTAAATCTGCCTTCCAAAAACCATATGGCGTTCCTTTCCTTCTGCGCCCTGCCGTTTGGCCATACAGCAGTTTACGACCACATGTGGGGTGTTTCTGTAAACTGCAGAATCAGGGCAATAGATATTGAGTTTTGTTTGGCTGTCAACCCTTGCTTTCTTACTGGAAAAAATTGATTAAAATTGAAAATTTGCCAAAAAATAGAAATTTTGAAATTTCATCTCCATTTTCCAAGAAATCTAGTGGAACATCTATAGGGTTAACAAAGTTTGTAAAATCAGTTTTGAATACCTTGAGGGGTGTAGTTTCTAAAATGGCGTCATTTTTGGGTGGTTTCTATTATGTAAGCCTCACAAAGTGACTTCAGACTCAAACTAGTCCTTAAAAAGCGTTTTTTTTTTTTTTAATTTTCAGAAAAACTTTAAGATTTGCTTCTAAACTTCTAAAATAAAATGGCATTCACAAAATGATCCAAACATGAGGTAGACATATGGGGAATGTAAACTAATATAACCATTTTTTGAGGTATTACTCTCTATTATAAAAGTAGAGAAATTGCAAATTTTTCAAAATTTTGGGTACATTTTGTTTTTATGAATCAAAATGAAATATTTTGACTCAAATTTACCACTGTCATGAAGTAGAATATGTGACGAGAAAACAATCTCAGAAAGGCCTGGATAAGTAAAAGCGTTTTAAAGTTATCACCACATAAATTGACATGTTAGATTTGCAAAAAATGACCTGGGCAGAAGAGCGAAAACTGTCCCAAGGTAGAAGGGGGTTAAAGCTGACCTACAGCTGTGAAGAAAAATGGCTGGATTGTTATGGAAAGCTGGTGTAAATGAGTATACGAGTGTGTATCTATCCATCGCCCTATAAAATGCACTTCTGTATATGAGTAAATATATGCTTAGAAAGTATCGTCTCTTACCAGAGTCTTTGTAAAACACTAAAGGTGGGAGGCAGGTAGGGGAATTTCATTTCTATGCATATTTTTCCTGTCCATGGCAGAGCGGGGCCAATTCAAGGGTCGAGTTGTGGAGATTTCTGGAAAACCAATTACTGTTGGTAATTAAACTTTTCCCCAGTCATCTCCACGATGGCACCCTTGAGAAATACAAAATAAACATTTAGGGTGGGACTATAGCCTGGAGGACCTTGCGTCCAAATCCTAGATCCTGGTTGTCTACTAAATCCAATATATAGCGTTTCATGTAAGTATGGGTTATCTTCCATATATCTGCAAGAAATAATTTGTTCCATTGATGCTGAAGCTCTTTCGACCCATGAGGCAGCTAATACTCTAGTAGAGTGAGCCTTAAATTCCTGAGGAGCGTATTTCCCCATACATTAGTAAGCCATTACTATTGCCTGCTTGATCCATCTAGATACAGAAGATTTTGTCACTTTTTTCCCTTTATTTGGGCCTGAAAAATGAAAAAACTGTCTTTCTCCGAGGTTCTATAGTTTGTACGTATTCAAGTACAGTTCTACGTACATCTAAATTATGAAACGCTCCTTGTTTGTTTCTCGGATTTTCACAAAAAGATGGGATAATTCTATCCTGAGCTCTGTAAAAAGAGGTTGCCACTTTCAGAAGAAAAAAAAATGGATCTAGCTTGAAAAGACGATCCAGTCATCAATAGTCTGGAAAAAAGGAAAAACTATAAACAATGCTTGTAACTCACTAATCATCCATGCAGAAGTAATAGCTACTAAAAATATTTCTGTTAGGGTGAGGGGTTTCACAGAAATGTCCTGAATAGGTTAAAAGGGTGAATTGGCCATCGCTTTGAGAACTATATTCAAATTCCATGGGGATACCATGTTATAAATCCAATCTTATTCTATATGACAGGGCTCGACAAATCCTGGGTATTTGTCCCTGCTTGGAAATAGGCCCAGTACACCACACCAGAAGCGGGGAGCGCAGTATCACTTTAAGTTTAGAGTAGACACGGTCATGCAGGAGCCCGCGTCTACTAGGCCTGCCCCTCACGCTTCCCGCCCCAGACTTCAGTGAAGAGGAGCGCTGTCCTCGGCGAATCGGCGCACCGCTCGGGCTCCTCACTTCAGGACGAGGTGAGATGCTTGGGGGGTTACAGGTTTCGAGGAGCTTGTTTTAAATTGTGCCCTCCAAAAATTTCCCCTTCTACTAGCTGACAGATTTCTTAGCCGCATGAGATATTTACAAGTACTCTGAAAGTGCCACTCCTACCTCCCTACCCATGCCACCATATTCACTCTGATCGATTAGTGCCAGATTTTGTAACAGCTGAAGTGCTCTCTTATCTGTCAGGGTACCAGCATGAACCTGAGCCTCACAACGGCTGCTTGAGCTAAACTTTGCAAAGAGGAAGACAGCACTGCATGAAGCTGGACTTCAGAACTCTGGGCCAAGGTGAGTAAAAGGCAAAGTGCTTCTGGGGCACATGGGGAGCTACTATATATGCAGAGTAGACCCAGGAGTTGATGAAGCCACAGATGGCGTTTCCTTTATAAGTGAAGCATTTCAGCACACAATTTTGGCAAATGTCCCCTCATTGCATCCAAGAAAGGCACAGCTTTTGGTGGAGGATCAGATGCTGCTTTTCCTAGTCCTTCCATAGACTTGTTGCTGAAGGCTGAGTAGCAGAAGCCTTACAATATGATCACAAGCTTCCCTCACAGAATCATGCACTGCAAGTCCTGGGGTTGTTATAACAGAGGCTGGAATTGCTGTATCCAGAAAAAAAACGCAGGCGTGGAGCACCTATGGATGTCTGACATGCCAGGTGGATACATAAATTCAGCATATTGTCCAGGTTCTCTCTAGGAAGTGTAGAACAGTGCTGCTGCAGCTTGTCCAGTGTGGAGGGCTTCCAGGAGTCCACCAGGTCTTGGCAGACAGTACCCAATAAAGATGGTGAGAGAGCTGCAAGTTGTAGGAGATAAGGTAATGTTGCCCTTCGTCCCTATAGGCCCAAGGTGCACAGCTATGCCTCTTTCCTCCTCACTATCCTATGGCTATATGATCTTAACCATAATAACAACCTCAATTGCCCCAAAACAACAGTTGCATTAAATATTAAATGAGCTTTTGTTCAGGGACATGTACAGTATAACTCCTCTTATCCGTGTTAATGGTGTTTTGTGGCAGAAAACACCCGCAGGCAAAGACGACCCACTCAATGCCCTCGGTGGCACATTGGGCAAAAGAAAAGAAGACCCGCAAGACAAGAAACCGGTTGCAGATAAAGTTAAGGTAATTTGCCTTCTTTGGAAAATCCTTGGAAAGAAAAAAAATCCCTGATTTAACTGGTAGTAAGTCATACTGCTGTGTGGAGTACAGTTGTATTGCAGCATGTATTTCAGTGTAACACTACCTTCCTGGCCGGCCCCCAGTGAGGTCCAGGCAACATTTTTTTTTTTTTTAATATCCCCCAGTTCATCCGCTCCCGTCCCCGTTTGTTCTCACATGTGGCGATTCTTTGTATGATGCGGGGACTTGTCTTTTGCCTGGGGAGTGGTTTTCCTCTCCGCAGCCAATCATAGAGCTCGGCTCGCAGCCAGGGAGAGGAAATCCACTCCCCAGGCAAAAGACGAGTCCCCGCCTCATACAAAGAATCGCCGCATGTGAGAACAAATGAGGATCGGAGCGGACGAAGCGGGGGTTATTTTGAAAAAAAAAAAAAAAACTGTTGCCTGGACGTCAGCGGGGGCCGCCCAGGAAGGTAGTGTAAGTATTTCACTACCTACATCCGAAGGGAAGGGTCCTCTTTAATGATAGCAAAGAGTAAAGAGGAGCCACACTCACTATCTGTGAAAAAACTGTCCCTTTATTATAGAGTCTTCAGGGCTTGGGCAAGGAATCCTACCAGTGGGGACGGGGGGAGACTCACCAGGATACACAAATGACAGCGACGGCCGTTTCGGGGCGTCCCGCTTCTTCCGGCTGTGTGAGTGCGGCTCCTCTTTACTATCATTTTGCCTTGTTTGGAGCATCGCACTCCGTGTTTCCGCTGGATCGTGAGGCCAATTTTGGACATTGGAAGCTACTGGGTGAGAGGGTCGGTGCCGTCAGTCTCTCTTTATCCACAAGGTCCTCTTTAACCTCCTAAAACAGGATTGCAATTGCAATTACAACCCTCACTAGTGCTGGCTCTATGCCACCGCAACACTGTGTTCCTATCACACTGCACACAACATTTGTGTGTCTGATCTAATAGAATCACTCACATGGTGCAATCATAGCTAGACAAAAATGGTTTTTGCTTCAGAGTGCCATATTATGCTGTATGATGTGAAGACTACGTTATTTTTCAAAATTTTTATTGCAGTAACATTTGCGTGGGTTTCCTCCAAGTTCTCTGGTTTCCTCCCACACGCCAAAGACATACTTATAGGGACCTTAGATTGTGAGCCCCATTGGGGACAGTTGGATGCTAATGTCTATAAAGTGCTGTGAAATATAGTAGCGCTATAAGTGCAAGTGCATTTATCCCCTCTCCACTGGATAGTTGATAAATGTTAGTTCACTGGGGGTCCAGCCATGGTAAGGAGGAGTATGAATGCACCAGGGTCAGGCTTTGTCATACAGCAACACTGCAGCTTATATACAAATCGATATCATATAATTAAAGCCACATGTGTAGGCCCTGTACCCTGGTACACAGAGATTGTACCACCTGAACGGGTGCAGTCCTTTTATTAAAAAAAAAAAAAAAAAAAAAAAGGAAATAATATTTTGGAGACCATGCCACTAATGACTAAGTACTAATGTACTACCTTTCTTTGGGACTTCAGAAAAAAAATGAAACGTACAGCAAAAGCTGCAACGTCAGGAGATGCAAAGCAACTGCGGTTGACAAATTTCTTCACAAAGACCTCTTGTTTGGAAAGCGAAGTGGAACTTCTTACTGCAGAACCAACCTGCACAAGAGAAGAACAAGCAGAGGAGTCCCCTTCCACAAGTCACTCTCAAAATGATGGAAAAAGGAAGTTTAAGCAATATTGGTGCAAGGAACTCACATGGTTAAAATTTGACCATAACATGGGTATAGCCAGATCTGAGATCTGTGCTTCCTTCCCTGGGATTGCTGACCTAACATCTAAGTGTGTGAAAGGGTTTTCAGGACCATTTAAACTGGAGACCTTCAAAAAGCATGGAAAGTCTCTCCAGCATGAAAAATGTGTAAAGGCAAAACATGCTCTTTTGGCTGCAGAAGCTACGCCATTGGCTGCATGTGTTAAGAAAATGGATCAAGAGATGTTGAACCACATGAAAGTTCTATTTAATGTGGCTTATTATGTTGCAAAAAATAACAAGCCATATAGAGATTTTGAAGGTTTGCTAGAGCTGACTGGAAAACTAGGGATTGCTGTGAGAGAGGAGTATGGAAATCACAAAAGATGCAAGGAATTAATCTCACATATTGCAAATGTTATAAGGAAAGAACTCGTCTGCGAGCTAAAGGAGGCGAAATATGTCAGTTTGATGCTAGACGGATCAACTGATAAAGGAGGCGTCGAAGAGCTAATATTGTATGTCAGGTACATCAAGAACAATAAGATTAATGAATAGAGATGAGCGAACACTAAAAAAAAAGTCCGGCGTTCGGGTTGTGGTAAGTAGGCAGGGTTATGGATTCCACTATAGCGGCATATGGAATCCATAAGGGGCGGCTGCCACCAACCCGAACTGTTGAACAGCCGAAGGACCTGGGGTGATGTCACTGTCATGTGATCAGTGCAGGGGGCGTGGCTCAGCAAGGGATCAAATCCAGTGCATGGACTCAGCCATACTGCAAATTCTTCGATCCAACATGAAAAAGACAAATTGATTCAGCATGGTGTTGCATATCTGGAAGAGCGATTTCTAACTCAGAGGAATATTGAACGTTCCACAGCAGTGTTTGATACATTTGCCTGGCCATCAGGAACAGCATTACAGGACTATGGGGTTGATGATATTCCAGCATTGGCTTGTCATTTCCAGAAACAACTCTCAATGCCCGAAATGGATGACAAATTATGCATGCAATTCACAATGAGTGGTATGGATTTAAAGTCCTTGGCAAACGGGAAGAAACTGAGTGAACTTCTGGATTTGGCACTCTCCAACAAAGACAGATTTCCAGTTTTGGGAAAATTGTTGTCTATAGTGTCCATGTTGCCTGTCTCAACCGCATGTTGTGAAAAGAGGGTTCAGTTTAATGAACTTTGTAAAAAATAAGTTCAGATCATCAATGCAGAAGGAAAGTTTAGCTGATTTGTTAATGATCAACATGAATGGACCATCTGTGAAGGAGTTTGATCCTGCAAAGGCTGTTGACCATTGGTACTTTAAAGGGTTTCTGTCACCAGGATTACACATTATAAGCTGTCGGACATTAGCTATGTGCTAATGTCAGATCAGCTTGATAATGTGCTTTATATGTATTTCTGATGTATATTTAGGCTAAAAAACGTCTTTTTATAATATGTAAATTAGCCTCTAGGAGCAGGGGGGGCGTTGCCCCTGCTCCTAGCGGCTCCGTGCGCCAACCTGCTGCCACGCCCCTTCTTTCTTTGACTGACAGTGCCGGGCAGCGATCCTCTCCTGCCTCCGGCACTGTCTCCCTGCTAAATCCTGCGCCGCCGCTCTGTAATCGGCACAGGCGCGGTGAGCTGAGGACGCTGGTGCCTGCTGTCCTCAGCTCACCGCGCCGAATACAGAGCGGCGGCGCAGGATTTAGCAGGGAGACAGTGCCGGAGGCAGGAGAGGATCGCTGCCCGGCACTGTCGATCAAAGAAAGAAGGGGCGTGGCAGCAGGTTGGCACACGGAGCCTCTAGGAGCAGGGGCAACGCCGCCCCTGCTCCTAGAGGCTAATTTACATATTATAAAAAGACGTTTTTTAGCCTAAATATACATCAGAAATACATATAAAGCACATTATCAAGCTGATCTGACATTAGCACATAGCTAATGTCAGACAGCTTAAAATATATAATCCTGGTGACAAAAACCCTTTAATTCAAAAAATACAAGGCATGTTCATGGCCACAAAAAGCCAAGTCAGAAAAAATGATCGATTTCATACACATAATCTGGTGTGTCACATGATAATATTTTCACTATCTTGTTAATGTCCATGTTGTTTGGCTCTAATTTAGACTTCTTTATATGTTAATTTAAGAGGTGTTATTTTTTTCGCTTAAAATAAGGCTTTATAAAGGCTAAAAAAAAAACGGCTCCTAACTTTTTTGGCTGGCTCCTAGATTCCAAGGAAATTTGTCAAGCCCTGCTATATGATGCCACTAGGAATCTAGCAATTAATTTTGAAAGCCTGACACCACAGAAGACACTGAGAGCCGCAATCTGCACTTTGGCTTAGTCCCATATCCAAACCTGGTAGTTAAAATTTCAGAATAGCCATAATAGCCGTAGGCTTCTGATAATCTATTTCTGAAGCCTGATGGCAATCCACAAATGCCTTCCAAACTTTAAGGTACATTTTATTAGTAGACACTTTTTTACTCATCATGAGCGTTTCTATAACTTTGTCTGAAAGATCCTTATTCTTCAGCATTAAACATTCAATATCCACGCCCTTAGCAATTTGGGATCTGGATGCAACACCGGCCCTTGAGTCAACAGATCTGGAGTTAGAGGGAATTCCAATATCCTGCCTGCACTCATTTCCAACAGAAGGGAAAACCAGCTCCCTTTTGGCTAGAATGGGGCCACCAAAACAATACTGGCTTTTTCGGCCCTGATCATTTGAATCAACATTGCCAGCAGAACCAATGGAGGAAGGGTGTATAATTAAATTTTTTTTTTTTTGCAAGATGCGCAAGTCTGTGCGCATCTTAGTCTCGCGCAGCGCATGTGCATTTTAAGTAATAATAGTTTGCGGTTTTAACTCCATGCGCATCTTTCTAGTGCGCAGGACGTCACCGATTACAAATGTGGGGATGCCCGTGATTGGTGGCTCCCCTACCTTGTAAATGTTTGGGAACTAGTGCTATTGGCTGGCTATTTTGCTCCTGTCAATGCGATAGGATGACAAGGTTGTCAATCAGAACACAGCTTATTTAACTCTCCAGCTTGATGGGGACACTTACTGCTGCCCATTTACCCCTGAAGAAGCCAGAAGTCTGGTGAAACATGTCAGGGGGCAGTGCTAGTTTTTAAATGCGGCCTCTCACTCCACTAGCAATCAACTAATAATAGTCTGGTTGGACTCTGTTCAAATGCTTGGCACTTTAGTGTACTGATGTGAGCCGCAGCACTTAACTGTAGCTACCTATGTTTGCAAGGCTAACTGCCCTCAGGCTCAATGTCAGTTTAGACACATGCTAATGGTGGCTGTGTTAATCTGACAGTGGTGTGAAGGTACACAAGTCTTCACCACAAAATACGGCAAAGGTGCCGGATATATCTTATTAGCAACCTGCTCTGCAAACAGTGACATAGTACGCTATATCTAGCAGTGATAGGGTGGGAGATTGTGCACATCTCCCTACCCTCTCTCTCTCTGAATAACACCTCTATCCATAGGTGGAGTGTCGACTGTACTTTTAACAAATAATTTTTGGTTTATTAAAGTTGCATTCATCTCACACTTTAATTTTTAGTGTATGTCAAATAAAAGTGATGTTTTATAATAACCTGGGTCAAGATAGGTTTACTGCCCGTCTGGGCATCTGTTAAATAATATTTGTGTATAATTAACAAAGGAACAGTATTTTTCCATCTTTTTGTTCCTTTTTACGCTAATAGGTCTATCTCTGGCATGCCCCATTTCTTTATAATCTGATTGAGGGCTTTTATCGCTTTCCATACTCCCATCAATTCTCTTAAATTTGAAGATGCTGTCATCATTTTTCTGTTACAAGATCCCTGGAAAGATGCATTTCCTACATGGGCTTCCCAGCCTTGGGCACATGCATCCATAGTTATGATCTGAATAGGTTTCTGGATCCAATCTATTCCCTTTCTAAAAATTAAGTTGTTCTTCCACAACTTTAAGGATAACTTTACCTAGATCGGAATCCTGATTGACACATCTAGTTTGCACAGTCTTCTATTCCATTCTTGTAATATTAGATGTTGTAATGGACTACTGGGATACACAGTGTCTTATGTCCCAATAACTTCATTGTTTGTCTGATTGTGACTTTCCTTGTCAGCACAAATTGTTTTACTAGGCCAAGTTTCTCTTTTCCTCTGGAAGAAAGGTCTTTTAGAGTTCTGAGTCCACCAATATGATTCCTAGAAACTTTACCTGACTTGTAGGTTTCAGACTTTACTTCTTTATAATCCATCCTTATTTCAACAGTGTCTGGAGGACTATGGTAATTCTATCTGTTCCTGAAATTGAGAGTGCATGGTCTTGTTATTTTCCTCCATTGGGGAATGAAACTCTACAACCCCCCGACTATGATGGCTTCATTTAGAAGACTAGGCCTGACTCTGATTGAAGAAAAAGGGTTTACCTCTACCTTCTTTCCTGTAACTCCACCAACCTGTTTTGCCTATATCAAAAATATTTTGAAACTGGTATCTGCCTCTCTTAAAGGGTCTATTATTTTGCCCTCTATTTTCTGAAAACCCTCTCTTTTTTCAAATATTTTCTCTAGGTCAGGCCCAAAGACATAATGACCATGAAAGAGAATTGAGACCTTATTTTTTAGATGTGACATCTCCTTTCCAAAACCTGAACCACAAAACCCTTCTAGAGGAATTTGCTAGCCCAGAAGCTCTGGATGCTAATTTTACAGTTTCGGCTAAAGCATTTAAAGGAAATCCTGCTGCCATCTTCAGTAAAGAAAGAGAAGCAATAATCTGATCCCCTGATCTTAAAATGTAAATGGAACTCTGTTAACCCCGCTTCCCGTGCTGCGATTCTGTCCCCACAATCAGGCAGGGACGCCAGGCTCCCTCATTCCCTGTGCACACCTCCCATCTCCCCTAGCCTATGGCTGACTTTTAGGGGCGCCTCCTTCTACAGGAAGGAACCTGAGCAACTTAGGTTTCTGTTTGAGCAAAGGTGTTCTGTTGGTTCTTGTCATTCTGTGTACGTTTTACGGACTTTACCTGATTGCCGCCTGCCCTGACCCACGTTTATGGACTTTGCGTGACTGCCTTCCCCTGACTTCTGCCTCCCAGCATCCACTGGGTGAATTTTGTCACCTGGAGGTCAGTCCAGTGGATTTACACTCTGGTCCCATTTCCCTCATGTTCCAATTCCCCTCTGAGGTAGCACCTAATACACAGCTCGGGAAAGTCTCTCCTCACCATCAAAGGTATTTTGTGAAGAATGATGCTTAGACATCGGCCTTAGAGGGAGTTGGTCATGTGGGGCAGTGGGTTCTCTCCCAACTGGTCATAACCTCTAACTGGTCTAACCACATACATAGGCATCTAACAACACAGGTTGAGGACCCATTGGGTGTTAATATAGAAGTGGCTGCTTTCCACGTTCTCTTAATTCCCTCAGCTTTTTTTTAATCCAGTTAATATTACATCGCATTTTCAAATGGAATGACAGTATTTTTTAATTAATTTAGCCACAGATGCATCAATTTTTGGAACTGCATCCCATTAACCAATATTAGAATCATTACCCCCTTAAAGATCAAGCCTATTTTCATTTTAACATTTTTGATTTTTCCTCCTCATGTTCGAAAAGCCATAACTTTTTTATTTTTCCGTTCACATAGCTATATAAGGTCTTATTTTTTGTGGGACAAGAAGCATTTGTTAATGCCGCCATTTAAATTACCATGTCTCTTTTTGAGGTTTTGACATCACAGCGTTCACTATACACTAAAAATGTCCTAACGTTCTTATTCTGCGGCTCAATACGAATGCGGCGATACCAAACTTGAACAGTTTTTTTAAAACTTTAGAAAATCTAAAAAATGTTTGCATCGCCTTTTTCTGACAGCGATAACTTTTTTCATATTGCAGTCTACAGAGATGTATAAGGGCTTGTTTTTTTGCATAACAAACTGTAGTTTTTATTGATGCTATTTTTGCAGTGTAAACAATGTTTTGATTACTGTTCAATTTTTTGGGGGACAAAATGATAAAAAAAAAAAAAAAAAAAGGCAAATCGTGTGTTTTTCATATTTTTTTAGTAACTTTGTTCACCGCACAGGATTTTTAAAAAATAGTTTAATAGATCAGACATTTTCAGACGCGGCGATACCAAATATGTTTTTGTTTTATGGTTTATGTATTTTTATATGTAAAATACGGAAAGGGTGGTGATTCCAACTTAATATATTGGTGTTTTTTTTTACTTCTTAAAACTTTATTTAACTTTTTGTTAACAACTATTAGCTCCCATAGGGGCTCTTACATGGGATTATTACACTCTCCATTCAGAGCTATGCCTCGTGCATAGCAGGCCTGGATCGCTTCAGCAGCGTCCAGGCTGCCATGGCAACCGATCGGAGCCCAGCGATTTCACTGCAGGGGCTTCCAATTGAGGGGTTAAATGGCGGAAGCGGCGAGATCGCCGCTTCCTGTCAGCAGAGCCGGATGCTGGCTGTATTATAAAGCCAGCAGATCGTGCGTATTGAGCGGGCTCACTGCAGAGACCCGCTTCATAGACCCGCAGACACATATAACCGTATATGTACGGCGATTTGGGTTAAGGGGTTAAAGGAATATCTCCTCTTTGGTCCCCTAGGTAAAAATGTTCTTTTTCCGGGGTAGTCCATTCATTTTGGATTAACTTGTGTAAATTTTCATGCACGGGAAATATTCTTTGTTTTTCTCCTAGGCCTCTAAACATGGTGTTCTGAATTGTGTTTTTCTCAATGGTCATTTGTTAATGCCGCCATTTAAATTACCATGTCTCTTTTTGAGGTTTTGACATCACAGCGTTCACTATACACTAAAAATGTCCTAACGTTCTTATTCTGCGGCTCAATACGAATGCGGCGATACCAAACTTGAACAGTTTTTTTAAAACTTTAGAAAATCTAAAAAATGTTTGCATCGCCTTTTTCTGACAGCGATAACTTTTTTCATATTGCAGTCTACAGAGATGTATAAGGGCTTGTTTTTTTGCATAACAAACTGTAGTTTTTATTGATGCTATTTTTGCAGTGTAAACAATGTTTTGATTACTGTTCAATTTTTTGGGGGGACAAAATGATAAAAAAAAAAAAAAAAAAAAAAAAAGGCAAATCGTGTGTTTTTCATATTTTTTTTAGTAACTTTGTTCACCGCACAGGATTTTTAAAAAAATAGTTTAATAGATCAGACATTTTCAGACGCGGCGATACCAAATATGTTTTTGTTTTATGGTTTATGTATTTTTATATGTAAAATACGGAAAGGGTGGTGATTCCAACTTAATATATTGGTGTTTTTTTTTTACTTCTTAAAACTTTATTTAACTTTTTTGTTAACAACTATTAGCTCCCATAGGGGGCTCTTACATGGGATTATTACACTCTCCATTCAGAGCTATGCCTCGTGCATAGCAGGCCTGGATCGCTTCAGCAGCGTCCAGGCTGCCATGGCAACCGATCGGAGCCCAGCGATTTCACTGCAGGGGCTTCCAATTGAGGGGTTAAATGGCGGAAGCGGCGAGATCGCCGCTTCCTGTCAGCAGGGCCGGATGCTGGCTGTATTATAAAGCCAGCAGATCGTGCGTATTGAGCGGGCTCACTGCAGAGACCCGCTTCATAGACCCGCAGACACATATAACCGTATATGTACGGCGATTTGGGTTAAGGGGTTAAAGGAATATCTCCTCTTTGGTCCCCTAGGTAAAAATGTTCTTTTTTCCGGGGTAGTCCATTCATTTTGGATTAACTTGTGTAAATTTTCATGCACGGGAAATATTCTTTGTTTTTCTCCTAGGCCTCTAAACATGGTGTTCTGAATTGTGTTTTTCTCAATGGTGCTACGTACAGTTTTTAATTCCTTAATACCCGGGAAAATTTACATTTTCGTTCCCAAAGCCACAACTTTTTATTTTTCCATTCCCAGAGCCATATGCTGGCTTCTTTTTGTGGGATAAGTTGAAATTTCTATTGGCACTATTTACGGTTGCATATAATGAAATGGGAAGCGGAAAAAAAATTCCAAATGGGGTGAAATTATTAAAAAAAAAAATTTTGTGAGAGTTTTATGAATTTTGTTTGCACAGTGTTTCCTATGCAGTAAAACTTTCATTCTCTGGGTCAGTAAGAGAACAACGATACACCACATGCATAGTTTTTCTTATTTTAATATTGAAGAAAAATTGCTTTGGAAAAAAACTATTCTTTTTTTGTATCACCATATTCTTAGCACCATAAATGTTTTATTTTTATGTGTACAGAATTATATGAGGGCTCATTTTTTGCAGGTTGATCTGTACTTTTCATTGATACAATATTGGGGTGTGTACTAGTTTTTTTTATCACTTTTTATGGGAGCATCAGCCATTTTAACTTTCTCTGTTTTGCCATTTGCCATATGGGATACATATATTTATATTTTAATAGTACTGGCGTTTATGCATGCGGCGATACCCATGAATTTTTTTTAATAATGTACATTATATATTAATTTGGGGGAAGGGGGGTGATTTGAATTTTTTATATTTTTCTTTTTAACACTTTCTTTATAGTTCTCCTAGGGAACTATTGCAAGCAATCATTAGATTGCTTTTCTCATAGACATCAATTCATTAGGAATTAAAGTGCAGCAGCTTCCTGTCACACAGGAGGACAGGGGCTGCTACACACACACACACACAGCCTCCCCCTAATGTCTACCGGGGGAGCCGGAACACACCTGGAAGCGTATGCTTACGGGTTTTTGCGCCTCCCGATGCAATGATCACATTTGACTATGGCATCTGAAGGGTTAAAAGCCAGCGCTCGGGGTTACTGCTGGCTGCAGACATTTAAAAAAGCAGGCACCCGGCAGCTATGGCGCCTGCTGCATGCGCGAGCGGATGCCATATTTAAAGTCCCGACCACCGACATATATACTACTCACAAAAAGTTAGGGATATTTGGCTTTCGGGTGAAATTTATGGAAAAAGTAAAGTTCACGCTACAGTGATTTTATATCATCAAAGTAGGGCATTTAAGTAGAAGCATGCAATGGTAATTTCCTCATATCAAACAAGTTATTGAAACAAAAGCAAACAACAGTGGTACTGTATGTATACCCCTACAAAAAATTTCAATGTCTCAATAACTTGTCATGTGACCTTGACCATCAATTACAGCTTGACAACAACGGCTCATGCTGTTCACATGTCGACTTATTGTCTGGTGAGGCATGGCATCCCACTCTTCTTGAAGGATGGCCCTCAGGTCATTGAGGTTCCGGGGGGACAGAGTTACAAGCCTCTACATGCTGACTCAGCTGATCCCATAGGTTTTCAATGGAATTCAGATCTAGAGAAAGTGCAGACCACTCCATTTGAGGTCCCAGTCTCCAGAAGACGTTCCCTCATGAACTGACCTCGAAGAGCTGGTACATCTACAAAACTGAAATTAGGCCCATGTTGTTCATGCAGAGGCACAATGACTGGATTAATGATGTTATTCAAGTAGTATTGGCTTGTCACTGTAGCATTCACAAAGTGTAAAGCAGTTCTGTCCCTATTCACAAAGTGTTTAAGCAGTTCTGTATTGACTAGACACACCTGCTCACATTTTAACACCACCACCACCACCAAAGGCTCGTCAGGTGACAACAGTTAGCGCTCTACTTGATGTTTTCAACAGCGTTGGCGGCCATCATTTCTGCTCAGCGTGAACCAACGATAACGCCTGTATCTGGTGGTGTGGTCAGGTACCCATGCAGGTCATCTAGCACGCAGACCACGCTGATGTAAATGGTTTTGAATGATCTAACGTGACAATTGGGTGCCTCTCACCCCCAATTCCGCAGTGCATTATTCACAATGAGGCAGTCATCAGTGTGGGATGTGGCCAAAGGACATCTACTTCTATGCCTTTCTGTGACTCTTCCAGTCTCTCTGTATCTTCGTTTCAACCTGCTAATGACACTCTGACACTCTAAGCTCAGTGGCCACTTCCGTCAGAGAACATCCAGCTTGAACCTTTGCAATGGTGAGGTACTGTTGATCAATTGTTAAAAGTCGTCTTGGTCTCATGTCAAATTGTGAACAGCATGATGAGGAGGACTGTTTAAATACCAATTCTGATAGAACCAGGAAATGTATTGGGTGATTTATGGATCAAACGCCTGTTGTGAATTTTACCATTAAGCTCCTTGTTAGAGAACAGCAAGTTGTGCAAAAAGTGCCAAAACACTGAACAGTTGGAAATGTGCATTTAAAACTTTAGAGACTGTCACATTAAGTTCACCTGTAAAGGTTAGTGTGCATTTTAGGTCAATCCTGAAATTTTACCCACAAGCCAAATATACCTAACTTTTTGTGAGTAGTGTATAAATAAGGCGGTCAGGAACAGGTTAATAAATGCTCTAAATAATCAGAAGCAAAAAAAACAAATTTTTTCTCTTCTTCATCTGTTGAACAGTTCTTGTTCATCTTCCACCAAATCCTCAGTAAGATGAATCATCAGAATCCAAAACTATTACTTCTCTGTTTTTTTTTTTTCCCCTTCCTTTTTTAGAAGATAAAGATGTACAGAAGTTAGACATTGGTGATTGAATCTCCTCTTTTACCATCATTTTAATATTGTTCATAAACATAGGTATTTCATCTTGAACCACTTTCTGAGTACATTCCTGACAATTCTTTTTGCTAGCAGCATCCAATTTCTTATTACAAATAGCACATTTACAATAAGTGGTGGTTTTGACTTTAACTCCAGCTTCCTTTTCGATCTAAAACACAGAGGCAAAGGAATCTAAGTTCTCCTACAAAGCATATAAATAAATACATAGTTATTAAACCAGGCACAAGGGTCCCAAAAGGAATTTACAGCCCCTAACACTGCATTGCTCTCATTACCAGGGCTGCGGTCCATGCTGCTACTCCACTGCCCACTAGCACTGTTGCTCAGATAGCATCTCATATGCCGACGATGCTGTAGGCCTGGAAGTGATAAAAGCACGTTACCCGGAAGTGACGTCAGTAATGCTGCTTCCTCACAATATGCCTTTGCCTTTTTCGAATACGGAGCCACGCACATCAAAATGCCATCGTATCAGAGTGATGTCCACGGTCTGTCCAGAAATAGTTTCACCGCTTCTCCTCATCTGCAGGCGTCTCTGGCAATCCACCACTCTCACCACTTATGATGGGGGTAAGGAAGATTTAACCCTGCTGGGTATCACAGACCTTAGCAGGTCTATAATGAAGCAGCAGTGAGATGCTAACTTTACCAGCTTACCCTGCCGTATCTCCCTGGTTACAACCTGGGCCCAAGGACATTCTTAACTGCACATCTGTTCCATACACAGACACGAAAAACACTTAAGATGGGAGGCGGGTCGGGGAAGTTAACGTCTCAGTGTTTTTCCTGTCCCTGACAGGGCCGGGCTAACTCAAGAGTGCAATCGTGGAAATGACTGGGGAAAATCTATTCTATAGAACCTCTTAGGCTACTTTCACACCAACGCTTAAGATTTAGAGGGCTCTCTGCATTCAGGCATTGCCAAAAGCTTAAAGGTTATGTAGATCCAATTGGTCTTCATTAACCCTATCACAAAGGGTTAACTGTTTTTCTAGCTGTGTTAATGGTACTTTCTCTTTTATTTTGTGCCATCCAGGGGCATAGCGTGGGTGGGGCCGTTGTCCCGAGCGCCACACTGCAGGGGGGCGCTGGCCGGCCACAGTGGATTTTTTTTTTCTTAACTAGGGTCGAGGGGAAACGGCGTTCCTGCACTTTTCTCATGGCAGGAACGCCGTTCCTGTTCAGGGCAAAAGGACCAGGAAGCAGTGAAGGCTTTGTACTCACCGCTTCCTGGTCCTCGGCTGTCGGCTATGAAGACTGCGCACAGGAGTGAGTCGCTCTGTGACGTCACACTGTGCGCAGCCTTCACAGCACAGCAGCAGAAGAGGAGCGGCATCCAGAAGCAGGAAAGGGTAAGTGTTTTTTTTTTGTTATATATTTTATGGGCTGGTGAGAGGCACTGACTCTGACTGGGGGCTAATGAGAGGCACTGGGGGGGGGGCTAATGAGAGGCACTGGGGGGGGGGCTAATGAGAGGCACTGGGGGGGGGGGCTAATGAGAGGCACTGGTGGGGCTAATGAGAGGCACTGGTGGGGCTAATGAGAGGCACTGGTGGGGCTAATGAGAGGCACTGGTGGGGCTAATGAGAGGCACTGGTGGCTAATGAGAGGCACTGGTGGGGCTAATGGAGAGGCACTGGTGGGGGCTAATGAGAGGCACTGGTGGGGCTAATGAGAGCACTGGTGGGGCTAATGAGAGGCACTGGTGGGGCTAATGAGAGGCACTGGTGGGGCTAATGAGGAGGCACTGGTGGGGCTAATGAGAGGCACTGGTGGGGCTAATGAGAGGCACTGGTGGGGCTAATGAGAGGCACTGGTGGGGCTAATGAGAGGCACTGGTGGGGCTAATGAGAGGCACTGGTGGGGCTAATGAGAGGCACTGGTGGGGCTATGGCACTGGTGGGGCTAATGAGAGGCACTGGTGGGGCTAATGAGAGGCACTGGTGGGGCTAATGGAGAGGCACTGGTGGGGCTAATGAGAGGCACTGGTGGGGCTAATGAGAGGCATTGGTGGGGCTAATGAGAGGCACTGGTGGGGCTAATGAGAGGCACTGGGGGGCTAATGAGAGGCACTGGGGGGCTAATGAGAGGCACTGGGGGGCTAATGAGAGGCACTGGGGGCTGATCAGGGGGTTTACCTGTTTCTTCAGTATAGTATTGGGGAGCACAGCAGCACAATATTGGGAGTAGAGTTGTTTCGGTACCAAAATTTTGATTCGGTATCGATACCATAAAAAAGTATTGCGATACTCGATACCATTCGATACCACGCGAAAAAAATAAAGAACGCCAAAAAAATCTGCGTGCATTCCACATTTTATGAAACCGCCGGCACAGTGCACACAGCAGCAGGGAGCAGACCAAGGCAGCCAGGACTTCAGAAGCGTCCTGGTTACCATGGTAACCGATCGGAGCCCCAGCATTACACTGCTGGGGCTCCGATTACTGCCACTGCCACCAATGAGGAGGAGGTGAGGGGACCCTGTGGCCACTGCCACCAATGATTTTATTACTGGGGGAAGGGGGGCACACTGCCCACCAATGTTTTAATACTAGGGAGGGGGGAAAGAGCACTGGCCAGCCTAATGTTCATATATAACTGCAGGCAGAGACACAGGCTGCCGGCACCTGCCTGCTGACCAGCGCTGCGATCAGAGGCTATTAACCCTCAGGTGCCGCACCTGAGGGTTTAATTGCCTCTGATCGCAGTGCTGGGTCACAGGCAGGTGCCGGCAGCCTGTGTCTTCTGCCTGCAGTTATATATGAAACTGTACTCGGCATTGCTGGCCAGTGCGCCCGCCCCTCCTCCCGCCCCTTTCTCCCTCTATTGGTTGCAGCGGCAGCACAGGGGGAGGGAGACACTGCCTCCTTCTCCCTGTGCTGCCGAGGAGAACATGGCCGCGCTGAGAGCAGCGCAGCCATGTTCTCTTATACTGGGCTGTGCAGTAGCGCAGCCCAGTATCGATAAAATACTTTTCCTGGTATCGAGAGCGATACCAGAGAAAAGTATCGATTGGGTATCGAAAGTTCGATACCCGAAACAACCCTAATTGGGGGTAGTAGGATGGTTTGTCTAGAAGATGGGAGGATGATAGAAAAGTAGTAAACTGAGATTTTTTTGTTAAACTGCAGAGACGAGTAATGGCTGAAAAATGGAGAATGGCTCTAAAAGGAGAAGATGACGAAATAAAACATCTACATCAAAGGAGACGTCACTGGATGTAAGAGGTATGGGGCGCTGTATTACCCTGTATGTTCTGTAGTGATGGGGGGTGGATATAGAATTTGGCCCACACTGTAGCAGCCTGGCCCCAGACTTCAGGTCACACTGTGCGTGTTCTGAATTCTGAGGCTCACACCCATCTACTACATTATCTGTAGTCAGAGAGTTATCACTGTGTTATCTGTGGGGTTACGTATGACTGCAGGTGATATCTACTACATTATCTGTAAAAAAAAAATAATGAAAAAAGGGGGGGGGGGGGGCGGGTTGTTGCATTGGGCGCCAAACTTGGTTCGCCCCGGGTGCTGGCAACCCACGCTACGCCACTGGTGCCATCATCTAATAATCCTTATCTATAAATTACTAAAAAGTAGTAAACACTTAATTTAAGCCACAGTTTTATCAGTAAGATAAGAATTGAGCTTTAATGAGTGTTTATAAAGTTAGAGATCAGGAGCCCATCAGCTCCCTGCCTGATGGATCAGAGATAAATTCAGAACCAGCTACTAGGGAAGCTCAAAGCTGTGCAGATAAAATGGTTCAATATTTTTAATGAAGAACAAATAGAACAAATTATTTTAGCTCAAAATGAGTACAATGTAAAAGTCACTGTCTGGCCCCTTTAACTATATAACTATGATAGGGACAGTACAGAATAAAATAAAAGTAGACAGCTCACTTATGGAATCTAGGATATAAATGACAAGGATGGAAATATAAATATAAACCAAGGAGTCTCACTTCTCTGGTGCCAACATAAAGGAAAATTAAATACAATATTCAAAAATAGTGAGGTCCGGCCACAACCTGGCAAATATGCAGAGAATTAGCCAAAAGAAAACTGCTACCGGAACATCCTGCTAGATCCTAAGTATTAATGTGAAACTAGCCTTAAACTGGCACTGTACTTCAGGAAACCTTCTGATATATTATAGTGAAATAGCAAAACTTTGGGTCGGTGGGGGTCCGAGTGCTGAGAAGTTTGCTGATCCCTAGAACAAGGAAAGGGAAATGCTCACATACGTAGCACACGCTCTCTTCTTACTGCAGGAGATGGAAACAAGATTGACTCAGTAGAAAGTCTATGGGCTCATCTTGATTCCATCTCCTGCAGAGAAGAGAGTGTAAGCATTTATCTCTTATTCTAAAGATAGGCAGGGGTCTCAGCGCCTAAACCCTTTATCAAAACTTTTAATGTAGCTTTGTCATATCAAAAAAATGTTTTAACCACTCCCGGACCGCCGTACGCAGGATTGCGTCCTGCGGGCGGCCTGGATCTTCTGAGTGGACGCATCGGCGCGTCCTCTCGCGAGACCCGTGAGTTCCTGTGAACGCGCGCGCAGGCGCGCCCGCGTTCACAGGAGCGCGCGTCTGGAGAGTTATACTACAGCCTGCTAGCGATGATCAATCGCTGGCAGGCTGTAGATGCGATATAAATCGCATCAAACATGTATACCAGACGCTGTTTTGTGAACAGCGTCTGGTATACCTGCTACCTGGTCCTCTGGTGGTCCCATTTGCTGGGATCGACCACCAGAGGACCAGGTAACTACAATAAAGTTGCACCAAACACTACACTAACCCCCCACCCCCCTCACCTTTTAACCCCTTGATCACCCCATCTAGACCCCTGATCACCCCCTGTCATTGATCACACGCCTTTATGTGTCCATATGTGTTTTGCGGATCCGTGGATTCACGGATCCGTGGATCCGATCCGCGGATCCTCAAAACACGGACACCGGCAATGTGCTTTCCGCATTTTGCAGATCCGCACATTGCCAGAACTATATAGAAAATGCTTTTTCTTGTCCGCAGTGCGGACAAGAATAGGACATGTTCTATATTTTTGCGGAGCGGAAGTGCAGACCGGAATCGCGGATCCGTAATTCCGGATCCGAGCAGGACAAAGTCTGTCCCCATAGAAATGAATGGGTCCGCAATTCCGTTCCATAAACAGAATTGCGGACGTGTGAATGGGGCATAAGGGTCCCTTATCACCGCCAGTTAGTTAGCTACTTGTTAGGTAGCTAGCGCCCAGCCCACCGCACCGCAGTCACTGATTTTGGCAGAGATTTTTCATCCACATTGACCGATGCGAATGAAAAAATCTGTGCCGTTCATTTTTTTTTTCAGCGCAGAGGCTGAACGGAAAAAAATCTCATTACCCGTATGCTCAATATAAGGAGAATCGCAGAAACTCCTAATGCTGGCCATACGTGTAATGATTGCGGAGAACCCTCAAATGCCAGGACAGTATAAATACCCCACATGTGACCCCATTTTAGAAAGAAGACACCCCAAGGTATTCCGTGAGGGGTATGGTGAGTTCATGCAAAATTTTATTTTTGTCACAAGTTAGTGGAATATGAGACTGTAAAAAATAAAAAAATAAATCAATTTCCGCTAACTTGTGCCAAATTTTTTTTTCTGTGAACTCGCCATGCCCCTCACGGAATACCTTGGGTGTCTTCTTTCCACAATGGGGTCACATGTGGGGTATTTATACTGCCCTGGCATTTTAGGGGTCCTAAAGCGTGAGAATCCAAATGCGTAAAAATGGCCTGTGAAATCCTAAAGGTACTCATTGGTTTTAGGGCCCCTTGCGCATCTTGGCTGCAAAAAGTGTCACACATGTGGTATCGCCGTACTCAGGAGAAGTAGGGCAATGTGTTTTGGGGTGTATTTTTACATATACCCATGCTGGGTGTGAGAAATATCGCTGTAAACGACAACTTTTTAAATTTTTTTATTCAAAGTTGTCAATTTACAGAGATATTTCTCTCACCCAGCATGAGTATATGTAAAAATACACCCCAAACTATGCCCTACTTCTCCTGAGTACGGCGATGCCACATGTTTGCAGCTAAGTGCAAGGGCCCAAATTCTAACGAGTACCTTTTAGGAAGGGCATTTTTACGCATTTTTCTTCTCACGCTTTAGGGCCCCTAAAATGCCAGGGCAGTATAAATACCCCACATGTGACCCCATTTTGAAAGAAGACACCCCAAGGTATTCGCTGAGGGCAAAATTAGTCCATGAAAAATTAAACTTTTAGTCAAAAGTTAGCGGAAAGGGAGACTTTGTGAGAAAAACTATAAAAATCAATTTCCACTAACTTGTGCCAAAAAAAATCTTCTATGAACTCGCCATGCCCCTCATGGAATACCTTGGGGTGTCTTCTTTCCAAAATGGGGTCACATGTGGGGTATTTCTACTGCCCTGGCATTTTAGGGGCCCTAAAGCGTGAGAAGAAAAATGCGTAAAATGCCCTCCTAAAAGGTACTCATTGGAATTAGGGCCCCTACGCATCTTGGCTGCAAAAAGTGTCACTCATGTGGTATCGCCGTACTCAGGAAGTAGGGCAATGTGTTTTAGGGTGTATTTTTACATATACCTATACTGTGTGTGAGAAATATCGCTGTAAATGACAACTTTTAAAACATTTTATACAAAGTTGTCAATTTACAGAGATATTTCTCACCCAGCATGGGTATATGTAAAAATACACCCCAAAACACATTGCCCTACTTCTCCTGAGTACGGCGATACCATGTGTGACACTTTTTGCAGCCAAGATGCAAGGGACCCTAATTCAATGAGTACTTTAGGAGGGCATTTTCGCATTTGATTCAGACTTCTTCTCACACTTTAGGGGCCCCTAAAATGCCAGGTGAGTATAAATACCCACATGTGACCCATTTTGGAAGAAGACACCCAAGGTATTCCGTGAGGGCATGGTGAGTCCACAGAATTTTTATTTTTTGGCACAAGTCAGCGGAAATTGTTTTTTTAATATTTACAAAGTCTCATATTCCACTAACTTGTGACAAAAAATAAAATTTTACATGAACTCACCATACCCCTCACAGAATACCTTGGGGTGTCTTCTTTCCAAAATGGGGTCACATGTGGGGTATTTATACTGTCCTGGCATTTTAGGGGCCCCTAAAGCGTGAGAAGAAGTCTGGAATCCAAATGCGTAAAAATGCCCTTTGAAATCCTAAAGGTACTCATTGGTTTTAGGGCCCCTTTGCGCACCCAGGCTGCAAAAAAGTGGCACACATGTGGTATCGCCGTACTCAGGAGAAGTAGGGCAATGTGTTTTGGGGTGTATTGTTACATATACCCATACTTTGTGTGAGAAATATCTCTGTAAACGACAACTTTTAATTTTTTTTATACAAAGTTGACAATTTACAGAGATATTTCTCTCACCCATCATGGGTATATGTAAAAATACACCTCAAAACACATTGCCCTACTTCTCCTGAGTACGGCGATACCACATGAGTGACACTTTTGCAGCCTGAGTGCACAAAAGGCCCAAATTCCAACGAGTACCTTTAGGTTTTACATGGCGGCTCACAATTTAGCCCGCCCAAAATGCCAGAACAGTAAACACACCCCACAAATGACCCCATTTCGGAAAGTAGACACCCCAAGGTATTCACTGAGGGCATAGTGAGTCCGTCTGAGATTTTTTTTTTGCCAGAAGTTATCAGAAATTGAAACTTTTTTTTTCTCAGAAAGTGTCATTTTCCGCTAACTTGTGAAAAAAAATGAAATGATACATGAACTCACCATGCCCCTCCGCGAATACTTTGGGGTGTCTTCTTTCTAAAATGGTGTGATTTGGGGGTATTTATACTATCCTGGCATTCTAGCACCTGAAGAAACATGACAGGTGCTCAGAAAGTCAGAGCTGCTTCAAAATGCCGAAATTCACTTTTGCACCATAGTTTGTAAACGCTATAACTTTTACCCAAACCAATAAATATACACTTATTGGACTTTTTTATCAAAGACATGTAGAACAATAAATTTAGAGAAAAATTTATATAGAAATGTAGTTTTTTGAAAAATTTTACAACAGAAAGTGAAAAATGTCATTTTTGCAAAAATTTCGGTCATTTTTGATTAATAGCAAAAAAGTAAAAATGTCAGCAGCAATGAAATACCACCAAATGAAAGCTCTATTAGTGAGAAGAAAAGGAGGTAAAATTCATTTGGGTGGTAAGTTGTATGACGGAGCAATAAACGGTGAAAGTAGTGTAGTGCGGAATTGTAAAAAGTGGCCTGGTCATTAAGGGTGTTTAAGCTAGGGGGGCTGAAGTGGTTAAAGTGCAGTGCCACTTTGAATAATTTTTTCTATGCTTAAAGGGGTTGTCCAAGTTATTTTTTTTTTGTTCTTTGAATGTTTCCAACTAAGCAAATGTAAGGGCTTTACAATGCACTTTATCTGCAGTGGCTCCTTTCTAATATTTCACAGAGGGTCACATGACCTGTGATGTCAGCTTATCTCCCTGCTTTGATGAGGTCTCGTACACAAGCCTGAGAGAGCAGGTCTGTGTCTGTACACAAGATGTCACTGTGCTGGCCACTCCCCTCCTGCACTGCTGTCTGTCCTCTCCCTGGATTCTTCAGAAAACATTCTTCAGCAAAGACCCAGGGCTGAAGGCTTTGCAGAGTAGCTGCTGGAAGTGAAGAGACACATGATCTTCCCTCCTCATCCTGCAGACACAGAGCTGACAGACTGGAGGAGTTCTGCAGAGCATTGCACAACAGGAAGATCCTGTGTGTATCAGCACTGTCATTGTACAGCTGGGACTTGTAGTCCCACTTACTGTAAGTGGGTAAGTAACTGGCTGAGTGACAGAAAACAGAGAGTGGTTATTAATGGTACACACTCAGATTGGGCAACTGTCAATAGTGGGGTACCTCAGGGGTCAGTACTGGGCCCTATTCTTTTCGATATATTTATTAATGATCTTGTAGAAGGCTTGCACAGTAAAATATCAATTTTTGCAGATGACACTAAACTGTGTAAAGTAATTAACACTGAAGAGGACAATATACTGCTACAGAGGGATCTGGATAGATTGGAGGCTTGGGCAGAGAAGTGGCAGATGAGGTTTAACACTGACAAATGTAAAGTTATGCACATGGGAAGGAATAATGCAAGTCACCTGTACATACTAAATGGTAAAACACTTGTTAACACTGACATGGAAAAGGATCTAGGAATTTTAATAAACAGCAAACTAAGCTGCAAAAACCAGTGTCAGGCAGCTGCCGCCAAGGCCAATAAGATAATGGGTTGCATCAAAAGGGGCATAGACGCCCGTGATGAGAACATAGTCCTACCACTTTACAAATCGCTAGTCAGACCACACATGGGAGTACTGTGTACAGTTCTGGGCTCCTGTGAACAAGGCAGACATAGCAGAGCTGGAGAGGGTTCAGAGGAGGGCAACAAAAGTAATAACTGGAATGGGGCAACTCAGGGGCTGACTGGCAACTTTTGGCCCAGGGGGCAAGTAACACCCAGAGGCCCACTGAGCCCCCCTCTACTTCCTGATTCGCTGTCACAAGAGTCTGGGCGGGGAGCTGCGGGAGGAGAGCACAGCCTCCTTTGACAGCATTGACAGCTATCTCCGCCCCCACACCTCCGCTCTCCTGATCTGTCACAGGAGGCTGAGCATTGTGGAGAGGATAGATGTTGGCCACTCACAGCGCTTATAGCCCCCCCCCCCCTTATGTGCCAGTAGCTGTCCCCCTTAAGTGCCAGTAGCGGTCCCCCTTATGTGCCTGAGGACGGCGATACAGATGACTATGGAGATGAACGCTTCCACAGTGGAAGCGTTCATCTCCCTGTGCCCTGCCGCTGGCCGCCCCCACTTGTCAACAGGGCCGCGGCAGGGCACATGCACTACAGAGGGGCCCGTTTACAGAGGCAACAGAGGGGCCCGGGGGGCAATTGCCCCCCTGCCCAGTCCGCCCCTGGGGCAACTACGGTACCCTGAAAGGTTATCAAAATTAGGGTTATTTACTTTAGAAAAAAGACGACTGAGGGGAGATCTAATAACTATGTATAAATATATCAGGGTCAGTACAGAGATCTCTCCCATCATCTAGGACTGTGACTGTGACGAGGGGACATCCTCTGCGTCTGGAGGAAAGAAGGTTTGTACACAAACATAGAAAAGGATTCTTCACGGTAAGAGCAGTGAGACTATGGAACACTCTGCCTGAGGAGGTGGTGATGGTAAATACAATAAAGGAATTCAAGAGGGGACTGGATGTATTTCTGGAGTGTAATATTACAGGCTATAGCTACTAGAGAGGGGTCGTTGATCCAGGGAGTACTTCTTTCCTCTGGATCAACTAGCAGGATGACAGGCCGAACTGGATGGACAGATGTCTTTTTTCGGCCTTATGTACTATGTTACTATGTTACATACAACATGCTGCTGAGTATCCTAGAGTCAGACATGTCACTCAGGGCAGCACTAATATTCACTCCCTTTGCAGAGCAGGGGGAGGGGAACAAATATCCATGAGGAAAACTTCTGAGATTGTTGTTACTGCAGGTAAACAGAGGCCAGAAGAGAACTAGGGAAATGAGGAAATATAATTTTTTTTGCCTGGCTTAGGTTAGATTTACAGTGCTATTTATTTATTTTTTTTCATAACCCAGACAACCCCTTTAACTTTTGGGAATTAGAATCACAAGATCAGTAAAGAAAATTTTCCTATTGATTTATATATTTTACACAGAAAAGCCTACTTATAAAATATTTCATCAGGAAAAACCTTAACATGAGTGATAAATAAAAAACTTCACTTACTAACTGAAGCTTCATTTATGATAAAATGTTTTCACTATCCAGCAACTTGCTTTGTGCAGTCTGTTGGTGGCACAAGGCTATCCAACTGATGTCGATTTCTAGTCTTAACAAGCCACTCATTGAATTTTTCTTCAACAAGTGTCTGGAAGTGCTTTCGCTGCTCCCTGCAACAAAAAAAAACAAAAAAATAAAAATAAAAGCACAAAAGAAAATAATCCATAAAAGCAATTTTTAAAATATATTGTAAAGACTTATACTATTAGATGGAGTTGAGAGAGAGAAAAGCAGAAGGACAGTGTTTATCACAGTTTTACTAAATATGGGATTTAAATCTTCCTTTTTAATGATCCCATCTTTTCCTCTTCCTCTGAAAACTATTTACCGCACATGATTGATCCTGAGGTCTGATGGAATTGAAGCAGAGAGGGCATGGCAGTTGCAGCGAAAGTGGAGCCTCTTGGTCCTAGAAGCTCATTTGCAAATATTAAAAAAAAAAAATTCTCATCGAAATGGAACCAAACACATATACCTTCAGCTGCCAAGTGCACAAGCAACAGGTTAGGGTACTTTCACACTAGCGTTTTGGATTCTGTTTGTGAGATACGCTTCAGGGCTCTCACAAACGGTCCAAAATGGATCAGTTCAGCCCCAATGCATTCTGAATGGATAAGGATCCGTTCAGAATGCCTCAGTTAGGCTCCGTTCCGCTTATATTCTGTTTTGGAGGCGGACACCAAAACGCAGCATGCAGCATTTTTGTGTCCGTCTGAAGAAGGGGTGTCTAACGGATCCGTTTTTAATCACAATGTAAGTCAATGGGGACGGATCCGTTTTAAATGACACAATATAGTGCATTTGAAAACGGATCCGTCCCCCATTGACATTTAATGTAATTCAAAACGGATCCGTTTTGGACTTTGTCATTTTTCTTTTAACTAATGCAAACGGATCCGTTCTGAACGGATACAAACGTTTGCATTATAGGTGCGGATCCGTCTGTGCAAATAAACAGACGGATCCGCACCAACACAAGTGTGAAAGTACCCTTAGACAGTTTTTAAATCTGCTGAAAGATGCCCTTTAATTGAACATTTTGCAAAAATCTCGTATTGAACAGCTCCAAGGCATGCTGATGAGTCCTGAATATTCATGAGCTCCTGACTTTCTCTGTCCCCCATTACTAATTCAGTTAAAAAAAAAACTGTCAATCACTGGCAGGGGTCAAAGAAAGAGTAATGCACTGGAGCTGTTACAACATAACAGCATAAAACTGGTGACAGATTTAGGCCTCATGCACACGGCCGTTGGGGTTTTGCGGTCCGCAAATCGCGGATCCACAAAACACGGAAGCTGATCCGCGTTCCGCAATTTGCGGAACGGAACGTGGCCTATTATAGAAATGCCTATTCTTGTCCGCAAAACGGACAAGAATAGGACATGCTATATTTTTTTTGCGGGGCCACGGAACGGAGCAACGGATGCGGACAGCACACGGAGTGCTGTCCGCATCTTTTGCGGCCCCATTGAAATAAATGGGTCCGCGGCTGAGCCGCGAAATATGCGGCTCGGACGCGGACCCGAACAACGGCCATGTGCATGAGGCCTTACTTTAACCGTTAGGATACCAGAGTTTTTTTCGTTTTTGCGTTTTCATTTTTCTTCCCCATTTTCCTTGAGCCATAACTTTTTTATATTTCCGGTCACATAGCTGTATGAGGGCTAATTTTTTGCAGGACAAGTTGTACTTTCTAATGCCACCATTAATTATGGCATAAAATGTAGTGGGAAGCGGTAAAAAAATTCCATCATTCACTGGGTCAGTACGATTACAACGATACCCAATATGTATAGGTTCTTTATGACTAAATAGTGTAAAAATAAATGTAAACTTTGCAAGAATTTTTTTTTACATCACCATATTCTGACCCCCATAACTTTTTTATACTTACGTCTACTGAGCTTTTATAGGCTCAATTTTTGCGGTAAAATCTGTGGTTTTTATTGATACCATGTTGGAGTGTGCGTGACTTTTTGATCACATTTTATTAAATGGCAAATGAAAAATCTTCAAATCGCCCATTTTGACCCTTTTTTCCGTTACACCATTGGCCGTATTGGAATTTTTTTTTTCTATTTTAATAGTATGGGTGTTTTCGGTTGTGGTGATTCCCATGATGTTTATATTTATTTTTATTTAGGTATTTATTTTTTAATTATACGGAAAGGAGGGCGATTTAAACTTTTATCGTTTTTTTAAATTTTTTAAAATATTTTTTGTGATGATTTTGTGGCTCATATATGAGCCTATAAATTATGTTTTTTAATTTTGGTCTATCAGGGATTTTTTAAATGCCATTTAAACTCTATTTTGCTCATTTCTTATCCTGGCCAGCAATCTGGTGGCCAAAATAAGAATTGCAGCATGAACACTTTCAGCGCGAGTACCGATGCCCCATTTGGCCACATGGGGCATTGGTAGGTTTTTGCATTTAGATGCCGTGACCTCACTTGGTCACGGCATTTAAAGCATTTATTACCGCGAACGGCATTACTGTCGGTCACGGTAATTAGTCGCAGGTCTCTGCTGTTTGAAACAGCAGAGATCTGCCGACCATGGTGCCCGTTGCACGTGCGAGCGGCCGCCATGTTAACATAGCGCTCCAGCGCCGTACATGTACTGTGCTGGTAGAAAACGGGTTAAAGGGGTTATGTCACATCAGCAAAAAGCATTTATTATGCAGAAGTTAATACAAGCCCACTTACTAATGTATTGTTATTATCCATCAGAGTTTGCACTACATTTTTTCTAGGAGAGTAAAAATACTCCTATTAAAAATTTTGATTAGTATTTTTAACCGAGGAGGAGTACGAATTTTGCGGTAATTGATATATATAATGCATAGGCCCACATAATGTTATGAGGCTGATATTTCTGCAGGGAAACCATTGCTAGTCTCCCATGCAGAAATAAATGTAGACAATTTTACATTTATCCAACATCATACATTATATGAGGCTCCGTAAAGGGGGGCTCCAGGTGACAGGAGATGAACGCTTCCACTGTGGAAGCGTTCATCTCCATAGTGATCTGTATCGCCGTCCTCTGGAGGGGGGGTTAATGGAGCCTGCACATGATTTGGGGGTTAATGGCCCTCAACTGTGGGGAGATTGGTGTACTTATAACAATTTTATAGACAAATTATACTATTTACAGTCGTGCGTGGGGGCAAAATGTTTTCTTCTTCCTAGGGGGGGCATGACAGAAAATAATTGAGAAGCACTGGGTTACACTGACATAGCACTGCTTTATACACACCTTCCATACATGAAAGTGCCTCTGCATTCTCCACCAGCACAGCCCTACACAGAGCATGTGTTAACCTAACTCCTCCCACACACATGGCTGATCACATGACTGTGACATCACCACAGGTCCTGTAACCACAATGTAGTGTTTAGTCCAGACTCTGGAGCTGCTCCTGGTGAGAGAAATGTCCGTGAGGGGCGGGGCTTCTCAGGAGAGGGGTGGGGCTTCATGTGTGCCTGGCAGCTTCTGATACAGCGCTCCTGACTAGAAAGACCATGCGTAAAAATACGCACGAGTCTTTTTCCAGGGAGTAAAATAGCCTGAACAGGAGTCTATGACACTTGTACAGGCGTTATTGCGACCTCTTATCCATATTGCTTGCTGGATTAATTTTTCCATGACATTATACACTGCTCGTTTCCATGTTTACTACCACCCTGCAATCCAGCAGTGATGGTAGGGCTTGCACACTATAGGAAAAAGCGCCGGCCTCTTTGTTGGCCGGGACCACACATATGCCACCGTTTTTTCCTAAATTGTGCAAGTACGACTTCCACTGATGGATTGCAGGGTGGTCGTAACCATGGAAACAAGCAGTGTATAATGTGATGGAAATGAATCCAGGCAGCAAAGGAAGCAATATGGATAACAACAATAACTTAGTAAGTGGCTTGTATAAACTTCCTCTACATAATAAATGCTACTTGCTGAAGTGACACTACCCCTTTTTAAGGAATTCTTTTCTTCCCAATCGACCAATCACCTTCAGAAGGTCTACCATCAAAACATATGGAGCACAGAGTAAACAAATAGCAAACTGGTCCTTACCATCCAATAATATGAATTCAATTTTAGTGGGTAGTCACAAATGCAACAACAAATAAAAAATTTTTTTAACCCCTTCAAGCAACAGCCAGTTTGGACCAAATTCGTTTTCACAAGCGGTAACAGGAGATAATGCCCTCCACAATTTGTTTAGCATTTTTTCCTGAATACGACAATACCATACATGTGGTCGTGAACCGCTGTTTGGGGGCACGGCAGCATTCAGAAGAGAAGGAGTGGGATTTTCTAGCATATCATTTTCTGAAATTGTTTTTAGGGGCCATAACATTTTTTATTTTTTTTTACCAATGTAGCTTTGTGAGGGTTTAATTTTTGTGGAACAGGCTGTAGTTTTTATTGTTATTGTGGGGTACATATGTCATTCTGATCACTTTGTATACCATTTTTTGTGGAAGTGAGGTGGGAAAAATGGCAATTCTGTCAGTGTTTTATTTTTATTATTTATGGAGTTCCTCATGCGATATAGGATTTTATTCTGTGAGTAGATATGGTTTTACTAATTTTATATATTGACTTTCCGTGGGGTTCATGACGGATCTGTCTTGGGTATGTTAAAGATCATACAACCGGATCCGTTCATAACGGATGCAGATTGATGTATTATGAATAACGGAAGCGTCTTTGCTGAAACCTGCCGGATCCAGCAAGAACGCTAGTGTGAAAGACGCCCAACTCGTCTTGTTATTGCTTAGTGTAATTGTCTGTATTAGGGTACTTTCACAATTGTGGCATGGTGCGGTGCAGCACGGCAGTGCACGGCCGGAGATCGCCGGACTAAAAGTACTACAGGTCTGACTTTTTAGTCCGGCAATCACTGCCATGGACTGCCGTGCTGAGCCGTAGTCTCTGATATTTTGCATCACCATATACCAACATCCATAACATTTTTATTTTTCAATAATGTAGCTGTGTGGGGCTTGTTTTTTGCAGGAAGAGCTGTAGTTTTTATTGGTATTATTTTGAGGTATATATGTCTTTATGATCACTTTTTATACCATTTTTTGTGGAGGTGAAGTGGGTAAAAATGGCAATCCTGTCAGTGTTTATTTTTTGTGGGGTTCTTACAGTAAATATATGATGAGAATTGGATCCTGTGGGTTGACAAGGTTATGGTGATAACAAATTTATTTAGTTTTTTTCGTGTTTTACTACTTTTTCAGCAAAAAATCACTTGTGTTAAAAATAAGTCCAAAACTTTTTTTTACTTTTTCACCAATGTAGCTGTGTGAGGGCTTGTTTTTTGCGGAACAAGCTGTATATTTTATAAGTATTATTTTGGGGAACATATGACTTTTTGATCACTTGTTTTTTATTTTTTTGTGGTGGCGAGGTGGCAAAAACAACAATTCCGTCATTTTTTACGGTGTTCACCGCGTGGGATTAGTAACATGATACTTTTATAGATCAGGTTGTTACTACCTATTATGTGTATTTTTTTTTCATTTTTTAATGACTTAGAAATGAACAGATATGGGAAAACACAATTTTCAGGATGCATCAGGATGTCCTCAGTTCAGTACTGACACGTTTTTTGGCCGCAGCAAAATCCGCAGCATGCTGCGGATTTTGCTCCGGCCAAAAATCCTGAAAGCATGCCGGAAGGACGAATCCGGAATTAATGCCCATTGAAAGGCATTAGTCCGGATCCGGCCTTTAGCTAAACGTCGTTTCCGCGCATCGCCGGATCCGACGGTTAGCTTTTTGTCAATGGTTACTATGGCAGCCAGGACGCTAAAGTCCTGGTTGCCATAGTAAAGAGTAGGGGGAGCGGCATACTTACATTCCGTGCGGCTCCCGGGACGCTCCAGGATGACGTCAGGGCGCCCCAGTGCATAGATCACGTGATCGCTCTGACGTCATTCAGGAACGCCCCGGGAGCCGCACGGAATGTAAGTATGCCGCTCCCCCACTCCCCACTGCTACTATGGCAACCAGGACGCTAGTAGCGTCCTGGCTGCCATAGTAACACTGAAAGCATTTTGAAGACTGATCAGTCTTCAAACGCTTTCAGTTCACTTGCGTTGTGCCGGATCCAGCGTGCACTTCCGGCGACGGAAGTGCACGCCGGATCTTAACAACGCAAGTGTGAAAGAGGCCTAAGGGCCCCTTGCAGACGAGCGTTTGTAATGATGCGAGTCCGCAACTAGCTCCCGGCCTGACCTCCCAGCACTGACGGAGTGACATAGCATATTGATTTATGACGTTATGTAACGCTCACAGTTCTGGAATGTATTGGATAATACTGGCAGCATTAGGTCAGTGTCATCTAATACATTCCAGAACTTTAAGGGTTACATAGCATCATAATTCAATATAATGCTATGTGACCCCGTCAGTGCTGGGAGGTCAGGCCGAGAGCTACGCTGCGGACTCGCAGCGTGACACACACTTGTCTGCAAGGGGCCTTAGCCCGATAAGCCCCCTAGGGTCTGATCAGGCTTATGTACATCGCAAGCCAGGACACCTTTGTAAGGCGTACGGTTGCCATAGTAACCATCAGGCCGCTGCCATCGCAGCAGCGGCAGTCCGATGGAAGAGAGAGGGAGCCCCTCTCCCCCTCTTAACCCCATGGATGCTGCAGGTCGCTGCTGACTGCAACATCCACGGGGTCAAATGGTCGAGATCGGTGCATGCACCAATTTCGGCTGTTGCAGCAGAGTGTCAATTGTAAGTTACCGCGGACACTATCGGCTGATGGCGGCGGCTCCATTCCTGAGCTGATGCCATTATAGCCGGCACAAAAGACAACGCTGCAGGGGGGATCTAAGGGAGAATAGGAGCACTCGGACAACAATGGGGGGCAGTGAAGACATCAGTGGCGTGGCGGCACACAGGGGGTCTTGCCAGAGTTCAGGCTCTGCTTTTCAGAGTGGAGATCAAAGCCTGAAACCGGCATTTTCACAGAGCCGCACTGTGACTGGTTACAGAGACTAAGCAATTGGGGCGCTTGCTGACAAGAGACCACTCTGATTGGTTCCTTGCTGGCTTCTCCGGTGTCTCTGCTCTTTTGGAGAGCAAAGACTCCGGGGCTGTGACACTTTATAATTTCACAGCCCCGGTAAGCAGTTTGGACATGACTGTACGTCCAAATGCTCCAAGTTACATGCAATTTGGACATACAGTTACATACAAATGCGTGAAGGGGTTAAAAGCTCCACAATGGGAGACATTGTTCAAATGTATCTATTAGAATGTACATGCGGGTCACAATATCACAATACAGTTGTGTTCAAAATTATTCAACCCCCACTGAAATTGAGTGTTTTGGCCAGTTTGACATTGATTTTGATCATTTCAGTCATCTTGTTTACAATTAAATCAAAGAGGCACTTGTAAGTCAGACAAATATAACATAACATTTATAATGAAATAACCACAAATGTCTTTTCTGTGCTCACATCATTATCAGTTTTATTCTCCCCCCAAGTGACATTCAATCTTAGTACTTAGTACAACATATTTTTCCAGTTATAACAGCTTTTAAACGTGAAGCATAGCTTGACACAAGTGTCTTGCAGCGATCTACGGGTATCTTCGCCCATTCTTCATGGATAAAAGCCTCCAGTTCAGTCACATTCTTAGGCTTGCGCGCTGCAACTGCTTTCTTTAAGTCCCACCAGAGGTTCTCAATCGGATTTAAGTCTGGTGACTGCGATGGCCACTTCAAAATGTTCCAGCCTTTAATCTGCAACCATGCTCTAGTGGACTTGGAGGTATGCTTGGGATCATTGTCCTGTTGAAAGATCCAACGTCCCCCAAGCCTCAGGTTTGTGACGGACTGCATCACATTTTCATCCAATATCTCCTGGTACTGAAGAGAATTCATGGTACCTTGCACACGCTGAAGCTTCCCTGTACCTGTAGAAGCAAAACAGCCCCAAAGCATGATTGACCCCCGCCATGCTTCACAGTAGGCAAGGTGTTCTTTTCTTCATAGGCCTTGTTCTTCCTCCTCCAAACATAGCGTTGATCCATGGGCCCAAACAGTTCTAATCAGTCCACAGAACACTATCCCAAAACTTTTGTGGTTTGTCCACATGACTTTTGGCATACTGCAGTCGACTCTTCTTATTCTTTGGAGACAGCAAGGGGTGCGCCTGGGAGTTCTGGCATGGAGGCCTTCATTACGCAGTGTGCGCCTTATTGTCTGAGCTGAAACTTCAGTACCCGCATCTGACAAATCCTTTTTCAGTTCCTCAGCAGTCACATCGGGACTTTTCTCCACTTTGCGCTTCAGGTAGCGCACAGCAGTCGAAGTCAGCATCTTCTTTCTGCCACGACCAGGTAGCGTTTCAACAGTGCCCTTTGCCTTGAATTTGCAAATGATGCTTCCTATGGTGTCTCCTGGTATGTTTAACATCTTTGCAATCTTCTTATAGCCATTGCCCTTCCTGTGAAGAGAAATCACCTCTCCTCTTGTCTTCCTGGACCATTCTCTTGACTTCACCATGTTTGTAAACACACCAGTAAATGTCTAGAAGGAGCTGAGTATCACAGTCCTTTTAAATCTGCCTAATTGGTGCTTATTATGCTTGATTGCTGCTCCTTGACATCCACAGGGGTTTTCAATACCTGATCGAAAACACTTGAATGAACCTCTGTTCTTAAGAGCAGTCGTCTTTAAGGGGTTGAATAATTGTGTCAATGAAGAAATCACAAAAAAAACATTTAATACTGTATTACAAAAACAATTGATGTCATTTTAGTTGCATTTGGTTCTGTAAAAAGTCCTTGTAAGATTTCATTCTGAACACAATTACAAATGTACACTAAATTCCCTAAAACCCTTTACAGCATTGGGGGTTGAATAATTTTGAACACAACTGTATGTGGGAAAGGCAACCATGACCTTGTGGGAACACATCGACAAATACCACTGAATTCTATTAAATGAATACATTAACCATACGGTATCCGAGACAGACCAGGATCCACCACAATTGCAATCTTTCAGATTATAAAGGTAATCTCTTATACTAGATAGATCTAAGGAAATTATTATATATATATATATATATATATATATATATATATATATATATGTATATATATATATATATATATATATATATATATATATACATACATACATACATACACAAAATATACATACAGTATCTCAGATGAACACATATATATACACACACAGTATCTCACAAAAGTGAGTACACCCCTCACATTTTTGTAAATATTTTATTCTATCTTTTCATGGTACAACGCTGAAGATGTGACAATTCGATACAATGTAAAGTAGTCAGTGTACAGCTTGTATTACAGTGTAAATTTGGTGTGCCCTCGAAGTAACAACACACAGCCATTAATGTCTAAACTGCTGGCAACAGAAGTGAGAACACCCCTAAGTGAAAATGAGCAAATTGTGTCTAATTAGCCATTTTCCCTCCCCGGTGTCATGTGACTTGTTAGTGTTACAAGGTCTCAGGTGTAAATGGGAAGCAGGTGTGTTAAATTTGGTGTTATCGCTTTCATACTCTTTCATACTAGTCACTGGAAGTTCAACATGGCACCTCATGGCAAACTACTCTGAGGATCTGAAAAAGGAATTGTTGTTCTACATAAAGATGGCTTGGGCTATAAGAAGACACCCTGAAACTGAGCTGCAGCACGGTGGTCAAGACCATTCAGCGGTTTAACAAGACAGGTTCCACTCAGAACAGGCCTGGCCATGGTCGACCAAATAGGTTCAGTGCACGTGAATATTTACAAAAATGTGAGGGGTGTACTCACGTTTATGATACTGTATGTATAAGGTATTTGAATTACATTTTATCTTTAACCCCTTATGGTTTTTCGGTCTTTAACCCCTTAGTGACCAAGCGTTTTTCTCCCTTTTTTCATCCTCTCGTTCCAAGAGCTATAACTTTTTTTATTTTTCAGTCTATATAGCTTTATGAGGGCTTGTTTTTTGCGGGACAATTTTAGGGTACACAACTTTCTGATTAACTTTTATTAACTCTTTTTGGGAGGGAGATGGGGAAAAATAGCAATAGTGCCACTGCGCGTTCACGTTATAAATTTTACGGCGTTCATTTTTCGGTAAAAGTAACATAATATCTTTATTCTCTGGGTCAGTAAGATTACAGTGATACTAAATACATATAGTTTTTTTTTTTTTACGTTTTACTACTTTTATTTGCAATAAAACCTTTTTTTAACAAAAAAAAAAAATGATTGCGTATTGCCACTTCCCAAGACCCATAACTTTTTTTTTTTTTTATATAGAGTTGTGCGGGGGGCTTGATTTTTGCGGGGCGACTTGTATTTTTCATTGGTATGCCGCTTTTTGATCGCTTGTTATTACGTTTTTTTCGGTGGAAACTAAGAATAAATTAGAAATGCTGTCCTTTATTTTATTTTTTACGGCGTTTACCATAGGGGATAATTTATGTAATATTTATGTAGTAACCTTTTTTTCATTGAAAAGCGTATTTTCAATGAAAAAAAAGCATATTTTTTTATTTTATGGAATTTTTTTTATTTATTAAATGTGTTTTTTTAAAAAATTTTTTACTACATAATAGTCCTACAAGGGGACTATAATATACAGTGTTTTGATTGCTTTTAAAATGTAATGCATTATTTCTATATGGGGACCCGTGCAGCGCTTAGACTGGGCCGCCGTAAAAACGTGGCGGCCCAGTCTAAGGCCCCTTAGTGACCGCCGCAAAAAGACGTATGCGTGGTCACTAACTGGTTAATAAAAATGTTCAGCCGTTTCTGAGATACAAGATTTAAAAATCAGTCTGTTTGCAGGCTGTCACACTCTTTGAATCACGTCAGCTGATGGCTCATGTGTACCTCTGATCTCCTGCCCTCATAAATACTTATGCAAGCCGTATTCTTCATCAGTTTGCAAAAGAACTGAGCTATAATTAGTGTTCATGAGGTCAGGAGATCAGAGCTAAGATCTACAAATGAACCTTAGGGCTCATGCACACGAACAAATTTATTTTAATGGATCCGCAAAAAAAACGGAAGGTACTCCGTATACCTTCCATTTCCGTTTTGCCATTCCGTTCAAAGGTAGAACATGTCCTATTATTGTCTGTATAACGGACAAGGATAGTACTGTTCTATCAGGGGCCAACTGTTCCATAAAAAACTGAAAGCGCCATACGGTCGTGTACACGAGCCCTTTATCTGAGGGGGATTCAAAGAAAACAGAGAATGACAGCCTAAAAACAAACAGATTTTTAACTCCTGTATCTCAGCAACAGAATAACATTTTTAATAAAGACCAAATGAAAAAATGATTTGTAGTTTAAACTAAGTAAAATGCAATAATTAAAAAATTTTCCCAGGCCTTCAAATTTAATATATTCGCTTTGCATCCTTCTCTTTGGATTACTATAACTCACTTTTCCAACTTAATGTACATGCACACTTACCTAGTTAATTTTGCTTCCTTGACAGCTTTTTGCCACATTTGTATTTTCTGCTGTCTCTGATCCATTGATTTCTGGAACACAGGTGGAAGACCTCCGGGAATCTCAGTTGTGTCCCCTTCCATTTCAAATGGAATAACAAATGAACAAAACTCCCGAGGTGACATGAGCTTCCATGCCTGGTTATCATTCTCTGTAGACAGCAGATGTGGTCTGTCCCAATAATTAGGCAATGTGGCTAAACCAGTCTGTCCCATGTGATCTTCTAACATTGAATAATGAGTGTGAAAGGGTGCAAATACAACACACTGGTTACCAGAGAATAAAAGAGGCCTTGTAGGAGTAAGTATATGGAAAGTACAGCTTGTGGTAGACAAAAGTGACAATCGCTGACAAACACTGATAACTTTTACATGGTCACACATCTGAACATGAAGAACAGTTTGCACTGGTCCTAGAACAATTGTGCTGTTTCTACATTTTTCAATTGTGACACATCTAGAAAAAAATGAAAGAAGGATAAGAGTGTAAATTGCTGACTGGACTGGTAGACTAAACAGTCATATACATCATACTAAAGGAGACGAGAAACAGCTGCATAAAGGAAGACACATCACTCCTCTATATATCGGAAGTACTTAACTCATCTAGAAACTGAGTAGATCAAAGAAAATGAGTACATATTACCATATAGTAAGGTAAAAAAAAGCCATGTCAGCAAGACCAACCCTATTAAATCAGGCATACTGCCTGGTAGGGTTGACTCTGCTGATTAAATGATATCTGGATGGAGAAACTCTGTTTCACGATTCCAGTGAAAACAGTAACTTTCTATATGTAAATTAAGGTTTCAGTGCATTTAGGGGTGGGCCCTAACCACAATTGGGCCACATGTGCAATAAACATCTGTTCATCTTAAGCTGTGGTGCATGGCGTCAGCGTGTTACTACAGGGTCAGGGAAGAGGGCACTTATGCCTGGCCCTGTTAGTCAAGGGGAGGAAGGAAGGGGGAGTTTCCAAAAGAGCTGAGGTGCATGGGCCTGTCCCTTAGTGCACCGATCCCTAATTTTTATATATAAAAGAAAAATGTTTTTAATGGAATGGCAAAATGGATTTTTACCATCCAGGCATAGTTTTAAATCCGCAAAATCAACCTCATCAGGTTTAATAGAGATGCCTAGTTTAATAGAGATGTTCATCTCATGTGAGCCTTTATAAGAGATTTTCCTACATAACTTATACTTATGAATTATCCTGTATATATGCTATAAAATATAATTCACGGAAAGGAGGAATTACACTTACTGGTAATTGTATTTCCAGGAATCCCTCATGAAAACCTGACTGGAGTTTGCAATTTAGACCTTCTTGGGACAGGATGCAGAGAAGTTTAAAGGCTCCTGCCATCACCACCCTCTAGTGTTCCAGATTAATACACCAAGAAGGATGCAACAGATTTATTAAAACCAATAGGAATTCATATAGTAGATTCCCATAGCAGATAGTTATCGAAATGAGACCAACAGAGAACCCACCCACAGGCTCAGAAGCTGACAGCAAGGTGAGTTCTGGGGAAGCATGGCTACTTAGGAAGGAGAGGCAGAAGCCCTGATCCAGATCCAGCCTTAGAAGACCTCATAGCACTCCAAGATTTTTTTTTCATTGCCCATATTGCCCATGTGCAGGATAGTCCATTATTAACCACTTCAGCCCCCCCTAGCTTAAACACCCTTAATGACCAGACCACTTTTTACAATTCTGCACTACACTACTTTCACCGTTTATTGCTCCGTCATACAACTTACCACCCAAATGAATTTTACCTCCTTTTCTTCTCACTAATAGAGCTTTCATTTGGTGGTATTTCATTGCTGCTGACATTTTAACTTTTTTTGATATTAATAAAAAATTACCGAAATTTTTGCAAAAAAATGACTTTTCACTTTCTGTTCTAATTTTTTTTTTTAAAAAAACTATTTCTATATAAATTTTTCTCTAAATCTATTGTTCTACATGTCTTTGATAAAAAAAAAAATCCAATAAGTGTATATTTATTGGTATGGGTAAAAGTTATAGCGTTTACAAACTATGGTGCAAAAAAGTGAATTTCCACATTTTGAAGCAGCTCTGACTTTCTGAGCACCTGTCATGTTTCTTCAGGTGCTAGAATGTCAGGATAGTATAAATACCCCCCAAATGACACCATTTTAGAAAGAAGACACCCCAAAGTATTCATGGAGGGGCATGGTGAGTTCATGTAGGATTTCATTTTTTTTCACAAGTTAGCAGAAAATGACACTTTGAGGAAAAAAAATAATAATAAAGTTTCAATTTCTGATAACTTCTGGCAAAAAAAAATAAAAATCTCCCACGGACTCACTATGCCACTCAGTGAATACCTTGGGGTGTCTACTTTCCCAAATGGGGTCATTTGTGGGGTGTTTGTACTGTTCTGGCATTTTGGGCGGGGCTAAATTGTGAGCAGCCATGTAAAAGCTAAAGGTACTCGTTGGAATTTGGGCCCCTTTGCGCACCCAGGCTGCAAAAAAGTGTCACTCGTGGTATCGCCGTACTCAGGAGAAGTAGGGCAATGTGTTTTGGGGTGTATTTTTACATATACCCATGTTGGGTGAGAGAAATATCTCTGTAAACTGACAACTTTGTATAAAAAAATTTAAAAAGTTGTCATTTACAGATATATTTCTCACACCCAGCATGGGTATATGTAAAAATACACCCCAAAACACATTGCCCTACTTCTCCTGAGTACGGCGATACCACATGAGTGACACTTTTTTGCAGCCTGGGTGCACAAAGGGGCCCAAATTCCAATGAGTACCTTTAGGATTTCACAGGGCATTTTTACGCATTTAGATTCCAGACTTCTTCTCACGTTTTAGAGACCCCTAAAATGCCAGGGCAGTATAAATACCCCACAAGTGACCCCATTTTAGAAAGAAGACACCCCAAGGTATTCCGTGAGGGGTATGGTGATTTCATGTAAAATTTTATTTTTCGTCACAAGTTAGTGGAATATGCATTCTGCGGATTTTGCTTCGGCCAAAAAAACGTGTCAGTACTGAACTGAAGACATCCTGATGCATCCTGAACGGATTTCTCTCCATTCAGAATGCATTGGGATAATCCTGATCAGTATCTTTCCGTCCTAGAGCCCCGAGGACGGAACTCTAGGATGGAAAGGAAAAACGCAGATGTGAAAGGGGCCTAAGCCTTGAGAAAGTATTCATACCCCTTGAACTCTGACATTTTTTTCATGTTACAGCCACAACATAAATGTACTTTATTGGATTTTATATGATAGACCAACACAACAAGTACCAACTATGTGTGAAGTGAAAAGAAAATGATATATAGTTTTCAACATTTTTAATAAATAAAAATCTGAAAAGTAAGGAGTGCATTTGTATTCAGCCCCCTGCACTCATAGCCCTAAATAAAACCCTATGACCAATTGCCTTCAGAAGTCAACTAATTAAATAGTAAAACACAACAATAGCTGATCTCAGGGAGACCAGCTAAAAAAAACACCGCGGAGCCTCACTTAAGAGTCTCAACACAGCAATCCGAAGTGCAAAGCTCCCTGGGAAACAGGAATATGCAAAATAAATGGTTAAAATTAAATAGTAAATAGAGTCCACCTGTGTTATTTATTCTTAGTATAACTACAGCTGTTCAGTGAAGACCTCAGAGCTTTGTTAGAGAACATTAGTGATCAAACAGCTTAATAAAAAGCAAGGAGCACACCAGACAGGTCAGGGATACAATTGTGGAAAAGTGTAAAGCAGGGTTAAGTTATAAAAAAAAAATCCCAAGCTCTGAACATCTCATGGAGCACTGTTAAATCCATCGTCCGAAAATGGAAGGAGTACGACAACTGCAAACCTACTAAGACATGGCCATCCACCTAAACTGACCGCCCAAGCAAGGAGAGCACAAACTAGAGAAGCAGCTAAGAGGCCCATGGTCATAGCTCAGGTGGGAGAATCTGTTCACACATTAGTTGTGTATAAATCTGGCTTTTGTGGCAGAATGGCAAGAAGAATGCAATTTTTGAAAGCAAGACATAAGTCCAGTTTTCAGTTTGCCACAAGCCATGTAGAGAACACATCAAACATGTGAAAGAAGGTGCTCTGGTCAGATGATACCAAAGTGGCCTAAATGCAAAATGCTATGTGTGGCGGAAAACTAAGACTGCACATCACCCTAAACATACCATACCCACTGTGAAACATGGTGGTAGCCACATCGTGCTGTGGGGATGCTTTTTTTCAGCAGGGACAGAGAAGCTGGTTAGCGTTGGTGGGAAGATGGGTAGAGCTAAATAAAGGGTAATCCCGGAAGAAAACCTGGTATAGGCTTCAAAAGACTTGAGATTGGGGTGGTTGTTCACTTTCCAACAGGAAAGCGACCCTAAACATACAGCTAAAGCTACAATGGAATGGTTTAAATGGCATATTTATGTCTTAGAATGGCCCAGTCAAAGTCGAGACAAATCTCATTGAGAATCTGTATAAAGAGTTTAAACTAGATGGTCATCATCCAGCTGCGCTCCATTCAATCTGACTGAGCTTGAACTATTTTGCAAAGAAGAATGGGCAAAAATGTCAGCCTCTAGATGTGCAAAGGTGGTAGATACATACCCCAAAAGACTTGCAGCTGTAATTATAGTGAAAGGTGGTCCTACAAAGTATTGACTCGGGCTGAATACAAATACACACTTTCCAGCTTTTTATTTATGAATTATTTTGAAAACCATGTATCATTTTCTTTTCACTTCACACATACTTGTTATTTTGTGTTGGTCTATCAAAATCCCCCCAAAATACAGTTAAGTTTGTGTGTAGAATGTGAAAAAAAAAAAAGTGGAAAAATGTAAGAAGGAATACTTTTTCAAGGCACCGTACATATATGCTCTCCTTGTCCTTTAGATAGGATAGACCATCTTCAACAGAATACAGGGATATACACAGGAACGTGGAGAGGGGAGGGTCTTTGGAGCCACCAACAGGGATTTGATTAGTAATGATATCATCCTGTAGTTCACAGAAAGTCAGCCACAGAGATGAGACAGAGTTCCTGTTTACTCATTAGAGCAAGGTTTGAAACTTGAGATCAAATGACCAGGTTCCCATAATGAAAAAGTTCAAAATGTATGGCTGCAAGTGAGTTAGGGTGTAACAAATTACACTGCTAGAATACTGGTTGTGAGGTAGAAATATATGTAAAATTAAAAAACCCGGAGCGATTTCACACTGGTGTTTTTTGGTCTGCTTGTGAGATCCGTTTCAGTGCTCTCATAAGCAGTCCAAAACGGATCAGTTTTGCCCCAATGCATTCTGAATGGATAAGGATGCGTTCAGAATGCATCAGTTTGGCTCCGTTCCGCCTCCATTCCGCTCTGGAGGCGGACACCAAAAGACTGCTTGCAGCGTTTTGGTGTCCGTCTGACGAAACTGAGCCAAACAGATCTGTCCTGACATACAATGTAAGTCAATAGGGACGGATCCGTTTTCAATAACACAATAGAAAACGGATCCGTCCCCCATTGTCTTTCAATGGAGTTCAGGACAGATCCGTTTTGCCTATGTTCATAATAATACAAACGGATCCTTTCTGAACGGATGCATGCTGTTGTATCATCAGTGCGGATCCGTCTGTGCAGATACATAATGGATCCGCACCAGACGCCAGAGTGAAAGTAGCCTTATACAAGCACAGACAGCAATGTTATGTCTATTATAAAGCTTTCCATGATAATATATTGAAACAATGTATCTAAATTCTACAAGGTTCATAAAGAAATACTGCTTCCAATATTGACCCCTTTCTAAAGAGAGTAAAATAAACCCTAAAATGTTCTTCAATTATATAAAAAGTAAAAAGTTTACAGTGTAATTAGGAGAAAGCAAATATATTAAATATTTTTTTTTCTCCTCTGTATTCACTGAGGAAAAAGAACTTTCAGATGAAATGCGGAGTGTCAAAGTCAGCTACCCATTAAAAGTGGCCTGTCTGAACCAGAAAGAAGAGCAACTGCATCTTAAAAAGATTAAAATAGACAAATCACAAGGTCCAGATGGCATACACCCCTGTATCCTAAGATAATTAAGCAATTGACAGACCCTTATTTCTGATATTTAAGGACTTTATAATGACAGGGTGTTCCACAGGATTGACGGTTAGCAAATGTGGTGCCAATATTCAAAGAAAAGGTCAAAAACAGAGCCCAGAAACTATAGGCGGGTAAGTAACATTTGTCGTGGAAAATTGAGGGTTTTCTAAAAGATGCCATCTTGGAGTATCAGAATGGCTTCATGAGGGATGTTTTTAAAGGATAACTGTTTTTTTTTTTTTTTGCTAAAGTGTAGTGCGAGTGATAGGTAATATTTTTGCAATAGACTTTATTTAGCCCAAACGTTTATTTTTGGTAGTAAACTGGGGCTGAAATGGCCTATAGCAGCACTTTCTCAAACGAGCGTTGCTAAGGGCCATCCGTCTCCTATTAGAAAAAGGGAGACGGGCTGTGCAGGCGCTGTGCTTCTGCCTCCCATGATTCCCTGGTAGGCACAGGAGTCTTAGGAGTTAAAATTACATCTATATTCCCCCTTTCTATGCAATCTAATGCTCCGGTACATTCACTGACCTGCAATCCCTGTGATAATAATTCATGAAGCAGCAGCCGAAAGTAGAAGCACTGTGTACAGTGAGCCGGCGGCTGCTTCATGAGTTACCATCACAGGGATCGCAGGTCAGTGAATGTACCTGAGGGGTTAGATCATGTGTTATTTGTATAAAGCAGGTTGTTACGGACACGGCGATACATAATATGTATAATTTTTATTTATTTAATTAAGTTTTACACAATAATATTTTTGAAACAAAAAAAAAAATCATGTTTTAATGTCTCCATAGTCCGAGAGCCATATTTTTTTTATTTTTTTGGGCAATTGTCCTATGTGGGGTATCATTTTTTTGGAAGGCATAGGCCTTTTTGATCACTTTTTTTTTACGGTATTTACTTAAAGGGTTAGGTCATGTGTTATTTTTATAGAGCAAGTTTTTACAGATATGGCGATACATAATATGTGTAGTGTATTTTATTTTTTTAATTTTTATTCAGTGATTTTTTTATTTTTACTTTTTTTCACTTTTTTTTTACTCAGACCCACTTGTTTCTTGAAGATCTAGTGGGTTTGATGTCTGTATAATACAGTACACTATATAGTGTACTGTTCTGTATTTTCTACTTTACACTTAGTCTAATCAGACGTCTGCGTCTAGCAGAAGTCAGATCAGACTTACCATCACCATGGCAAGCAGGACACCTCTGAAGGCGTCTTGTTGCCATGGTGACCATCACCTGCTGCCAGAACAGAGCAGCGGGTGATGGGGAAGGAGGGGGCCCCCTCCCTCTGTGATCCTATCAAGAATCGGGGGCTGTAAGGGCACAGCAGCCTCCGATGGGAGAGGGAGGGAGCTCCCTCCCTGTTAACCCCTTTCATTATACTAATGGATCATGATCCCGCCCACCCGTAACCCTCCCCCCTACACCCCCGCCGCCACAATATAAATGCGGGGTGCAGGGAGAGGCATAAAATTGACAAGTTTGACTGCTGAAAGAGCTGCAAACTGCAGGTCTGAATTGACCTGCGGTTTGCAGCGATTGCCAATACAGGGGGGAATCACAAGACCCCCCTAGGCATTGTAACAAGGTACCTGCTGAATGATTTCAGCAGATACCTTGTTCCGATCAACGCCGGCTGAGCAGCAGTGATCGGTAGTACACATGACGTACCGGTACGTCATGTGTCCTTAAGTACCAGGACACCATGACGTACCAGTGCGTCATGTGTTCCCAACAGGTTAATATCCAGTCTAGTTAAAAAGGGCTCATTCAGACGACCGTATGTGTTTTGCAGTCTGCAAATTGCGGATCTGCAAAACTCGGATACCGGCCGGATTCCGCATTTCGAGGAACGGATAGCCCTATGGCAGCAATGCCTATACTTGTCCACAATTGCGGACAAGAATAGGACATGTTCTATGTTTTTTTGCAGGGCCACGGAACAGGAGCACAAATGCGAACAGGACACAGTGTGATGTCAGCATCTTTTGCGGACCCATAGAAAATAATGGGTCCGCATCTGTTCTGCAAAATTGCAGAACGGATGTGGACTCAAATATACAGTCATGTGAATGGTCTCTAGGAGAAGGTTGCTACTCTCATCTGTAAGTGATCTAGAAGCAATTTCACTGATAGTACGACTGGTAAGAAATCATCCAGATAGGGGATGTATTAACATACTTTTCTAAAGGAGATAGCTGGTGACCTCTACAATAATTTTGGTAAATACCCTTGGGGCTGCTCTTAGCCCAAAGGGTAGAGCTCTGAATTGATAATGGGAGATACTTCCCCATATGGAAACAGCGACCCTTAGATATTTTTGATAACTGTCATGGATTGGAATATGGTAGTAGGTATCCGCTAGATCTAGTGTTGCCATGCAGCAGTTTTTATTTAGAAGAATTTTTGTTGATTTTATGGTCTCTATTTTAAACCTCTTATATAAGATGAAACAGTTTAAATCTTTGAGATTGATTATTAATCGGAATGACCCATTGAGTTTCGGGACTTGGATCCGTATTGACGCAAGTGTGGAAGTATCCCGACAGGCTGTTCACCCTGTCGGATCCGTCCTGCCGCTATTTCGCCGTGCCGCCGTTCAGTCCCCATTGACTATAATTGGGTCGGGGGCGGAGTTACGGCACAGCATGGCAACGCACGGAGAGAGGCCGCTAGACTAAAATTATTGTATGTCCGACTTTTTAGTCAGACAGCCTCTGCGGTGCACTGCCGTGCTGCGCCGTAACTCCGCCCCCATTATGGTCAGTGGGGACAGAGCGGTGGCACGGCAAAATAGAGGCAGGACAGATCCGACAGGGTCAACAGCCTGTCGTATCCGTCCTGCCGCAAGTGGGAAAGTACCCCAAGAAAATTGGGGAGTAGAAACCGTGACCTTCCTGAGAGCAAGGGACTGGAATCAGTACCCGTTTTTGTATTAGGGAGAATATTTCCTTTTCCAATGCTAGTGGTTTCTGAGTATTTGATAGGGGTCTGTTTATCAGAAATCTGTTTGGTGGCAGAGATACAAATTCCAACTTGCAATCCTGTTGGATTGTTTTCAGAACTAAGGTCGAGGGGGTGATGTTCCCAGACTGGAAATCTGGCGTTATTGTGACTTTTTGCTGCCGCTGTCGGGATTAAACAGGAAACCTTTCCTCTACCCTCTATGAGTAGAGTCCTTTTTCCTCTGGTACTATCTACCCCTTACCGGTTTATGAAAGGAGCGCCACTTCTGGAAGAATCTGGATTTAGAAGGAAATTCTTTTTTGTTGTCCGATGCCTTTTCAAGAATACATCTCTCTCACAGGGGATTGAACCAAGTCTACTTTTGGACCCCGAGGCACCAGACCACTACCTGAGCCAAACTGCTCTGCGACTGTCATTGGACAATGCAACGGATCTAGAAATCAGCCTCACCAGGTCTGCTGAGGTGTCTGCTAGAAAGTTAGGGGGCTGTTTTATTACCGTCTGCAATGGTTGCCTGCAGCCAATCCTATGAGCGCAAGGCTCATGTCCGGGGTTGCTTTATGCACAAGGACTTAAGCCAAGAACAGGGAAGTAGAGCACACACTCTACCCCGCACTCACAGAAACTGGAGAAAGCAAAGACTGGGCGAAAAGGATTCCATAACAGGAGGACTTGCATGCATCTCTCAAGGGACAGAAAACGGAAACTGAAGTAGGTAAGAGGGGGGAGACATTTTATTTGGGACTTCTATGTCGATTCCTGTCCCTTGAGAGATGGGGAGAGCCTCCTATATTGCCGTTGTTTAGGTGTCAGGGAAAATGTGTGTATATGGGTAAGTAACTGGCTCAGTGACAGAAAACCTAGGGTGCACAGAAAAAAAGGGGGTCAGTCAGCACGTCCCTGTATGCAGGTGCACGTAGCCATGGCAAAATATACATACAAACACAAAATGCAAGAGCACTCTGCAACCAGCACTCTGCCCTGCCTCTATGCTAGAGTTTAACAGAGGCGTCAGTGTACATTATGATCAAAAAGTAATAAGCCACTTGCCGCGCCAAGGCCGCCTCTATGAGTGGTCCCAACGCTAAATCCTATCTGTTATGGGCCATGACAGCCACATAATAACCAGGGAGTGCAGGCCCAGCATGCATGCTGGATCCACCTTGCTTATTAACCCATTTTTGGTGCCATAACAGCCTCCATTAGATCCAGGGATGAAGGTACCAACATGCATGCTGAGCCCACTGTGTACTCTTCCTGGAGAAAAATGGCTACTAGTAGGTACTATGAGTGCAAGTTCAGTTTTATAATTACTCTGATTAAAACCAGCCTCTAGGGCAGACAAACTAGTCAGGTGTGCACGACTGAATGCCACGCCTCCAGTATATGCTAAACAGGAAAAAAGGGGGTCAGCACGTCCCTGTATGCAGGTGCATGTAGCCATGGCAAAATATACATACAAACACAAAAATGCTACAGCACTCTGCAACCAGCACCCTGCCCTACCTCTATACTAGAGTTTAACAGAGGCGTCAGACCCCGTCAATAAGGCCCAAAACAGGCTGACCACTAAGGGGTTAATTCAGACATAACTAAAATAAGGTTTCTAGACTATGCATATTTATGTATGCCTGGATGAGATTTATCCCTGCAACTTTGGCAAAACTGATTGGGGCTGTAGGGCAATAAACACTTTCCTCAAAGTAGACAGAAAAGTTTACAAAATATATTAAAATCGACAAACAAATGGCATACTAACAAGATAAAATTACAACTTTAGTGGCAACAGAGCATACAACTGCCAGTAAATGTACCTAATTAGACAACCAGACAGACTGGTTAAACCCTTAATGACCGGGCCATTTTGCAACTTGTAGGCAAATGTATGCAATTACCCTTTTTTTTTTACATATACATTTTTTTTAAACTAAAGATTTGAGGTTTAGAAAGCAAAGTGGGAAGTATCTGGATAAAAATGGACGTGTTTAACGGATGATAAATGTATTGTCTTAAGTTTCCATCCGTTCCCTATTCACTGCAATGTAAAATAAAAACGTATACATTTCTATACATTTTTTTTTATGCAGGACAGTTGTGTCGTGCAAAAAAATAAAAACGTACAGAAACAATGACAAAAGGAGTGAAAAGTATGCATTTCTAAACTACATTTGCTCAATTATAGTCCATTGGTACATCAAGCCATAGGTTTCTATTAGGGCTGCACGATATGGGAATTTTGTGCGATTGCAATTAGGGCGCTAAAAATTGCCATAACTATATGCGATGTGATATTTTAAGGGAATTGTGCTAGATTGTGCTGTTATGTGGGGGATCTGTGGAGGACGCTGTTATGTGGGGGATCTGTGGAGGACGCTGTTATGGGGGGATCTGTGGAGGGCGCCGTTATGGGGGGATCTGTGGAGGGCCTGTTGGCCGTTTTGCAGCCTCTTCATAACTTCGGCAGATAAACCGCCAGAAAAGGGCGTCTAAAATGTTTAATTTATTAAGATCGGCGTTTCATTTGCACTAGGGCAGGGCTGTGCTTCATGAACCCACAGCAAACCAATAGTGGGGTAACCACAAGCTGCATTGCTCACTTTGCAAGGGTTAGGAGCAAGCCAGGGGACATCCACCATGGAATGGTTGCAAAGGGTAGACAGAGACCCTAACTGTAGTCTCAGAAGCCAGAGACAGCCAAGTGGGTTCTGGGGCTGCTAGGGGACCTTTGTCCAGAAACATGCTAGCAAGGCTAGTCAGGAATTAGGAGAGGCAGAATCCTCCAATCCAGTCACAGCCTTAAAAGACCTTGAGGGTCTTTTTCAGAAAATCTTCGACCCTGTAGCAGGGAACCTTCCTGCGTTTGTCCTCATTAGGGACAGGAAGAAAGCTGGTGGGTGGTGGGGGGAGGGGTCTTTTAACCTCTGTTTCCTGTGCCATGAAGGTCAAGTGGGCAACATCCAGTGGTGCTGCCATGAGTGGTGAACAGGGAAAAATCATTAGGGCTCATACACATGACTTGGCCATTTTGCAGTCCGCAAAACACGTATACCGTCCGTGTGCATTCCGCATTTTGCAGAACGGAATCGCCAGCCCCTAATAAAACAGACCCATCGTTATGCGGACAGGACAGAACGGACAGCAGATGCGGACAAAATGTTTTGTTGCTCCAGTGAAGTAAAAGGTTCTGCATCTGCCCCGCAAAAAAAAAATAAAAATAAAATGTGCATGAGCCCTTAAATTGTAAAATATTACACAGGATGTAAACCATCAGTGATTTGTTTACTTAAAAAAAAAAAAATATGTACTTTCACACTTGCATTGTTGGATTCCAGCAGGCAGTTCCGTCACCGAAACTGCCTGCCAGATCCGGAAATCTGTATGCAAACGGATCCGGCTGACAAATGCATTGAAACACCGAATTCATCTCTCTGGTGTCATCCGCAAAAAACAATTTGGTATTTATTTTTTTCACATTTTTAAAGGTCTGCGCTTGGTCCCGGATCCGGCATTAATACATTTCAATTGATCCGGCATTCCGGCAAGTGTTACGGAATCTTCGCTGGAGAAAAGACCGCAGCATGCTGCGGTATTTTCTCCGGCCAAATACCGTAAGAGGGACAGGACTGAAGACATCCTGATGCATGCTGAACTGAATGCTTTCCATTCAGAATGCATTAGGATATAACTGAAGCGTTTTTTTCCGGTATTGGGCCCCTGTGACAGAACTCAATACCGAAAAACTTTAACGCTAGTGTGAAAGTATCCTTAGGAGAGTCCAAATTGAAAAAACTAAGCATGGGGAAGATGTACATGAGTTAAATAAATATGTAAGCATACATGTTAAACTTAGTAATCCTGGAAAACCCCTTTAGGAAATAAAAAAAATATAGCGTGCCCTTACCTTAATGGAGATAATAGATAGATAAAAGATTCATTACAGTGAGTGATTTTAACACGTGCTCCCACCAATGTTTCAGAACTTTTAGCCAAAGTTTGTTTGTGTATATAACTCATGAGAACCATATGATTACCTCGCGGCACTTTATAAACATTGCAAATAATTTTTGCCTTTCTGTTTGAGCCATCAACTGTAAAAAAATAAAAAATAAAACCATAAGAAAATGAAAAGGAACAAAGTATATAATGTACATACACATTTACATATTTGGCATTACAAAAGAGTGGAGCAAAATAAGCATCATACAGTTGTGTTCAAAATTATTAAACCCCCAATGCTGTAAAGGGTTTTAGGGAATTTAGTGTACATTTGTAATTGTGTTCAGAATGAAATCTTACAAGGACTTTTTAAAGAACCAAATGCGACTAAAACGACATCAATTGTTTTTGTAATACAGTATTAAATGTTTTTTTTGTGATTTCTTCATTGACACAATTATTCAACCCCTTAAAGACTACCACTCTTAAGAACAGAGGTTCATTCAAGCGTTTTCGATCAGGTATTGAAAACACCGGTGGATGTCAAGGAGCAGCAATCAAGCATAATAAGCACCAATTAGGCAGATTTAAAATGACTGATACTCAGCTCCTTCTAGACATTTACTGGTGTGTTTACAAACATGGTGAAGTCAAGAGAATGGTCCAGGAAGACAAGAGAAGAGGTGATTTCTCTTCACAGGAAGGGCAATGGCTATAAGAAGATTGCAAAGATGTTAAACATACCAAGAGACACCATAGGAAGCATCATTCGCAAATTCAAGGCAAAGGGCACTGTTGAAATGCTATCTGGTCGTGGCAGAAAGAAGATGCTGACTTCGACTGCTGTGCGCTACCTGAAGCGCAAAGTGGAGAAAAGTCCCCGTGTGACTGCTGAGGAACTGAAAAAAGATTTGTCAGATGCGGGTACTGAAGTTTCAGCTCAGACTATAAGGCGCACACTGCGTAATAAAGGCCTCCATGCCAGAACTCCCAGGCGCTGTCTCCAAAGAATAAGAAGAGTCGACTGCAGTATGCCAAAAGTCATGTGGACAAACCACAAAAGTTTTGGGATAGTGTTCTGTGGACTGATGAAACAAAATTAGAACTGTTTGGGCCCATGGATCAACGCTATGTTTGGAAGGAGGAAGAACAAGGCCTATGAAGAAAAGAACACCTTGCCTACTGTGAAGCATGGCGGGGGGGGGGGTCAATCATGCTTTGGGGCTGTTTTGCCTCTACAGGTACAGGGAAGCTTCAGCGTGTGCAAGGTACCATGAATTCTCTTCAGTACCAGGAGATATTGGATGAAAATGTGATGCAGTCCGTCACAAACCTGAGGCTTGGGAGACATTGGACCTTTTAACAGGACAATGATCCCAAGAATACCTCCAAGTCCACTAGAGCACGGTTGCAGATTAAAGGCTGGAACATTTTGAAGTGGCCATCGCAGTCACCAGACTTAAATCCGATTGAGAACCACTGGTGGGACTTAAAGAAAGCAGTTGCAGCGTGCAAGCCTAAGAATGTGACTGAACTGGAGGCTTTTGCCCATGAAGAATGGTCAAAGATACCCGTAGATCGCTGCAAGACACTTGTGTCAAGCTGTGCTTCACGTTTAAAAGCTGTTATAACTGGAAAAGGATGCTGTACTAAGATTGAATGTCACTTGGGGGTTGAATAAAACTGATAATGATGTGAGCACAGAAAAGACATTTGTGGTTATTTCATTATAAATGTTATGTTATATTTGTCTGACTTACAAGTGCCTCTTTGATTTAATTGTAAACAAGATGACTGAAATGATCAAAATCAATGTCAAACTGGCCAAAACACTCAATTTCAGTGGGGGTTGAATAATTTTGAACAACTGTATATGATAGAACCGAAAATGATTCAAAGAAAGTCCAGTGTGGATAAGGAGGCAGACTTCTCAAAGAGTAGTCATAAAGGCCACGCAGCTCCCGATAGATACAGATCCGATCAAATCGTAGTAGATAGACAACTGTCTCGGTATAGTCAATCACTGTTATGTCAAACGTGGACTCCACAATAACTCTCGTTTGCACCTCCTATATTGGAAAGGACAGAAGGGCCAAGAATAGTGAAGTACTGCTAGCACTTGATATCAAACCAGTATTTATTATACTTTCTGTTTTATGGAATCTTGTAAGTATAATAAATACTGGTTTGATATCAAGTGCTAGCAGTACTTCACTATTCTTGGCCCTTCTGTCCTTTCCAATATAGGAGGTGCAGACTAGAGTTATTGTGGAGTACACGCTTGACATAACAGTGACTGACTATACCGAGACAGTTGTCTATCTACTACAATTTGGTCAGATCTGCATCTATCTGGAGCTGCGTGGTTTTTATATTTATTAATTGGACCTTGGTGTGAATTGGACTCACTACGCCGGAAATTAGCTGCACTCATAGCAGGGATAGCAATTTGGGACTAAAGTTTTTATTCCAGTCTTCTCAAAGAGGCTGTCTTTTGGCGAGGTTGCACTATAAATACACCACATTTTTCGCTTTACAAGAAAAAATGGCAGTGCGTCTTATAAAGCCAATACATCCATACACCCTGTACAGCATCAGGATGTAGTGCACCCAGAGAAAACAAGAAAGCTCGACTAGAGGAGTGATCGCCGGACCTGGAGAGGAGCAGCAGAGCTGGAGAGCTAAGTGAAGTTCTTTATTTTATCTCTGATCTGAGGTCTAATGAGTGTCTGGCATGGAGGTATGATGGGGGTCTGGCATGGAGGTTGGATTTAAATGTCCTCATATGGGGGTCTGATCTGAAGGTCTTATCCGAGGGTCTGATGAACATTTTTTTTTCTTATTCTTCTCTAAAACCTGGGGTGTGTCTTATCATTAGGTGCGTCTTATAAAGCGAAAAATACAGTGTACATGACTCACAGAGAGAAGCGTTGTATACACCTGTACAGGCAATTTTATGCTTTACAGAAAGTCCCATATGTATTTGTACACGTGGGACTTTCTGTAGTCTGGAGCACTATATCAGCGCAGCCTGTGTAGTGTGTTTGTGCCGGGAATAATGGTAGAATTGGAAACGGAACAGACCTTATAGGCTGTGCTGATGCAGTTCTCCTGATCACATTCACAGACTTAAGACTGAAAGCTGCTCTAACTGGGGAACAGAGATCTCCGATTCTGACTGCTTAACTCCCTAGATGCTGCACTCAATAGCAACCACAGCATCTAGGCAGTAAGAGGAAGACAGCTCCCTCTGCTACCATCGGCTCTTGGGGGTACCGATGTTTTGCCATGGCAACCAGGGACTTAACATGAATATGTCTATTAAACTTTGCCAGAGTGATAGGCTATAATGCATTGGTGTAAAAGGTATACCAGTGCATGATAAAAGCCATGTCTCCTAGTGGGATAAAAAAATAAAAATAAAATAAAGTTAGTTGTTTTTTTCATAAAAAGCTGCTTATTTTGTTTTATAAGTGGTAAAACCACACACGTACAAATATAGATTTTATGATATCACACTGTTTGACACAACCTGTAAACACTTTTTTTTTAGAAAGTGGTGAGGGCGGGATACAAACACCAATTGCACATACATTTAGGTGTAGTGGCATTTAAAGAGTCACAAACCAGGGGTTTGCAACCTTATAACACTAGTATCTGGCATAGGAGGTCATGGTAAATTATCCCTATGGACAGAAATGAGCAAAAAAAAAAACAACAAAAAAGAAAACAAAAAAAAAATACTCCTCTCCTTGTCTGAAAATACTTACCTAGAATGCTAAGAGTATTTTTACTCTTCTGGAAAAAAACTGTGTTTACACAAGAGGGCACAATCTAAAGTTAGTAGGGGGTAAGATGTGGTTGGGAAACAGCCTTTAAAGGAGTTGTGTCACCTCAGCAAATAGCATTTACAGTATTATGTAGACAAAGTAAAAGGGGTAGGCAGCCCCTCTCTTGCCCTGCACTGTATTGCGCAGGGCAAAGGCTTTTTATGTTTATAGTAACAGACTGCTGGGCAGAGCCATGTTCAGCAGAGCAATGTTCCCAGTGACGTCACCGGCTCTGATGGGCAGGATTTAGCACTGCCCTAGCCGTTGACATCATCGGGCTCACTGCTGGGCAGAAGCATCCGCCTAGCAGTTCTTATGGAGAGAATGGTAAGTCAACGGATCTCCATAAAAAGCCTTTGCCCTGTGCGATTCAGTGCAGGGCAAAGGAGAGCATTGGAGCATGTGCAAGGCACTTACTATTGTATTGTTATTATCCATATTACTTCCTTTGCTGGAAGGATTCAATTTTCCATCAGATTATACACTGCTCGTTTCCATGGTTACTACCACCCTGCAATCCATCAGCAAAAAAAAGCACCACCAGGGAGGCCAACACTTTTTCCTATAGTGTGCAAGCAAGGCAACCGCTGATGGATTGTAGGGTGTTTGTAACCATGAAAGTGAGCAGTGACTGACATGGTGTCACTTTATTTGTTAATAACTTTGGAACGCTTTTACTTACCCAAACTATTCTCAGAAGTTTTCTTGTGACACAACGTAATCATGATAAAGGTAAACTTGAGTCGATTGGTTTTACCATTATATATTATAAAAGCTAAAATACCATTCACCATATGTCTACTTTATGTTGGGATCATTTTAAAAAAGTCAATGTTAGAATTTTAGAAGAAAATTGTAAAATTTACAACAAAATATTCCCAAACCGACTTTAACCCCTTAATGACCAGGCCATTTTTTGCAAATCTGACCAGTGTCACTTTATGTGTGAATAACTTTAAAACGCTTTTACTTATCCAGGCCATTCTGAGACTGTTTTTTCGTCACATATTGTACATCATTACACTGGTAAAATTGAGTAAAAAAAATTAGTTTTCATTATGAAAAAAAACATACCAAATTTACCAAAAATTTTGAAAAATTTCCAAATTTCCAAGTTTTAATTTCTCTACTTCTATAATACATAGTAATACCCCCAAAAATAGTGATTAATTTACATTACACATATGTCTACTTCATGTTTGGATAATTTTGGGAATGCCATTTTTTTTTTTTTGTGGGGACGTTACAAGGCTTAGACGTTTAGAAGCAAATCTTGAAAATTTTAGAAAAATTTCAAAAACCCACTTTTTAAGGACCAGTTCAGCTCTGAAGTCACTTTGTGAGGCTTAAACCACCCAAAAATGACCTCGTTCTAGAAACTACACCCCTCGAGGTATTAAAAACTGATTTTACAAACTTTGCTAACCCTTTAGGCCAGGGCTCGACAAATCCCAGGCGCCAGGTCGCCATGGCGACCAGGAATTTGGTCCTGGCGCCTGGGTATTTGTCAGCCCGTTCTCCCAGGTGGCCGGGCGCAGGGCTGGCGCAGACTAGGAGCCTCATGCTGCAGCCGCCCGAGCGCTCTTTATAGAGCCTCAGGCGGCTGCAGCACTGCCCGGGCTGGCGCGTCCATGAGGGCGCACCGCCCGGGCGCAGCATGAAGAGAGGGACTGACAGGAGGGAAACGCTCAGCGCTCCCTCCTGTCAGTTCCTCATTGTAGCGTGGCCGAGCCTACCGTGGTCCGCGGTACAGGAGCATCTGTCTCCTGTACCCGGCCGGACTGACAGGAGGTGTACACACTGTGTGCACTTCCTGTCAGTCCGCCCGGGTACAGGAAACTAAAGCTCCTGTACCCGTGGAGCATAAAGAGCTCGGCCACGCTACATTACAGGCGGGGGAGGGAGGGGGGAGAATGACAAGATGGGGAAAGACAATGACAAGGGAGGAAAGATAATGACAAGGGGGGAGTGAATGACAAGGGGGAGTGAATGACAAGGGAGGGAGAGAATGACAAGGGGGGAGAGAGTGAATGACAAGATGGGGAAAGACAATGACAAGGGAGGAAAGATAGACAAGGGGGGAGAAAGTGAATGACAAGGGGGGTGAATGACAAGGGAGGGAGAGAATGACAAGGGGGGAAAGATAATGACAAGGGAGGAGATAATGACAAGGGGGAGGGAGATAATGACAAGGGGGGAGAAAGTGAATGACAAGGGGGAGTGAATGACAAGGGGGGAGTGAATGACAAGGGGGAGGGAGAAAGTGAATGACAAGGGGGAAAGTGAATGACAAGAGGGGAAAGAGAATGACATGGGGGGAGAGAATGACAAGAGGGAAGAGGGGAAAGAGCTGGGCGTTGTAGTGATGCGGGGACTGAGCGCCAGCTGGGGGTTGTAGTGCTCAGTAAAATGTCATGGTGCCCGCTGTGTTTGTGCCCTCCAGACCCCTCTGCCCTCTCCTGCGGACCCCTCTGCCCTCTCCTGCGGACCCCCTCTGCCCTCTCCTGCGGACCCCCTCTGCCCTCCCCTGCGGACCCCCTCTGCCCTCCCCTCCGGACCCCCTCTGCCCTCCCCTCCGGACCCTGTAATCCTTGTAAGGGTTTCCACATGTCATGGCGGACGCAAGGGGCGATCACTTGGACGCTGGCAGCATCTGACGTGTCATATAACCTATTGAAGAGGGGAAGCATTATGGGAGGCCCTATATACTCGCACATTATGGGGGGCACTATGGAGAACAGGGGAAGGAATACTATGGGGGCATCTACTGGGGGCCCTATGTACTGGCATGCATTATTGGGGGGCTCTATGGAGGCATCTATTGGGGGCTTTATCATGTGGCTCCGCCTGGCTCCTAACTTTTTTAGCTGGCTCCTAGATTCCAAGGAAATTTGTCAAGCCCTGCTTTAGGCGTTCCACAAGAGTTAATGGCAAATGGAGATAACATTTCAGAATTTCAATTTATTAGCAAATTTTCCATTTTAATCCATTTTTTTCAAGTAACAAAGCAAGGGTTAACAGCCAAAACTCAATATTTATTTCCCTGATTCTGTTTGCAGAAACACCCCATATGTGGTCATAAACTGCTGTATGGCCAAACGGCAGGGCATAGAAGGAAGAGAACGCCATATGGTTTCTGAAGGCAAATTTTGAGGACTGATTTATTTACACAATGTCCCATTTGAAGCCCCCCTGATGAACCCCTAGAGTAGAAATTCCAAAAAAGTTACTCCATCTACATAGTAACATAGTATATTAGGCCGAAAAAATACATTTGTCCATCCAGTTCGACCTGTTTCCTGCAAGTTGATCCAGAGGAAGGCAAAAAAAACCCTGTGAGGTAGAGCCAATTTTCCCCACTTAAGGGGAAAAAATTCCTTCCCGACTCCAATCAGGCAATCAGAATAACTCCCTGGATCAACGACCCCTCTCTAGTAGCTACAGCCTGAAATATTATTACTCTCCAGAAATACATCCAGGCCCCTCTTGAATTACTTTATTGTACTTTATTGTACCAACTAAGAAAGTATACCCCTCAATGTATTCAAAACGGATTTTACCAACTTTGTTAACCCTTTAGGTGTTCCACAAAAGTTAATGGCAAATGGGAGATAAAATTTCAGAATATAAATTTTTGGGCAAATTTTCCATTTTAATCCATTTTTTCCAGTAACAAAGCAGGGGTTAACAGCCAAACAAAACTCGTAAACGTAAACTGCTGTATGGCCAAATGGAAGGGCACAGAAGGAAGGGAAGGAACGCCATATGGTTTTTGGAAGGCAGATTTTGCTGGACTGGTTTTTTGACACCCAATTACCCTCGGCGGTTGCACCGTACATGTGCGGACGCTGGTCCTTAACCTCTTACGGACACAGGGCGTACAGGTACGCTGTGACAATGCCAAGGGGGGTCCTGTGACCCCCCGGAATCGGCGATCACTGCAAACCGCAGGTGGTGCAGGGGGAGGGTGCGGCCGGTGCTGTGATGCAGTGGGAGCGTGATCCCCCGCCCGCCTTCCCTCTCTTAGTTCAGGATGGCCGAGCGGTTTAGCAGAGCGTCAGCACATAGATGTCAGCCGTTTCAATCAGAGTGTCAGCAGACACAGATGTCAGCCGTTTAACCCCTTCCATGCCGCGGTCCGTAGGGACCGCTGTACGGAACGGGTTAACATGGAGGGAGCTCCCTCCCTCTCCCATCGGGTGCTGCTGTGCCATTGCAGCCCACGATTCTTGACGGGAACACAGAGGGAGGCGGCTCCACTCCCTCCCCATCACCCGCTGCTCTGTTGTGGCAGCGGGTGAAGGCAACCATGGCAACTGCATGCCTTCACAGGCGTCCTGCTTGCCATGGCAATGGTAAGTCTGATCAGACTTCTGCTAAAGGCAGAAGTCTGATCAGACTGTGTAAAAGTGAAAATACAGTACACTACACTATATAGTGTACTGTATTGTATTATATAGGCATCAGACCTACTGGAACCTTCGAGAACCAAGTGGGTCTGGGTAAAAAAAAAAAAAAGTGAAAAAAAGTACAAATAAAAAAACATTTATCACTGAATTAAAAAAAATTAAAAATAAATAAATACACTACTCGTTTGATATCAACGCGTCCGTAACGACCTGATCTATGAAACAGTCATGTTATTTTCCCCGCACGGTGAATGCCCTAGATATCGCTGCGTCCGTAAGAACCTGCTCTATAAAAATATCACATGAACTAACCCCTCAGATGAACACCATAAAAAACAAAACAAAAAAAATGGTGTAAAAAATGCCATTTTTTGTCACCTTACATCACAAAAAGTGTAATACTAAGCAATCAAAAAGGCATATACCTCCCAAAATAGTACCAATCAAACCGCCATCTCATCCTGCAAAAAATGAGCCCCTACATAGGACAATCTCCCAAAAAAAATTAAAAAATAGGTCTCTCAGACTATGGAGACATTAAAACATTTTTTTTTGTTTCAAAAAGACAGGATTACTCTTACCGGTAATTGTTTACTACTTTAACCTCCGCAAAGGCAGTTACTAGGAGATTATCCCGCCTTCTCAGGGAGGGGGAACAAACTTGCGGACCAACCCAAAAAAAGGCCACCTCCCTCTTACCTCACCAGTTAGTAGCCTAGTACTCATAAATGCAAGGAAGATTTTAATAAGAAGAAACAAACAAAAAATTTAACACGATTTATTAAATTCAACCGAACAGACATAGATCATGAAAGCAAAATAATTACCGGTAAGAGTAATCCTGTCTTTTCCCCACGCCTCCACAACGGCAGTTACTAGGAGGAATTAACATGGTAGCTAGCTCAGGGTGGGACGACTGCTGACAGAACTCCGTGCCCAAAGGCTAGATCCCTATTAGCAGATATATCCAGTTTGTAATGTTTAAAAAATGTACATTGATTAGACCATGTAGCTGCTCTACATATGTCCTCCAGTGAAGCTGAGGCATCTTCGGCCCAGGATGTAGCTAGAGCTCGGGTAGAGTGAGCTTTAAGAAATGGAGGAGGCTAGATTGATACAGGACTTGATCCATCTTGATATTGAGGTCTTGCTGGCTGCTTTCCCTTTGTACAGGCCCATGTGCTGAACAAGTAGTTGGCTAGTTTTTCTAAGATCCTTGGTTGCTTCAATATACTGAAGGACACACCTCCTAACATCCAGGTTGTAGAATAGTCTTTCCTTATCGGAGTTAGCCTGGGAACAGAAGGAGGGAAGAGCGATTTCTTGTTGACAGTGAAATTAAGACACCATTTTCGGCAGGAATTCAGGGGTATGTTTTAACTTAATTTTATCTTCCGAAATCATAAGGTAAGGTGGTAGGATGGAAAAAGCCTGAATTTCCCCCACTCTTCTTGCTGTAGTAATGGCTAGTAAGAACACTGTTTTGAGGGTCAGAATTTTCAAAGGAATCTCTGCAATAGGTTCGAAAGGGGGATGCATTAATCTGGATAACACTAGATTAAGATCCCAAGGAGGGAGAAAGGATCTCAGCCTTGGACGAATCCTAATTGCTCCCTTAAAGAATCTTTTTATTACCTCCAGGTCTGCTAGCTTATGGTCTAAAAACACACTTAAAGCTGCCACCTGTACTTTCAAAGTATTAACTGCAAGTCCTTTATCCAGCCCTGCTTGAAGAAAATCCAAAATTAGAGCTATCTGTGTTCCCCCAGTAGGATCATATCTGCTCTTCCCAAACTGCAGAAAGGATTTCCAGGCTCTCAGATATATTTGTGAGGTGACTGGTTTCCTACTCTGTAGTATGGTAGAAATAACTTTTTCTGAGAACCCTTTGTTCTTTAAGATACTCCTTTCAGCCTCCAGGCTGTCAACCGGAGCTCTGAGACCTGTGGGTGAGATACTGGGCCCTGGAGTAACAGATACGGGCGAGGAGGGAGAATCCAAATTTCTTCTCCTGCTAGGCTTTTTAGCACCGGGAACCACGTTCTTCTGGGCCAGAAGGGTGTGATCAGAATGACTTGGGCCTTTTCCGCTATGATCTTGGATATGACTTTTTGGATTAGTGGAAACGGAGGAAAAGCATATAATAGAAGTGGAGGCCAAGGCGTGGATAGGGTGTCTACCTTCAGTGGTTGATCTTGTACTGACAGGGAATAAAATTCCGGGACTTGTCTGATCTTTCTTGTGGCAAACAAGTCGATCTTTGGAGTGCGCCATCTGCAACAAATCTGCTTGAACACCTGGTGATTCAGAGTCCATTCTCCTGCGTTTAGATGGTCTCTGCTGAGGAAGTCCGCCACTTGATTCTCCTTCCCTTTTACATGGGGTGCTGTCAATGACTGAAGATTTTTCTCTGCCCAACATGGGATTTTTGCTGTTACCAGGGAAAGGGAGTGACTCCTTGTTCCCCCCTGTTTGTTCAGGTACGCCACTGTCATGGAGTGGTCTGACAAAATCTTTACGTTTTTTTGTCAAATGGAAGGAGCGAACTCTTTCAGGACCTTCCATACTGCTGTCAACTCCCTTCTGTTGGATGCTTTTTGTAAATCTAATTTCCAGCTGCCCTGTGCCAATTGTCCTTCTGTGTGGGCTCCCCACCCCAGTTTGCTGGCGTCCGTGGTGATGACTACCTGGTCTGATAGCCTCCAAGGTAAAACCCTGGATAGGTTTCTTCGGTGTAACCACCAAACTAAGGATGTTTTGACCTGTTCTGGAATTTTCACCTTTTTGTTCAAGGATATCTGTTCCTTGTTCCAGGTTTTTAGAAGGAATGACTGGAGAACCCTTGTATGACACTGGGCCCACTTCACCGAAGGGATCGTAGATGTCATTAACCCCAGAACCTTCATTATGTCTCTCAAAGAGACTAATCTTTGTCTCCGGAATTTTTTGACGTTGCAGATTAGGTTGTCTTGTTTCTGCTCTGGCAGAAAAGAGGTTATTCTAGTAAAACCCCCAGAAAATTTATCTGGACACAATTTTTCCATATTTATTATCCATTCCAGTCTGACAAGAGTAGTCTGGATTACTTGTAAATGTTGGAGTAACAGATCTTTCGAAGAGGCTGCCATCAGGAAGTCGTCCAGGTATGGAAAAATTAGGATTTTTTTTTAGACGGAAAAACTTTGCCACTTCCGTCATTTTTGTGAAAAGCCTCGGGGTGGAGCTGAGGCCAAAGGGAAGGACCTGAAATTGGAAGTGGCATAGCCGTTCCCGGAACCAAACTGCTATTCTCAGAAATTTCTGATCTTCTTTCCTGATGGGCAAATGGTAATAGGCATCTGCCAGATCCAACGTTACCATGGAGCAGTTTTTTGGAAGGAGGTTGATAATTGTTTTTACCGTCTCCATCTTGAATTTCTTGTATACTATGTACCTGTTCAGAATTTTCAGATTTATTATCAGCCTGTGGGATCCGTTTGGTTTTTTCACCAAAAAGATTGGGGAGTAAAACCTTTTTCTGCTTGTTCCGCTGGAACTGGGATGATAGCCCCTTTTTCTAATAGAAGCGACATTTGCTGACTTAGAACCTCTTGGTTTTTTCCTTCTAACCGTGTGTTTTCCATATATATCGGTCTGGTGGGCAGGATTTGAACTTCAGACTGTATCCGTTTTTGATAACAGTAAGAACCCAGGGGGAGGCTTAAATGTCTTCCCAGGCAGAATAGAAGAGACACAGTCTTCCTCCCACCGAACTACTGGCGTCACTGAGAGGAGGTGTGGGCGGATTTGTCTGAGTTAAACAAAAAACCCCTACCCCTTCCTTTGGTAGACTGCCATGCTGGTCTTGACTCTTTCCTTTTCTGATCAGGTCTACCACGTCTCTGAGCTTGAAAGGACCGCCTCTGGTGAAAGAATTTTGACTCGGTAAGGAAGTCCTTCTTCCTGTCCGATGCCTTTTCCAGGATATCATCCAGGGCTGTGCCAAAAACTCTATCCCCTTCACAAGGTGATGGTTCCTTTTGAGAACATTCTTTCCCCTAGGAGACAAACGTTTGAGAAAAGGGTTTTAGTGTCTCATTGGTTGAAGGAGCCATCACCAGAAAGAGAACCCGTGGTCTAACATCCTTGCCATGCGGAAGTAGCCTGCCATAGGTAACAAATATCAAAAAGGGAGGAGGCTTACCGGGCTAGAAGGCCTGGATGAATCTGTGGGCCGCTTGGGCGAATCTTCAGTCTGCTGGGACATCTCTTCCAGAGAGGAGTACAGAAGCTGTACAAGGACGCCAGCAGCCGGCCTCTCTTATTTCCTGGTACCGGCTGAAATCATATAACACGTCATTACGGAGCGCACGCAGCCTTTAGGAGGATGTTCAGGAGAGCGTTCCCCAGCCAAGGAACGCTCTCCCAGCCCACAGAAGAAGCCGGTCTGCGATGGACACGTGTTTTTTTAGCCCGGGGTGACCAGTCCACACTGGCATTACACCGGAGGGAAGGAGGAACTTTTTTAGCCCAAAGTTCCGCCGCCCTTCCCCTGCAACAGCCCTCCGGCAGGAGCCGGGAAACAAACCCAAAAAGGCTGTGCGATGAAGCTAACCCATGCAGATCCTGACCTTCTGAGGGACAGGAAACAACTGGTGAGGTAAGAGGGAGGAGGCCTTTTATGGGTTGGTCCGCAAGTTTGTTCCCGTCCCTGAGAAGAAGGGATAATCTCCTAGTAACTGCCGTTGTGATGGCGTGGGGAAAATAATATTATTGTGTAAAACTTAAATAAATTAATAAAAAGTATACATATTAGGTATTGCCGAGGCCGTAACAACCTGCTCTATAAAAATAACACATGAACTAACCCTTCAGGTTAAGACAGCAAAAAAAATCATAAAATACGGTGTCAAAAGCCATTTTTGTCACCTTACATCACAAAAAGTGTAATAGCAAGCAACCAAAATGTCATATGCACCCCAAGATCGTGCCAATCAAACCGAAATCACATCCCACAAAAAATGAACTCCTACATAAGACAGTCACCCAAAAAAATATATATATATATGGCTTTCAGAATGTGGAGACAAAAAATAATTTTTTGCAAAAATGCTTTATTATGTAAAACTGAAACAAAAACCACCAAAAAGTAGTCATATTTGGTATTGTCGTGTCCTTAACAACCTGCTATATAGAAATAGCACACGCTCTAACCTGTCAGATAAACTATGTAAATAACAAAAAATAAAAACGGCCCCAAAACAGCTATGTTTCCAGTAAGAAAGCAAAGGTTAACATCCAAACAAAACTCAATATTTATTGCCCTGATTCTGTACTTTGCAGAAACACCCCATATGTGGTCGTAAACTGATGTATGACCAAACGGCAGGGAGCAGAAGGAAAGGCCATATGGTTTTTGGAAGGCAGATTTTACTGGACAGTTTTTTTGGCACCATGTCCCATTTGAAGCCCCCCTGATGTACCCCTAGAGTAGAAACTCCATAAAAGTGACTCCATCTAAGAAACTACACAACTCAAGGTATTCAAAACTGATTTTACAAACTTGGTTAACCCTTTAGGTGTTCCATAAGAGTTATTGGCAAATGGAGATGAAATTTCAGAATTTATATTTTTTGTTACCTTGCCTTAAAAAAAGTGTAATATAGAGCAACCAATTTACCCTGAAATAGTACCAACAAAACTGCCACCTTATCTCGTCGTTTCCAAAATGGGGTCACTTTTTTGGAGTTTCTACTGTAGGGGTGCATCAGGGGGGCTTCAAATGGGACATGGTGTCAAAAAACCAGTCCAGCAAAATCTGCCTTCCAAAAACCATATGGCGTTCCCTTCCTTCTGTGCCCTGCCATTTGGCCATACAGCAGTTTACGACCACATATGGAGTGTTTCTGCAAACTACATAATCAGGGCAATAAATATAGATTTTTGTTTGGCTGTTAACCCTTGCGTTGTTATTGGAAAAATGGATTAAAATTGAAAATTTGGCAAAAAAAAATAATAATATCGAATTCCATCTCCATTTGCCAATAACTCTTGTGGAACACCTAAAGGGTCAAGAAAGCTTGTAAAATCAGTTTTGAATACCTTGAGGGGTGTAGTTTCTAGAACAGGGTCATTTTTGGGTGGTTTCTATTACATAAGCCTCACAAAGTTACTTCAGACCTTAACTGGTCCTTAAAAAGTGGGTTTTGGAAAATTTCTGAAAAATTTTAAGATTTGCTTCTAAACTTCTAAGGCCTCTTTCACACTTGCGTTGTTAGGATCCGGCATGCACTTCCGTCGCCGGAAATGCCTGCCGCATCCGATACAGCGCAAGTGAACTGAAAGCATTTGAAGACTGATCAGTCTTCAAAATGCTTTCAGTGTTACTATGTCAGCCAGGACGCTATTAAAGTCCTGGTTGCCATAGTAGTAGTGGGGAGCGCGGAAGCAGTATACTTAACACCCGTGCAGCTCCCGGGGCGCTCCAGAGTGACGTCAGGGCGCCCCACGCGCATGGATCACGTGATCCATGCACATGGGGCGCTCTGACATCATTCTGGAGCGCCCCAGGATCCGCACGGGCGGTAAGTATACCGCTCCCCACTACACTTTACCATGGCAAACAGGACTTTGGTTACCATGGCAGCCAGGACGCTATTCAGAAAAAGCTAAAAGTCGGATCCGGCGATGCGCCGAAACGACGTTTAGCTTAAGGCCGGATCCGGATTAATGCCTTTCAATGGGCATTAATTCCGGATCCGGCCTTGCGGCAAGTGTTCAGGATTTTTGGCCGGAGCAAAAAGCGCAGCATGCTGCGGTATTTTCTCCGGCCAAAAAACTTGGCAGTCCTGAACTGAAGACATCCTGATGCATCCTGAATGGATTTCTCTTCATTCAAAATGCATTGGGATAATCCTGATCAGGATTTTTCCGGCATAGAGACCCGACGACGGATCTCTATGCCGGAAAACAAAAAAGCTAGTGCGAAAGAGCCCTAAAACTAACCATTAAATGCTCTTCAATTATATAAATGTTAAAAAGTATAAATCTGAAGGTGTTGGCCCTTTAAAGAGTAATGAAGGGGGAGTTGCAGAGAGCAATGAGAAGAAAGCAAAGCTTTTAAATATTTTTTTCTCCAATGTATTCACTGAGGAAAATAAACTGTCAGATAAAATGCTGAATGTAAAAATAAATCCCCCATTAAAAGTGCCCTGTCTGACCCAAGAAGAAATACAACAGCGACTTAAAAAGATTAAAATAGACAAATCGCTAGGACCGGATGGCATACACCCCCGTATCCTAAGGGAATTAAAGGGATTCTGTCACCATGTTACAGCATATATAGATACAGACATGCACGGCTAGATCGCGCTAGCATGTCCGCACTATTTGTGTGCCATAGCGCTGCGCTTCTTTGTTGACTGTAAAAAATGATTTTATTAATATGTAAATTAGGGAGTCAAGGTGCCCAGGGGGGCGGTGCAACCTTTCCTGTGACCAGCCACACCCCCTCTGAAGGAGCCCAGTACCGCCTCCGTTGTATCATTCTCATCCGTGCTGACAGAGCGCTGTAAGTCTAGCGATGCACGAGATCGCGCATGCCCAGTTCCTTCCCTGAGGCTGATGCCAGCACAGGGAAGAAACACTATGTCAGAACTGGGCATGCACGATCCAGCGCATCGCGAGACTTACCGCGCTTTAACTGTCAGCACGGATGAGAATGATACAACGGAGGCGGTGCTGGGCTCCTTTACACGGGGCGTGGCTGGGCACAGGAAAGGTTCGTAACGCCCCCCTGGGCACCTTCACTCCCTAATTTACATATTCATAAAATCATTTTTTACAGTCAATAAAGAAGCGCAGCTCTATGGCACACATATAGTGCGGACATGCTAGCGACGATCTAGCCGTGCATGTCCGCATCTATATATGCTGTAACAAGGTGACAGAATCCCTTTAACCCCTTAAGGACTCAGCCCTATTTCACCCTAAGGACGGCTATTTTTTGCAAATCTGATCAGTGCTTTTTCTTATCAACGCTTTTTCTTATCCAGGCCATTCTGAGATTGTTTTTTCGTCACATATTATACTTCATGACAGTGGTAAAATGAAGTCGAAAAATTTCATTTTTATTTTTAAAAAAATACAAAATTTACCAAAAATTTAGAAAAATTAGCAATTCAATTTCTCTACTTCTATAATACATAGTAATACCGCCAAAAAAAGTTAGTGATTCACATTCCCCATATGTCTACTTCATGTATCGATCATTTTGGGAATGCCATTTCATTTTTTGGGGACGTTACAAGGCTTAGAAGTTTAGAAGCAAATCTTGAAATTTTTCAGAAATTTTCAAAAACCCACTTTTTAGGGACCAGTTCAGGTCTGAAGTCAATTTGTGAGGCTTACATAATAAAACCACCCAAAAATGACCCCATTCTAGAAACTACACCCCTTAAGGTATTCAAAACTGATTTTAGAAACGTAATTAACCATTTAGGCTTTCCACAAGAGTTAATGGCAAATGGAAATAAAATTTCTGAATTTCGATTTTTTGGGAAAATTTTCCATTTTAATCCATTTTTTCCAAGTATCAAAGCAAGGGTTAACAGCCAATAATAATATTTATTTCCCCGATTCTGTAGTTTGCACGAACACCCAATATGTGGTCGTAAACTGCAGGGCGCAGAAGGAAAGGAACGCCATATGGTTTTTGGAAGGTGGATTTTGCTGGACTGTATTTTTGACACCATGTCCCATTTGAAGCCCCCCGATGCACCCCTAGAGTAGAAACTCCAAAAAAGTGACTTCATTTAAGAAACTACACCCCTCAAGGTATTCAAAACCAGTTTTACAAACTTTGTTAACCCTTTAGGTGTTCCTCAAGAGTTATTGGCAAATGGAGATGACATTTCAGAATTTTTATTTTTTGTTACCTTGTCTCAAAAATAGTGTAATATAGAGCAACCAAAAATCATATTTAGGCCTCTTTCACACTAGCGTTGTTTCTTTCCGTCCTAGAGTTCCGTCCTCGGGGCTCTAGGACGGAAAGAAACTGATCAGGATAATCCCAATGCATCCTGAATGGAGAGAAATCCATTCAGGATGCATCAGGATGTCTTCCGTTCAGTATGTGAACATTTTTTGGACGTTGACAAAAGCGCAGCATGCTGCGGATTTGTCTCCGTCCAAAAAGCCGGAAGACATGCCGCAATGCCGGATCCGGAATTAATGCCCATTGAAGAGCATTATTCCGGATCCGGCATTAAGCTAAACGTCGATTCGGCGCATAGCCGGATCCGACGTTTAGCGCTGCGCAGCAGCCGTTCCGATCAGCGCCCCAGTGTAAGCTGGGGCTCCGATCGGTTACCATGGCAGCCAGGACATTACTGGAGTCCTGGCTGCCATGGTAAGTACAACGCAGCAGTGTACTTACCTGCGCTGCGGCCGCTCCATTATGACATCACAGGTCGAGGCGGCGCATTGATCTATGCGCCGCCCGGACCTGTGACGTCATTAAGGAGCGCCCGGCGGCCGCAGTGCAGGTAAGTACACTGCTGCTGAGTACCATGGCAGCCAGGACTCCAGTAGCGTCCTGGCTGCCATGGTAACAGTGAAAGCATGTTGAAGACTGATCAGGAAACTGATCAGTCTTCAAATGCTGTCAGTCCACTTGCGTTCAGATGGATCCGGCGGGACGGAAGTGCCCGCCGGATCCTCAGAACACAAGTGTGAAAGAGCCCTTACCCTAGAATAGTACCAACAAAACGGACACCTTATCCCGTAGTTTCCAAAATGGGGTCACTTTTTTGGAGTTTCTACTGTAGGGGGGCTTCAAATGGGACAATGTCAAAAAACCAGTCTAGCAAAATCTGCCTTCCAAAAACCATATGGCGTTCCCTTCCTTCTATGCCCTGCCGTTTGGTAATACAGCACTTGACGACCACATATGGGGTATTTCTGCAAACTACAGAATCAGGGTAATAAATATTGAGGTTTTTTTGGCTATTAACCTTTGCTTTGTTACTGGAAAAATGGATTAAAATGGAAAATTTCCCCCCAAAAAATAGCTGTTTTGGGAACGTTTATATTTTTTGTTATTTGCATAGTTGATCTGACAGATTAGATGAAGTGCTATTTCTATAGAGCAGGTTGTTACGGATGCGACAATACCAAATACGACTACTTTTTGGGGTTTTTTGTTTCAGTTTTTCATGAATGATTTTTTTTAGTGCAGGGCTCGACAAATCCCAGGCGCCAGGTCGTAATGGCGACTAGGAATTTGGTCCTGGCGCCTGGGTATTTGTCAGCCTGTTTGCAAAGGTGGCCGGGCGCAGGGTCGGCGTGTCCTAGGAGCGCCGGCCCCCTTCCTGCTGCAGCCACCCGAGCGCTCTATATAGAGCCTCAGGCGGCTGCAGCACAGCCCAGGCTGGCGCGTCCATGAGGGCGCACCTCCCGGGCGCAGCATGAAGAGAGGGACTGACAGGAGGGAAGCGCTCAGCGCTCCCTCCTATCAGTTCCTCATTAAAACGTGGCCGAGCCCTGTATGGTCCGCGGGTACAGGGAGCATCTGTCTCCTATACCCGGCCGGACTGACCAGAAGTGCACACACAGTGTGCACTTCCTGTCAGTCCGCCCGGGTACAGAAAACTAAAGCTCCTGTAGCCGCGGACTATACAGAGCTCGGCCACTCTACACCAGAGGCGGGGAGGGAGGGGGAGAACGACAAGAGGGGGAAAGCGAACGACAAGAGGGGGAAAGCGAACGACAAGGGGGGGAAAGCGAACGACAAGGGGGGAAAGCGAACGACAAGGGGGGAAAGCGAACGACAAGGGGGGAAAGCGAACGACAAGGGGGGAAAGCGAACGACAAGGGGGGAAAGCGAACGACAAGGGGGGAAAGCGAACGACAAGGGGGGAAAGCGAACGACAAGGGGGGAAAGCGAACGACAAGGGGGGAAAGCGAACGACAAGCGGGGAAAGCGAATGACAAGCGGGGAAAGCGAATGACAAGCGGGGAAAGTGAATGACAAGGGGGGGGGGAGAAAGTGAATTTCAAGGGGGTAAAGTGAATGACGAGGAGGAAAGAGAATGACAAGGGGGGAAAGTGAATGACAAGAGGGGGAAAGAGCTGGGCGTTGTAGTGATGCGGGGACTGCAGAGGCTGAGCGCCAGCTGGAGGTTGTAGTGCTCAGTAAAATGTCATGGTGCCCGCTGTGTCTCTGCCCTCTCCTCCGGACCCCTCTGCTCTCCCCTCCAGACCCTGTAATCCTTGTAAGGGTTTCCACATGTCATGGCGGCCGCAAGTGGCGATCACTTAGACGCTAGCAGCGTCTGACGTGTCATATAACCTATTGAAGAGGGGAAGCATTATGGGGGCCCTATATACTCGCACATTATGGGGGGCACTATGGAGAACAGGGGAAGGAACACTATGGGGGCATCTACTGGGGGCCCTATGTACTGGAATGCATTTTCGGGGGGCTCTATGGAGAAGTAGGGGGGGGGAGCACTATTGGGGCATCTATTGGGGGCTTTATGACGCGGCTCTGCCTAGCTCCTAACTTTTTTAGCTGTCTCCTAGATTCCAAGGAAATTTGTCAAGCCCTGTTTTATTGTCTCCACATTCTGAAAGCCATATTTTTTTATTTTTTGGGTGACTGTCTTATGAGATGACGGTTTGATTGCCACTATCTTGGGGTGGATATGACATTTTGTTCACATGCTATTACAGTTTTTGTGATGTAAGGTTGATACGATATTTATATATTTTTTTGCTGTGTTCACCTGAGGGGTTAGATCGTGTGTTGGTTTTATAGAGCAGGTTGTTACGGACGTGGCGATACCTAATATGTATACTTTTTATTTATTTAAGTTTTACACAATAATATAATTTTTGAAACGGAAAAAAAAAAAAATCATGTTTTAATGTCTCCATAGTCTGAGAGACTTTTTTTATTTTTTGGGGCGATTGTCCCATGTGCGGTATCATTTTTTGCAGGATGAGATGACGGTTTGATTAGCACTATTTTTGAGTCCATATAACTTTTTGATCGCTTGCTATTACAGTTTTTGTAATGTGAGGTGACAAAAATGTTTTTTTTTTTACATTGTTTCCATTAAAAAATTTTATGGTATTTACCTGAGGGATTGGATCATGTAATACTTTTATAGAGCAGGTTTTTACGGACGCAGCGATACACAATATATATACTTTATTTATTTATTTTACTTTAAAACAATAACATTTTGGAAAAAATAAAATAATGTTTTAGTGTCTCCATAGTCTGCGAGCCATATTTATTTTATTTAATTGGGCGATTGTCCTATGTAGGGGCTCAATTTTTGCAGGTTGAGATGGCAGTTTGAGTGGTACGATTTTGGGAGGCATACACCTTTTTGATCGCTTGGCATTACACTTTTTGTGATTTAAGGTGACAAAAAATTGCTTTTTTTTTACACCATTTTTTTGTTGTTTTTTTACGGTATTTACTTGAGGGGTTAGGTAATGTGATATTTTTATAGTGCAGGTTTTTACGGACGCGGCGATACCCAATATGTGTAGTGTATTTAATTTTCTGTATTTTTATTCAGTGATGCGTTTTTTTTTTATTTTTTACTTTTTTCACTTTTTATATATTATTTTTACCCAGACCCACTTGGTTCTTGAAGATCCAGTGGGTCTGATGTCAGTATAATACAATACAGTACACCAGGGCTTGACAAATTTCATTGGAATCTAGGAGCCAGCTAAAAAAGTTAGGAGCCAGACAGAGCCGCGTCATAAAGCCCCCAGTAGATGCCCCCATAGTGCTTCTCCTCCCCCCCACTTCTCCATAGGGCCAACCAATGATGCATGCCAGTACATAGGGCCCTCATAGTGGTCCTTCCCCTCTTCTCCATGGTGCCCCCCATAATGTGTGAGTATAAGGGCCCCCCATAATATGACAGTATATAAGGCCCCCATAGTGCTTCCCCTCTTCAATTGGTTATATGACACGTCAGACGCTGCCAGCATCCAAGTGATCGCCCTGGCGGCCACCATGACATGTGGAAACCCTTACAAGGATTACAGGGTCCGGAGGGGAGGGCAGAGGGGTCCGGAGGAGAGGGCAGAGGGGTCCGGAGGGGAGGGCAGAGGGGTCCGGAGGAGAGGGCAGAGGGGTCCGGAGGAGAGGGCAGAGGGGTCCGGAGGAGAGGGCAGAGGGGTCCGGAGGGCATAAACACAGCGGGCACAATGACACTTTACTGAGCACTACAACCCCTCTGCAGTCCCCACATCACTACAACTCCCACCTGGGGCTCAGCCTCTGCAGTCCCCACATCACTACAACCCCCAACTGGGGCTCAGCCTCTGCAGTCTCTGTATCACTACAACCCCCAGCTGGGGCTCAGCCTCTGCAGTCCCCACATCACTACAACCCCCAACTGGGGCTCAGCCTCTGCAGTCTCTGTATAACTACAACCCCCAGCTGGGGCTCAGCCTCTGCAGTCCCCACATCACTACAACCCCCAACTGGGGCTCAGCCTCTGCAGTCCCCGAATCACTACAACCCCCAGCTCTTTTCGCCTCTTGTCATTCTCTTTTCGCCTCTTGTCATTCCCTTTCCCCCTCTTGTCATTCCCCCCATGGCATTCTTTCCCCCTCTTGTAATTCTCCTTCCCCCTCTTGTCATTCACTTCCCCCCCTTGTCATTCTCTCCCCTCCCCCCCTCCCTCCGCTACCTCTAGTGTAGCGTGGCCGAGCTCTGCATGGTCCGCGGGTATAGGAGCTTTAGTTTCTTGTACCCGGGCGGACGGACAGGAAGTGCACACTGTGTGCGCACTTCCTGTCAGTCCGGCCGGGTACAGGAGACAGATGCTCCCTGTACCCGCAGACCATACAGGGCTAGGCCACGCTACAATGAGAGAGTGACAGGAGGGAGCGCTGAGCGCTTCCCTCCTGTCAGTCCCTCTCTTCATGCTGTGCCCGGGCGGTGCGCCCTCATGGACACGCCAGCCTGAGCAGTGCTGCAGCCGCCTGAGGCTCTATATAGAGCACTCGAGTGGCTGCAGCATGAAGGGGGCCGGCGCTCCTAGTCCGCGTATAGGATGCGCCGGCCCTGCGCCCTGGCACCTGAGAAAACAGGCTGACAAATATCCAGGTGCCAGGACCAAATTCCTGGTCGCTATGGCGACCTGGGATTTGTCGAGCCCTGCAGTACACTATATAGCGTACTGTACTGTATTTTTTACATCTTTACATAGCCTTTAGCAGAAGTCAGATCAGACTTACATTACCATGGCAAGCAGGACGCCTCTGAAAGCGTCCTGCTGCCATGGTAACCATCACCCGCTGCCAGAACAGAGCAGCGGGTGATGGGGAGGGAAGGGGAGCTCCCTCCGCGATCCCATCAAGAATCGGGGGCTGCAAGGGCACAGCAGCCCCCGATGGGAGAGGGAGGGGGCTCCCTCCCTGTTAACCCCTTCCATTATCCTAATGCATTCTGAATGGAAAGCAAGCCGTTTAGTATGCATTAGGATGTCTTCTGTTCCATGCCTTTGCGGCTTTTAGCAGGAGAAAATACCGCAGTATGCTGCGTTTTTTTTCTACGGCCAAAACTCCGGAACACTTGGCGGAATGCCGGGCATTAATTTCAATTGAAATGTATTAATGCCGGATCCGGTACCAAGTGTTCCGGAAATTTCCGCATTGACGGATCCGGTTTTCCGGTCTGCGCCGGGACACAGGAGGAGCTGGTGGCGCAGCTTCCTGTTTGTCTCTTTGTTCCAGCCTACTAGGGAGAAGGAAACACACCATTGAAGGGAAGTATAAAGTTCTTTGTGCAATAAAAAAATTAAATATAAGCAGCTCCTATGTACTTATACATAGGAGCTGTATGTTATAAGTACATAGGTGATGCTAGGAGTAGTAGTACCTAGGTACTGCTACTCCTAGCATCACCTATATACTTATACTACCTGCAGTCCCTATGTACTTTTGCACAGGGACTGCAGGTAGTACAAGTACATAGTGGATGCTAGGAGCAGTAGTCCTAGGTACTACTCCTACTAGCATCCACTATGTACTTATACTACCTGCAGTCCCTATGCAAAAGTACAAGTACATAGTGGATGCCAGGAGTAGTAGTCTTGCGTACAAAATTATGACTACCACTCCTTTTATTAATTTTTTTATTAACAATTTTAAATAAAAACCGGCCCAACAGCCCGCCTGCCAGTCACACGACCACCTGCCTGCCTGCCAGCCTTCCCCTTTCTATTTTGTCCGTCCGCCTTCTTATTTGTTCCAAAAATGACAAGTAAGTAATGTTTTCGTGTGTCTGTTGTCTTCTGTAAAGTGCAAATATAAATATTTTTTTCTATAGGCATATCTTCTTCAAGTGAGGCCGGGAGCTCTCCTCCTCAACATCGCCATCGTCATGATACGGTATGTCAAGTTGGGTAGCATTCCCAACTGTAATATTGTGTAATTATTCTAATTTTTATATATTTTTCTCTCAGTCATCATCTTTCTTTGTATTTTACAGCCATCTCGTCCCGTTGCCTCTCAGAGGTCGTCGAGCCTCTGCCAGAGAAAGTCAGGGAGCATGAGGCGGTCGGGGTCGTGTGAGTATTTTCAATCAACATCTTTTTACTGTAATTTAAAAAAAGTTTAAAACAGGTATCTGCTCGACATGTAGCAGTTCTTTTATGAGCAGGTAGTTGTATAACACGACAGTTGCCTTTACTACCTCATCGACAGTTTCTATTTTCAGTTGAATTGGTTTGGTGAAAATTCGACATTTGGCCACCAGAATGCTGAATGTGCATTCAACCATTCTTCGAGCCCTGGTCAGGCGGTAGTTAAATACGTATCTGCTCCGGTTTAATCCGCGGCTGGAATACGGTTTTATTAGATTGCCACACAAATGAAACGCCTCATCGACAACTAACACAAAGGGCATTGGGGGGGGGGGGGGGGGGACATCTGTACCTGGTAGTGGTTGAGGTGGTGGAAAATCAAATTGTCTATTGTATAGCCTTCGACCCATGTAAGAATTTTCAAAGACTATGGAATCATTGGTTCGGCCTTAAGCCCCAACATCAATTGCCACCAAACGGTATTGGGCATCAGCGATGGCCATTAATAGGATTGCGAAATATTTTTTGTAGTTAAAATACTCTGAACCAGTGCCTTGGGGCTTGATAATACGGATATGTTTCCAGTCTACTGCCCCAAGACAGTTTGGAAACTGGCACAACTCCCAACATTTTTCAGAAATATCGATCCACTGTTGCCTACTTGGAAGTAGGATAAATTCCGCATGCAACTGCTTCCACAAAGCATGGCACGTATCCTCAACAATCAAGGCAACTGTGGATATTCCAAGACTAAACTGATAATGGACGAAACTGAAATCTATCAGAATAAAAAAATAAAAAAAATAAAAAAGTGTAAATAAAACTGAGCAAATATGTAAAATAAATTACCAAAAAAAAAAAAACAATACAAGCTATATAATTTGGATGGCCTTGTTTGGGACCTTAAACTGAACATATGACCGCTAAATGATCAAATGCTTTCCTTTGTTCTATGGTCATTTTCACAGGGCAAATTACATTTTTGGGAAATCCAGTGATGGAACGGGCTCTCCATGGAAAACGATAGGCGTATGCTTCTGACTAGCATTGCTCACAGTGCTGTCAACGTCTCTAATGGTTGAGATATGGGTTAAATCCTGACCATAGGAGCCGTTGAAGTCACAGTGAACAATACTAACGCCTTATTCACACGTCCGTTGTGATTTGCGGATCCGCAAAACACCTTACCACCAGCCCTATAGAGATGCCTAACTTGTCCGCAATTGTGGGCAAGAATAAGACATGCTCTATATTTTTGCGGAGCCGACGTCCGGAAGATCAGTGGCGCGCTCCGCAAATGCGGATGGGGAGAGCAGTGTGTGCTCTCCGCATCCATCACGTCCCCATTCAAAATGAATGGGTCCGCACCCGTTCCGCAAAGAATTGCGGACGTGTGAATTAGGCCTAATGCAGAGCCTCTAAAGCCCTTGGCCTGCGCAATCAAGAGCTGCGCTAGGTAGAGTACTGTATCAAATAAAGGAATTTTTTTAACATGGGGTAGGGAAATATGTCTGGTTTCAGCTTTGAACCAGGAAAAGCAACGTAAAAAAAATTATACAAAACTAAAATAGGAAAATCTAAAAATAAAAAATTACCTTATGCTAAGCATTAGGCGTTCTGCAGGTGAAACACTTCGACGGAAAGTGGTATCCTGTCTTTCAATGCAATGTGACACCCTTTGTAACAGATCGTCAAAACTTTCGACGCTCATCCGTAAGTAGTTATGAAAGTTTGGTGAAACTATCCGTTTGTATGGGGCCAATGTGGCCAAAATAAAACTATATAGAATTTTTAGGCCAATGTCACACAGTTTTTTATCATCACTGTTCACACATTTCGTCACCGTGCTGCCTCAGTGTGATATATCGCAATTTCCTTCTTCTGCTCCTGTTAGTGTGGACACTTTAAAGGATATGCTCATTCTTCTGCAAAACGGGATCAACTCCAGTGTGGCATCTCTCGTCAGAAAGTTCCAATCTAAGGTGGCAGACATAGGTGAGCGTGCGGTTCACGTAGATCGAAGTCTCAAAGGCTCATAATGAGCTGGTAGATGCGCACAACACGTTGGAAGAGGATGTTAAATGGCTTAAGGTGAAGGCCACTGATGCTGAGGATAGATCACGACGCACCAACATTAAGGTCAGGGAGATCCCAGAAGCAGTTTCTGCACCTGAGCTCATGTAGGATTCCAAATGTCTTTTTAAGATGTTTGTACCGACATTGTCGCCTATGGATCTCAACATGGACCAGGCTCACAGCATCCCCAAGTCCAAAGTTGCTCCGGGAACAGCCACTAAAGACACCCTAGTTAACGTGCACTTTTACCACATGAAAGAATTGATTCTGTTTGAGTCTCGCAAATATGCATAATTCCCTTCACCTTACAGCTATATCTCTATTCCCCGACTTGTCCGCAGCTACACTACAGGCCCGCAGAGAATTCCTGCCAGTTACGAAAATTCAGAGAGACAACAGGATTAAACACTGATGGGGTTTCCCTGGCAAGCTGCTGGTCTCCCATAACTGTGTGGCCACCATTATTTCTTCAGTGTCGGATGGCATGCCTACCTTCCAGTGTTGGAACCTCACTTCAGGGAGATTCCCTTCTTCACAACCCTCACAACCTTTGCCGACTGCAGTTGCAGAGGATTGGACAACAGTTGTCAACGCAAACCAACCGGAAAGAGGACTTCTAGTTACCCATAACTTGATATTTTGCTATATACATATTTATCTAGATTACTAATTTAGAGCATCTAGGCTCTTTTGTATTTCTCCCACCCAAATGTTACGCTACACCACCGCTGTGCCAGAGATACAACACACACTGACTGGTTCAAGACTACACTAGCAGTTTATTGTTCTTGTTTGTTATCTGTTCTTCATTTTATTTGGCTCATCGTGCTCCCTAGTCTACCTAGCTTTCCCCACTGATGTCTCTACATTTCTTTTCCAGTGAGACAGGTCATACCATATATGTTATCATGGTTTTAACTATTGCCTCACTTAAAGCTCTGAACCCGGACATACCCATAATTTCACCCAGACAGACCCCCTTGCTTCAGCATCGGAGCAGTTCATGGGCAAGGGCTCTTATTTACTATAACACACGCTTCCGCCCAGCAGTGTTCGTGACACCACCGGGGCTCTGATTGGCGGGCTTTAGTGCTGCCCTAGACATTTTACAGACTAGGGCAGTGCTAAAGCCCGCCCATCAGTGCCAGTGACGTCACTGGGCTCACTGCTGGGCGGAAGCCTCAGCCTGGAAGCATGACTGAGAGCCCGATATGTCACAGTCACTCCACAAAATGCCTTTGCCCTGCGAGATTCAGTGCAGGGCAAAGGAGAGCTTCGGAGCATGAACTGCTCCGATGCTCTTGTCAGGGGGGCTGCCTAGGTGAAATTATGGGTATGTCCGGGTTCAGCTTGGAACTCGGACAACCCCTTTAATGTGACTCCGTATAAACGTAGTATGGTTTGGAGGAAGCAAAAAATACATAGTTTATTATAAAACTTCCCCCCTATTGCTGTCAAGCATTTTGTAGTGTTCACCCTACATGATACTGTTGTAGACCCCCGGGGACGATTTATTGGAGTGTCTGTGGTATCAATAATGTAACATACATCTTTTTCAATGTTTATTTCCCCAATAAATATCAGCTACGATTCTGGGCTTCTCTCCTTCCCAAGAGGAGGTCAGTGAGCAGAGGAAGGTTAATTCTGGTTGGTGATTTTAATACTATTCTGGACGCCCAGTTAAGTACCACTCCCGTTAGAAGACATCTTTCCCAGCTAGCTGGTTCTCTGGCAGAGGAGGGCTTTTACGACGTGTGGCGTTGTCAGCATGGGGGTGAGAGACTACATAAACTTCTCTTCCTTACGACATTCCTATTCCCGCATTGATTTCTTTCTAGTCAAACTCTCAATACTGCAAGGGGGCTCATCTAGCATTCAGACTATAAATCGGTCCGATAATGCCCCCATTATCATGACTTTCTCTGAACACTTCTCTGCCCCATTCTCATCCTACTGACGCTTAAACGACTTTGTTTTATACCATCTAGATCACGCAGGAAAAACGCCAAAAAGGAAATCTCTCTACACTGAGTTGAATTCCACTCCTGATATTAATCTCCATACGTTCTGGAATGCACATAAAGCTGTCATGCAGGACAATCTAATCCCATGTTGTACTCAGGCAATAATAATTTATTCTTCCAACCCCTTGAAGTCCTGAATAAGACCTCAATTTCTGTCTCGCTCCACAATTGTAGGCGAACTAAGACATCAGTTACCACTGGGCTCGACAAATCCCAGGCGCCAGGTCGATATGGCGACCAGGAATTTGGTCCTGGCGCCTGGGTATTTGTCAGCCCGTTCTGTCAGGGGGCCGGGCGCAGGGCCGGCGCGGACTAGGAGCGCCGGCCCCCTTCATGCTGCAGCCGCTCGAGCGCTCTGTATAGAGCCTCAGGCGGCTGCAGCACTGCCCGGGCTGGCGCGTCCATGAGGGCGCACCGCCCGGGCACAGCATGAAGAGAGTGACTGACTGGAGGGAAGCGCTCTGCGCTCCCTCCTGTCAGTCCCTCATTGTAGCGTGGCCGAGCCCTGTATGGTCCGCGGTACAGGAGCATCTGTCTCCTGTATCCGGCCGGACTGACATGAAGTGCGCACACAGTGTGCACTTCCTGTCAGTCCGCTAGGGTACAGGAAACTAAAGCTCCTGTACCCGTGGGACCATACAAAGCTCGGCCACGCTACACTAGAGGCAGGGGAGGAAGGGAGGGGGTAAGATAATGACAAGGGGGAAAGATAATGACAGAGGGGGGAGAAAGTGAATGACAAGGGGGAAGGGAGAAAGTGAATGACAAGGGGGGAGAAAGTGAATGACAAGGGGGGAAATGAATGACAAGGGGAGGGGGTGAGAGAAAGTGAATGACAAGGGGGTGGTGGTGAGAGAAAGTGAATGACGGGGGGGTGAGAGAAAGTGAATGACAAGGGGGAAAGTGAATGACAAGGGGGGAGAGAAAGTGAATGACAGGGGGAGAGAGAAAGTGAATGACAAGGGAAAAGAGATTGACAAGACGGACCCTCTGCCCTCCCCTCCGGACCCCTCTGCCCTCCCCTCCGGACCCCTCTGCCCTCCCCTCCGGACCCTGTAATCCTTGTAAGGGTTTCCACATGTCATGGCGGCCGCAAGTGGCGATCACTTAGACGCTGGCAGCATCTGACGTCTCATATAACCTATTGAAAAGGGGAAGCATTATGGGGGGCCCTATATACTCGCACATTATGGGGGGCACTATGGAAAACAGGGGTAGGAACACTATGGGGGCATCTACTGGGGGCCCTATGTACTGGCATGCATTATTGGGGGGCTCTATAGAGAAGTGGGGGGGAGCACTATGGGGGCATCTATTGTGGGCTTTATGACGCGGCTCCGCCTGGCTCCTAACTTTTTTAGCTGGCTCCTAGATTCCAAGGAAATTTGTCAAGCCCCGAGTTACCATCTCCGCTAGTTTTTCTTAAAGCGCTTTCAACTACAATGTTATATCCACAATAACAAAGCAGGTTCATTCCCAGCCAAAAAATGTAAGCAAGCTTTATCGTGTACTGCTCATTTAACTGATAAACAAGGCAATAAATTATTGGAGCCTAGACTAATGGCGGATCCATTTAGACAATACTAGGAGTCCTTTCTAAGGAAATGATAGTTTATTTTCTATAACTCTTTCCAATTACCTAAGCTCTCGTCAGAGCATAATCACCCTCTCTCTTCCCCGATAACTCGGGAGAGTCTTGCAGCAGTTAAAATACTGCCTCCCAATAAATCCCCAGGACCAGATGGCTATACAAACACATACTTTAAACATTTTTCTCAAACCCTGGCACCCTTTCTAGCTAAGGTATTCAATAAGGCGGTGGAAGATGGAAGCTTCCCCCAAGGGCCCGTGTGGTAACTTCTCCCTAAAGCAATACTCGCTTCATACTCCTCTCCATCTGCAAGTTTTCTGACTTCTGGATAACTGGCTTAGGTTTTCCCAGTCACATCCTTAAAGCTTGTAGAAAAGCGGGATCTTGACATAGGGGCCACTTAATATGGTGGATTTGGTGATCTCTGTAATGGAGACACCCCTTTGCTCGGTTTTGCTTCATTTGAGGGATATCTGGTTTTTATTGTGTTGTAGACCCATAACTGGGGCTCCACATCTATTTTGCATATTCCTGTAATCTATAATGTCTGAGGAAAGTGTGAGGAGAGCTCCAAGTGGCTGCCCTGCAGATCTGGTCTAAGGATATGTTTGCCTTCTCAGCCCATGAAGTGGAGACTGCCCTGGTGGAATGGGCCCCGAACCCAGAAGGAGGGGGAAGACCCAAAGAAACATAGGCCCTCACTATGGCCTTCTTAACCCATCTGGCAATGACCCCTGAGGAAACTCTACGCCCCTTGTTCTTACCCATAAATTGAACCTCCAAGAAGAAGAAGCCTCCAAATAGGCCAGCAGGCACCTCTTAACGTCTAAACAGTGAAAGGACTGTTCTAGCTTGTTAGAAGGGTTCGGAAAAAAAGATGGTAAGACTATATCTTGGCTTCTGTGAAAATCAGATACCACTTTAGGTAAAAAGGAAGGGAGAGGCCTGATAATAATCTGATTTTCTTGAATAACTGTATATGGAGGGAAGGCCGAGAAAGCCTGTATCTCAGAGATTCTCCTAGCAGAGGTGATAGCGAGGAGGAAGGCCATCTTTATAAAAAGGATATCTATAGGGACTTCCGAAAGAGGCTCAAAAGGTTCCTGAGTAAGAGCAGTTAGGACCTTGTTTAGGTCCCAGGGTGGGGAGAGAGGCCTAAGAGAGGGATGGAGTCTGGCCGCTGCATTTAAAAAACATTTAACCCAGGGATGGGAGGCTAACTGGAAGTCAAAGAAGTAACTCAAGGCTGCCACCTGAACCTTTAAAGCGGAAGCCTTGAGCCCCTTGTCCAACCCCGCTTGGAGAAAATCCAGGATCTTGGGGATTTCTGGAGGGCCAAATGGGTCAGGACTGAAGCCTAGGAAGGAAGAAAAGGTATTCCAGACACTGTTATATTTCCTAGCAGTGGTTGTCTTCCTACTGACAAAAATAGTGGCTACTACCTTACTCGAAAGACCCCTCTTTAGCCAGATCTCCCTGTCAGTTTCCACACCGCTAACTGGAGAATTTCTGGATTGGGATGGAACACTGGTCCCTGTGAAAGCAGATCCTTCCTTGGAGGGATTATCCAGGGAGGACCCGAGGACAGGCTTAGTAGGGATGCAAACCAGAGCCTTTTTGGCCACCTTGGGTCAATTAGAATAATTGTGGGGGGGGGGAGGCATAGCCGAACTCCTGACTCCAGTCTTGAGCCAACCGGTCCACCGCTGTGGGACCTTCTGAATAATTTAGGGAGAAGAACCTCTGTACCTTTTTGTTCTTCTGAGTGGCAAAGAGATCCACTGTTGGATGCCCGAACCTGGATACTATCTGAGCAAAGACTTTCTCGTTCAGGCTCCATTCCATTTGATTTAGTATGATTCTGCTGAGGAAGTCTGCTAACGGGTGCGATGGCTGCTCTGCCAAGCAGGCAGCCACGTTAGCTGAGGGCTGGGGGAGGTACTTCGGGACCCCCTGCAGCCCCGATCGCTGCTATTGGCCGGATTCCTTAGACATGCGCATCGCAGCTCCAGTTGTGATACGGAGCTGCAGGGGGAGGCATGTGGGGCATGTGGAGGTGAACCAGTCAGCACCTGTCTCCTCCTAGGTCAGGCAGGGGACACCAGTGTTTTGGGTCCCCTGCCAGCGCTGCTATTGGCTCGAACAACGCTCCAGCTGGCCACTGCATGCAAAGAGGTTCTGTGCCTTTCTGTGCTGCTTGTGGCTTGGTAGGACTTGTGGTGCACACCACTGCGATTTTAACCTCTTTCCTGCTGAAAAGAAGAACATCTGGAATAGATGCACAGATTTTTTTTTATTTGTTGCTGTTCTAGATCCCTAAACCACCCTCCGTCCCTGTCCCTTCCCCTTTTTTTTTTTTTTTTTTTAGGGACACCATTTGATCCGTGCACTTTTTTTGGTCTTTTTCTTTTATATTTTTTTAACAATTTTCCATCTCTGCGCCACTTTTTCTGCATATGAGCTATGAACGCAAAGTGCTGTTCAGTGAGCACTTGCCTGATCAGCACCTGGGGATTATTCTTTGCACTTTTTTTTTTCACATCTGTGCCGATTTTGCTAATTTTTCATTTTTTTGGGTTAAAAAAAGAAGAACTTGTAGTAAGGGCTATATATATATATATATATATATATATATATATATATATATATTGAAAAACTGGCAGCACGGCCTATGAGTAAATTAGGGTTCAAAACCTAAGGGAAATACCAATCCCAAGAATGCAAATGGAATAAATAGAACAAAATAAAAACAAAACTAAACCAAAAATCACCTTTTATTCACCCCTGTGGCAATGGCGACGTTTCTCCTCTGCACTAGAGCCTTTCGCCCCATAAGACGCACCCCCCCTCCCCCCAAAAAAAGCGTGTGTGGGGGGGGGCTGCGTCTTATGGGGCAAATTCTTCCATTTTGCATCGCAGCCTGCGATGTATGAGCAGGGAGGGAGGAGGGGCTGGAGTCAACTTGCGGCAGGGCCCGGTGAAGTCACTGTACTCAGCTCACCGCAGTATTTCTAAACATTAATCCTTAACCTCTTAATAAGTTTAACTAGAGTTGCGCTTTCCCCTGTATTAGTACCGTACTTACTAACAGGCTTCCATAGCAGACAGAGTGGCTGGCAGCAGTAACGTCACTCACTGACGACGCGCGCCTGGTCCTCCCACTTTGCAGGCGGAGCAGGCGTGCAACGTCAGTGAGTGACGTTTCTGCTGCTGGCCACTCTGCCTGCTATTGAAGCCTGTTAGTAAGTTCAGTACTAATACAGGGGAGAGCGCAACTTTAGTTAAACTTAAGAGGTTAAGGATTAATGTTTAGAAATAGGGTTGTTTCGGGTATCGAACTTTCGATACCCAATCAATACTTTTATACCAGTATCGATTCGGTATCGGGATGTTCGTTTTTTCGATACTAGACCGCGCTACTGCGCAGTCTAGTATCTCCTGTTAGGACACGCGTGCGCAGCGCTCGACACACGCTGTGTTCTCTGAGGCCATAGACAGTGAGGAAGGTAGGAAATCCCTCCTTCCTATGACGCGGCCGCCGGTGATTAGTGCGGGAGGAGGGACATGGGAGGAGAGAACTGCTGCGCCAGGCGAACGGCAGCAGCCTTCTCCTCCTCCGATTATTACCATTTAATACAGATACAGGAGGTGGGTGCCGGCGGTATCCGCCTCCTGTATCTGTATTAAAGGCTAATTATTGTGTGGGCAGTGCAACCCGCCCCCCCCCCCCCCCCTTCCCCTGTAATAAACTCAATGAGTGGGCAGGGTGCCCTCAATCCCTCCCCCCCTCCCAGTATTAAAGTATTTAGAGCATTGGTGGCAGTGGCCACAGAGTCCCCTCCATTGGTGGCAGTGGCAGTTCCCCATGGCAGCCAAGGCTTCTGTAGCATCCTGGCTGCCATGGGGGCTCCCTGCTGCTGTGTGCACAGGGCAGCAGGGAAATGTGAAGTCCTATTCATCCTGATGGAGATCTACTAGGGTGAATAGGACAAGGGATGAAAAGATCCCAGGTTCTACCGCTAATGGGGAAGGGGGGGGGGGATGGTAAATAAAAATTAAAGTAAAAAAAACAAACAAAAAAAACACACCAAAATATTAAGTATAAATCGCCACCTTTCCCAATTTTACATATAAAATATATAAATAAACATATCACATATCGCCATATCTAAAGTCCATATAGCAGTGTCATCCACAGATCCCCCCATAACAGTGCCATCTACAGATGCCCCACCCCATACCAGTGCCATCCACAGATCCCCATAACAGTGGCATCCACAGATCCCTCATGACCGTGGCATCCACAGATCCCCTCCATAATGGTGTCATGCACAGACCACCATTAGTTCAAAACCCACCAAAAGCACACCAGTTAGTGTCAGTTAAGGCTTTTGCACGAACGCACCATCTGTGTACATGCATTTTGTAACCACTGAGCACCAATCAGTAGTGTCTGTTACTGATCACGTTTGCTCTGCAATTTTTTTTTTGTGCAGAAAACTTTTTTTGTGCATTAAAGGCTTTGCGCAAAAGACTTTTTTTTTACAACTTTTCTTCTAAATTATTACAAGCCCCTTCACGTGTGAAAACACTACATACACACCCCTCACACTAAATAAAGGTTTACAGATTTCACACGTCACACCCAAATAAAATAAAAACAGCCCGTCCATCTCAACGTCTATACTCAGCTGAAGAGGCATACGCCATGCTTGCCTCAGATACTGAGTCTGCCAACAAGGGAAAAAGAGGATGCCACTTTCCTCTACTCCTTTACCCCCCCATCATCATCCGCTGATGAGGGACCCTCTAGAAGGCGCCCCAGGGTAGCAGCCCCCCAGAGTGACCCCATATGGAGCCCACCCAATGTTGATTATCAGCCCCAAATTCTAGACTTTGTGGGAAACTCTGGAATCCAAATTGACTGCATGGGCTTCACAGAAATAGATTTTTTCAAAATGTTTTTCAGTGAAGATTTAGTAAATCTTATAGTGGCCCAAACAAATTTATATGCCCAGCAGAATATTACCCAGAATCCCCACAACACCATTCGCAAGACCCCTTCATTGGACCCCAGTTACAGCAGCAGAAATGAAAATCTTCTGGGGGCTTCTGCTACATATGGGGCTTGTTAAAAAAACAGAAATGAGACAGTATTGGAGTGTGGATGTCTTGTACCACACTCCAATATTCAGTAATTCCATGGCCCAGAATAGATTTGATTCTCAAGTTTTTGCATTACAACGATAATGCACAGTGCCCTCCCAAAATAACCCAACATTTGATCGGCTTTTTAAAATTTGGCCCTTGACCACTTCAGCACTAAGTTTGCTGAAGTGTACACCCCAGAACAAAATATCTGTATAGATGAGTCCCTGGTACATTTCAAGGGGAGGGTAAGATTCCGCCAGTACCTGCCCAGAAAGCGAGCAAGGTATGCTATAAACATGTATAAAAACGGAGTGTGTAACTCCAGGTACACCTATAGGTTTCGGGTTTATGAAGGGAAAGACTCCCGGATTAAATCCCCAGAATAACCCCCCCTTCTAGAAGTTAGTCGGAAACTAGTGTGGGATTTACTGTACCCACTGCTGGATAAGGGTTACCACCTCTATGTGGATAACTATTGTACCAGCATACCCCTATTCATGGCCCTAAAAGCCAGAGGTACTGTGGCTTGTGGCACAGTACGCAAAAATCAGAGAGACCTCCCTAGATCCCTGGTAGGGCAACCACTGTGAAGGGGGCAAAGCAGGGCTCTCCTCCATGAGAACATGCTGGTGGTTAAGTACAAGGACAAGAGGGACGTCCTTGTACTGACCACCATTAACAGTAACACCAGCTCCCCTGCCGCTGTACGTGATACCACTAACACTGTCCCCAAACCAGACTGCATTCTGGACTACAACAAGCACATGGGCGGGGTTGATCTGTGAGATCGAGTTCTGAAGCACAACAGTGCCACACAAAAAACAAAAGTGTGGTACAAAAAGCTGGCCGTATAGACGGCAATGTACAATGCGTACGTGCTATATAAGTCTAGCAGACACACAGGAAGATTTCTTCACTTTCAAGAAGTAATGATCAAGGCCCTAATTCTTCCAAACCAAGCAGAAGCGGGCCCCAGTACTTCTGTAAGTCACAGTGGCCGTGTTGTACCAGGACAACATTACCCAGCTGAAGTCACCCATCCAGCAAGAAAGGGAAGGACCCAAAAAAGATGCAGAGTGTGTTCAAAAAGGAGTATTAGGAAGGACACCATTTACTACTGTGAAACCTGCCCCGAAAAACCTGGCCTGTGCATGATGAAGTGTTTTAAAATATACCACACATCCAGGGAGTATTAATTTAATTTCATCCTTTATGTCCCCTATAATATTTCCACTTTACATCTCTGACTCGGTCCACCTCGCTTGCATATCCACTTTCCAACAACCACTACATATTCTTTTCTGTGAGACAACTGTTAGGTCAAAAGTGCCTTCCACCCCTTAAAATGTTCGTACGGGGGTGCTTATCCCAAAAAGGGGTCACTTGTTGGGGTATTTCATTTCTGGGGACCTGGGGAATCTTTTAAATGCGGCATGGCACCTAAAATCCATGTCTGCCAATTCAGGCCAGCAAATTCCATATTTTGCTGTTTGACTCTAGAGCCCTGCCATAAGCCCATGCATCATTTTTTGAGCACATATGGGGTGTTGGTGCATTCGGGGGGAAATGCCCATACATCAGGTTTTGAACACACATGGTGTGATTCTGTAAACCCCAGATTCAGGGTAATAGATTTTGAGTTTTGTTTGGCTGTTAATCCTTGATGTGTTGCAGAAAAAAATAGATTAAAATTTAAAATCTGGTAAAAAAAAAAAAAAGCCCCAGCAGCCATGGACAGTGATAGATAGGTCTGTTGGGGTTAGTGAGTTGGGAGAAAGATGATAAATTCTGGTTCATTTACATTAAGTTTTAGACAGGGAGAGGAGAAGAAGGAGGATATAGCAGATTGCTCCAGATATCACCTCCAAGAATCTCAAAGAGGTGTAAATTTGCATGTCATAAACATAATGCGGATCCACAAAATACAGAGGAAGGTCTGATGTTCAGCCCACACCGGAAAAATGTTCGAGATGGATAAAACAACTAGTAGCCACTGTAAATGGAATCTGTCAGCTCAGAAACACCGCCCAAACTAAAGTAAGCAGGGAGTGCAGTAAAAGAACGCCTGTGCTCGGGCACATAATGGAGAGGACTCAATGCACTTTACTGCTGGTTTGGTAGAGCACAACATCGGAATGCCGGCGAGTATGAAGATAAAAAGGACATTAGTGGACTCAGTACCACTTACACTATACAGTGGGGGGAGATGTTTCAGAGCTGACAGATTCCCTTTAACATACAACGTTCTTTTGGACCCCACTGTAAAAAGGCTGCAAACAAACAAAATGAATTTGGGGTGTTCCAAGATCTACAGCATGCACTAACTACATGTACCAACCATACCATTAAAGGGAACCTGTCAGACCCTATATGCAGCCCTCACTGAGGACTGCATAGTGTAGTTACAGACCTGCTGGGACTACAATAAGCAGTTTCACAGATCTGACTGGCTAAAACCTGCAGTGTGAGAGGTGGAAGTCCTCCGGATGATGAATGACCGTTCTATTCTCTATGGTGCACAGGAAAGAAAACGTCGGGAGGTGGGCAGAGTGCCTAATCAGACTTCTCTCTCTGCGCGTGTGCACGCAGCAGGTGATGGACCGCTGTCAATACACTATGCTGCATATGGGAGCTGACAGGTTTCCTTTAAAACTACTGGACAGGCCCACTAAACAACAATAAAGGGTTATCCCATGACTAATGTAAAAAATTAAAATCAGACATCATATAGTACATGATAACCTCTTTTTAATGAAGCTAGAACAGGTGTTCTGCCAGATTCCTATACCCTGGCAGGATGCTATACCCGGAAGTGACGTGGGGCACCAGAATCAGCTGGAGGTGGGTGTGTGCCTGCGCTGCGCAAGAGCACATCCACCGGATTAGTAAAAATTATTGCACCGCTGCGGGAGAAGCAACCACTATATGCACATGCGTGAAACCGTACATCGCGCGTGTACACTCAGGGGTAGGTGGATTTTTCAGTGCAAAATGTTCCATCAGATCTCCCTACCCCTGAGTGCGCACATCATCAGGAGCAGTTCAGCCACACCACATAGCGTGCGCACTCAGGGGTAGGGAGATCAGATGGAACATTTTGCACTGAAAAATCCACCTACCCCTGAGTGCACACGCGCGACGTACGGTTTCACGCATGCGCATATAGTGGTTGCTTCTCCCGCGGCGGTGCAATCATTTTTACTAATCCGGTGGATGTGCTCTTGCGCAGCGCAGGCACACACCCTCCTCCAGCTGATTCTCGTGCCGTGCGTCACTTCCAGGTATAGCATCCTGCCAGGGTAAAGGAATCTGGCAGAACACCGGCCCTGCATCTTACATGGATCTAGAGATCTCCACATTCATTGCTCTAGAATCTAGATTTATATCAAGCAGGCAGTTAAAGGGGATGTCTTTTCTGCTGCAGCTTAGGAGGCGTGTCCATGCTCTCCCTATCACAGCTCAGGAGGTAGTTGGAGGATGAAACTGAGCACGTGCGACCATCTCAATGAGCAGGACAAAGAAATAATGGGGGGAGGGGGCTGTGTGAGAGCTTATTTTTATGCGTGACAAGTGGTCATCATCATGGATTCTATTTTGGGGCACACCTTTTTGACCTCTATCTTTCTGGGAGGCAGGATAAAGGAAAGGTAGCAATTCTGCCATTGCTTTTTAGGTTTTGTTATTGTGGCAAATAGGGATGTCCCGATACCATTTTTTTAAGACCGAGTACGAGTACCGATACTTTTATTTAAGTACTCGCCGATACCAATTACCGATACCTCGTATAAACAGCCCCGCAGTTACTGATAGCAATGAAAAAAATTAAAGCTGGAATTTGGTTGCTATGAATAACGGCTTTTCTTTTCCTTTGTACAAGTGTTAATAAATTAATAAATGGTAATATAATAGCGTTTTCAAACCAATGTGCCTCCAGGGGGATCTGTTTTTGGGGGATCTGTGGAGGACACACTGTTGTGGAGGATCTGTGGATGACGCACTGTTATGGGGGATCTGTGGATGACGCACTGTTATGGGGGATCTGTGGATGACGCACTGTTATGGGGGATCTGTGGATAACACAGTGTTATGGGGGGATCTGTGGATGACGCACTGTTATGGGGGATCTGTGGATGACACAGTGTTATGGGGGATCTGTGGATAACACAGTGTTATGGGGGATCTGTGGATGACGCACTGTTATGGGGGATCTGTGGATGACGCACTGTTATGGGGGATCTGTGGATGGCACCGTTATGGGGGGACCTGTGGACGCCACCGTTATGGGGGACCTGTGGACGCCACCGTTATGGGGGACCTGTGGACGCCACCGTTATGGGGGACCTGTGGACATCACCGTTATGGGGGAGGGGGACCTGTGGACATCACTGTTATGGGGGAACCTGTGGACATTACTGTTATGGGGGAACCTCTGGACATCACTGTTATGGGGGGACCTGTGGACATCACTGTTATGGGGGGGACCTGTGGACATCACTGTTATGGGGGGACCTGTGGACATCACTGTTATGGGGGGATCTGTGGATGAGGCTGTAATGGGGGGATCTGTGGATGAGGCTGTAATGGGGGGATCTGTGGATGAGGCTGTAATGGGGGGATCTGTGGATGACACTGTTAGGGGCTATGTGGATGACACATATATAGCATCTTATGCTATATACATGTCATCCACAGATCCCCCCCATTAGTGTCGGGGCCGGTGCAGCTTGACTCATACAGCGGCCCTGCAGCTGCTATATTCTGTTTCATTAACCCTAACTTACTGTGCCCGTGATTACTAACTATTAATGCGCAGTCCCTCCATGCTCCTGCCCCGCGCCTTCTGTAATCATAAAGTGGGCGGAGCGGGCAGGCGGGACATGAGGCGCATGGAGGAGCTGAGAGCTCAAGCTGCCCGATTCCTCCATGCGCCTCATGTCCTGCCTGCCCGCTCCGCCCACTTTATGATTACAGAAGGCGCGCGGGGCAGGAGCATGGAGGGACTGCGCATTAATAGTTAGTAATCACGGGCACAGTATGTTAGGGTTAATGAAACAGAATATAGCCGCTGCCGAACCGGAACTTCCGGTATCGGCAGTGGTATCGGCGGCATTTTTACGAGTACAAGTACTCGTGAAAATGCCGGTATCGGTCCCGATACCGATACTAGTATCGGTATCGGGACATCCCTAGTGGCAAACACAATGCAGGAAAAATTACGCTCTCCATTTTGCTGGTCACTACGATTACAGAGATACCATTTTTATATAGGTTTTTAAATCCTATTTTTGTGTTACCATTTTCTGAGGGACTTATTTTTTTTACATTTCTCTGTCGATTATCTTATGTTGGGGCATGTTTATTGCCGGATGAGTTGACATTTTCATGATACCATTTTAGGGAATATACTACTTTTAGACAGGGTAGATCTTGCAATATTTTTATAGATCCGGTCATTACAGATGCGGTGATACCCAATATATCTATATCCATTTTTATTTATTTTTTAAATTTCATTGTACATGGCTTTTAACTTGAAGCTTAATTAATTTTTTTATTTTTTTCCTTCCGTGGGACATCACAGGTTTGATTCCTGTTTCAATGCAGTACAATACATGCTGTATTGTGCTGCACTGAGTCTGTCAGTAATACACTGACAGTGTGCCTATGAGACCTACCTTGAACGGACAAAAAAAAAATCTCATTACCCGTATGCTCAATATAAGGAGAATAGCAGAAACTCCTAATGCTGGCCATACGTGTAATGATTGCGGAGACCCTCAAATGCCAGGACAGTATAAATACCCCACATGTGACCCCATTTTAGAAAGAAGACACCCCAAGGTATTCCGTGAGGTGTATGGTGAGTTCATGTAAAATTTTATTTTTTTGTCACAAGTTAGTGGAATATGAAACTTTGTAAAAAAAAAATAAAAAAAAAATTTCTGTGGAAATCTTGTATAAAATTTTTTTAAAAGTTATCATTTACAGAGATATTTCTCACACCCAGCATGGGTATATGTAAAAATACACCCCAAAACACATTGCCCTACTTCTCCTGAGTACGGCGATACCACGTGTGACACTTTTTTGCAGCCAAGATGCGCAAAGGGGCCCTAAAACCAATGAGTACCTTTAGGATTTCACAGGGCATTTTTACGCATTTTGGATTCTCACGCTTTAGGGCCCCTAAAATGCCAGGGCAGTATAAATACCCCACATGTGACCCCATTTTGGAAAGAAGACCCCCTAAGGTAATCCGTGAGGGGCATGGCGAGTTCACAGAATTTTTTTTTTTTTTGGCACAAGTTAGCGGAAATTGATATATTTTTTTAAGTCTCATATTTCACTAACTTGTGACAAAAAATAAAATTTTACATGAACTCACCATACCCCTCACGGAATACCTTGGGGTGTCTTCTTTCTAAAATGGGGTCACTTGTGGGGTATTTATACTGCGCTGGCATTTTAGGGGCCCCTAAAGCGTGAGAAGAAGTCTGGAATCCAAATGTGTAAAAATGTCCTGTGAAATCCTAAAGGTACTCATTGGTTTTAGGGCCCTTTGCGCATCTTGGCTGCAAAAAAAGTGTCACACATGTGGTATCGCCATACTCAGGAGAAGTAGGGCAATGTGTTTTGGGGTGTATTTTTACATATACCCATGTTGGGTGAGAGAAATATCTCTGTAAACTGACAACTTTGTATAAAAAAAATTTAAAAGTTGTCAAAGTTGTCAGTTTACAGAGATATTTCTCTCACCCAACATGAGTATATGTAAAAATACACCCCAAAAGACATTGCCCTACTTCTCCTGAGTACGGCGATACCACATGAGTGACACTTTTTTGCAGCCTGGGTGCGCAAAAAGACATGTAGAACAATAAATTTTGCGAAAAATTTATATAGAAATGTAGTTTTTTTTTAAAAAAAAATTTACAACAGAAAGTGAAAAATGTCATTTTTTTGCAGAAATTTCGGTCATTTTTGATTAATAGCAAAAAAAGTTAAAATGTCAGCAGCAATGAAATACCACCAAATGAAAGCTCTATTAGTGAGAAGAAAAGGAGGTAAAATTAATTTGGGTGGTAAGTTGTATGACTGAGCAATAAACGGTGAAAGTAGTGTAGTGCAGAATTGTAAAAAGTGGTCTGGTCATTAAGGGTGTTTAAGCTAGGGGGGCTGAAGTGGTTAAAAGGTTTATTCCCCTTTTCAGCAATTCATGGCTGATATTGGATAACCCTAGTAAAGTAGCAGCTAGAGGTGGGCAGAGTTACAGAAACAACTGAGTTGGCTCTGCTATGCTGTTTTGGGAACTCTCACAATAGTGAGACTGAACTACGCAAACGCATCATAGGAAAGCAAGCTACACTGTCTCTGGAACTCCTATTCACTACTATGAGACTTGGGCTACTTTCACACTATCGTTAATATTTTCCGGTATTGAGATCCGTCATAGGGTCTCAATACCGGGAAAAAACGCTTCCGTTTTGTCCCCATTCATTCTCAATGAGGACAAACCGTAACTGAACAGAACGGAATGCTCCAAAATGCATTCCATTCTGTTCTCATACCGGAGAGCAAACCGCAGCAAAACGGATTTGTCATGACCCACAATGTAAGTCAATCTGACACAATCAAAAACAGATCCGTCCTCCATTGACTTTCAAGGGAGTTCATGACGGATCCGTGTTGGCAATGTTAAAGATACTACAACCGGATCCGTTCATAACGGATGCAGATGGTTGTATTATCAGTAACGGAAGCCTTTTTGCTGATCCCTGCCGGATCCAGCAAAAACGCTAGTGTGAAAGTAGCCTTAGGAACACAGTGTAGCACAGCCCTCGGTATTTCCATAATGCGGCCCACTCCTGGCAGCCGTTTATGGGATTTGCCATTTAAAGGGGTTGTCCACTTTTGTAATATTGATGACCTATCCACAGGATGGGGTATCAATACCAGATCGGCAGGGGCCCTGCTGCTGGCATCCCCAGCGATCTACTCCTTGAAGCGAATGCAGCGCTCACATGAGCGCTGCCTTCTCTACACTGTTTACCTGCTCACCATCGACATTGCAGCGGTGAGCAGTATAATTAGAGCTCATATTTTACCATTCACTTCAAAGTGATGGCTCCTTCCTATTAACTTGAACAGTAAAGAGCCGTCCCACTGAACTGAAAGGGACTGCAGAGTTCTAATTACAACTACTCATCCCTGCAATGTCAACGGAGGGCAGGTTGCCAATGAAAAGAAGGATGCACTTGTATGAGCGCTGCATTCTCTTCAAACAGCTGATCGGGTAGGTGCTAAGGCGGGGTCACCAATAATACAAAGGTGGATTGTACTGTGGGATAAGTTTACATACCATTCCAAAAAATATGAAACTGAAAAAAAAGTATTAGTATTTTCTTACTTTGTTGTGCCCATGCTAATTTTCTTCCTGACTTGATGCATGCTGACATCCCAAATGGGTTCACCACAAAGCATTCCTTAATCCAGGCCTGTAACTTTTGTAAGGAGAATGTCTCAGTTGTCTTTGAGTAACCACTTACAGTTTGCAATGGATGCCAAAGTGCTAAATCAATAAAAGAATGGACAGTTCTGTTTTTGTCCACTGTTCCTTCAAGAAGAAAGCCAAGAGCTTGAGCAGCTTCAAGAGTTAAAAGACTACAGTGACTGGAATGAGAAGATTTAGTGAGCTGGTCAGGATCCAGAAGCAACTCCAAAAGATAAGGTATATGATTCTGCATGAATGCATGGTGGCCATATTCATCCCAGTTCTAACCAACAGAAAGAAAAAAATTATTACATAAATTAGATTTCAGAAAACAAACAATTTTTAAGAAAAACTTTATATGTGTAAAATGCCATCAGTGATACAAGTTTTTTTGGTGTATTTTTCTACAATTCCATTCTGCTCAGGCTAGTTTCACACTAGCGCTAAAATGTTCCAGCAGGCTGTTCTGGTAGAGGAAAAGCCGGCTGGAGTTCATTGCATCCGGCAAAGCTGGAAACTACTGACGCACCGCCAGGCAGCCGTGTGTTTTTGTCTGGCTGAATCCTGGCACTAATGCCGGAAACAGACCAGATACCGTTATAGTCAATGGCTCCAGAGGGGAAAGGTGGTAACCGCTATGTCTGATGTGATGAACTCTGGCAGGCTGTTCCTCTAACTGAACAGCTTGCCAGAACATTTTAGCGCTAGTGTGAAACTAGCCTTACTACTTTGGGCCTCATGCACACAACTATTTATTTATTTTTTTGCAGATCTCACACCAACCCATTAATATTAATGGATCGGCTGTCCGCATCCATATGTCCATTCAGCAAAGTATAGAAGATGTCCTGTTCTGATCCGCGCTGTGGAAGAGAATAGCCATTTCTATTAAAAAGAAAGCACATGGAAGGTATCCGTATTTTGAGGACTGTAATATGTACACGAGCCCTAGTGATGCAGTCACCATTTACATAGTTAGGGCCCCACTACTGTATGAGCATGATACAGTACAAATAGGCTAAAGTCATTAAAAAAGTTTCATGCAGCATCTATGGAAAATAAGACAAATTAATAAAATCTTTAAATCTTTTTGGACTATTAAAAATACTTTTTTGATACAGTAGGCACCCGGCCTCGATGACGGGTGATCCCGCCATTTAACCCCTCAGGTGCTAAGATCAATGCTGATCTTGGCACCTGTGAGGCAAGGCAGAGGGATGCGGCTCCCTCTGCCTTCCGATTGGAGCCCCAGCAGTGAAATAGTTACCGTGGCAGTGTGGACCCTTGTGAAACCTTCCATGGCTGTGTGCACAAAGCACAGTGCAGCAGGGAGCATGTAAAAATCCTATTCACCCTAATAGATCTCTATTAGGGTGAATAGGACAAAGGATCAAAAGATCCCAGGTTCTAGCCCCCTAAGGGGGCTAATCGTTATTAAATAAAAAGTTTAAAAAAAGTGAAGAAAAAAAAATTACTAATCTTACATATAAAAATATAATAACAATAAAAAAAAGTCAGGTATTGCCACGTCCGAAAAAAAATAATAAAAACTCTGGTGCGGTGAACGGTGTAACGCAAAAATAAAAAACACACAATTCGCCATTTTTTTGTCACCTTACCCCTTCCCCGCCAAAAAAACGGAATAACAGGGATCGAAAAGTCAGACATAGCACAAAAATGGTACCCATAAAAACTACCCTCATACAGCTCTGCGGACGGAAATATAAAAAATAGTTATAGCTGTGAGAAAATAGCAATGCAAAGAAAATTTAAATTTTTTCAAAATTTTTATTTTATACAAGTTTAGTATTGTTGTATTCTTATTAAGCGGCAGAATACGAATGTCATGTTATTTTTAGCGCACGGTGAACGTCATGATGTCAAAACCCCAAAACCTTGGCAGAATTGTGGGTTGTTTCTTTTCAAATTAACCCCACAAAGAATTTTTCCCTGTTTTTCAATAACCGGTATGGCAAATTAAATGGTGCCCTTAAGAAATACAACTTATCCTACAAATATGCCCTCATATTGCTATATGACCGGAAAATGTAAAAAAAGAGTTATGGTTATTGGAACTTGGATAGAAAAAAAACGGAAATGCAAAATTAAAAATAGGCCCGGTACACACGGGGTTTTCGGGGATTTTAATACGGAGGACCCCTGCCGATCAGCTGTTTGAAAATAAGGTCACACTCCATGCGAAACAACCTTCCCTTTATTGTTTACCTGCTCACCCTCGACATCGCAGAGGTGAGCAGGTGCAACTACAAGCTGTCCCATTCACTTCTATGGGATGGCTCGTTCCTATACACTTGAATAGAACTGAATGGGACGGCTTGTAGTTACACCTGCTCACCTCTGCGATGTCGAGGGTGAGCAGGTAAACAATGAAGGGAAGGCTGGGCTTCCATCGAGTGCGGCCTTCTCTTCAACCAGCTGATCGGCGGGGGTCCCGGGTGTTGATCTGGTATTGATGACCTATCCTGAGGAGAAGTCATCAATATTAAAATCCTGTAAAACCCCTTTAACTGTAGAAACCAGTGTCAGGCAGCTGCTGCCAAGGAGCATAGACGCCTGTGATGGGAACATAGTCCTGCCACTTTACAAATCACTAGTCAGACCACACATGGAGTATTGTGTACAGTTCTGGGCTCCTGTGAACAAGGCAGACATAGCAGAGCTAGAGAGGGTTCAGAGGAGGGCAACTAAAGTAATAACTGCAATGGGGCAACTACAGTACCCTGAAAAGGTATCAAAATTAGGGTTATTCACTCTAGAAAAAAGACGACTGAGGGGAGATCTAATAACTATGTATAAATATATCAGGGGTCAGTACAGAGATCTGTCCCATCATCTATTTATCCCCAGGACTGTGACCGTGATGAGGGGACATCCTCTGCGTCTAGAGGAAAGTAGGTTTGTACACATAGAAAAGGTTTCTTCACTGTAAGAGCAGTGAGACTATGGAACTCTCTGCCTGAGGAGGTGGTGATGGTAGGGTTGGGCAATAAAGGAATTCAAGAGGAGACTGGATTTATTTCTGGAGTGTAATAATATTACAGGCTACAGCTACTAGAGATGGGTTGTTGATCCAGGGAGTTAGGGCTCATGCACACGACAGTATTTTCTTTCCATTTCCGTTCCGTTTTATTTGCGGACCATATGCGGAACCATTCACTTCAATGGGGCTGTAGAAAATACTGAAGGTACTCCGTGTGCATGTCCTATTATTGTCCGCAAATCATGGTCCGAGGCCCCATTCAAGTCAATGGGTCCGGAAAAAATACGGAACGCACACGGAAGACATCCGTATTTTGCGGCTCCATACTGTAGAAATGCTATGCTCAGCACATATTGCTCATGTGTTTGGTGATTAATAAGTTACTGTTTCAGTATACGATCTGCAAAAAACGGATCAAATACAGAAACAATACGAATATGTTCTGTGCAATAACGGAACGGAAGAGGACTTAAATTAGAGGAAAAATAAACTCAGATACTGAACAACGGATCCGTGAAAAACGGACCGCAAAACACATATGGTCGTGTGCATGAGCCCTTATTCCGATTGGAGTTGGGAAGGAATTTTTCCCTCCTAAAGTGGGGAAAATTAGCTTCCACCTTAGGCTAGATGCACACGTCCGTTAAACCCGGATGTCAGCAGTCCGTGGTAACCAGGACTGGATTTCTTCTTTACAGCCGGAGCGCACTGAATCATTGGTTGCTATGACGCCGTGCGCTCCCTGCCGCCGCTACAGGACAGTAATACATTGGTATCCAGTGTATTACTGTACTGCAGCAGCGGCAGGGAGCGCACGGCGTCATAGCAAAAAATGACTCCGTGAGCTCCGGCTGTAAAGAAGAAATCGAGTCCTGGTTACCACGGACTGCTCACGTCCGGGTTTAACGGACATGTGCATCTAGCCTTATGAGGTTTTTAAGGCTTCCTCTGGACCAAATCCGACAGGATAACAGGCCGAACTGGATGGACAGATGCCTTTTTTTCGGCCTTATAAACTAAGTCTTCAGGTATGTTTACATGGCAAATACTCAAGTGGATTTTTATGCGGAAAAATCCAGTGTTATATAGCTCAGGCAAAGTGTGAGATTTTAAAGGGTTTCTGTCATCAACTTTTGACATTATAAGCTGTCTGACATTAGCTATGTGCTAATGTCAGACCAGCTTGATAATGTCTTTTTTATAAAAATCGGATGTATATTTAGGCAGAAAAACTTACTTTTATAATATGTAAATTAGCCTCTAGGAGCAGGGGGGCGTTGCCCTGCTCCTAGCGGCTCCGTCCGGCAACCTGCTGGCACGCCCCTTCTTACTTTGACAGTGCGGGGAAGCGATCCTCCTGCACTGTCTTCTTCTGAAATCCCGCGCCTGCGCTCTGTATTCGGCGCAGGCGCGGTGAGCAGAGGACAGCAGGCACCAGCGTAGGAGCAGGGCAACGCCCCCCCTGCTCCTAGAGGCTAATTTACATATTATAAAAGTTTTTCTGCCTAAATATACATCCGATTTTTATAAAAAAGACATTATCAAGCTGCTCTGACATTAGCACATAGCTAATGTCAGACAGCTTATAATGTCAAAAGTTGATGACAGAAACCCTTTAAGAAATCTGCGGCATGTCAATTTATTCTGCAGATCAACACAGAGGATTTCGCCTTTGGAGACTGAAATCCATAACCATTTGTGGGCCAAAAGCACATGTAACATTTACGCTGGGTTCACACCTGAGCGTTTCTGAGACGCGCGTTTTCCACGCGTTTTACGCACGTTTTTGGCAATAGTAAACGAACTTTTTACGCGCGTTTGTGTGATTGACTGCAGTGTTGGTTTCTCTCCAAACTGTGCCTAGCACCTGGGGTTTGGCCTTTCCAGCATGTTGCAAATTCATAAACGCGCGTTCGAACGCGCGTTTTCAGTGTCAAAAACGCGCAAAATACAAGCGTTGCGCGTTCCCATTGAAGTCTATGGGCCAAAACGTGCGACAAACGCCCCAAAAAAAGCTCAAGTACTTGTTTATGCGTCGGGCGTTTTTTCAGCGAGTTCGAACGCGCAGTAAAACGCGAAAATGTGAACCAGTCCCATAGGGAAGCATTGGTTTGCATCAGTTATGCTTTTTACAGCGCGTTCGAACGCGCTGTAAAACGCGCAAGTGTGAACTGAGGGTTAGGCTGTCCATACATGATGCGCTGTGTCAGAGGGATCCTCCGATGGCTCACTGCTAATTGATGGACAGCACTTGAACATGTTCTTTATTTCAAACAGAATGTGCACATATGCCCTAGCAACTAGGAGTAAGCTGCAGGTGGCTTACGCTGCCAAGATGCATTGCGTATAGACAGCGTAATATTCACCCAAAACCAGGAGTGCAGCCAACACAGAGATATGATTAGAGATGAGCGAATTTCAGGTTATGAAATTCGTTCACACTTCGTTTACTGATAAAAGGTGAACTGCGTTATGGATTCCGTTACCACGGACCATAACGCAATTCTATGACGGAATGCATAACGGAATGCCTTTAGAGGCATTCCATCATAATAGAAGTCTATGGCCTGCATAATGGATCCGTCCTGTTTCTGCTATGCAGGAGAGGACTCCCCTGCATAACGGAAACGGGACGGATCTGTTTTGCAGCCCATGGACTTCTATTATGAGGGAATGAATAACGGAATGTCTCTAAAGGCATTCCGTTATCTATTCAGTCATAGAATTGTGTTATGGTCCGTGGTAACGGAATCCATAACGCGGTTCACCTTTTACCACCAAACGAAGTGTGAACGAATTTCATAAGCGGAAATTCGCAAATCTCTAGTCATACCCCCACCAGTCAGCTGTTTGAGAAGGCCCCTGTGCTCGCAGTAGTGCCTCGGTCCCCTCTCAAGTAACCAAGCACAGTACCATACATTGAAATCAATGGGGCCTAGGACATGTGACCAATAAAAGTGGTATCACATGTCCTAGGAGCTACTGTGAGTGCCTGTGCCTTCTCAAACTGCTAGTTCATCAATTAAAATATCTCAGAAAACCCCTTTAAGCATAAAGGCTACAGCCTGTTCTGATACCAATATTCTCCCCCAAGTTGCAGATACAAATCAGTATTAGAGATGTACAATTTTTTTTATTCCATTGACTTCTAGGGGAAAATACAGTTATCTTAAAGATTTCATCTGAGAATGCTGTAAAAAAAAAATAAACACACACTATAATGTATAAAAGTATTAGGGCTCTTTCACACGAGCGCATGCCGTGCAGGTAATCCGCTGCGTGAATGACAGGATAGCCCCGCTCTGGACAGCAGAGACACGGAGCCTTAACATGATTGATGACGCTCCGTGCCTCTCTGTGATCTTTTTACTACAAAATCACAGTGAGATAAAGATGTCACAGTGATTTTGTAGTAAAAAGACAGCTTCTGCTGTCCAGAGCAGGTCTTGGCCCTCATTCACGCAGCGGATGACACGCACGGCATCCGCTCCTGTAAAACAGTCCTTAGGCTTTATCTCTTGATCATTGAATTCAGGTCTTTCATTTAATCCATTGACAGAGATATATAAAAGCAAGCACCTAGCCATGCAGTCTCCCTGCACAAACGTTTATGAATGAATGGGCCATTCTAAAGAGCTCTCTGAATTCAAGTTTCTTGCTTGATTAGGATGCCAGTCAGTTTCTGAAATTTCCTCTCTGCTAAATATTCTATAATGAACTTTGAATGGTATTCACAGCAATTCAGCCACAGAATGGCAGACCATGTAAAGTCGCAGAGTGAGGACTACTAGTGCCTAGGCACAAAGGAGGAGATTTATCATCTCCCTGCACCAGCTTTCTGGTGACAAAAAAAAATAAAAGATGTTAACCTTGTGTTTGTGACTTTTTAAAACACCACTGAGACAAAATATTGTCGCAAGTGTAATTTTTATGCTGCCCTCGCCACTTTCTGAAAATGGGGCGTGGAGAGGCAGGGACCAGCAAGTCCACTACATTCAGGGGCGGGCTGGGACGGGGGGCAGGGAGGCAATTGCCCCCCAGGCCACCCTAAATCATGTAAAAAACAGCCACTGGGCTGAGGACCTTTTATTTACACTCCATACCGGCACATGGGAGGAGATTTTTTCTCATGCCCTGGACATCTCCATCTCCCAGGCTGGAGCGCTGGCCAATCGCAGCGCTCAGCTCATAGCCTGGGAGATAGAGAGACTTCTTCTCCTGCCCTGGGTGGGCGTCTGTCTCCAACAGCAGGCCACCAGTCCTGAAACTTTCTGAAAGTTTCCCTGACCGTCACCGAGTGAGGAGAGGAGACCCGACCCCGGCCCCCCGAGTCAAGATTCAACACCCGACGGTCGACGTTCCAATTCCCAACTGCCAGCGGTCAGGTCGGTGAGAGTGCACTGTGTGCACACAGCGGGCCCTGAGTAACTGGCTGCAAAGGCGCTGCAGTCAGTCACACAGTCAAGTGACAGTCAGTGAGGAACTCCCGCCCTGCCGGGCCACCAATGCGCACAGCAGTGTCTGTGCTGTGCCTTGATAGACACTTCATTTCTGGGGGATGATAGGTAGCTGGCTTGCTGTGGGCTTACTGATGGAGATGAGAGAGGGGCTACTGGGGTGGGGGCTGATGATGAGAGAGAGCCTACTGGGGTGGGGGCTGATGATGAGAGAGAGCCTACTGGGGTGGGGGCTGATGATGAGAGAGGCTGCTGGGGGCAGATGAGAGGCTGCTGGGGGCAGATGAGAGGCTGCTGGGGGCTGATGAGAGGCTGCTGGGGGCTGATGAGAGGCTGCTGGGGGGGAGGGGTTTGATGAGAGGCATGGGGCTCTTATCTGAGGAGGTCTGATTGGGGGTCATTCATATTGGCATCTGAGCTGAGGTCTGTTTGGGGGTCTGATCTGAGGTCTTATTGGGGTCTCTTTTGGGGCTGTTAGCTGAGGTCTGATTAACATTGGGGGTCTGATTGGTGCTCTGACCAGAGGTATAATGAAAAATACTTTTTTCTTATTGTCCCCCTCTAAAACCTAGGTGCGTCTTATGGGTCGGTGCATCTTATAGAGCGAAAAATACGGTACTTGCTCCACCTCCCGATCTCCCCTGCCCTTTGCGTACGTCGTGCGCCGTTGATGGTGAGCTGATTCGGTGGTGCAATGGGCCATTTGTCTGGATTTGCCCCCCCAGGACTAAGGCTGCCAGCCCTCCCCTGACTACATTTATGTTCATTTGCTCCAGTTTTCAGGTGCAAATGAGGACAAATCTATGAGCTGCCATACATTTCATTGAGGCCCATGGACTCTGTGTGCCTCGTCATAAATTAGGCACATTCTCCAGAAACTTAGGAGATTTCAAATACCGGAGTAAAACACTGTCTTGATAAATCTCAACCATACTGCATAAAAGTCACCAATGCTCTGCTGACTCAACAATTTCAGACTTCCAAACCTCCTCTGTCATTAACCCCTTGAGGACCCGCGCCGTACTTGTACAGCACAAGGTCCGGCGGGTGATGGGGCAGGATCGAGGGGGAATTGGGGCACCATGGCTGCTCTTTCCGGCAGGCATCCAGGCATCAAGCCTGGTGTCTTTGCGCGGTGGAAGCAGAGGGAAGCTGCGGGGCGTGGCAGGTCATTGGGAGGTGACCGGTGCTGAACTAGTCTGCACCGGTCTCCTCTGAGGTCAGGCAGGGGACTCAAGTGTTTGGCATCCCCTGCCAGTGCAGCGATTGGCTGGAACAACGCTCCAGCCAATGACAGTGCTATAGCAGCACAGGAAAGAGCTAAACCTGTCTGCAGGCAGTCATTCTAGCTGGTGACTCCGTGCAGAGAGGTTCTGTGATGCTTGTTGGCTTGCTTGTACCTGTGAAAAGAAGAACATCTGGAACATCTGCTGCAGTGATTTTTTTTTTTTTTTGTAGCAGTAGCAGAAGTTCCAGATCCCTAATCCACCTCCCCCCCCTTCTTCCCAAGACCCAATCCCTGTCCCTATCTCCCTTCCCCCCTTTTATTCATGTGTTTTTTATTTTATTTAAGTAATAGTTAGAAAAAAATAAAAATTAATGATAGATATATATATATATATATATATATATATATATATACACGCACACACACACAAGTTGATTTTTAGATAGTGTTTTTTTCTGTATCTGCAGTAAATTTTTATACTGCAGTGTCTGCACGGACGCACCAAACATCAGCTTGCGTGCGTTTTGCAGCCCTAAGCACCAATAAGTACCATTTTTTTTTTACTGGTCGCTTTTGTGCTCAGTTTTCTTTTTTTGGGAGTGTAAAAAAAAAACATTTAGTGTCCACTAGAAATCAATTTTGCGTGCATCCTGATTATATATATATATATATATATATATATATATATATTTTTTTATTTATTTATTTTTTTTACTTTTTTCGCTTCTCCTTTTCTCTATATTTTAAATGTATTACAAGCCTCTTCATGTGTGAAAACACAACATACATACCCCTCGCACGAAATAAAGGCTTCCACATTTCACAAGTCACGCCCCAATAAAATAAAAATAGCCCGTCCGTCCCAACGACTATACTTGGCTGAAGAGGCACACGCGTATCTTGCCTCCGATACCGAGTCTGCCAGTGAGGGAGAAGAGGATGTCACTTTCCTCTACTCCTCTAACCCCTCATCATCATCATCCGCTGATGAGGGACACTCTAGAAGGCGCCCCAGGGTAGCAGCCCCCCAGAGTGAGCCCATATGGACCTCACCCCCTGATGTTTACCAGCCCCAAATCTGGATTTTGAGGGCAGCTCCGTAATACAGATGGGGTACAGATTGTGTGGGCTTCACTGAACTAGATTTTTCTCAAAATCTTCTTCTCTGAAGATTTTATAAATTTAATGGTGGCCCAAACCAATTTATACGCCCAACAATTCATTGATCAGAACCCTACATCGGCATACGCTAGACCCCTAAGTTGGACCCCAGCAGAGATTACGTTTTGGGGACTTGTGCTGAATATGGGCGTTGTAAAGAAGACAAACGTTAGAAAATTTTCGACTCAAATATTGTCTACCAGACTCCAATTTACAGTAAGACCATGACCTGGAAATAATTTGAGTCAATCTGGAAATTCCTACACTACAACGACAATGCAGAGTGCCCACCCCAAAATGACCCGACATTTGACCGCCTGTTCAAGGTTAGGCCTGTCATTGACCACTTTATCACCAAGTTTGCTGAGGTGTACAACCCTGATAAAAAGTTCTGTGTAGATGAGTCCCTATTACTTTTCAAAGGGAGGATTAGATTCAGCCAGGACCTGCCTAGCAAACGGGCAAGGTAAGGCATAAAGATTTACAAACTTTGTGAGAGTAGCTCCGGGTACACCCACAAGTTCCACATTTACAAAGGGAAAGATTCCTGGATAGAACCGCCAGAATGCCCCCCCATCCTAAGATTTAGTGGGAAGATTGTGTGGGACTTGTGTGCACCCACTGCTGGATAAGGGTTACCACCTCTATGTGGATAACTATTATACCAGCATACCCCTATTCATGTCCCTAACTGCCAGAGCTACTGTGGCTTGCGGCACAGTGCGCAAAAATCAAAGAGGCCTTCCTAGATCCCAGGTAGGGCAACCACTGAGAATGGGTGAAAGTAGGGCTCTCCTCCGTGAGAACATGTTGGCGGTTAAGCACAAGGACAAGAGGGACAACCTTTTTTTTTTAAATCAAATTTTTTTTTTCCACATAATATTATAAACAAGCGGATCATACAAGTACAGTAAAGCATGAGGTAGCAAGTCAAACCTGTTACATAGGATATGTCCTTCACAGTGAATAGATAACTGCACAAAAATGGACCCATGAACATGGTATTTATTGATGTAATTTTTTACCTATTATAATGTTATTTATTGTCCATGTACACTGTATCCTATGCACTTTGCACTTTATATGTATGTACTATTTTGGGCATCTATATCTTGTTTAAGACTGGCTAGGTCATCTATACATGCTCAGTTTTGGGGCATTTATTTACCAACTATCTTATACATTTTTGGCCTTGTCTAAGGTCTTCCTTATTCTTCATGCTGTCCATTTGTGATCCTCTCGCACCCAGTGTGTCACCCACCTGTATTTTGTATTGTCTGTCATTGTATTTTATTGGATTTTCCCCTCCTTGGGAACCATAATAAAGCTTATATATATATTGCTGGTCGTGCTTAGTAGGCACATCTTTACTAATCCAGTGTCTAGCGATCAACTTTCTGGCATTATATAATCTTCTACATATTCCAATAGTTACACCCTCCTCAGAGTCATCCTGTAAGAGGCCCAACACCCACACCAATGGATCACTCTGAAGTCGAATATTGTAGACTTCAGAGATGATGTCCAAAACCCCCCGCCAAAAGAAGCCCAAGGCTACGCACTCCCAAAACACAGGCAGACTGGTCTTGGTTTGGGCAGATCAGATGTGTATAATATTATATCAGAGCTGCTGGGAAGTCAGGAGAATAACTTTGTGTGGCACTGTAGGGGTCTGTGCTTAGCTGTGCTCCTGACTCCTTCCCCAGTGCTGCAGTGATCTCCACAAGATGGCTGACTGGCCAGAAACCTCCACTTGCGGGTCGGCAGCTGCGTCTCCTGCCCTCCCCCCATGTATGTCCCACACAATCTCCCTCTCTTGGCCCCTCGCTCCTCACCTGTGGGTCTCGCTGCTGGCACTGGACTGAAGCCAGCATGTGGCTCGCTAGTTCCGCTTCTTGGAGCGGCTTACAGTGCGCGCCTCCCAGTGCCCCCCGCTGTGCACTCCGTCCTGCCTGGTCACTCAGCGCTGGATGCGGTATGCTGCAGGGCTCACTCTGGGTGCCTCTCCGGGTCAAATGGACAAGGATCCTCCACGATTTATGCAGGTCTGTGGAAGCTGCCTCGGAGCGCCTCTCACACCCGTCTTGCCATCTTGGCTTCTGGCCACGACGTCCCATTACTATCCATTTTAACAGTAGAGAAATTGAAAGTAAAAGTGCTTTAACGTTACCACCACATAAAGTGACATGTCAAATTTGCTAAAAATGGCTTGGTCAGGTGAAAAATGGCAGGGTCCTGAAGGGGTTAACAGTACAAATACTGAGTGCTGGCATCCTCATGGCATGGATTTCCATGGCTGAGTACCTGCGAGCAAGCCTTATATCAACAAGTACAATGTCAAGCATTGGTATAAAGCACAAGCCACTGGACTCTTGCTCTGTGGAGTGACGAATCACACTTACCTATATGGCAATCTGATGAATAAGGGTCCATTCACACGTCCGTTATTTATTTTCAATGGGGCCGGAACGGATGCTGACATCACACTATGTGCTGTTCGCATACGCATTTCCGGATCCGCAATTTCCGTTCCCGAAAAAAATAGAACATGTCCTATTCTTGTCCGCAACTGCGGACAAGAAAAGGCATGTTCTATTATAGTGCCGGCAATGTGAGGTCCGCGAAATGCAGAACGCACATTGCCGGTGTCCATGTTTTGAGGATCCGCAATTTGCGAACCGCAAAACATTTGTAAACCCTGAAAGTTTGGCAAATGCCAGGACAATGCTACCTGCCTGACTGCACTGCGTCAACCGTAAAGTCTGAAGGAGGAGATATAATGCATGAGGATGTTTTTCAGGGGTGGCCTTAGCCCCTTAGTTCTGATGAAGGAAAATCTTAGTGCTCTGTAATGTCAAGACATTTTTGGAAAATTGAATGCTTCCAACTTTGTGGGAACAGTTGGGGAAGGGCCTTTTCTGTTCCAGCATGACTGTACCCCAGTGCACAAATCAATGTTTGAAGGTATGATTGGGTGTGGATGAACTTGTCTCCACAGAGCCCTGACCTCAAACCCACTGAAAATATTTGGGTAGAACTAGAATGGAGACTGCAAGCCAGGTCCTCTCCTCTAGCATCAGTGTGTAATGAAATGGTTCTATATTCAGGATCTAGTCCACACATACATAATGCAGCACCATTATACAGTGGAGTGAATAAGGCCTTCAGCCACATTAACACGACATTAAAAAATGGAAGTGCGACGGGCATTTTTATAATGGCACAATGTCACATGCCAGTTTTAAGACCAATGGTCGTTTATGGGGTTATTCACACTGCAGTTAGTTTTTTTTGACGGCCAGTGAATGATGGACATCAAAAAATAGAACATGTTCCATCTTGTCCATTTTCACTGACTGACAGCAACTATACAATTGAATGGAACCGTTTTTAACATCTGTTTCTCGGAAAGGCATCAGAAAAATTTTTTTTGTTAAAAACTGATGCTTTATCTGTTTTAATGGACGTTTTTCACTGTCAGCCAAAGGGTGAGTTTTTCATAGCCATTTTGCATCAGCGTGTGCATCCATTTTATGGCTGCATATCTGTTTAATGGCCGTTTTGCACTAGTTTTAACAGACATTAAATCACACTGGCAGTATATATTATGGCTCTCCTACTGCGTCTAATAGGGGATATGCCCCCAGTATTATAAATGGCCCCCAATAGTTCCCCCAGTAGCATTCATGCCCCCCAAAAGCATATAGGAGCACAGTTTCCTCAATATATTTATTCCCTAACTATAGGCCCCCATCCCTGGTAGTGTCGACCTTTTAAAAAAAAAATACAGTTGTGTTCAAAATTATTCAACCCCCACTGAAATTGAGTGTTTTGGCCAGTTTGACATTGATTTTGATCATTTCAGTCATCTTGTTTACAATTAAATCAAAGAGGCACTTGTAAGTCAGACAAATATAACATAGCATTTATAATAAAATAACCACAAATGTCTGTTCTGTGCTCACATCATTATCAGTTTTATTCAACCCCCAAGTGACATTCAATCTTAGTACTTAGTACAGCATCCTTTTCCAGTTATAACAGCTTTTAAACGTGAAGCATAGCTTGACACAAGTGTCTTGCAGCGATTTACGGGTATCTTCGCCCATTCTTCATGGGCAAAAGCCTCCAGTTCAGTCACATTCTTAGGCTTGCGCGCTGCAACTGCTTTCTTTAAGTCCCACCAGAGGTTCTCAATCGGATCTAAGTCTGGTGACTGCGATGGCCACTTCAAAATGTTCCAGCCATTAATCTGCAACCATGCTCTAGTGGACTTGGAGGTATGCTTGGGATCATTGTCCTGTTAAAAGGTCCAACGTCTCCCAAGCCTCAGGTTTGTGACGGACTGCATCACATTTTCATCCAATATCTCCTGGTACTGAAGAGAATTCATGGTACCTTGCACACGCTGAAGCTTCCCTGTACCTGTAGAGGCAAAACAGCCCCAAAGCATGATTGACCCCCCGCCATGCTTCACAGTAGGCAAGGTGTTCTTTTCTTCATAGGCCTTGTTCTTCCTCCTTCAAACATAGCGTTGATCCATGGGCCCAAACAGTTCTAATTTTGTTTCATCAGTCCAAAGATCACTATCCCAAAACTTTTGTGGTTTGTCCACATGACTTTTGGCATACTGCAGTCGACTCTTCTTATTCTTTGGAGACAGCAAGGGGGTGCGCCTGGGAGTTCCGGCATGGAGGCCTTCATTACGCAGTGTGCGCCTTATTGTCTGAGCTGAAACTTCAGTACCCGCATCTGACAAATCTTTTTTCAGTTCCTCAGCAGTCACACCGGGACTTTTCTCCACTTTGCGCTTCAGGTAGCGCACAGCAGTCGAAGTCAGCATCTTCTTTCTGCCACGACCAGGTAGCGTTTCAACAGTGCCCTTTGCCTTGAATTTGCGAATGATGCTTCCTATGGTGTCTCTTGGTATGTTTAACATCTTTGCAATCTTCTTATATCCATTGCCCTTCCTGTGAAGAGAAATCACCTCTTCTCTTGTCTTCCTGGACCATTCTGTTGACTTCACCATGTTTGTAAACACACCAGTAAATGTCTAGAAGGAGCTGAGTATCAGTCATTTTAAATCTGCCTAATTGGGGCTTATTATGCTTGATTGCTGCTCCTTGACATCCACCGGTGTTTTCAATACCTGATCGAAAACGCTTGAATGAACCTCTGTTCTTAAGAGCAGTCGTCTTTAAGGGGTTGAATAATTGTGTCAATGAAGAAATCACAAAAAAAACATTTAATACTGTATTACAAAAACAATTGATGTCATTTTAGTTGCATTTGGTTCTTTAAAAAGTCCTTGTAAGATTTCATTCTGAACACAATTACAAATGTACACTAAATTTCCTAAAACCCTTTACAGTATTGGGGGTTGAATAATTTTGAACACAACTGTATATATACTCAACCACTTGCATGCGTGTGGACACTAGCTCTTCACTAGAGGCAGCAGGACCTGTGATAACAGTGTGATCATGTGATGTCATCACGATGGGAGCACAGGTCCTGCTGCATTCAGTGCGAAGTGTCCCCTCACATACAAGTGGTAAAGGCGAGTATTTTTTTTATTTTAAACACTGAAAAAACATTTCTTTCACTAGTGCACCCCTTTTTAACTGTCTAAACAGCGGTTAAAACCAGTGCCATTGATTTCAGTGGGGTCAGTCTGGTTAAAAAAAAAAAAAAAAAAAAGGGCCATGTGAATTAGGGTTGTTTCGGGTATCAAACGTTCGATACCCAATCGATACTTTCATGCCAGTACCGATTCGGTACCAGGATGTTCTAATATCTCCTCTTATAAGAGAACACAGAGTGTTCCGCACGCTATGTTCTCTGCAGCCAGAAGGTGGAGAATGAGGGAGGGAGGGAATCCCTCCCTCCTATGACGCGGCCGCGGCTAATTAATGCAGGAGGAGGGACGTGGGAGGTACTGCTGCGCCGTTAGCTAGTGAGCTCGGCGACCAGCAGCAGCCTCCTCCTCCTGAGTGTCCTGTGTCCTCCTCCACTATCAGCCCGAGTCAAGCAGCCAGCAGAGCAAGTACCCGGCGCCACCAATGATAATGAACCTTTAATACAAATACAGGAGGCGCAGTGCGCCCTCACTGCCACAGTATTAAAGTCATTGGTTGCGCAGTGCGCTTCCCCCCCCCCGCCCCCCCTCCAACACCCACATTATTAAAAACATTGGTGGCAGTGGCAACAGAGTCCCCTCACCCCCTCTTCATTGGTGGCAGTGGCAGCTTCTGATCGGAGCCCCAGCAGTGTAATTGCGGGGCTCCGATCGGTTACCATGGCAGCCAGGACGCTACTGAAGTCCTGGCTGCTATGCTCGGCTCCTTGCTGCCATGTGCACTATGCACAGGGCAGCAGGGAGTGTGTGAAGTCCTATTCATCCTAATAGAGCTCTGTTAGGGTGAATAGGACAAGCGATTAAAGATCCCAGGTTCTACACCTAAGAGGGGAAATGTGTATTAAATAAGCAGTTAAAAAAAAAAAAAAAAAAAAAGTTAGAAATATTAAGCATAAATCACCCCCTTTCCCAATTTTACATATAAAATATATAAACAATAAATAAACATATTACATATCGCCACATTGGAAAAATCCAAACTATTAAAATATTTAAAAAATGTCCTATGCGGTGAACACCGTAACAGAAAAAAATAAAATAAAAACTGCGCGATTCGCCATTTTTTTAATTCACCTTGTCCCCCCAAAAAATAGGATCGGACTGTTCTATTACGGGCCGGAAGTTCCACAAAATGCGGAATGCATGCAGCTTTTTTGGAGATTTATTTTTTTCACATGGTTTTGAATGGTATCGAGTAGGGATGTCCCGATACTGATACCAGTATCGGTATCGGGACCAATACTGGCATTTTCACGAGTACTTGTACTCGATTGCCGATACCGGAAGTTCCGGTCCCCCAGCTTGTAGACAGTATTTAAGTAAACCTAATCTATGTAAAAGTAGCCTGACCTTACTAACTATTGCGGCGCAGTCTCCCTCAGCCTCTTTCTCAGTTCCTCCATGCGCCTCCTGCCCCGCCTGCATCCTTTATTCATAAAGTGGGCAGAGCAGGAGGCGGGACAGGAGGCGCATAGAGGTACCGAGAAAGAGACCCTAGTAAATGCCCACATAGTGCTCCTCTCCTCTTCCCCATAGTGCCCCCAGAATGTGGCAGTATAAGATTCCCCCATAGTGTTCCCCAGAATGTGCCAGTATTAGATGCCCCTTCTTAGTGCCCCCATAATGTGCCTATATAATATACCCTCATAGTATTTTTCTCCCCTCCAACACCATAGTGTCCCCATAATGTGCTAGCAATGCCCCGAGTAGATGCCCCCATGTGCCAGCCATGCCCCCATAGTGTCCCCAATGTGCCAGCCATACCCCTATAGTGTTCCCCATGTGCCAGCCATGCCCCCATAGTGTCCCCCATGTGCCAGCAATGCCCTCATAGTGTCCCCCATGTGCCAGCCATGCCCCCATAGTGTCCCCCATGTGCCAGCCATGCCCCCATAGTGTCCCCCATGTGCCAGCAATGCCCCCATAGTGTCCCCTATGTGCCAGCAATGCCCCCATAGTGTCCCCCAGAATGTGCCAGCAATGCCCCCATAGTGTCCCCCAGAATGTGCCAGTATTAAATGCCCCTTCTTAGTGCCCCCATAATGTGCCCATATAATATACCCCCATAGTATTCTTCTCCACTCAAACACCATAAAGTCCCCATAATGTGCACACATCCACCCCCCCCCCACCAGTGTCCTCCACACATCCACCCCCCCCCCCACCAGTGTCCTCCACACATCCCCCCCCCCATCAGTGTCCTCCACACATCTCCCCCCCATCAGTGTCCTCCACACATCGCCCCCCCATCAGTGTCCTCCACACATCCCCCCATCAGTGTCCCTCACAAATCCCCCATCAGCGCCCCCCCATCCGTGTCCTCCACACATCCCTCTCATCAGTGTCCGCCACACATCTCTCCATCAGTGTCCGCCACACATCCCCTCTATCAGTGTCCTCCACACATCTCTCTCATCAGTGTCCTCCACACATCCCTCTATCAGTGTCTCTCTACACATCTCTCCATCAGTGTCATCCACACATCCTCCATCAGTGTCATCCACACATCCTCCATCAGTGTCATCCACACCTCCCCCATCAGTGTCCCTCACAAATCCCCTATCAGTGCCTCCCCATCCGTGTCCTCACACATCCCCCATCAGTGTCCTCCACACATCCTCCCATCAGTGTCCGCACACATCCCCCATCAGTGTCCTCCACATCCCCCATCAGTGTCCTCCACACATCCCTCTATCAGTGTCCCTCACAAATCCCCCATCAGTGCCCCCATCCGTGTCCTCCACACATCCCCCCATCAGTGTCCTCCACACATCCCCCATCAGTGTCCGCCACACATCCTCCCATCAGTGTCCTCCACACATCCCCCCATCAGTGTCCTCCACACATCCCCCCATCAGTGTCCTCCACACATCCCCCCCATCAGTGTCATCCACACATCCCCCACCCCATCAGTGTCATCCACACATCCCCCCATCAGTGTCATCCACACATCCCCCCCATCAGAGCTTCATATTAACCTGCTATACTAATATTATGGCTAAAAACCTCAGTAATAGATATATTCTGATTATATATATATATATATATATATATATATATATATATCAGAAGTATAAATATATATTATCATACTTCTGATATACATGAATGCATAATTTAGCCTCTATTTCTAAAAGGTTTCCGCCAGGACTCGAACTCACAACCTTTCACATGAGAGGCAAAAACCCTAACCACTGAGCTATGAAGCTCAATGCTAAATTGTGTTGGAAAAACCTCATAGTAGTGTATCATGTATTAGGTATTCCTATACCGCAGAAGTATAATTAAATTTAAAAAATGTGTAATTACTAATTATATATATATATATATTTAGTAGTTTGAATGGGTCGCACAGCCGACACAAAGTGTCTTAGTATAAGGAGTGCCAGTGGACTCAGGAACCGTCCTCCACAACCAGGGCTGTGGAGTCGGAGTCAATTTTGGGTACCTGGAGTCGGAGTCGGCAAAAAATGGACCGACTCCGACTCCTACTAGATTTAAATTGGAATAAAATAAAAAAAAAGCAAGTTTAAATGTCCCAATTCAGATAAAGTTATAATTAATTACTTGTCTACTGTAAGAATAAAGGCCAATGCATGCAGTGCGTCACGTTACCGCTAAACAAAGACGTTAAGTGACCGTGAAGAAGCACGCTTTTCATATGCTTTACTATGCAGTTAAAGGGACACTGACAGGCTGATATATCTGCTGGTATTCATCAGAGGATTAGGAATACAACTAGACGACTGTTACCCCCAGTTGAGGTTTACTTGTGTTTAAAAACGTTTTAATCAATATGCAAACTTTCTACCTTTGTGCCCAAGGGGGCAGGCGCACATGTAGAGTACTGGCAGCACTAGACAGGACTAGGTAGCGAGGAGGAAGAGAGAAAGCTGGCACAGCCTCAGCATAGCCAGACGAGGCTGCTGCCAGCACTCTACACGTGCGCCTGCGCAGGAATTCAGCGTTCGGCTAGCCTGAAAAAAAGGCCAGTGCAGTGAATAATAACGAGGGGAACAGCGCTGGGAAGCTGTACTTCGGGCGCGGCTGGACACAAAGCCGCAGGAGACGCTGCCCCATTGGGCACAAAGATAGTGAATTTGCATACAGATTAAAATGTTTCTTAAACAAAAGTACAGCTTAACTGGGGGTAACATTAGTATAGTTTTATTCCTAATTCTCTGATGAATACCAGTATATATATATCTTTAGCTGGAAAATCAGCCTGTCAGTGTCCCTTTAAGGAGCGGCAATACTTACACTTTCCATTGTCTTGTGGTCTGCTGTTACAGGGAACCCATGGTTATCCTCGCCTCTCACTGATAACTGATTAAGGACTGGAGACACTTGTATAAGTGAAGGGAATGGATAGTCAATAGTTCAAGACTGATGCTGTAAACCATTTGAAAAACTGCTATCATTCAGCTAAGGCTATAAAATAAACTCAGATTGTTAGCTTAAATTTTAAACATGACTATGGGATTCTACTAGGAAAATCATGTTTTAAAATAAATGCCCCTTCCCCTGCCCCTTCCTGGATCCTCCCACTGCTCTATCTTCAGCAGAAGATCAGCACACAAAGGAGAAGGCAGCAGCTTCTGCTCAACTACCTCTGTGCTAGAGAAGATTAGAAGAACTTGGTGGAACAGCTTCGTATTTGCATATTAAATACAGAGGAGTCGGAGTCGAGGAGTCGGAGTCGGAAGTTTCAAAATCTGAGGAGTCGGACAATTTATCTACAGACTCCACAGCCCTGTCCACAACCATATGAATAAGAAAAAATAATTTCCACGGCACATCCAAAAATTAGTGTAGACTTATTTACTAGAAAATCGCGATGTTTCGGTACGCCCAATGGTACCTTTCTCAAGCAGTGGTAACAACATTATGGTGCATAGAGTGAGCATTTATACATACAAATTAATCAACCAATTCACCAATCAATCACATAATTACATATAGTGTTAAAATAACCGTGAAAAATACATATCAAACATATAAACTGTGAATCAACATGTGTACAAGTACATGATTACAATTTGTGCATAATTGCATTTGTAAATATACATTCCCACATACATAGATTTCAGTGTAATTTATCTGACAAACATGTGTTCTCACTGATGATGTGCATAATTAAAAAATTTAATTTTTTTTTGCAGGTATGGTACGGAATATGGGGTGAAGGATCCCAATATGTACCAGCAGAAAAATACTTTGATTATATACAGTTATTTGTAGAGTTTATATGTGGGAAAGTTGATTGCAATACTGTATAGATTTAATTTCAATAACTGAACCAAAACTTAATTTAATATATGTATATGTTATGGGAACTACTGTTTATAATAGTTGCTGTGAACGGGAGCTGCTGTCAATAGAAATAGGTCACCATTAAGACCTGAGGGGGACAGAGATTGATGTTCGTTGACACGGCGGGGCGTCTTTTTCCGCGGCCCGTGAGACAAACAGTGAGCAATCACTGAATGTTAACAGAGCAAGCGGACTCTGGATCCTTGGTCATAATGTAATGTGGGGTTAAGGAGAAAACGTGACATAAGTGTTATGGTGACTCCAATACCCTTACTGAAATATACATCCAATATGACAGCACTGAATAAGCTCCGGTGCATTTTTATTTTTTCATTTTTTTTAATCTTCTTTGAATGAAGTTACGGATCACATATATCTTTAATGCCATTGGTGCGATTGCAGCATTCCTTTCCCACATATAGTACAATTGATACGTCTGTGAATTAATGTTAGCTGATCACGTTTAATGTGATGTCAGATCAGCTGATCTGTCACATGACCCAAATAGTCCCATGATAGGTCATGTGACACAGAATAACTGATCTAGGACCTTTGAATGACGTTTTATGTGATGTCAGATCAGCTGATTTGTCACATGACCCAGATAGTCACATGATGGGTCATGTGACACAGAATAACAACTACGTCTCTATGCTGAGCATGCCCAGTTTGAAAATACTGATGCTCAGACTCAATGGAAGACACCATTACTTGTATAGATCGGGATCCTTCACCCCATCACCGGTATAGTTGTTTTTAATTTTTTAATTATGCACATCATCAGTGAGAACACATGTTTGTCAAATAAATTACACTGAAATTTATGTATGTGGGAATGTATATTTACAAATGCAATTATGCACAGATTGTAATCATGTACTTGTACACATGTTGATTCACAGTTTATATGTTTGATATGTATTTTTCACGGTTATTTTAACACTATATGTAATTATGTGATTGATTGGTGAATTGGTTGATTAATTTGTATGTATAAATGCTCACTCTATGCACCATAATGTTGTTACTACTGCTTGAGAAAGGTACCATTGGGCGTACCGAAACGTCGCGATTTTCTGGTAAATAAATCTACACTAATTTTTGGATGTGCCGTGGAAATTATATATATATATAATATATATATATATATATATATATATATATATCTATCTATATATAGTAATTACACATTTATTTTGTCATACATTTTTTTTTACAATTACTAAAAAAAAATATGTAAATTATACTTCTGCTGTATAGGAATATCTAATACTTGATAAACTACTATGAGGTTTTTCTAGCACAGCTTACCATTGAGCTCCATAGCTCAGTGGTTAGTGTTCTTGCCTCTTATATGTTCGAATCCTGGTGGCAACCTTTCAGAAAATAGGAATTAGACTTACCAGTAATTCAATTTCCTGAGATTCCCTCATGACAGCACCACAGGAGGATGTTCCCCTTTGACCTTCTTGGACAGGAAACAGAGAGGTTCCCACCTCCACTCACCAGTGTTTTTCCAGATCACTTCACCAGGATAGATGCAACCGATTTATTAAAATCATCACAAATTCCAATAAGCAATGTTTACATAGTAGTTAGAAAGGGAGGGAATGTACGGGTGCTGTCATGAGGGAATCTCAGGAAATTGAATTACCGGTAAGTCTAATTCCTATTTTCCAGTTCATCCCTCATGACAGCACCACAGGAGACGTACCAAATATAATATAGGGGGGACCCAGTCTAAGGACAAAATATCTCCGATTTTTATCATTAGCTAAAAATACCATTTCATAGAATCAGGAATAAACCTGAGACAGAAACTTTTTGATTCTACCAGAACTACCGTAATCTTGGTGACAGAGTTTGTAAATCCAGTCTGACTCTGAAATGTCTCTTTATCGGCATACTTGATCAACACACCTACCTCTGATTCTAGACTTAAGTATCTAATTAGAGGAAGAATAATCGTTTTATTAGACATCGGTCATAAAAAGAATGCCCTCTACCTGTAAGCCTAGTCTATATGGTAAGTACCACTGTGTAAAAGCGACTAGCTCTAAAATCAGATAAAATATTGTAACCTCATATACAACCACTGCACAAGTAAATATTTACTGTAGACCCCATTGCAGTTTCTACCCCAGAGCTTAATCGTTAAACGATAATCAGCTAACTCCTGATGTCTACGACGTATATGTAAGAGAACCAGAGCCAAGCTGACAGCACTGGCACACAGCAGGCATGGACAACACCGATGAGATAACCAAACTGTACCGCTGGCTTCTGTACCGGTCCAGGACAAGCTCTTTTTGGGATCCCATACCAGAGGTGTTGGTATGAACTCAAGGGAAAGAAGCTTCCCGATGAAACCAGGCCAACCGAGAACCCACCTGCATGCATAACTTCAAGTTGGAGACAGTCTTAAGGGTTTCACAAGATCTTTACATGGCCCTAGCCAGGAAACACTGGGACTGAGGAGTGGCAGAAGGTTACAGGACCTGTGCAGCGCACACAACCGCAGCTTATATGTGAATGGCTGTAAGTGTGAACGTCGACTATTAGCTCTATTGCAGTTTTATAGCTTCCTGGGTAGGCCTGCAGTGAGGGGAGTCTCCTTCCCGGAGGCGACAAAGATGCCCTTGAGGAGATGGGAATTAGATGTAATGAAGGCAGGGTCCCTAATGTTCATGACATCAGCACCCTTAGGTGCAAAAAGATAGAATAACCTAGAGGACAGTTTAGTTGGGCATAAGTTGACTTTACTGAAAATCACTTGTCCTAAGGTAGCATTACCAATTTATTGCCCCAAAGGGGATAGCTGTAATCCATACATGAATAATACCCAGCCAAGATGGTGCTACCTCCCATTGTAACAGGTCTGAGAAGGATCTTTAACTTCAGGCTGACCCATACTATCTCCAGGTGAATATACAATGAATCACATGGCCCGTACACATATATGTCTTCTACTCCTTGAATTAATTACATACAATTCCTATTAATATTGTCCACATTGTCCAAGAGGAATGTGGCTTCAATACAGCATTGTGTTAAACTGTAGGCTACTCCTGTTAGACTAGGTACCGCCTGAGGTCTTAAGACCCCTTTAAGCTTTAGCTTAACTTCTGCCTCCTACCGTGTTGCTTTTATGTGTCAGGACCGCCGTAGGAGGCAAGTGTCAACCGACCACTGCCCGGAGGCAAGGTTGCAGCGGGCACAGAGGCCGTGAGGCGGCACGCCGCGGGCACAGAGGCCGTGAGGCGGCACGCCGCGGGCACAGAGGCCGTGAGGCGGCACGCCGCGGGCACAGAGGCCGTGAGGCGGCACGCCGCGGGCACAGAGGCCGTGAGGCGGCACGCCGCGGGCACAGAGGCCGTGAGGCGGCACGCCGCGGGCACAGAGGCCGTGAGGCGGCACGCCGCGGGCACAGAGGCCGTGAGGCGGCACGCCGCGGGCACAGAGGCCGTGAGGCGGCACGCCGCGGGCACAGAGGCCGTGAGGCATGTTAAGCCAGGTTGCTAGCCTGAAAAATCTAAGCTCCACATTCTGTCCTAATTAAAGAACAGATGATTCTACTATCGTCTGAGGTCGAAACCTCATATCCACACACAGATTCTCAATTAAAGTAATTAGAACTGTGGAGGCAATCCAGCTGGTTAAACACATGCATGGTCTACTTACCTGACAAACAGTTTGCATGATTTACTTACCAAACTTGGAGTATGTGCTGCCAAAGCAAGCACAAATATTGTCACGCAGCATCCGCCATACTTGCGTTGGTAAGGAGACAAGGTCCCAGTCCAGCTGCTGACTGCTTCAGGTGCACTGAGGCGCAATCCTGCTGAACTCCACATGCACAGAGGCAGGGCAAGGAACAGCGGATCTAAGCTCCATAAACCCATATCCATAGTGAGGTAAACACCAGCTGCATTACTCACTCATCAGGGTTATGAGCAAGCCCGAGGGACCCACATAAGGGGTTTACAGGCACGGCCCCTTTATAGGGTAGGAAGGATGAGAATGAACCCACTATCGAACCCAGGCCATCAGAGAACCCACCTATAAGCTCGGCTCCGCCAGGTGGGTTCCGGGCTGCTAAGGACCTCTTCCCCAAGAGGTGTTAGCAAGGCTATTCGAGGTCTGGAAGGAGAGGCCTGACACCCCCCGATCCTAGTACCAGCCTTAGGCCCTAAAAGTACTTGTAAAAATTCTTCAACCCTAGAGCAGGGAACCTCTCTGCGTCCTTCCAGGAGCAGGACAGGAAGAACACTGGTGAGTGGAGGTGGGAGGGACCTTTTAACCTCTGTTTCCTGTCCAAGAAGGTCAAAGGGGAACATCCTCCTGTGGTGCTGTCATGAGGGATGAACTGGAAATAGAAGTTAAATTAGATTAAAATACATTGGGTGTCCCCAAGCATACTGACAATGCTTGGGGATAACCCCTTAATGTTCATAGCACTGATTCCATATATGGACACAACCATATATGGAGTCAGAGCTCAGACTGGGATTCCCATCAGTGGTGTCACAAGGTGCAGCCCGCACCCACCGCACCCCCCTCGCAACGCCACTGGCCTTAGGCCCCTTTCACACGGGCGAGTTTTCCGCGCGGGTGCAATGCGTGATGTGAACGCATTGCACCCGCACTGAATCCGGATCCATTCACTTCTATGGGGCTGTGCACATGACAGTTCATTTTCACGCATCTCTTTTGCGATGCGTGAAAATCGCAGCATGCTCTATCTTCTGCGTTTTTAACGGAACGCAGGCCCCATAGAAATGAATGGGGCTGCGGGAAAATCGCAAGCATCCGCAAGCAAGTGCGGATGCTTTGTGATGTTCTCGCATGGTTGCTATGCAACCATCGGGATGTGTAACCGCTTCTGTATTATTTCACATTATAACATAGTTATAATGTAAAATAATACCCTTGGCCATCTGCCTAATGTTTAAACAGGTGCAGAATGGGTTAAAAATAATAAACTAATAATAACTTACCTGGTCCATTTGATCGCGAAGCCCGGCCTCCTCTCCGTTAGCTTGCTAGTAGGAAAAGGACCTGTGATGATATCACAGCATCACATGGCCCAATCACCTGCTCCATTACTATGGTGATGGAGCATGTGATTGGTCCATGTGACATCATCACAGGTCCTTTCCTACTAGCAAGCTAACGGAGAGGAGGCCGGCTTCACGATCAAATGGAACAGGTATGTTAATATTAGTTTATTATTTTTAACCCATTCTGCACCTGTTTAAACATTAGGAAGATGGCCAAGGGTATTATTTTACATTATAACTATGTTATAATGTGAAATAATACCAGCGGGACAATTTCTGACCCAAACATGCACTTCTGTGAAGAAGTGCATGTTCGGGTCTGGGTACCAAAAGTGCCGATTTTTCTCCCGTGCGTGCAAAACGCATGACAGCGCTTTGCACTCGAAGGGAAAAATCGCGGCGATTCCCGCAACGCACCCGCACTGTTTGACGGAGTGCACCCACAACGCCCGTGTGAAAGGGGCCTTAGACACAGCAAGCCTCACTTCAAGCACCAAGGCCTGTGTGTCATTTACATACGCTTCCCTCCTGACAATCGCTGGCAGAATCTGTAGGTGTAATGGGCCCTTAGCCATCAAAGAAAGCCAAGTTGACCACCATCAGGAACATGATAAGCAGATTGGTGAGGTACTGCTGGTGAAAGGCTTTAAAATCTCATCAACATTTCTGGTACTGTTAAATTCTGTTGATTTGTCACAAGCAAATACGCAGCCTTTATACCCCATGTGGATGTACACATAGAATTAGGGCCGGTTTTAGACAATATGTGGCCCTGAGCAAAATCAAAAGTCTTATAATAATGTACCAACATTATTCTGTACGTCGATTCTGTAAATGAAAACAAATATGTGAAAGTGTGCCCTCCCTATCTGCCGTCCTCTTATATGCCGTGGTCAGTGGTGATTGTGGCATATAAGGGGTTAATCTGCTGGCATCGGCAGATACAGCTGGTCCCCTGCATTGATCAGGCATGCACAGCTCCTGTCATCATGACGTACTAGTGCGTCAATTTGCGAGAAGTCAGTTCCCGAGGTGATGTACTAGTACGTGCCATGTGGGAACAGGACTGTAGTGGTTTGTAACACTGACAATACATTAACCCGTAGGATACCAGCACCGGGAACTGGGTCAGAAATCCCAGGACTGTACAGCTAAGGTGTGCTGCCCTATCAGCTGCAGGGGTCCGGCAGTCACTGATAGCCGGACCCCTGCTGTATGCGCTGGCATCTGTGAAAACACAGATGCCAGCGCATTAACCCTTGCACTGTCGCAGTCAGCGCTAACCGCGGCATGTGTGGTATCCTGTTTTTCACGGATGGTTGCCAAGAGATGTTGTTTGTAAACATTCCGTTTTTATCACGTTATCACGCGCGTGCAAAACGCATTAAATTGCATTGCTCCCGCGCGATAAAAACTGAACAGTAGAATGCATTGACTTGCTTGCGAAAATCGTTCAGTTTTCACTAAACGCATCCGCACTCTTCTGCAAGGGGCCTTAGCCTTCTAACATCCTAAAAAAATAAAATTTCATTTACAAAATGATGCCAACATAAAGTAGACATATGGGGAATGTTAAGTAATAAATATTTTACGAGGTATCACTTTCTGTTTTAAAAGCAGAGAATTTTCGAGTTTTTCAAAAGTTTTGGTAAATTTTGGATTTTTTCATAAATAAAGGTAAACTATATTGCCTCAAATGTATGACTGTCATGAAGTACAATGTATTACGAGAAAACAATCTCAGAACGGCTTGGATAAGTAAAAGCGTTCGAAAGTTATTACAACATAAAGTGACATGTCAGATTTGCAAAAATCAGCCTGGGATTTAGGCTGGGGACACACCTAGGCATCTCTGAATCGTTTTACGCGCGTTTTTGTAACTAAGAAACGCGCGTCATACGCGCGATTCAGTGATTCTCCACTATGGTAACATTGTCCATAGGCGCGTTAAAACGCCCCAAAGAAGCTCATGTACTTGTTTGGGCGTTGGGCGTTTTACAAACGCTCAGGTGTGTTCCCAGGGTTAAGGTGAAAAGTGGCTCAGTACTGAAGGGGTTAAAGCATCATTTGAAAGTGTTTGTTTTTTACCTTGTTATGGAAGTTTGATTGCCCGGTTGCATCAGGAGTAGGCGATCTTGCTCTGGGACTCGGCCATTCATCCCCAATCAGAGAAGTACGAAGAGAGACCTTATTAATTTGTTGTACATAAAGGAAAAGGAGGAACTGGAGGGAATCCACCGATAGCTGTGGAGGAAAATAACCATTAGCGGAACGATATCACTTGTAGAATTAGGCATCCGGGTGACTGAATAGCTGTAAGGGTGGCTGCATACAGCATAACACAGGCGCACTGAGGAAGGAGCGGCCGAGCGAGCGTCCTCCTCTCAGTGCGCCTGCGCCAACTGAAGAACGGTACGGCGCAGGCGCGAGATTTGGAACGGAGACAGGGCCAGCCGGAGGAGAGTGCTCGCTGGCCCTGTCAATCAACAGGAGGAGGGGGCGTTTTTTTGAAAGGAGGATGCGGCGGTTACCAGCAAGTAACCTCCCTACTTGCTGGTAGCGAGGTAATAAACATATTGTAAAAGGGCGATTTTTAAGGAAAATAAGCCACAGAAAAAGGTAACACTATATATTGAATAATCGCACTATAAGGATTTTAGTAAGCCCAAAAATAAAAAATAACTTTTGGGAGGTGACAGAAGCCCTTTAACCACATCAGCCCCCCTAGCTTAAACACCCTTAATGACCAGGCCACTTTTTACAATTCTGCACTACACTACTTTCACCGTTTATTGCTCCGTCATGCAACTTACCACCCAAATGAATTTTACCTCCTTTTCTTCTCACTAATAGAGCTTTCATTTGGTGGTATTTCATTGTTGCTGACATTTTTACTTTTGTTGCCATTAATACAAATTTAACGACATTTTTGCAAAAAAATGACATTTTTCACTTTCTGTTGTAAATTTTTTTTTTAAAAAACTACATTTCTATATAAATTTTTCTCTAAATTTATTGTTCTACATGTCTTTGATAAAAAAAAGTCCAATAAGTGTATATTTATTGGTTTGGGTAAAAGTTATAGCGTTTACAAACTATGGTGCAAAAAGTGAATTTCGGCATTTTGAAGCAGCTCTGACTTTCTGAGCGCCTGTCATGTTTCTTCAGGTGCTAGAATGTCAGGATAGTATAAATACCCCCAAATCACACCATTTTAGATAGAAGACACCCCAAAGTATTCGCGGAGGGGCATGGTGAGTTCATGTATCATTTCATTTTTTCACAAGTTAGCGGAAAATGACACTTTCTAAGAAAAAAAAAAAAAAAAAAGTTTCAATTTCTGCTTACTTCTGGCAAAAAAATAAAAAATCTCAGACGGACTTCACTATGCCCCTCAGTGAATACCTCGAGGTGTCTACTTTCCGAAATGGGGTCATTTGTGGGGTGTGTTTACTGTTCTGGCATTTTGGGCGGCTAAATTGTGAGCCGCCATGTAAAACCTAAAGGTACTCGTTGGAATTTGGGCCCTTTGCGCACCCAGGCTGCAAAAAGTGTCACTTATGTGGTATCGCCGTACTCAGGAGAAGTAGGGCAATGTGTTTTAGGGTGTATTTTTACATATACCCATGTTGGGTGAGAGAAATATCTCTGTAAATTGTCAACTTTGTATAAAAAATTTAAAAGTTGTCGTTTACAGAGATATTTTTACACAAAAGTATGGGTATATATAAAAATACACCCAAAACTATTGCCCTACTTCTCCTGAGTACGGCGATACCACATGTGTGCTACTTTTTGCAGCCTGGGTGCGTAAGGCCCTAAACCAATGAGTACCTTTAGGATTTCAGGGCATTTTTACGCATTTGGATTCCAGACTTCTTCTCACGCTTTAGGGGCCCTAAAATGCCAGGAAAGTATAAATACCCACATGTGACCCCATTTTGGAAAGAAGACACCCCAAGGTATTCCGTGAGGGGTATGGTGAGTTCATGTAAAATTTTATTTTTTGTCACAAGTTAGTGGAATATGAGACTTTGTAAAAAACAAAATAAAAAAAAAAAAAATCAATTTCCGCTAACTTGTGCCAAAAAATAAAAATTCTGTGGACTCGCCATGCCCCTCACGGAATACCTTGGGGTGTCTTCTTTCCAAAATGGGGTCACATGTGGGGTATTTATACTCACCTGGCATTTTAGGGGCCCCTAAAGCGTGAGAATCCAAATGCATAAAAATGGCCTGTGAAATCCTAAAGGTACTCATTGATTTTAGGGCCCCTTTGCGCACCCAGGCTGCAAAAAAGTGTCACTCATGTGGTATCGACCGTACTCAGGAGAAGTAGGGCAATGTGTTTTGGGGTGTATTTTTACATATACCCATGCTGCGTGTGAGAAATATCGCTGTAAACGACAACTTTTTACATTTTTTATTCAAAGTTGTCAATTTACAGAGATATTTCTCTCACCCAGCATGGGTATATGTAAAATACACCTCAAACACATCGCCTACTTCTCCTGAGTACGGCGATACCACATGAGTGATACTTTTGCAGCCAAGATCGCAAGGGGCCCAAATTCCAATGAGTACCTTTTAGGAGGGCATTTTTACGCATTTTTCTTCTCACGCTTTAGGGCCCCTAAAATGCCAGGGCAGTAGAAATACCCCACATGTGACCCCATTTTGGAAAAAAGACACCCCAAGGTATTCCATGAGGGGCATGGCGAGTTTATAGAAGATTTTTTTTTTGGCACAAGTTAGTGGAAATAGATTTTTTATTGTTTTTTCTCACAAAGTCTCCCTTTCCGCTAACTTTTGACAAAAAGTTTAATTTTTCATGGACTAATTATGCCCCTCAGCGAATACCTTGGGGTGTCTTCTTTCTAAAATGGGGTCACATGTGGGGTATTTATACTGTCCTGGCATTTGAGGGTCTCCGCAATCATTACACGTATGGCCAGCATGAGGAGTTTCTGCTATTCTCCTTATATTGAGCAAACGGGTAATGAGCTTTTTTTTTTCCGATCAGCCTCTGCGCTGAAAAAAAAAAAAAAAATGAACGGCACAGATTTTTTCATTCGCATCGGTCAATGTGGATGAAAAAATCTCTGCCAAAATCAGTGACTGCAGTGCGGTGGGCTGGGCGCTAACTACCTAACAAGTAGCTAACTAACTGGCGGTGATAAGGGACTCTTATGCCCCATTCACACGTCCGAAATTCTGTTTGCGGAACGGAATTGTGGACCCATTCATTTCTATGGGGACAGACTTTGTCCAGCTCGGATCCGGAATTACGGATCAGCGCTTCCGGGTCTGCACTTCCGTTCCGCAAAAATATAGAACATGTCCTATTCTTGTCAGCAATTGCGGACAAGAAAAAGCATTTTCTATATAGTTCTGGCAATGTGCGGATCTGCAAAATGCGGAAAGCACATTGCCGGTGTCCGTGTTTTGAGGATCTGCGGATCGGATCTGCGGATCCGATCCGCGGATCCTTGAATCCACGGATCCGTAAAACACATATGGACGTCTGAATGGAGCCTTACAAAGGGTGTGATCAATGACAGGGGGGTGATCAGGGGGTCTAGATGGGGTGATCAAGGGGTTAATAGGTGAGGGGGTGGGGGGTGGTTAGTGTAGTGTTTGGTGCAACTTTACAGTGTTACCTGGTCCTCTGGTGGTCGATCCCAGCAAATGGGACCACCAGAGGACCAGGTAGCAGGTATATCAGACGCTGTTAACAAAACAGCGTCTGATATAGCTGTTTGATGCGATTTAATTCGCATCTACAGCCTGCCAGCGATGGATCATCGCTGGCAGGCTGTAGCAGAACTGCCGAGACGCGCGTTCACAGGAAGTCTCGGCTCTCGCGAGATGACGCGCCGATGCATCATCTCAGAGCTACAGGACCGCCCGCAGGACGCATCCCTGCGTTAGGCGGTCCTGTAGCGGTTAACCACCTCAGCCCCCCTAGCTTAAACACCCTTAATGACCAGGCCACTTTTTACAATTCCGCACTACACTACTTTCACCGTTTATTGCTCGGTCATACAACTTACCACCCAAATGAATTTTACCTCCTTTTCTTCTCACTAATAGAGCTTTCATTTGATGGTATTTCATTGTTGCGCTGACATTTTAACTTTTTTTGATATTAATAAAAAAGTACCAAAATTTTTTTGGGGAAAAAATGAAATTTTTCGCTTTGTGTTGTAAATTTTTTTTTAAAAAAACTACATTTCTATATACATTTTTCTCTAAATTTATTGTTCTACATGTCTTTGATTTAAAAAATGCAATAAGTGTATATTTATTGGTTTGGGTAAAAGTTATAGTGTTTACAAACTATGGTGCAGAAAAGTGAATTTCGGCATTTTGAAGCAGCTCTGACTTTCTGAGCACCTGTCATGTTTCTTCAGGTGCTAGAATGTCAGGATAGTATAAATCCCCCCAAATGACACCATTTTAGAAAGAAGACACCCCAAAGTATTCGCGGAGGGGCATGGTGAGTTCATGTATCATTTCATTTTTTTTCACAAGTTAGCGGAAAATGACAATTTCTGAGAAAAAATAAAAAATAAAAAAAAAATAATTATTATTATTATTATTATTATTATTAAGTTTCCATTTCTGCAAACTTCTGGCAAAAAAAAATAAAAAAATCTCCCACGGACTCACTATGCCCCTCAGTGAATACCTTGGGGTGTCTACTTTTTGGGCAAATCTGGCATTTTGGGCGGGGCTAAATTGTGAGCAACCCTGTAAAGCCTGACCCTGGGTTCAGACCTAAGCATTCTGGAAACGCGCGTTTTGCAAATAGGAAACGCGCGTTCGTATGCGCGTTCTTGTGATTGACTACTGTGGTGTCAATCACAAAACGCGCGACAAACGCCCCAAAAAAAGCTCAAGTACTTGTTTATGCGTCGGGCGTTTTACAGCGCGTTCAAACGCGCTGTAAAACGCTCAAGTGAGAACCAGGGCCATAGGAAAGCATTGGTTTTCATGTGTTGAGCGTTTTACAGCGCGTTTGAACGCGCTTGTAAAACGCTCAGGTGTGAACTTAGGGTAAAGGTACTCGTTGGACTTTACACCCCTAGGCTGCAAAAAGGTGGCACACATGTGGTATTGCCATACTAAGTAGAAGTAGGGCAATGTGTTTTGGGGTGTATTTTTAGATATACCCATGCTGGGTGTGAGAAATATCTCTGCAAATGACAACTTTTAAAAAAAATGTTATACAAAGTTGTCAATTTACAGAGATATTTCTCACACCCAGCATGGGTATATGTAAAAATACACCCCAAAACACATTGCCCTACTTCTCCTGAGTACGGCGATACCACATGAGTGACACTTTTTTGCAGCCAAGATGCGCAAAGGGGCCCTAAAACCAATGAGTACCTTTAGTATTTCACAGGACATTTTTACGCATTTGGATTCCAAATGACTTCTCACGCATTATGGATCTGATCCCGTGCTGAGCCACGCCCCCTGCACTGATCACATGACAGTGACGTCACCCCAGGTCCTTCGGCTGTTAAACAGTTCGGGTTGCTGGCAGCCGCCCCTTATGGATTCCATATGCCGCTATAGTGGAATCCATAACGGATGCGCGAGTTACCACAACCCAAACACCGGACTTTTTTTTAAAGTTCGCTCATCTCTAGTTACTAGGCATTGGTGGCCAGTGCGCCCGCCCCCGCTCTGCCCCCCTCTCCCTCTATTGGTGGAATCGGCACAGGGGGCGGGAGAGACTGCCTCCTTCTCCCTGTGCTGCCGAGGAGAACATGGCCACGCTGAGAGTAGCGCAGCCACGTTCTCTGATACTGGACTGTGCAGTAGTGCAGCCCAGTATCGATAAAATACTAATCCTGGTATCAAGCTCGATACCAGAGAAAAGTATTGATTAGGTATCGAAACTTCGATACCCGAAACAACCCTAGTTACGACCACCCTTCAATCCCTCAGCAGTGGCCATGCTTGCACACTAAAGAAAAAATCGTCCTCTCTGGTGGCCGGGACTGTGGAAGTGCACATAGGCTAGTGCTTTTTTTCTATAGTGTTCAAGCACGACCATCACTGCTAGACTGCAGGGTGGTCATAACCATGGAAATGAGCAGCGTATAATGTGATGAAAAAATAATCCAGCCAGCAAAGCAGGCAATATGGACAATCACAATACATTAGTAAGTGCCTGGTATTAACTTTCTCTACATGACAAATGCCATTTACTGAAGTGAGACAACCCCTTTAATAAATTCCCCAAACTGCTTCTAGTACGTTCAGTGTCATAGTTTCGGCCCATGGTGCCACTTTTACTGCCCTTAGCCAGCAACATTTTGTAATCGGTTGGTAAACCAAGGTGTAGTGCAACACTAGGAACAGCTATTGCTAATAAGAGGTTTCTTTCTGTACAGATATTGCGCTGTAGGAGCATGTCATATGCACCGTCACTGGTGTTCAGCAAACTTGGGATTTGCAAGTTCGGCATCGGGTTATCTAAGGATTCCGTTACCACGGACCATAACGGAATTGTATGACGGCATGCACCGCGGAAGCCTATAAGAGCTATTCCATCATAATAGAAGTATATGCTGGCCACAGACTTCTAATATAACAGAATGCCTCCTATAGGCTTCCGTGGTGCATGCCGTCATACAATTCCGTTATGGCCCCTTATGGAATTCTTAGTTAGTTCAACACCAAACTTGCAAATAGCAAGTTCGCTCAACACTAGACGTACTGCAGAAATCCAGTACACAGCAAATTAACCAAGTGTGAACATGGACTGAGGCACCATCATGCCAGAGTGTTGCAATTAGATTATGGAGCATTACAGTTAGTGCGGGGAATCTGAATTTCAATATGACTACAGTATTTGGCTGAGGAAGGCCCATTATGGGGTTTGCTGGATATAGATTACAACAGAACTGCAGGGGAGGCTTGACCCATTCTGTTCAGTGAGGGCCATGCAGCAGTTCTGGGGTCGGAGGAGGGGGCTTCCCGGCTGCTGAGGGAGGCCACTGTGTCAGCATTACCTTGCTCTTCGCCGTCTCGTACTCGGCAACAGAGGAGCAGCTGGAGACGCATTCAGCCCACTCCAGGCTCTTATGGGGGCTCCGTTCAGTCAAGCTATGAAACGCCTCAAAGTACAGCCAAGCAGTGTCCTCCACCAACTGCAGCTTCCCGCACGCTATGTGCCGCCACATCGCCCAGCTAAGGCGCGGGTGGCAGCCCTCTGCCGAGCGGGTTCTCACATATGTTGCCATCTTCCGCAGGTAATGCATATTCAATTTCGCCGGAGGAGGGAACTGCAGCGCGCCTATTAGAAACGGGTCTGCTTTTGCCCAGATTTGAACTTTGTAGGCATCCATGGCCGTAGATAAACGCAAAACTTTCACACCTTTCACCTAGGCTGACGAGAGCACTGACGTTTCTCTAGCTTCGCAAGACGTAACGCACAGCCATGGAAACAAATATATGTGGGTGGAGCGTTATCTGAGAGGAGGAAGAACTGTTCGCAGCTACAAAGAAAGCGCGCAATAGCGATCTCGTTCCGTTAGCGCCCTCCGGTCCAGCAGGTGGCGCAGGTTCGCGCTGAGTACATCTTTGTAGTTTGAAGCTGTCGATTTAACCTTTTAGATACACTGACTGCAGTATCTAAGGGCTCTTTCACAGGAGCGGATGCCGTGCGGGTAATCTGCTGCGTGAAAGACAACCAAGCCCCGTCCAGGACAGCAGAGACATGGAGCATTAACATGATTGATGATGTTCAGTGCCTCTCTGTTTTTCACTATAAAATCACAGTGGGATAAATTTGTCACTATGATTTTGTAGTAAAAAGGTCACAGAGAGGCATGGAGCATTATCAATCATGTTAATGCTCCCTGTCTCTGCTGTCCGGAGCGGGGCTTGGCACTCTTTCAAGCAGTGGATTCCACTCACGGGATCCGCTCCTGTGAAAGAGCCCTAAGGCCTCTTTCACATGGCCGTTGAGGGGAAAAAAACATGTGGGTGCGTTGCGGGTGAATATGTAATTTTTCCGCGCGAGTGCAAAGCATTTTAATGCGTTTTGCACGCACGTGGGAAAAATCGGAATGTTTGGTACCCAGACCCGAACCCGGGCTTTTTCACTGAAGTTCAGATTTGGGTTGAGTATTCTGTAGATTGGACTATGTGATGTGACGTCACCACAGGTCCTTTAGCCGGCAACTCACATGAAGAAAGAAGAGATCGCAACTATGCGTTCAAGTGGATAAGGTGAGTTAATTTTTTTTTAACCCCTCCATCCACATTTTACTAAGCATTCTGTATTGAGAATGCTATTATTTTCCCTTATAACCATGTTATAAGGGAAAATAATAACGATCGGGTCCCATCCCGATCGTTTCCTAGCAACCATGCGTGAAAATCACACTGCATCTGTCCTTGCTTGCGGATGCTTGCAATTTTCAAGCACCTCATCCTCCCTTGCTTGCGATTCGCAAGCAAGGGTGAATGCGGTGCGATTTTCACCCAGCTCCACTCACTTCTATGGGGCCTGCTTTGCGTGAAAAACGCACAATATAGAGCTTGCTGCGATTTTCACGCAACGCACAAGTGATGCGTGAAAATCACCGCTCATCTGCACAACCCCATAAAAATGAATGGGTCCGTATTCAGTGCAGGTGCAATGCGTTCACATCACGCATTGCACCCGCGCGGAAAACTCGCCCGTGTGAAAGGGGCCTAAGGCTGGGTTCATGGCTGGGTGATGGATTTAGGTCCGGATGCGTTCAGTGAAAACTGAGCGTTTTCACAGGCAAAGCCATTCAGTTTTGCCTGCGATTGCGTTCAGTTGTTCAGTTTTTTCCGCGCGGGTGCAATGCGTTTTGATGCGTTTTTCACGCGCGTGATAAAAAACTGAGGGTTTACAAACAATATCACCTAGCAACCATCAGTGAAAAACGCAACGCACCCGCACTTGCTTGCGGATGCAATGCGTTTTTCACGCAGCCCCATTCACTTCTATGGGGCTGTGGATGCGTTTATAACGCATAACATAGAACATGCTGCGATTTACACGCGTTGCAGAAGTGATGCGTGAAAAAAAACCGCTCATGTACACAGCCCCATAGAAATGAATGGGTCAGGATTCAGTGCGGGTGCAATGCGTTCACATTACGCATTGCACCCGTGCGGAAATCACGCTCGTGTGAATGCAGCCTAAGGGTTTACAGATGCAATCGCGGGGTGCTGATTGTTATTGAAGGGGTTTTCTCATTTGGAACATTTATATATACAATGTCAACTAGAACACTATAATAACAAACTTCCTAATATACCTTTTAATGCAATATCGCCTCCTATCCTGGAAAAGTGTCATTTTTGTAGTCCTTTGTAGATTGCTTGTCGTCAGGGCTCAGTTGGTAGTAAAGCGCCAGCCTCTGTGGCGGCCGGGATCACTAGCGTGAACACACGTAGTCGGCGGAGATCACTGACCAAATCACTAAAGTGTGAACTAGGCCTTACAATTAAAAACAAAATTAAATAAAAAGACATTAGGTATCCCCACATCCAAAATGACAGTCTCTATAAAAATATCACATTATCTAGCCCATTAGGTGAACACCATAAAAAAAATGGTGCCAGACCAGCCATTTTTGGGTCACCTTGTCATCAAAAATTACTATGTACCCTAAAATGAAAAATAAAATATGGCTCTCAGAAACATGATTTTTTTCCACAATTATTTTATTATGTAAAACTGGAAAAAAAATGACATCATATATCACTGCATCTGTAACAACCTGCTCTATGAAAAACTATTACATGATATATCTCATCAGGTGAACACCATAAATAAAATGGTGCCAGAACAGCTATTTTTTTTTGTCACACGAAAACCATAATATCAAGAGGTCAAAAACACATATGTACCCCAAAATCATACCACAAATTGCAGATCCGCAAAATGCGGATCTGGCTGTGTGCGTTCCGCATTTTGCTGACTGCACATGTGTGACGCTATATAGAAAATTCTCTATATTTTTGCGGGGCCATGTGAATGGATCCTAACGGTCATTTTAATGGACCCTAAGAATTCAAAAACTTGAACCAATAATAGTAGCAATTTATCCTGAAAAAAAATAATCCCTCGCACAGCTCCGTTGAGAGAAAAAAACATTATGAGGGACATTTACTAAGCCCTTTATGCCACTAAAAAGTAATACTTTATTGCACACACCATAGTGCACTGTAATTAGCTTTTCACTACTTTCATGAGGTAGTGGGACTTAGTGGGAGGGGTGCCAACTGGATTTCCTACAACTTACTCCAGAAACTGGCATAAATTGCATCTGAAGTCTGTGCGAGCCCCTGGCTGGAGTACACTTCAATTTCTGGCGCATGGCAGGGCAGAGATGTACTTAATTATGCGCATCTTATGGGTACACCAGTCTTGATAAATCTCCCCCATGGTTCTCAGAAAATTGCTGTTTTCCCCTCACCCACGAGAGAGAGGATCCGCCCCCAAAGACAGGAAACCTGAAGTACAAAAAGGCGGAGACTCCCCTCCAACTTCAGTATGGTTTCCTGTCTTTAGAGAGGAAGCCTGTAGTACTATAGCTTCTCCCACTTTGGGTGCCTTTTTCTTACCTGCGGTCCCCCAGTCTGCTGACATGTGGCACGAGTAGTGCACGGTGGGTCCGGCAGAGACATGACAGCCAGTGAGGGCTTAACAGCGTTTGGAGGCATGATGCTTAAGTGCTAATGGAGCGGTACTAGAAGCATCTCTTTTTCGGCAGAGAGGGTTGTCATCTTGCCCATGGGGGAGGAGCGCCTGCTTCCGGCCTTGGGTAGCGCTATGGAAAAGGAGAAATCCAGACTGAGGCGATGCACGCACGCGTGCGTCATGACGAAGTGCGTGACATCAGGGGAGGTGTATACGAGGTGCGATACCCAGAAGTAAACTGCCGGCGGGATTTCTGTGGAGTAGACCGCATGTAGCGTCTCCTGGTAGAATCGGGGTGTTCTGGATAAGGAGCGCTAAAACTCTTCTGGCAAGCTACTATGGAGGAGGAAAGAAAGGACATGGTTGATAATCCAGCGTCCACTCCGGCCCTGGTACCTACAAGAGGAGGTGAAAGGCCTCTGGCCATAAGTACATAATTGGTGCTGATGGTATTTTATGTATATGTATTTTCAGGGAAAACCTAAAAAAGCACTAATTAAAAGAAGAAATAAGGAATGTGCTCTTTGCAGATGTTTCCTGTCTTCTGACTATGAGAAAAACAATGTCAGGTCTGCATTACTAAAACAGTGGCGGAGGAATCTCCATCTTTTCATAAATGTCTTCAGTCGTTGGTTAAATCTAAAATGGATTCTTCCTTGGCCCTAAGACAGGTTAATGCAGTGTTTCCCAACCAGTGTGCCTCCAGCTGTTGCAAAGCTACAACTCCCAGCATGCCTGAACAGCCAAAGGCTGTCTGGGTATGCTGGGAGTTGTAGTTTTGCAACAGCTGGAGGCACACTGGTTGGGAAACACTGGGTTAATGGAAGGGTACTTTCACACTAGTGTTTTTCGGATCCGACAGGTAGTTCCGGCAACGGAACTGCCTGCCGGATCTGGTAAACTGCATAAAAACTGAAAGCTGTTTTGCCAGATCCGTTAGACTTATTCATTGAAATACCGGATCTGTCTTTCCGGTATTATCCGGAATAACGGATCTGGTATTTTATTTTTTTAAAAGCTAGAAAGAACTGCGCATGCGCAGACCAGAAAACCGGATCTCGCGATGCACCAATTTCCGGAACACTTGGTACCGGATCCAGCATTAATACATTTCAATGGAAATTAATGCCGGATCCGGCAAGCTGCGGTATTTTGGCTGGTCAAATACCGTACAAGGGACGGAACGGAAGACATCCTGATGCATACTGAATGCATTGGGACAAAACGGAAGCATTTTTTTTTCCAGTATTGAGACCCTTTACCGGATTTCAATACCGGAAAAGGATAATGCTAGTGTGCAAGTACCCTAACTAAAGAACAGAAATCAAAAAAGAGCCAGGGGTTAGATAATATAATTTCTACAGACTCAGAAGGGGAGGAAGATTTTCAATCTGTGGAAAATCTTTGTTCTGAAGCCTCATCCTATTCTTCTGGGGACGACGAGAAAGAAATAGGAAAACCCTTTTTTCCTGTAGAATATGTGGATCGTTTATTAAAGGTGGTAAAAATTATGATGGAAATTGAAGACTCAAAAGAGCCAAAATCAGTATAGAATGTAATGTTTGGGGGGCTTGAAACCAGGCATTTTAGGTCTTTAAATGATAAAGGATAGATCGACACTCTATATCTGGTCACAAATAGAAAATACAATAAAAGTTGTTTAAAAATATGTGTCTATTTATTTAAAGAGGGGAAGAGTGCAGTTCGTTATAAAAGGGGTACCCTTACAGATTAAATTCAGATAGAATAAGCGATAAGGCTTATATAGACTTAAATTCAGAGTGGAAAAAGGAGCATAGGAGAAAAATCGAGTATAGGACTAGAATAATTCAGTAGATTTAAAATGACCAGGACAATGTGTGGTCGGTTATTCAAAGCATGCAGGTTATAGTTTATATTCAGTATTTCTTAATAGATATTTCTCCCAGTAGAACTTTTCACTATATAAAAAAAATTATTAAAATATCTCCACTATATAAATACTGGAATGCAGAGGTCCCGATATGTTTAGGCAGTCTCAGTTATCAGGAGTGCAAGGGAAAAGTTCTCCAGCGTACAGCAACATAGTAAGTCAATGCAGTTATAATGGTAGTAGGTCAGTTCGATATACTAGGCAGGCACTTCCTAGTGTCCTCACTGTGGCGTCCCACAGGAGGACAGGCGCAGCCTAGGGTTACCTTATCCGGTGGCTTCACAGACTGGAAAGTAGAACGGTGTCTGTGTGGTGGAGCAATTCTTCTGTGCAGCTGCTAGCCCAGCGTCCGCGTGTGCTGCGCGTCATCTCTGCTGGGCGGGAGTATTGAAAGCACATGTGGTCTTTTAAGAAATACTGAATATAAACCAGGACCTGCATGCTTTGAATAACCGACCACACATTGTCCTGGTCATTTTAAATCTACTGAATTCTTCAAGTCCTATACTCGATCTTTCTCCTATACTCCTTTTTACTCTCTGAATTTGAGTATATTTAAGCCTTATCGCTTATTTTATCTGAATTTAATCTCTAAGGGTACCCCTTTTATAACGAACTGCACTATTTCCCCTCTTTAAATAAATAGACACATATTTTATTGTATTTTCTATTTGTGACCAGATATATAGTGCCGATCTATCCTTTATCTTTTATCTACTTTTGTTGCTGACTCGGTGAGCCAGAATAGATCTTTGAGCACCGAATCTGATAAAGTGTTAGGTGAGCACCTATACAACTACTATTTACATTATAGGTCTTTCCCAGTTCATAAAAATGTGGCGGCATTAATTAAGGGAGAATGGAAATGTCACGACCTTGGTTAAGGTCGCGACTGTGTTGCCAGCGGCAACATGTCGTCTGCACGGTGGGGCTGCTTTCCGCCTCACGTGCGGTGGCCGTTGGCAACGTGTCACCCTCTTTGCTGTCGTGGCTTTTGACCTGCTGCCTCACATGCGCTTGTCGTGGGCAGCGTGGTGTTGCGTAGTTCATGTGGGGGCAGGGCCACGGCAGCTCTGAGTTGGTGTGGTGACACAAAGCCACACATGCTGTTGCCGGTGGCAACATGTCGTCTAGCATGTGTGTGCTCACCTTGTTTGTGAGCACGTTCCTTGGGTGTGGTTTACACAGGGTTAATGTCTGTGTGCTGGGTGTGTCCTCTGGCCTCCTTAAGTGTCTGTGTTTGGAGCCTGAGTTCAGTTTGTTTGTCTCCAGCCTTGGTGTGAGCATGTGCTGGAGGTGGTTGCTTGCACCCATGTTATGTCTGTGTGAGTTTACACTGTTTGATTGTATTCCCCTCCTGTGTGCTTCTGCTTACCCTTACCCTCACTTGGTTATGTATTTGTTGTGGGTTTGTATGTTGCAGTATGTTGGTTTGTGTGCTCCGGAAGGGGCTTGCTTAACCGGAGGGGTATAGCATATTCCGGATGGTGTGCTGCCCGGCCAGGTCTCCCCCCAGGCATCTGATGTCCGCTTGGGGGCCTCTGGAGACTCCTGCTCATCCGCGGTCTAGGGTGGGCAGGTGGTCTCTGCCCTGTTTTCATGTGAGGGCGAGACAGGGCGTTCAGGGCCGTAGGTACGTGGGTATGAGCCGTCCCACCTTCAGGGTCCGCTCATACAGCCAGGAGACCAGGGCAAGTTTTAGGGACATGCCAGGAGGTCATCTGCTCCTTTGTCCCTGTTTTTAGGCCCGGCGGCCGAGGATAGTGCGCGGCGGGGGTTTTTCCCCACTTCCCGCCGTGACAGGAAAAGGCCTAATAAAAGGGTTTATATTTCAAAAAATCTAAAAAAAGAAAATATCCCTATTCGGGCCACGGTTCTGCCTCTTGGAATTAGGGTTGTTTCGGGTATCGAACTTTCGATACCCAATCGATACTTTTCTCTGGTATCGCACTCGATACCAGGAAAAGTATTTTATCGATACTGGGCTGCGCTACTGCACAGCCCAGTATAAGAGAGCATGGCTGCGCCGCTCTCAGCGCGGCCATGTTCTCCTCGGCAGCACAGGGAGAAGGAGGCAGTGTCTCCCTCCCCCTGTGCTGCCGCTGCAACCAATAGAGGGAGAGGGGGGCGGAGGAGGGGCGGGCGCTCTGGCCAGCAATGCTGAGTACAGTTCATATATAAATGCAGGCAGAAGACACACGCTGCCGGCACCTGCCTGTGACCCAGCACTGCGATCAGAGGCAATTAACCCCTCAGGTGCGGCACCTGAGGGGTTAATAGTCTCTGATCGCAGCGCTCAGTCACAGGCAGGTGCCGGCAGCCTGTGTCTTCTGCCTGCATTATATATGAACGTTATTAAGCTGGCCAGTGCTCCGCCCCCTCCCTAGTATTAAAACATTGGTGGGCAGTGTGCCCCCCTCCCTAGTATTAAAACATTGGTGGGCAGTGTGCCCCCTGTCCCCCCTTCCCCAGTAATAAAATCATTGGTGGCAGTGGCCACAGGGTCCCCTCACCTCCTCCTCATTGGTGGCAGTGGCAGTGATCGGAGCCCCAGCAGTGTAATGCTGGGGCTCCGATCGGTTACCATGGTAACCAGGACGCTTCTGAAGTCCTGGCTGCCTTGGTCTGCTCCCTGCTGCTGTGTGCACAGGGTAGCAGGGAGAGGGTTAAGTCCTATTCACCCTGATAGAGCTCTATTAGGGTGAATAGGATGAGAATATCCCAGGTTCTAGCCCCTAAGGGGGAAAATAGTTAATAAATAAACTGTAAAAAAAAAAAAGTTAAAGTACACCAAAATATTAATTATAAATCACCCCCTTTCCCAATTTTACATATAAAATATATAAACAATACATAAATAAAATATTACATATCGCCACGTCTCAAAAGTCCAAAGTATTAAAAAATCCACTTTTATGCAGTGAACGCCGTAAAAGTAAAAAAAAGAAAAAATGCACGATTCGCCATTTTCCTATAGTCGCCTTGTCCCCACAAAAAAGTAGGATAGGACTGTTGTATTATGAGCCGGCGGTTTCATAAAATGTGGAATGCACGCAGATTTTTTTGGCGTTTTTATTTTTTTCGCGTGGTATCGAATGGTATCGAGTATCGCAATACTTTTTTATGGTATCGATACCGAATTAAAATTTTGGTACCGAAACAACTCTACTTGGAATAAAGCCCCTAAAATATCAGGCAGACAAGAAAACGTCTCTTCCTTTTGAAGATATGGGATCTCTAAAAGACCCTTTAGACAAAAAAGCGAATGGCTTTTTGAAGGGGCCTGGAAAGCTTCCACCTCGTCATTCAGACCTTCTATTGCTTTATTTGGCTGTCAGACCTAGAGGACCAAATCAAGAACAAATGCCCCAGAGAAGAGATCTTGGTGGGGTTTCCAACGATTAAAAAAGGTGCTGATTTTCTAGCAGACACCCAGGCAGATTCCATTAGGCTAGCGGCTCGTTCTTTGGCTCTGGCTAAGGCCTATTGCACACGAACGTAGGTGTCCCATTGCCGTATTTCTGACCGCACATGCGGATCAGCAATACACGGGCACCGTTCCGTGTGTGTTCCGCGTCATTCACTTCAATGGGTCTGCAAATCCGGAGATGCGGAACAGGCTCACAGAACACTACGAAAGCACTACTGAGTGCTTCAGTGGGCTTTCGTCCCGTACTTTGTTTCCGCAAAAAGATAGAACATGCCCTATCTTTTTGCGGAACGGGTGGATCGTGGACCCATTCAAGTGAATGGGTCCGCGATCCACTGCGGCTCCCCCGCGGTTGGTGTTCGTGCATTGCGGCCCGCAATTTTCGTGCCGCAGCACGGCCATGGGGCTCACACATTCGTGTGCAATAGGCCTTACTAAAACTGGAGTGGAAATCAACAAACGAAATAGAGACTGTGCTGTGCCCTGTGAAGGTGATTATCTCTTTGGTTCAATACTAGATGAGCGGTTAGAAAAGGCAGCAGACAAAGAGAAGAAGTTTACAGCCCAGACTTTCTTTTCTTTTAGAGGTAGATTTAATCGGTCCCTTCGTACCTTTAGAAGTAACAAAGAAGGAGATAGAAGAGATAAAGACTTTAAACATAGATCCCAAAGGAAAAGTGGGAGAGGTTTGTTCTGCAATAAATCCTTTGGAGATAAGAAAAAACCTGATCAACAATGACGCCAGGTTTCATGTAGGAGGAAGGTTAAAAAAAAATCTTCCTGCATGGAAACAGATCTCCAGAAGTGTATGGGTTTTAGACACCTTGGGACAGGGATTAAAACTGGAATTTCGTTCCCTTCCGCCATCAAGATTCGTGGTAACAAAATCTGCCATAGTGGAGAAAAGTTCAATAGAGTCAGAAGTTCTGAATCTAATAAAAAAGAATGTACTGGTGCCGGTCCCGGAGGGAGAGGGTTTTTTTTCTCTTCTCTTTCGGGTGAGAAAACCAGATGGTTCATACTGAACAATAATAAATTTAAAAAAGCTAAATCAATTCTTGCTTGTAAAAGAATTCAAGATGGAGACGATAAATTTGGCAATAAATTTGCTCTTTCCAGGTTGCTTTATGGCAGTGCTAGATTTAAAAGGTGCCTATTTCCATCTCCCTATACATCATTATCATCAAAAGTTTCTTCGAGTAGCGGTGAAGATAGAAGGGGTTACCAGACATCTGCAGTTTCAGGCCCTCCCTTTCGGTTTATCGATGGCTCCCAGAGTATTTACCAAGGTGGTTTCAGAGATGGGGGCCCAAATCTGAGAAAAAGACATACTGTTCATTCCTTAGCTAGATGACTTTTTGATAGTAGTAGAAACCGAGGAGACCTGCAGAAAAGCGGTACAGGAAGTGGCTCAAATCTTGAAGAAATTAGGATGGATTCTAAACATGGAGAAGTCAAAACCGGATCCCGTGCAGATTCAGCAGTTTCTAGGCTTGATACTGGATTCCAAAAAACAGAGGTCTTTTTTACCAGAGGACAAGATCTTAAGCTTAAAAAAGAAGATAGAAATCCTAATCAAGAATTCGAGAATCTCACTGAGAAAAGGTATGTTGACTCTTGGAAGTCTGACATGTTGCGTTCCTGCAATTATATGGGCCCAATTTCATTTGAGAAATCTTCAATGGGACATACTGTCAGCCTGGAAGGGGGGAAAACAACCCTTAGACACAAAATTGGTGATTTCAGATCAGACTATAGAAAGCCTGAAATGGTGATTGACGACAGGCAATCTGATTCAAGGAGTGCCTTGCAAAATGGAAGATCTCCTATGTTTAATGACTGATGCAAGCCCTTGGGGTTGGGGCGCTCATGTCCAGAACCGATCATTTAAGGGGTTATGGAAAGGCAGTCTGAAGTCAGTTTCCTCAAACATGAAGGAGTTAATGGCAGTCAAATTTGCAATGTTAGAAATTATCCTGTTATTATCAGACAGGAACTTGAGAGTAATGTCAGACAACAGAACAGTTGTTTCTTACATAAACAAACAGGGAGGTACCAGAAGCATAATGCAAATGTTGACTGAAATCTTTCAGATAGCCGAACAGAATTACAAGTCCATCTTGGCAGTTCACATAAGGGGGTCAGAAAACGTTCAGGCAGATGTTTTAAGTCGCCATTTAATTTCTCAGGGAGAATGGCACCTGAGTCTGAGAATTTTCAAGAAAATTGTAGACAGTTGGGCTCCCCCCTGCATAGATCTCTTTTCCACAGTGCAGAACAGGAAAGGAAAAAAAAATATTTCTCTCTGTCCCCGAAAGGATTCCTCTGTGGTCTGGATGCTTTCCTCCACGAGTGGAATTTTCTGATAGCATATGCCTTCCCTCCATTTCCGTTAATTCCCAGGGTTTTGAAAAAGATAAAGGAATGCAAGGGTCATATTGATAGCCCCATTCTGGCCCCCAAAGAGCATGGTTCACCTGGTTAAGGAAGATGCCAGTGACAGACCCATGGGTTCTACCAGTAACCCACGACCTTCTTTTGTAGGGCCCAGTTTTCCACCCTCAGATAGAGAGCCTCCATCTGACTGCTTGGAATTTGAAGAGATTCTGTTAGCAAGGAGAGGTTTTTCTGTGGAGCTAGTAAATACTCTTCTAAAAAGTAGAAAGAAGGTTGCTGTTTCCATTTATGCTAGAGTCTGGAGAAAATTCCTGGTCTTTGCGGGCTTAGATTTTAAGGATCTTCCTTCCCTCTCCAGCTCCAGTTCTAAAAATCTTGGAATTTCTTCAGAAAGGTTTGCAGTTAGGCCCCTTTCACACGGGCAAGTTTTCCGCGCGGGTGCAATGCGTGAGGAGGACGCATTGCACCCGCACTTAATCCGGACCCATTCATTTCTATGGGGCTGTGCACATGAGCGGTGATTTTCACGCATCACTTCTGCGTTGCGTGAAAATCGCAGCATGCTCTATATTGTGCGTTTTTCACGCAACGCAGGCCCCATAGAAGTGAATGGGGCTGCGGGAAAATCGCAAGCATCCGCAAGCAAGTGCGGATGTGTTGCGATTTTCCCGCATGGTTGCTTAGCAACGGGACCCGATCTTTATTATTTTCCCTAATAATATGGTTATAAGGTGAAATAATAGCATTCTTAATAAAGAATGCTTAGTAAAATGAAGTGGAAGGGGTTAAAAATAATAAAAATTAACTTACCTTAGCCACTTGATCGCGTAGTTGCGATCTGTCCTCTCTTTCCCAGCATCAGCTAAGATCTAAAGGACCTATGATGACGTCACATCACATGGTCCATCTTACCATGGTGATAGACCATGTGATTGGACCATGTGATGTGACGTCATCACAGGTCCTTTAGTTCTTAGCTGATGCTGGGAAAGAGAGGACAGATCGCAACTACGCGATCAAGTGGCTAAGGTAAGTTAACTTTTATTATTTTTAACCCCTTCCACTTCATTTTACTATGCATTCTTTATTAAGAATGCTATTATTTCCCCTTATAACCATGTTATAAGGGAAAATAATAAATTCTCCAGAAGACCCGAAACCGAAGTCCGGCTTCGGGTCTGGGTACCAAACATGGCGATTTTTCTCACGCGCGTGCAAAACGCATTACAAACGTTTGCACCCGCGCGGGAAAATCTCGCATATTCCCCCCACGCACCCGCCTCTTATCCGGACGTCAAACATGACGCCCGTGTGAAAGAGGCCTAAAAGTTCATGTCTCAGCTCTCTCTGCCCTTTTTAATGAGAATATTGCTGCAAATTCCTGGATGGTACGATTTTTTAAATCAGTTGGTAGATCTTCCCTGAATTTATCTCTGAGGGTGTCCCCCTATTATTTAAATTTAGTATTAAAGGGAGTCTGTCACCACATTTGAGCATATTAGGCTGATTAAATAGCGTTATATGTGCCCCCCAGATCATAAAAACCGTACCTTTGTTGTATGTAATGGAGTTTTCTTTCTTCCAAAAATGAACTTTTAAGATTATGTAAATGAGCCCTCTCAAGTGCCCAGGGCGGCGTCTCAATCCTCCGAGCCCCAGGCAGCACCTCCTCCCCGGCTCATAACCCCGCCCTCCGTGTGCCTCTGCCCGCCCGTTTACTCTCCCTCTTCTTCTTTTTCCACTGCGGCTGCGCGGTCAATTTCTTAGCCGGTGCATGCGCAATGCGATGCCTGCTCCTGGCAGGGTATCACAATACCTACTGCGCATGCGCCGACCAAACGGCGCGAAATCGGCAGGAAGGAGGCGGAGCGCCAGCCAGAGCGAGCGCAGGAGAAGAAGAGGAGAGCCGAGCAGCCGTCTCAGCCATCAGCTGTCCGGAGGGTGCACAGTGTTGACAGGTAAGTTTAGCAGCTTCATACTAGTAGAGCAAACTCCCTGGGGGGGCTCCTGTATTTGGCAAATGACATATTAGGATGGATCCCACTGTAAACTTAATGCTCAAAGTCAAAAAGCCTATTATGTGTGTAACCAAACCACCTTTTGGGGCCACTATTGCTTTTAGTGAGGGGGTTACTCATTATAGAAAGAAAAAAATCCTAAAATAAATATATATACACCTCTTTGAATACATTATAGAATTGTGGGGCACTCACTTATTGCTGTGTTGGCAGGCTATAGAAAAGACACAGCTATATAGAACTATATCATTGGGGGCTATTCTTGTTTTGTTTTTGTTTTTTGGGGGGGGGTGGGTATAGAAAAAAATGAAAGCTATATATATATATATGGGACACTAATTTTATTTGGAATGGGATGAAAAGAAGGAGGGATAGACAGATAGATATGGTGGCCACTCTTAGTTTATTGGGGGAGGGGAATGAAAAGAAAGAGGGATAGATAGATAGATAGATAGATAGATAGATATGGTGGCCACTCTTAGTTTATTGGGGGGAGGGGAATGAAAAGAAAGAGAGAGAGATAGATATGGGGGCCACTCTTAGTTTATTGGGGGGAGCGGAATGAAAAGAAAGAGAGAGAGATAGATATGGGGGCCACTCTTAGTTTATTGGGGGGGGGAATGAAAAGAAAGAGAGATAGATAGATAGATATGGTGGCCACTCTTAGTTTATTGAGGGGAGGGGAAGGAAAAGAAAGAGAGAGAGATAGATAGATAGAGGGGCCACTCTTATTTTATTGGGGGCAGGGGAATGAAAAGAGAGAGAGATAGATAGATAGATAGATAGATAGATAGATATGGGGGCCACTCTTAGTTTATTGGGGGGGGGGGGTTGTTTAAAAGAAAGAGGGATAGATTGATCTTTCTATATATTAATATTATTGAGCCACACTCCTTTAAAGGGGGTGGGGGGTTACTGAATAGAGACAGATTTAATGAGACATATATATATATATATCTGTGGGGTTCACTCTGCTTTTATTGGGGGGGGGGTGTTATTGAATAGACACAGATATAATAAGGTGTATATATATCATCGAGGGTCACTTCTTTTTTGGTGGAGGGTCTGGATATTTACTATATACATATATATCTAACTGTAGACCTCATATCTATCTGTGGTTGCAACTTTGTTTTCATAGGTGTTACTTGTTTGGGGCACATATATACTGTACTCGAACAATATATGAGGACCTCTTTGTTATAGGGGGTGGTGGAAGCATGGCAAGTAACCACATGGAAGCGCTCCCTAGTGCTTTCATGGTGCTCAGCTCCGTGCTAACTCAACGCATCTCCTGTATCGTAGATCCATTCCATCGAATGGGTCATCGAAACATGATACGCCTGCCAAAACGCCTGTGCTCGTGTATTGTGGCCCGTTGTCTGCGGGCCGCAATACAACCCCGTCAGGCACAGGTTCGTGTGCAAGAGGCCTTATTTAGCTCATAAAGATTAACCTTGGAGACTTTGAGTTTATATTGAAGGGGGTTTCATTATGTGATTTATGGGTCACACAGGCTATGTACGGTTTGTCCTGCGTTAATTTACAGTTCACTATTTTAATTCAAAATTATAATCGCCTATTTTAATGCATTAAAAGTAAATATATATATATTTTTTTTATTGTAGTCTGACAATCATCAGCCTTCGACTTCTAATCTAATTCGTGATTTTTCTAGCTGGGTGACCATACAATGAAAACTAGAATTCATAATATATTTTTGATATGACCTTATGTTATTCTATAGCTCAGTGTTGATGATTAATTTTTGAAAGGCAGGGCTTGTGGGCCACGTTGCTGTAGCCGCACATTATTAAAGTTAACCATACACAAGAACTAGAGGTATTTACCAATGGCCAATTGAGTCTAGAAGTTTGCGCTTTCACCTGGTCAATCCACAATTTCGAAAATTTAAGTTCGCATAGTTTAATTTTATGAAATTAAAATTATTTGTAAAATTGTTAATCTCTCACAAACAATAACAGATTCATATCTGTAATAAAAAAGATGTGAGTTGATATAAAACAAAAAAGTAGTTACTATTTTATTGTTGTGAATTTAATAAGTTATCATGATTTTTTTGTTCCAAATTAACTACTGTTGTTTTTTTTTCTCTACAATTTCTTAAGGTCAATATCCCTCAATCAACCATGCCTTCGTGCATAGTTAACCAATGTCTCAGCAAGTCTGGCAGAAAGGGTCAAAGCGAGCATATTATTTTACATAGGTTCCCGAAAGACATAAATAAAATAAAAATATGGTTACAGAATACAGGACAACAATTCGACAATATAGATTCTTTTGCAACGAAGATAATGGAAGGTGGAGAAAATAACAAATACCGACTTTGCTCTGCACACTTTAACTCGGATAGCTACAACATTGGTCCGAACGGAAAGTTTTTGAAGCAGGATGCGGTTCCAACAATTTTCCCAATATTGCCAGAAGGCGAAAAAATCATTGAGGAAACACTCAAGAAGGATCGAAGAAGAAGTAGAAAAAGAGTATTTGAAACAACATCACAGCTATCATCCCCGAATGAAGGTGCAATTATGGTGGACGAATCAAGATATCACAGTGAAGATGACCCCACATCAACAATCCACAGCACAAATATAGTTGCTTACTGCAGTGTTGCAACGCAGACAGATTTTACACTTGAAAATTCTATTTTAATTCCCAAGACTGGAAGTGAACATCAGGACATGGAGTACAATGAAGATGTAACACCAGGTAAGTGTAATGAGGCAAGATGGATGTCTACACCCACTCACTGGATGCCAAGCAAACAACAGGAAAACAAATCCGATTTATCATCACCGCAGAAGAAAAGAGCGCACATTAGTTTTGGTCTTTTTCAAGAAGAAAGAGGAGATGACCTCGAAGGAATCCTACCTTTATCGCCAATACTTGAAGAACCAGCATTATCTCCAGAACTTCAAGACATAACTATTGAGGAAGAAGTAGCAGAACCCGAAAATCAGTATGACAGTAGCTATGTTCCGGACAAGTCAAACCTAGACAGCACAGACAACTCTAACTTGAATTTATTTTTTCTAGATTCTCCAAAAATTAATCCGGAAACTGTTCCATCATTGTCCGAAAGAGAAATTGTACAGGAAAAAAAATTTTGGGTTTTTGAATCGTGTCTCGATGTCCTACTTTACAAAGTCAAATGCCAGAAAAATGCTAGTTGTAATTTCACGGTGAAAATTTTTTCTAAATTCTTCGAGGGCTCATATTGTAAAGTTAAAGGTACATGCCAGGCTGGACACAACTTTGTTATTTTTGAGAGTCAACCAAAATTTGGTAAGTATACTGCAGACAATGTACTCACAGCCGCGTCAATTTTGTTTAGTGGACAAAATTTCCAAAAATGTCAAGAACTCTTCAACCTTCTTGGAATGGTAAGTATCTCAGAAAAAACATACTACAGATACCAAACCATGTTCCTTTTTCCTGCTATCGACATTGCTTGGAAAGCAGAGCAACGAAATATCAACGAGGACATCAACACAAAACCGCTATGCATAGCCGGAGATGGCCAATGTGACAGCCCGGGCATAGTGCCAAGTACTGCATCTACTCTATGATGGATACAGTCACTACCAAAATTATTGATTTCGAAGTGGTTCAGCGCACTCAATGCAAATCGTCGGTAGCCATGGAAAAACATGGCTTTACAGTAGCAATGGATCGCCTGTTAAAAAAAGCACTAAACATAAAAATTTTTGCTTCTGACCGTCATAGCAGCATCCGTAAAAAAGTCCGTCAGGACTATTCACAAATTGACCACCAGTTTGATGTATGGCACTATGCCAAGTCATTGAAGAAAAAATTGACAACTGCGTGAAAGATGGTTTTCCTTGCTCCACCATATTGCCAACAAACATCAGTGGAATGGTAAACTGTATTGCCAATGCTCACATGGAGACATAGATGATAAAGACAGAGAATTTTTTTGGCTAAATCCAGAAACACCACCATTTACCCAAATAGAAAAAATTGTTACTGGAAAGGCGATTGAAAAGGATTTACCACATCTAACACGAAATTGCCATACGGGTCATCTGGAAAACTTTCATAGTCTTGCCTTAAAATATCGTTCAAAACGAATACACTTTGGCATCGATGCAATGGAGGCCCGCACCAAACTGGCAGCCCTAACCCATAATCATAATGTCGGAAGAGAACAAGCAGTGGTTCGTAGTGCAAAGCGACACAGTGAAGCAATTGGAACAAGAAGAACATGTTTGGTTGTTCCCAAGGGATCTTCACGCTGGATAGTTCGTGACGTTTTTGAGAAGGTATCAGTTGATTACCTAGAAGACATCTGTGTCGATGTACTCCGAATAGTACAGGGAGAACTACAATCAGAGTGGACCTCAAGAGCACCGACTCTTCCTCCAAACCTTTTAAACCAAGAAAGGCCAAATAAAGAAGAGATAAAACGACAACGTATTAGTCGTTTTAAAACAATGTCGCATCCTGAAACATTGATGTGAAAAAGTTGAAGTTCTTAAATTTAGTCTTCTCATCTCCTTGTAATAGTTTATTATTTTTTTATTAAATTTATTTTTTTAATTTTTCAGATAGTTTTATAAGAAATGTTGAAGGCAAAAATAGAGATTTCAGTGACCTGTCGCATGTGCACCTTGTTACCGTGCTGGTTTCTGCTCAAGGTAAATTTTTATTCAATTCATAATTAAACTCTTAATTTGATATGTTCAAAGATATGTTTTTTTTGTTTTCTAGGTAACTGGATGATGAAGTGAACATGTACCTTCTAATATTATGTTAAAAAAATTTTTTCATGAATTGTGTTAAAATGGATAGATTACGAAAAAAGGTTTATTTAAATTTCACAAATAAAATAATTTACAAATTATCTTTAATAATTTTGAATTATAAAAAGTTATATAAGTTGTAACATTTAGACCTTATTATGGTAGTTAAGTAGGAAATTACATTCTAAAACTAGAAATTTATCCTTATGAAACATAGATTTATTAGCAAATTTTTAATTTTTTTTTGCTTAAAGAAATATAATAATTTCACAATAATTACAGATATATGATTAGTTTGATAATATATAGGTAAACTACATAGTTCAATACAGTTTAGTATAGCTTTATAATAATATTTTAAAATTAATTTCTAAATTAGATTAATAATACAGTTATCAGATATGGTAGTGAGGGTAGGAATAAAATAGTCTTCTGATAAAATAAATTATAAGGGGCAAAAAAAAACATATTTCTTATCAACAGTGTCAGTGTTGGAAATTTGTGTGATGCTAGTGGACTTAGTGCCCGTCTTGAAAAACCCCACCAACAGTCAGCATTAAAAGAAACACCAACCATTAGATATATTAAACCTGAAAAATTCCACACGATCATTGTTTGCCAACCTTGGCACTCCATCTGTTGTCCAAATTTCAACTGCAAATATGCCTCTCTTAGGCTACATGCACACGGCAGTGAAATTAAATGTCCATTAAAAGTGGACCGACTGTTAAATTTTCATGGCCATTTAGCATCAGAGTGTGCATCCATTTTCCGGCCGTGTCAGTTTTTAATTTACATTTATCTTACATTTTACATCATTTTTTCATGTCCGTGACAAACAGACATGAAAAAAGGAATAATTTGATTGGCAGTTATTTATAGACCCACCCATCTGACTGCCATGATCTGTGGGTGACACTGTCATGGGGGGGATCAGTGGGTGAAGCATATATAGCATGTTATGCTATACAACTAAAGTAATAACTGGAATGGGGCAACTACAGTACCCCGAAAGGGTATCAAAATTAGGGTTATTCACTCTAGAAAAAAGACGACTGAGGGGAGATCTAATAACTATGTATAAATATATCAGGGGTCAGTACAAAGATTTCTCCCATCATCTATTTATCCCCAGGACTGTGACGAGGGGACATCCTCTGCGTCTGGAGGAAAGAAGGTTTGTACACAAACATAGAAAAGGGTTCTTCACGGTAAGAGCAGTAAGACTATGGAACTCTTTGCCTGAGGAGGTGGTGATGGTGAGTACAATAAAGGAATTCAAGAGGGGCCTGGATGTATTTCTGGAGCGTAATAATATTTCAGGCTATAGCTACTAAAGATGGGTCGTTGATCCAGGGAGTTATTCTGACTGCCTGATTGGAGTCGGGAAGGAATTTTTTCCCCTTAAGTGGGGAAAATTGGCTCTACCTCACAGGGGTTTTTTGCCTTCCTCTGGATCAACTTGCAGGAACCAGGTCGAACTGGATGGACAAATGTCTTTTTTCGGCCTTATATACTATGTTACTATGTTACAAGTGTCACTCACAGATCCCCATAACAGGGTCCTCCATAGATCCCCCATTGTGACATCATGTGTCAGGAGAGGGTGCGTGGACACTCGCAGGGGGCGGTGGAGTGTGACCTTTCATACACTGGCCCTTCCGCCCCTATAGAGTATGTAGTTAAAACCTTGTAGTCGTATCGCGGCTCAGTCTCCCTCAAAGCAAGTATTCGGTGCCTTTATGCACCAACAGTGCCGTTCTTACACAAAGTAGGCCCAGCAGGCAGGGGGGAATTGTGGCGCACTCTCAGTTCCTCCATGCGCCTCATGTTCCAAGTGGCACATGTTGTGGCGCATGAAGGCACTGAATACTTTCTCTGAGGGAGACTGTGCTGCGATAGTTAATGTTTGTGCTATTAGGTTTAACATATATACTCTATAGGGGCTGCGGGGCCGCTATTCATGGCCTGGCTACACATTTTCAACGTCCGTGAGACTGGTGCCCTCATGTCAATAGGCCTTTAAAAAATGTCCCATTGATTTCAATGGGTCCACACGGTCGTGGAACCTAACAGAGATAGGATAAGTCCTGTTTTTGGACAGACACTATTCACTGTCCGTTAAAAGAACGACCAAGCAACATAGACTTAGATTGTTGCCAAAATTGCCGTTTGACGGTCCTTACACGGCCATTTTTCACTGTCGTCTGCATCTAGTCTTACTGGGCTTATCCATTCCTATGAATGCAGCATGCTTGGATTTAAAAAACCGCTGGAATGCTACTTTGGGGTCATAGATAGAATGGTATCCAGCTATTACCTTCCAATTGCAGTGCATTATGTCCAATGGTCAGCTAATATATAATATCATATAGCAGTTAGATTATGCATATTTGTAGGGTCTTTAGTGCATTAAGAGAGATAAAGTTGCCCACGCTCCGGGTAATGGAACATCCTCCCAAATAACTTTGTAATAATTATAAAATAATGTAGTTTGAATAATGTGTATTAACAATCTAGTTACAATAGGTAAAGTCAAGTTTATGTAATAAATTTTTTAACAATAAAGTACTTTCTTGTCTTGTTTTCATTTTCTCAAAATACTCATTATTATAATAGATTGGTGTACAAAACAACGAGATTCAACTTGATATTATTAAGGTTTATTCTCTATAACCTTTAAACAGTAACCAACTTGAACATACACACACTTCTTTAAATTAACGTTACATTCAGTTTTTGAATTATATTGCACTGGAAAGTACCTACGAATAAAACAAATTCACATAAACTTTGTTCATAGCATGCCTCATTTGAAAGTGCTAGTGTTTCAATACATACTTTACAAGTATTAAAAAAAACAAAACATCAAATTCACAGATACTGTAAATCCGCAATGGAAAGTAAACAGTTCTATGTTTATTGTAATCAACAATTGAATTAGATTTTTTAATAATATTGCTTAATATTTTTTTTAAGATATTCAACATAACTACATAACTTTGGGAAAGAGGAATATGTAAAGCCCCTTTCACATCTGCGTTTTGCTCTTACGTCCTAAAGCTCCGTCGGGTGGGCTCTTTGTCGGAAAAAAAATGATACTGATTATCTCAATGCATTCTGAATGGATAGAAATCTGTTCAGGATGCATCAGGATGTTTTCCGTTCAGTCCTGGCACGTTCTTTTGGACTGTGCAAAATCAGCAGCATGCTGTGGAATTTGCTCCGGCCCTAAAAAATAAAAGCATGCCAGAAGGACGGATCCATATTTAATGCCCATTGAAGAGCATTTATCCGGATCCGTGTAAAAGCTAAATGTGGTTTCAGCGCATCGCCGGATACAACGTTTAGCTTATGTGAATGGTGACCATGGCAGCCAGGACGTTACTATAGTGCTGGCTGCCATGGAAAAGCTACGTGGAGCCGTGGAAAAGCCACTTACCATCCCTGCGGCGGCACTCCTCGATGATGTCACCAGGTCCCTACGTCTTCAGGTTATCTACGTTACTTTTTTAAAATTATCTATTAAAACTTATTTTTTAATGATGGAAGGTGTTTCTGTATTATGTAGTCTATAGACTTCCTCAGAATTGTATCCGCCAAGAGGCGATTTGTGCTCAATGCGCCATAGATTTGAAGGGTGCATTGCTCCATGAGACATAGAGACCCGGTGACGTCATCGAGTAGCACCGCCTCAGGGATGGTAAGTAGCTTCTCCACGGCTCCACGCGGCTTTTCCATGGCAGTCGGGACTATAGTAGCGTCTTGGCTGACTTGGTAAACTTGAAATTATATTGAAGACTTATCAGTCTTCATATGCTTTCAGGTCAGTTGCGTTTTGAAGGATCCGGCAGGCATGTCCAGCGACGAACGTGCCCAACACAGATATGAAAGGGCTCTAACTTGATTTGGATAACAAATAAAACATAACTACTCCAATGCCATAAATTCTGCTGGTCTGTCTTGGGCAAACTTAAAACCCATATACTCAAGATCAGGGTCAGGAAAGGCACTTCTAACTTTATGAACTACACAGGCAGGGATTGGTCTTCTATTGTCTACACCTAGGTAACCGTGTACCCATGCAGTAAACGTTCGATATGCTGTTTTGCGGCGTTGTCTGTGTGGAAAAAAAAAGAAAAGAAAATAATTGCAGTGGTACGAGAGAACAGTTGTGGATCAAGCTATACCAGTACAACAAATAGATGATATTGGAGGACTGTTTATTAGTACTCTATACCTGTTCATGTCCTTTTTTGCAGGTGGTAATCTTACTTCACCTATGGTTCTCAAAACAACATTTACGGTATCCTCCCGTTGACAGAAAATATAAAAAAACTCATGACCAATGATGCAATTCGAATCCATTATGAATTCCTGGGCATTGTCAACCTCGTGACAGCAAATACACTCTATGTTTGTTTGCATTTCAGGACAGTTAGTACAGGTGCACCAATTCCGATTTCCTATTCGATTTTCCTGTTCTTCATCTCTAGGAAAAACAATATAATGTGTGTTTTCTGAAAGTAGTGGATTAGTTGGAAAGCATTCAGTGTCTTGCAATTGTCCACAATATTTAATCCTTAACTGAGCCATCAGAATGTTCATCTGTCATGGATTGAAAAAAAGAAAAAAAAAAACAATTAGAATGTGTGTGTACTAAATAAACATATCCGGACAATATAGACATTTTTTTTGATTACGCTTAAAAGATGAAAAAAAAATTGTTTTCCTTTGGTTGGTTGCGCAACAAAAGGGGGAAATGTATTAGTTAACGCATGCCGACTGTTAGCAAGGGCATCGTCCGGAATGCGTCTGCTCGGTACAAGAAATCGAAATTACCGCATTGCGCAAGTCATGGCCAAGCAAGGCAAATAGCAGTGGCTTGATGTCATACACAGGAGGAGGAATTAATTCAACACAAGATAATGGCTGGCATAGGCATAGACAAGGAACTATGCAAAAAAAGGTGGTCTGTCAGCAACGTCCCTGTATGCAGGTGCACTTAGCCGTGGAAAATTATACATACAGACAAAAAATTGGCAAAGCACTATAAAAAGGCATCATTGTACGTTTTGTTAAAAAAGTAATTATGCCACTTGCCGCGCCAAGACCGCCTCTTATAAGTGGTTCAACCACTAAATCCTACCTGTTATGGGCCCAGAAAACCGGAAGGCCCGCACTAACAGGAAGGCTGGCCAGTCACAGACCTCCGTGCGGCGCATGCTCCAACCACTTTATTAATGATGCAAGCATAGCATGCACCCTGAAGAAGTGTGTGAGCGCGTCCAGCCTGCCTGCTAGTGAGGGCCTTCCATAGGGAGTACAGTACTACAGTGCATAGCACTCTAAAAAGTAGCCGGTATAGTGGTGCAGACTCCGGCGTGCTTGAGTTTACCATTGCTCCTGCCACCATGTGCCTCCTGCCTTCTTCATTCTTAAAGTCGACGGAGCATGCCGACGTGACAGGAGGCCCATGGAGGAGGGAGCGATGGTAAAGTACAGGCTTTACATGAATTCTGTATATGAGCAGCGGGGCCTGTGTATAAGAACGGAATCAGACTGCACCGCGAGTGTCCCCGCCCCCTCACACTGCAGTGTTGGGACACTGGATGGCCCTAATGTGGGGCTGTTGATGGCACTGTAATGGGGGATATGTGGATATGTGTGTCATCCCTAGATCCACCATAACAGTGCGTCCTCCACAAATCTCCCCATAACAGTGCGTCATCCACAGATCCCCCCATAACAGTGCATCCTAGACAGATCCCCCCAGAAAGTGTGTTATGAAATTTAAATCTAATCTTTATTAATTTACACAAACGCCCCATCTACTCTTGGACCCATTGCGGGCCACGAGCCAAAAAATTTGCCCACCCCTGGTCTATAATGTCTAGATTTGTTGACTGTCTGCTATTTACATTAAAGAATTCCAACTCAAAATTGAGTGGGCTAATTACCTCTGGACCATCACCACTTTCAGTAGCACTCTGTTCAATTATTGACTGGCTTGTAGCTGGTGAAGGAACAATGTTTGTAGAACTTTCAATGGTTTGTTCCGCTTCTTCTTGGTTTTCAAATAAGTTCTATTGAAGGTGATAAAAAATTAGTAATGTTTAAACATGAGTACATTGATAATTACACAATAATTCAAGTTCATAAACTTACCACTAGATTTAGCGAATCATCATCGATGTAACAGCCTAATACTGTGTAGTTAGTTGAAAAAACTATGCTAGAATTATCTGTCGATATTTGTAACACTACTTCACCGTCGTCAGAAACCGTCATTTGTTGGACAGTCTAAAAAAATAAATAAATAAATAAAATTAACTATGTATAGAAGATACCGGGACTATCGGATACCTTGATGAAATTTTATTACCTCATTTTCAGAATAAATTCCCTCTAATTGATATTGTTCAAGTTGTTCTAATCCAGAAATGATATTACCATTTGTGTCATTTTTCGGTACGTCCTATTTAAAAAAAAATAATAATGTAAATTTTTTTTTAAATTAGAGCTAAAAAGTGTTATAGAAATAATTTATTATTCTATTTTTAGAGATGGTGTCTAATAATCTCAAGGTATAAAAGAATTCAGTGAATAGACAGTATTATTGTATATATTTTATTGGCAATGGTTCCTATTTTGAAAGTCCATAAAATATATGTAATTAGGATTGGAATATATATATATATATATATATATATATATATATATATATATAACCTTTTTTTATTATAAAAGTGCAGTGTGTTTTTTAGACTGCAAAATGACACTGTAAACTTACCATTTCAACTGTATGAGTGTCTCGTAAATTTATAGTGGAACGTAAGGCGACTTTAATATTAATTTCATGCCTGTAAAATAAAAAAAGAAGGTTAGCTAATGGCGCAATAATCTTTAAAACATAATTAGAGAATAAAAAAAAATTTTTTTAAAAAATAATAATAAATAAGATGCCGACTGACTATAAATGCTATTGTGTGTGTAATTGAGCCAGCCTGCAAACCCCTAAAGAGCTGGTGTGCCCACAAACGCACTTATGACACAATTACAACCACAGATATATATATACACACACACACACACACACTCATCCTCAAACCTCCCAACCAAAAACAGAATAGTGGCCATCAATAATATTTATACCTCCCCCCGATAAAATAAAAGTGGCCCCCATATCTATCTATCTATCCCTCTTTCTTTTCATTCCCCTCCCCCCAATAAACTAAGAGTGGCCCCCATATCTATCTATCTCTCTCTCTTTTCATTCCCCTGCCCCCAATAAACTAAGAGTGGCCCCCTATCTATCTATCTATCTCTCTTTCTTTTCATTCCCCTCCCCCCAATAAACTAAGAGTGGCCACCATATCTATCTATCTATCTCTCTTTCTTTTCATTCCCCTCCCCCCAATAAACTAAGAGTGGCCCCCGTATCTATCTATCCCTCTTTCTTTTCATTCCCCTCCCCCCAATAAACTAAGAGTGGCCACCATATCTATCTATCTATCTATCTATCTATCTATCTATCCCTCTTTCTTTTCATCCCCCCCCCCCAATAAACTAAGAGTGGCCCCCATATCTATCTATCTATCTCTCTCTCTTTTCATTCCCCTGCCCCCAATAAAATAAGAGTGGCCACCATATCTATCTATCCATCCATCCATCCCTCTTTCTTTTCATTCCCCTCCCCCCAATAAACTAAGAGTGGCCACCATATCTATCTATCTATCTATCTATCTATCTATCTATCTATCTATCTATCCCTCTTTCTTTTCACCCCCCCCCATAAACTAAGAGTGGCCCCCATATCTATCTATCTCTCTCTCTCTTTTCATTCCCCTGCCCCCAATAAAATAAGAGTGGCCCCCATATCTATCTATCTATCTATCTATCTATCCATCTATCTATCTATCCCTCTTTCTTTTCATTCCCCTCCCCCAATAAACTAAGAGTGGCCACTCTATCTATCTATCTATCTATCTCTCTTTCTTTTCATTCCCCTCCCCCCAATAAACTAAGAGTGGCCACCATATCTATCTATCTATCTATCTATCTATCTATCTCTTTTCATTCCCCTCCCCCAATAAACTAAGAGTGGCCTACCTATCATCTATCTATCTATCCCTCTTTCTTTTCATTCCCCTCCCCCCAATAAACCAAGAGTGGCCACCATATCTATCTATCTATCTATCTATCTATCTATCCCTCTTTCTTTTCATTCCCCTCCCCCCAATAAACTAAGAGTGGCCACCATATCTATCTATCTATCCCTCTTTCTTTTCATCCCCCAATAAACTAAGAGTGGCCCCTATATCTATCTATCTCTCTCTTTTCATTCCCCTGCCCCCAATAAAATAAGAGTGGCCCCCATATCTATCTATCCATCCATCCCTCTTTCTTTTCATTCCCCTCTCCCCAATAAACTAAGAGTGGCCACCATATCTATCTATCTCTCTCTCTTTTCATTCCCCTGCCCCCAATAAAATAAGAGTGGCCCCCATATCTATCTATCTATCCCTCTTTCTTTTCATTCCCCTCCCCCCAATAAACTAAGAGTGGCCACCATATCTATCTATCTATCTATCTATCTATCCCTCTTTCTTTTCATTCCCCTCCCCCCCCCCCCAATAAACTAAGAGTGGCCACCATATCTATCTATCTATCTATCTATCCCTCTTTCTTTTCATCCCCCCCCCCAATAAACTAAGAGTGGCCCCCATATCTATCTATCTATCTCTCTCTTTTCATTCCCTTGCCCCCAATAAAATAAGAGTGGCCACCATATCTATCTATCTATCTATCTATCTATCTATCCTTTCATTCCCCTCCCCCAATAAACTAAGAGTGGCCCCCATATCTATCTCTCTCTCTTTCTTTTCATTCCCCTCCCCCCAATAAACTAAGAGTGGCCACCATATCTATCTATCTATCTATCTATCTCTCTTTCTTTTCATTCCCCTCCCCCAATAAACTAAGAGTGGCCACCATATCTATCTGTCTATCCCTCCCTCTTTTCATCCCATTCCAAATAAAATTAGTGTCCCATATATATATATATATATATATATATATAGCTTTCTTTTTTTTCTATACCCACCCCCCCCCCCAAAAAAAAAGCCTGCCAACCCCCCCCCCCCCCACACACATACACACACACACACACACAGCAATAAGTGAGTGCCCCACAATTCTATAATGTATTCAAAGAGGTGTATATATATTTATTTTAGGATTTTTTTCTTTCTATAATGAGTAACCCCCTCACTAAAAGCAATAGTGGCCCCAAAAGGTGGTTTGGTTACACACATAATAGGCTTTTTGACTTTGAGCATAAAGTTTACAGTGGGATCCATCCTAATATATCATTTGCCAAATACAGGAGCCCCCCAGGGAGTTTGCTCTACTAGTATGAAGCTGCTAAACTTACCTGTCAACACTGTGCACCCTCCGGACAGCTGATGGCTGAGACGGCTGCTCGGCTCTCCTCTTCTTCTCCTGCGCTCGCTCTGGCTGGCGCGCCGCCTCCTTCCTGCCGATTTCGCGCCGTTTGGTCGGCGCATGCGCAGTAGGTATTGTGATACCCTGCCAGGAGCAGGCATCGCATTGCGCATGCACCGGCTAAGAAATTGACCGCGCAGCCGCAGTGGAAAAAGAAGAAGAGGGAGAGTAAACGGGCGGGCAGAGGCACACGGAGGGCGGGGTTATGAGCCGGGGAGGAGGTGCTGCCTGGGGCTCGGAGGATTGAGACGCTGCCCTGGGCACTTGAGAGGGCTCATTTACATAATCTTAAAAGTTCATTTTTGGAAGAAAGAAAACTCCATTACATACAACAAAGGTACGGTTTTTATGATCTGGGGGGCACATATAACGCTATTTAATCAGCCTAATATGCTCAAATGTGGTGACAGACTCCCTTTAAGTGCCCTAACTAGATATCCGTTTGAGCCTATTGAAGAGATTTCTATCAAGATGTAGTAACTTAAGTTGGGTCTTAGTTGCTCTAAGCTCAGCACGTAGGATTAGTGAGCTTCAGTCTATTAATCCTCCTTATACTAGTATCTTGGAAGATAGAGTAATTATTAGACCTGACCCTGCTTTTCTCCCAAAAGTAGCTTCCAAGTTTAATAGGTCTCAGGAGATTATACTCCCAACATTCTTTGAAAATCCTACCTTGGAGAAGGATGAGTCCTTTCATTGTCTAAAGGTTAGAAGGTGTCTGGTCCATTACTTATCTAGAACTAAAGACTGGAGGCAATTATCCTCGATAAAAAAAGATAAATCATTTCAGAACTTTTTCCACCTTTAATGTGACCTATAAACTGTACCACTCAATTGAAAAAAAAACTGAAATCTTTGAGGTGGTGGAAAGAAAACAATAAAAAATAATGTGGTTGCATAAGTGTGCACACCCTCTTATAAATGGGGATGTAACTGTGTTCAGAATTAAGAAATCACATTCAAAATCATGTTAAATAGGAGTCAGAATTTACCTGCCATCATGTAAAGTGCCTCTGATTAACCCCAAATAAAGTTCAGCTGCTCTAGTTGGTCTTTCCTGAAATTTTCTTAGTCGCATCCCACAGCAAAAGCCATGATCCACAAACAGCTTCCAAAGTATCAGAAGGATCTCATTGTTCAAGAGAAGGGTACAAAAGAATCTCCAAGGCATTAGATATACCATGGAACACAGTGAAGACAGTCATCATCAAGTGGAGAAAATATGGTACAACAGTGACATTACCAAGAACTGGACGTCCCTCCAAAATTGATGAAAAGACGAGAAGAAAACTGGTCTGGGAGGCTACCAAGAGGCCTACAGCAACATTAAAGGAGCTTCAGGAATATCAGGCAAGTACTGGCTGTGTGGTACATGTGACAACACTCTCCCATATTCTTCATATGTCTGGGCTATGGCGTAGAGTGTTAAAACGAAAGCCTTTTCTTACGAAGAAAAACATCCAAGCCAGGCTACATTTTGCAAAAACACATCTGAAGTCTCCCAAAAACATGTGGAAAAAGGTGTTATGGTCTGATGAAACCAAGGTTAAACTTTTTGGCCATAATTCCAAAAGATATGTTTGGCGCAAAAACAACACTGCACATCACCAAAAGAACACCATACCCACAGTATAGCATGGTGGTGGCAGCATCATGCTTTGGGGCTGTTTTTCTTCAGCTAGAACTGGGGCCTTAGTTAAGATAGAGGGAATTATCAACAGTTCCAAATACCAGTCAATATTGGCACAAAACCTTCAGGCTTCTGCTAGAAAGCTGAACATGAAGAGGAACTTCATCTTTGACAAAGACCCAAAGCATACATCCAAATCAACAAAGGAATGTCTTCACCAGAAGAAGATTGAAGTTTTGGAATGGCCCAGCCAGAGCGCAGACCTGAATCCAATTGAAAATCTGTGGGGTGATCTGAAGAGGGCTGTGCACAGGAGATGCTCTCGCAATCTGACAGATTTTGGAGCTTCTTTTTTGTGAAGAAGAGTGGGCAAATCTTGCCAAGTCAAAATGTGCCATGCTGATAGACTCATACCCAAAAAGACTGAGTGCTGTAATAAAATCAAAAGGTGCTTCAACATAATATTAGTTCAATATTAGTACACTTATACAACCATATTATTTTATTTTTATATTTTTTCTTCCCTCTACCTAAAACATTTCAGTTTGTTTTTCAATTGAGTGGTACAGTTTATAGGTCACATTAAAGGTGGAAAAGGTTCTGAAATGATTTATCTTTGTCTCATTTTTTTTACAGCACAGAAACCTGACATTAACAGGGGTGTGTAGACTTTTTATATCCACTGTAGATATTTGTACTAACCATTTGGGGCGGAGTTCCTCAAATCCTTGGAAAGACATACTGAAGTTGGAGGGGAGTCTCTGCCTTTTTGTACTTCAGGTTTCTTGTCTTTGGCGGCGGATTCTCTCTCTCGTGGTGCTGTGGTGGTTTCAGGAAAATCCAATTACCAGTAAAAGTAATTTTTATTTTCCACCCCAGAGTCTCTTCATCAGCAATATGGCACCCATAAAACAATCCATCAAAATCTGCATTGAAAAAGCTACAATGTGGTGTTTTCCTTCTGAACCCTGCAGTGTACCTAAACAGCAGTTTATGTCTACATTTATGGCATTTCAGTACCCAGTGCAATCTTTCTAACAATTGAAAGGGAGTGGTTTTTTTTTGTTTTTTACAATTGTCTTTATTGAAAGTTTTTTGAACATTTTGTAAACAGTTGAAGACTAAAGGCCCCTTTAGACTGCCTGATATTCAGGTAGATAATAACTAACCATAGTGTAAAATTGCCACTGACTACCCAATGATAGTTGGTGCTGACACCAAAATCATTGTTTAACCCCTTCCCGACACATGACGTACTATTACGTCATGCAAGTCATTATGACGTAATAGTACATCATGGTGATCGGGCGGGCACCTGAGCAGTGCGCGCCCAATCACTGAAGGGGTCTGGCAGTCCCTGATAGCCCTGATTGCTGTAAAAGCCGATGCCGGCAGATTAACCCCTTCTATGCCGCGGTCAGCACTGAGGGGGTTTGCTGCTGGTGAGGGAGCCCATCAGGTCTCCGCGCTGCTGTGGCAGGGACCCGATGGGTGAGAAGGCAGCCCGATGCCGTGCAGAGGCTGCCCAATGCCTTGCACGGCTTCGGGACCTGCCTTTTTCGGTTGCCCAGGAGATCCAGCCTCAGGCTTTATCTCCTAGGCAACCTATTAGTGTATTACTATTTGAAATACCCTAACAGGCAATGCATTACAATACAGATGTATTGTAATGCATTGAAGAGGGGATCAGAAAAAAGTTAGTCAGAAATAAAGTAAAAAAAATGTTTTTGATAAAAAAAAAAAGTTTCAAGTAAAAAAAGAAAAAAACGCCCCTTTCCCCTAAAAAAAAATAGAAAAAACACACATATTATGTATCGCCGCGTCCGTAAAGACCGGCTCTATAGATATATCGCATGATCCACCTCGTTCGAAACACACCATAAAAAAATAATTAAAAACTGTCAAAAAGAGCCATTTTTGTCACCTTATATCACAAAAAGTGCAACACAAAGCGATCAAAAAGGCGTATGTCCCGAAAAATTGTACCAATAAAAAAGTCACCTCATCCCGCAAAAAATGAGCCCCTACATAAGAAAATCGCTAAAAAAAAACAAACTATAGCTCTCAGACAATGGAGACACTAAAACATCATTTTTTTGTTTCAAATATGCTATTATTGTGTTAAAGTGAAAAAAAAGTATACATATTAGGTATCGCCACATCCGTAACAACCAGGTCTATAAAAATATCATATGACCTAACCCCTTAGGTGAACACCGTAAAAAAAAGCAGTTTTTGTCACCTTACATCATAAAAATTGCATTGCATTGATGGGAATTAAATGTTCCTTTTTTTTCTTTTCGCCGTATGTATGCAGAGTATGCATGGACATACTCTGATGAAATGTCCCTTTTTTTCGGCAAAAAAAACACACTCCCTTCCTATTACCAGTATGCTTAAAAGCAGATCCAGGAGTAGTTCCCCCTAATTGTATGGGTTCGTCCCCAGACATAAACCCAGGAGTATCTTCACCCAAAGTGTCAGAGGAAGATGATACGTCATGTGATAGTACGTCCTGAGAGTGCAGTCCCCTAGATCTCTCTCTCAGGCGTCTATCAATGCATACAGCAAGAGACATAGCGGCTTCCAGAGACTCAGGATTCTTATGAAAGGCCAAAGCGTCCTTCAGCCTCTCTGATAATCCCAGTATCCATAGCCCACCTCTTAAACTCAGAGCAATAGATCTCAGCAGAACGCTCTCCCTGATGAAGGCCACGTAGCTTGGTCTTGACCATGGAGGTCTGATACGGGTCATCATAGATGAGAGCCAGAGCTTTGAAAAATTCATCGACCGACCGGATCACAGTCTCTCCGCATGGCAGAGAAAAAGCCCATGACCAAGCGTCCCCTTTAAGCAACGAAATAACCACACCAACTCTCTGAATCTCATCCCAGATGAGTGTGGACCTAGCCTAAAATGCATTTTGCATGCTGCCCTAAACAAAATGAAATTATCACTTCCCTCAGAGAATCTGTCCAGGAGGGCAACTTTAGGCTCGAGACAGGCCTGGTAACCACCACTAGGATCAGCAGCCTGTGGTCTCTGGATCTGCAAGACGGTCGTGCGGAGGTTAGCTACAGTATCTCCAAAGACAGCCCCTGCAGCGGTCCGGCCAGTGCAGCAATAGGATACATGGCTATACTGAAACAAGCAAAAAATTACGGTTTGGGCGTTTTATAATGTCACGACTTAACTTCAAAGGAGCAATGGAAGCACCAGGAACTCCGCCGAGATCCACACAACCGCTATGCAAAACTGAAGCTATAAACCGCACAGCATAGTGGGAGAAGTAACTATAAAAAGGAAGGTTAAATGACCACATTAGCAACACCTGAGACAAGGGGTGTGGCCATTACGAGAAACAACACAGATGCCTTTTGATCGACAAGAAAACCTGTCAGATCAAACCACGTGTTGCCATCTCCTGCCATCTGTCGCGGGACCGTCCGTGACAACCTCCTTTTACACACTCCATTCTTGTCTCACTGGAGAGCTTCTCTTGTATTTCCTCTCATCGCTGTCAGGCAGTGAAGGACCTTTGATGATGTCATTGCTGGTCCTGGCAGCTGCATCTTACTAACCTGGGAACTACACTATTCTCTGACTGTTTTCTTTACTAGATCGTGCAGGATCTTTGATGATATCATCATAGATCCTTTAGCTTACTGAACCTTACTGCACTGACGATACAGGGTTAACTTTATCAGTGCAGTTACTGTTTAATCTTGTCAAGGTTGTCGCCTGGCAGGGACTATGTAAGGGAATTTGTATTAAATGGAATTGGTGGGGCATTTTATCCACAGCGGACCACCCTTCCTCATAGCAGCTGTATGGTCTGCCTCCATTGGATGTACACTACTGATGCTGGACAATAAATTCCAGGACTTTATCATCTACTAACAAATGAAAATAAAATTGTATAGGGTAAAATTTGTGACTTCCATATTTATTTGTCAAGTAGCTAAATTGTCGAGTACTTGTAGCGAAAATCTTGCAGGATCCCAAACTGTGAAAGGGAAAGTAACCCTGGAAGGTGACTCAGTGGCAACTTCTTCTACCACCATAGGGATATGGATCCAGTGATAGAAGCAGAGCTAGAATCACCACTGTCAGAGCATAAAAACTCATATGACTGCTCCACAGTATACACTCTTTAAGCCATTTTTGTTACAAAGCCCAGTAGGTAAAAACCATATCCCATCCTAAAGTAACACTTTTTTTATTTTACCTTTTTACCAGAGATGAGAAAGTAAAACAAGCTCAGTAACGGTGTGATGGACAGATAGACAGATGCAGAAGCCCAGTGACGGACAGTATTGGACGCCTAGTAACTGAAGCCCACTGACCCACAGTTATGGATGGAGTAATGGACGCTTAGTAACAGATGCTCACTGACAGGACCGGGATGAGGTATTTCAGTGCCCTAGGGCGGAGCAGGCAAATTGTGACCCCCCCTTCCCCGAATCAATTTAAAGTGACTTTCTAATAAAGAGATTAAAACACATTTTAAGAGAAGCAGTCAAGAGTAGTTGCAGTGACTTACAGGTGACGTCTCCACGGATCTCTATTTGGTCCAGACCATCATGGGCAGATGTCTTTGGTCAAGGGTCAAATTTATACAGATTCCAGATCAGCTCCCAAATTTATACAGACCCCAGATCAGCCCTGATATTTATACAGGCCACTGTCATCCTGCCTCTACTCCTAATACTGTGGTCCCCCATGCCCACAAATATTATACTGCCAGAAATAACTGTGCTATATAGATATTCCCCCTAGAGTTATAGTGCTCCTAGACTATCCTCATTAGTAATAGTGCCCCTAATATATATATATATATATAAATATATATATATATATAAATATTGTGAGGTAGTGACAGGCCTCATAAATGAAGGCAGGTATGTGTCTCCTAGAATGGTGCAGAAAATCTATTAGAGGAGATGCATGTCATGGTTTGCTGTGTTTCATCTGAGACGTGCCACTAAGAAGCCTTGCCTTGGTGGAGTAAAAGCCAGTAGCTAGTGTGTCCACTAGGATAGATAGTGGACACTGTTGTTACTTAGCATAGCTGGTTTCAGCTAATCCGGGCCTGACTTTATTGGGATTAAGCAAAGAGCTGGGTGGGTGCTTATTGCCCACAATCCACTCTGTAAAAGATCGCTCTCTCACAGGGGTTCGGCAATGACAGACTTCTCATCAAACAAGGGTTTTCCAAGCTCAAACCATGTTTTATTGTGTCACGTTAAGCAGTACAGATGATCTTTCCAGTTATCACATAACTGTGTGAGGTTCCAGCACCAGTAAGCATAAATACAAAATAAGCACCGGCCCGTCTGGGCTCTAACTAACACATAGGTCTCTATTAGTGTTGAGCGCGAATATTCGAAAAGCGAATTTTTTTAGCGAATATCGGCACTTCGCTAATTCGCGAATATTTCGAATATAGCGCTATAAATTCGCTATTTCGAATATTCGTTTTTTTTTTTTTTTTTTTTTAGTTATATTTTTTTCTTTCCCACTTCCCAAAAGTAGTTCTTACCTGTCATGAGGATTCCTGGCTTCCTGGCTGCTCCAGTCAGTGCCCGTTGCCGCTTCTGCCGACTTCCGTGCTCATGGAGCGTCCCCTTCCATGGGAAAATCTCTATATACTAAAATGTACTGTCGGATTTGAGGAATTACGTTGAAATCGCAATGCGATTAATTCAAGTTATATTAATCGCATTGCGATTACAACTTAGCACTGCTATCTTACATAGGCTAGAATTAACGAATATGGAATATATAGCTATGCACTAGCAGTGCTAAGTTGAAATCGCAATGCGAATACTTTAAGTTAAATTAATCGCATTGCGATTTCAACTTAACACTGCTGCTATATTCCATATTCGTTAACTCGTTAATTCTAGCAAGCTGACCCATTATAAACCCAGCTCTAAGTTGAAATCGCAATGCGATTAATATAACTTGAATTAATCGCATTGCGATTTCAACGTAATTCCTCAAATCCGACAGTACATTTTAGTATATGGAGACGTTCCCATGGTGATGGGGACGCTCCATGAGCACAGAAGTTATGGTTGGCTTGGTAGAATTAGCGAGGATGACGAATATGACGAATGTATTCGTCATATTCCTCAAAACGAAGATAGCGAAGTATTCTACATCTTCGTTTTAGCAACCTATTCGTCAACCTCGCTAATTCTAGCAATCAAATAGGAAGGTTGACTATAGAGACAGCTGTGTTAAATTCAGCTATGCGATTTTTTTTTTTTAATACAATAATTATATTACTTGATATGATAATATTATTATAAGTATTCTATTTATTAAAAAAAAAAATCGCATAGCGAATTTAACACAGCTGTCTCTATAGTCAACCTTCCTATTTGATTGCTAGAATTAGCGAGGTTGCTGAATAGGTTGCTAAAACGAAGATGTAGAATACTTCGTTATCTTCGTTTTGAGGAATATGACGAATACATTCGTCATATTCGTCATCCTCGCTAATTCTAGATATGAAACCAATAGGAAAGTAGCCTTAAGTACAAATCGCAATATGCGATTATTTAAATCGCATTTTAATCGCGATAACTAGAAAAAATGACGAATATTCGATTTCGACGAATATGAAACGAATATTCATTCGAATATTCGCGAATTTCGTCGAAATCGAATATGGCACCTGCCGCTCATCACTAGTCTCTATCTCACCTCTAAGTCCCTGTTTACCCCAGGGGTTAGATCCGGCTTCACTCAGTCTTAGGCTGTATTCACACGTCCGTAGAACACGGACTGGCACCCTGCTTAGTACAGGAGCGCACAGCGTCATTAGTTGCTATGATGGTGTGCGCTTCCTGCTTCCGCCGCTGCACAGTAATACACTCGTATAGATCATAGGAGTGTATTACTGTGCAGCGGTGGTAGCAGGAAGCGCATCATAGCAACGAATGACGCCGTGCGCTCCTGCGCTAAGCAGGGTGCCAGTCCGGTATCACACGGTCCGTCTTCCACAGTCTGCCAGTTGCCAAACCTTTAATCACACAGGTCTGTTCTCTGGAGCATGTCTCTCCCCAGACTTCCCCCACACTGAGGATTGCTGCTGACTTAAATCAGAACCGTGAACACCTGTGAAACCCAGAGTGGAATGTGGGCAATATATATGGGCAAGATATAAAAAGTCTACACACCCCTGTTAAAATGTCAGGTTTCTGTGCTGTAAAAAAATTAGACAAAAATAAATCATTTCAGAATTTTTTCAAGCTTTAATGTGACCTATAAACTGTACCACTCAATTGAAAAACAAACTGAAATCTTTTAGGTGGAGGGAAGAAAACAAAAAAAAAAAATAATGTGGTGTGCACACCCTCTTATAACTGGGGATGTAGCTGTGTTCAGATTTATGAAATCACATTCAAAATCATGTTGAATAGGAGTCAGCATACACCTGCCATAATTTAAAGTGCCTCTGATTAACCCCAAATAAAGTTCAGCTGCTCTAGTTGGTCTTTCCTGAAATTTTCTTAGTCGCATCCCACAGCAAAAGCCATCGTCCACAGAGAGCTTCCAAAGCATCAGAGGGATCTCATTGTTAAAAAGGTATCAGTCAGGAGAAGGGTACAAAAGAATTTCCAAAGCATTAGATATTCCATGGAACACAGTGAAGACAGTCATCATCAAGTGGAGAAAATATCGCACAACAGTGACATTACCAAGAACTGGACTTCCCTCCAAAATTGATGAAAAGACGAGAAGAAAACTAGTCTGGGAGGCTACCAAGAGGCCTACAGCAACATTAAAGGAGCTGCAGGAATATCTGGCAAGTACTGGCTGTGTGGTACATGTGACAACAATCTCCCGTATTCTTCATATGTCTGGGCTATGGGGTAGAGTGGCAAGACGAAAGCCTTTCCAAAACATCCAAGCCAGGCTACATTTTGCAAAAACACATCTGAAGTCTCCCAAAAGCATGTTGTCACCGCCAGTTCTGTGAGAAGGTCAGACAGACGTTCTCCCCTACCTTTTGTATGACGTTCTTTGTTTTGGTTTCACTTTGTCAGCTCCTTTCCTTCTGCCAGGTGTCACTTATTTAGACTAATCGTCTTCCTTTATATTCCCTCCCATACTGCCTTACTTTGCGGTTTATACTACTTCCTGGATGAAGTGTTCACTGCTGGAGGCTGCTGCTGCTGTTTGCTCAGATAAGTCTTTTCCCCTTTATTGTGTTTCCTTGCTGGCTTGATTCTAGGTGACCCTGACTCCGTCCGTATTCAGTGCAGGGAGCCAGTGGTCGTGTCCCCTCACTATTATAGGGTTTTCAGGTGTCACACAGCCTTAGGTACGTGGGCATGCAATAGTCTACCATTGAGGCCTTTGCATAGGTGAAGCAGTTAGGGAGAGCTCTTAGGGTTTTATAGGGCTCACCTATATGCTCCTTAGTTTGGGATCAAGCCAGTCAGTCATTTATTTATAAGTTCCAGCAATCTGCAACATCATCCGTGACACGTGTAGGAAAAGGTGTTATGGTCTGATGAAATCAAGGTTAAACTTTTTGGCCATAATTCCAAAAGATATGTTTGGCACAAAACAACACTGCACATCACCAAAATAACACCATATCCACCGTGAAGCATGGTGGTGGCAGCATCATGCTTTGGGGCTGTTTTTCTTCAGCTCGAACTGGTGCCTTAGTTAATATAGAGGGAATTATGAACAGTTGCAAATACCAGTCAATATTGCCACAAAACCTTCAGGCTTCTGTTAGAAAGCTGAACATAAAGAGGAACTTCATCTTTCAGCATGACAAAGACCCAAAGCATACATCCAAATCAACAAAGGAATGGCTTCACCAGAAGAAGATTACAATTTTGGAATGGCCCAGCCAGAGCCCAGACCTGAATCCGATTGAAAATCTGTGGGGTGATCTGAAGAGGGCTGTGCACAGGAGATGCTCTCGCAATCTGACAGATTTGGAGTGTTTTTGCAAAGAAGAGTGGGCAAATCTTGCCAAGTCAAAATGTGCTATGCTGATGGACTCATACCCCAAAAAAACTTTGTTTTGTAATAAAATCAAAAGGTACTTCAACAAAGTATTAGTTTAAGGGTGTGCACACTTATGCAACCATATTATTTTATTTTTATATTTTTCTTCCCTCTACCTAAAAGATTTTACTTTGTTTTTCAATCGAGTTGTACAGTTTATAGGTCACATTAAAGGTGGAAAAAGTTTTAAAATGATTTATCTTTGTCTCATTTTTTTACATCACAAAAAATTTTAACAGGTGTGTGTAGACTTTTTATATCCACCATATACAGTTGCAAGAAAAAGTATGTGAACCCTTTGGAATGATATGTATTTCTGCACAAATTGGTCATAAAACGTGATCTGATCTTCATCTAAGTCACAACAATAGACAATCACAGTCTGCCTAAACTAATAACACACAAAGAATTAAATGTTACCATGTTTTTATTGAACACACCATGTAAACATTTACAGTGCAGGTGGAAAAAGTATGTGAACCCCTAGACTAATGACATCTTCAAGAGCTAATTGGAGTGAGGACTGGAGTCCAATCAATGAGATGAGATTGGAGGTGTTGGTTACAGCTGTCCTGCCCTATAAAAAACACACACCAGTTCTGGGTTTGCTTTTTCCAAGAAGCATTGCCTGATGTGAATGATGCCTCGCACAAAAGAGCTCTCAGACCTACGATTAAGAATTGTTGACTTGCATAAAGCTGGAAAGGGTTATAAAAGTATCTCCAAAAGCCTTGCTGTTCATCAGTCCACGGTAAGACAAATTGTCTGTAAATGGAGAAAGTTCAGCACTGCTTCTACTCTCCCTAGGAGTGGCCGTCCTGTAAAGATGACTGCAAGAGCACAGCGCAGACTGCTCAATGAGGTGAAGAAGAAGAATCCTAGAGTGTCAGCTAAAGACTTACAAAAGTCTTTGGCATATGCTAACATCCCTGTTAGCGAATCTACAATACGTAAAAAAACACTAAACAAGAAAGCCACTGCTATCCAAAAAAGACATTGCTGCACGTTTACAGTTTGCACAAGAGCACCTGGATGTTCCATAGCAGTACTGGCAAAATATTGTGTGGACAGATGAAACCAAAGTTGAGTTGTTTTCAAGAAACACACAACGCTATGTGTGGAGAAAAAAGAGGCACAACACACCAACATCAAAACCTCATCCTAACAGTGAAGTATGGTGGTGGGGACATCATGGTTTGGGGCTGCTTTGCCGCGTCAGGGCCTGGATGGATTGCTATCATCGAAGGAAAAATTAATTCCCAAGTTTATCAAGACATTTTGCAGGAGAACTTAAGGCCATCTGTCCACCAGCTGAAGCTCAACAGAAGATAGGTGTTGCAACAGGACAAAGACCCAAAGCATAGAAGTAAATCAACAACAGAATAGCTTAAACAGAAGAAAATACGCCTTTTGGAGTGGCCCAGTCAGAGTCCTGACCTCAACCCAATTGAGATGCTGTGGCATGACCTCAAAAAAGCAATTCACACCAGATATCCCAAGATATCTGTAAAGAAGAATGGTCAATAATTACTCCTGATCAAGAATTACTCCTGACTATTGTGCACTTCTGATCTGCAACTACAGGAAACTTTTAGTTGACGTTTTTGCTGTCAAAGGAGGTTCAACCATGTTATTAAATCTAAGGGTTCACGTACGTGTTCCACCTGCACTGTGAATGTTTACATGGTGTGATCAATAAAAACATGGTAACATTTAATTCTTTGTGTGTTATTAGTTTAAGCAGACTGTGATTGTCTATTGTTGTGACTTGTGACTATTGTTGTGACTTAGATGAAGATCAGATTTTATGACCAATTTGTGCAGAAATTCCTTTCATTCCAAAGGGTTCACATACTTTTTCTTGCAACTGTATATATATATATATATATATATATCCCTCTCATAGTTCCAGTATACAAGTATACAATGCTCCTCCGCCCCCCCTAAAGTGACACGTGCATGATTATCCCAGGGGAGGGGAAGCGGCTTCCTGATATTATGACGTAATAATCGTCAGCAATCTGCACGATACGCCGAGGATGGCGTCCATGATCGCCATTCATCTGGTCAGTTAATGATATTATTATTTTTAGTGTCTCCTTCCCCTCCGCTGGGATAATCATGCACACGTCACTTTATTTAATTATGCACACATATGCACAATATCGTAGTTGAGTATCAATTATGGTTATTATGTCTTTGATATAATGTATGGGAATATATACACCTGAATGACTGAACTAATTATGCACTATCACTTGATTTTTATATATGGATACTTTTGCAGTGTTAGTATTATCCACAGATTTTCTGTTTTTAACACTGATTTGATTAATGAATTTTGATTATGATTTAATCTCTCACAGATTGTGTTTGCTATATGTACTCTTTGTCTTGTTAACCCCTTCTACCCCGGGCCTGTTTTCACCTTTCTGCCCAGGGCATTTTTTGCAAATCTGACAAATGTGTCACTTTATGTGGTAATACCTTTAAAACGCTTTTACTTATCCTGGCCATTCTGAGATTGTTTTCACGTCACATATCGTACTTCATTACAGTGGTAAAAAAAGAAGTAAAAAAAAACTTTTTTTATTTGTAAAAAAAATGCCAAATTTACCCAAAATTTTGAAAAATTAGAAAATTTCCAAATTTCAATTTCTCTACTTTTATAATAAATAGTATTAACTTCAAAAATAGTAATTACTTTACATTCCCCATATGTCTACTTCATGTCTGGATAATTTTGTGAATTATCCAGACATGGGACGTTAGAAGGCTTAGAAGCAAATCTTGAAATTTTTAAGAACATTTCCAAACCTCCATTTTTTCATGAACAGTTCAGTTATAAAGTCACTTTCTGGGGCTTACATAATAGAAACCAACCATATATTGCCCCATTTTAGAAACACCCCTCAAGCTATTCAAAACTGATTTTACATACTTTGTTAACCCTTTAGGTGCCCCATGAGGATAAAAGGAAAATGGGAATTAAATTTCAAAATTTCACTTTTTTAGCAGAATTTTAATCTATTTTTTTTCTGCAGCACACCAAGGGTTAACCGCCAAACAAAACTCAGAATCTATTACCCTGATTCTGGAGTTTACAGAAACACCCCATGTGTGCTCAAAAACTGATGTATGGCCACACGGCAGGCTTCAGAGTGGATGGAACACCCTATGGCGGTTAGGAGAGAGGATTTGGGAGCTATGTCGCATATGAAGACACCCTGAGGTGACCCTAGAGTGGAAACCCCCAAAAAGTGACCCCATTCCAGAAACTACACCTCTCAAGGAATATTTCAAGGTGTGTAGTGAGCACTTAGACCCATCAGGCGTTTCACAGAAATAAAAAATGACAATTTTTTTCCAGAAAAAGTTGCTTTACACCCACATTTTTCACTTTCACAAGGTAAAACAGGACAAAATGCACCCCACATTTTGTTCCCCATTTCCCCCGAAATACGCCAACACCCCATATGTGCTCAAAAAATTATGTATGGCTGCACAGCAGTCAAAATATTAATTTTGCACACCTGAATTGGCAGACATGGATTTTAGGTGCCATGTCGCGTTTAAAAAATTTCCAACAAAGTGACCCCATTTCGGAAAGGGTACTTTTCATCAAACAGGTGTCTCACAGAAGACAAACACTAGGGACAGCATTTCAAAGCACACAATTGTAAAAATAAAAAGTTACTAGCAGACCTCAATTTTTCACTTTCCCAAAGGGTTAAAGGAGAAAATGCACCCCAGTATATGTTCCCCACTTCAGAAAACACCCCATATGTGCTTGTAGCTGGCTGCATGGGCGCACAGCAGGCAGGCAGCAAAATATGAATTTAGCTGACAGGCCTGACTTGGCAGACATGGATTTTAGGTGCCATGTCGCATTAATTAAATTTCTGAGGTCCCAGAAACTAGCCAGCACTAACTGATTTTTTTTTTTTACAAAAAAAAAAAAAAAGGCACTAAACCTAAGCAGACGCTGTCAGTAATTGACAGTACTGACCGGTGCTCAGCAGGTGCAGGACCCACGCACGCAGACTGCATGTGTGTGGGTTCAAAAATGTAAGCTGACCAGCACTCAGCAGGTGCAGGACCTACACACGCAGACGGCACATGTGTGGGTTCAAAGATCAAAAATTCTACTAACTAAAATTTACTTAGATTGCTATATATATATATATATATATATCGGCAGCACCACCTATAAGATATCCGGGTGCACAGCCCACTGGATGAGCCACTCCATATAAATAGGTATAGAAAAAAAAGGGCAGCACTCCAATTATAATAAAAAGAAAAACGCGGTTTATTCACCCATGTGACAAAGGCAACGTTTCGGCTCTATACTGGAGCTTGAGGAAGGCTCCAGTATAGAGCCGAAACGTCGCCTTTGTCACATGGGTAAATAAACCGCGTTTTTCTTTTTATTATAATTGGAGTGCTGCCCTTTTTTCTATACCTATATATATATATATATATATATATATATAAAGAAAAAAAAAAGAAAAATATATATATAATCTAACTGCCACAAAAAAAAAAACATAAGTGCTAATCAGCACTTGCCAGTCACAGCTCGCACAGAAAAAAAGTGGTACAGAGCTGGAAAAGCCACAAAAAAGCCAAAAAAATACCCCAAAAAATGACGGGGGGGGGGGGAGAGGGACAGGGAATGGGGATCTGAAACAGCTGCAGATGAGCCAAAGATCACTACAGCTGTTCCAGATGTTCTTCTTTTTCTTCTGAAAATAGCGGAATGGACAGCACTAATTTATGTGGTAGTACCACAAGTCCCAGCTGACAACCAGCAGCACAGTGGATACATGTCCTCTCTGCAAGCAGTCACCAAGCTAGAATGGCTGCCTGCATAGAGGAACCAACTGTAATTTCGGCTGCATAGCACTGCCATTGGCTGGAGCGTTGTTCCAGCCAATCGCAGTGCTGGGAGGGGACATCAGTGCCTGATGTCTCTTTCCTGACCTCGGAGGTGACATGGGCTGATTTAATCAGCCCCAATTACCTCCATCCCAGCCACCAGCAGCACCACAGATTGGCTAACACTACTATAGCGCTGCCATAGGCTGGAGCGTTGTCCAGCCAATCGCAGCGCTGGAAAGGGACACCTGTATATGGTCTCCCTTCCCTGACCTAGGAGGAGACATGGGCTGATGTCAACAGGCCCTCCCAACTCTAGCCAAGCCCCCCTGCAGCACCATACATGGCCAGCTCTGCGATGGGCCGGTCTTCACTACCCGGCCCATCGCAGCGATCGTGGCTGCAGGGGGGCGAAACTACTCCTGCTCTCCCTCACCTAACATGGCTGACTGCCGATTCATGCAGCCAGCTCACTCAGGTCACAGTGCGATGCAGCGAGGCGACCGGAGTTAGCCATGACGTACTATTACGTCAAGATGCGTTAAGTCACCGACATTCATGACGTAGTAGTACGTCATGTGTCGTGAAGAGCTTAACTTGCTTGAGAAAGGCTCTATTGTTGAGCCGAAACGTCGCTTTTTCCGCATGGGTGAACAAAAGTTTATTTTTTTATTTCATCTTCCTTGGATTGCTGCCCGTTTTTGGACTCTTTATATTACGGGGTTAAGCTTATCCCTTTGGGCTTGCACCAATATATTGTTTGACAGTGCTGCCATTCTTTTTCAATTATATATATATATATATATATATATATATATATATAAAAAATTAGATGCAGCACTGACAAAAATAATGCAATAAGTGGGTGCAAGCTCAAAAAGGGTGAAGCATACCCCAATGAATGCACAAGGAAAAAGAGCAGCACTCCGAAATTAAAAGTAAAAAACGTGGATTTATTCACCCGTGGTGCAGCAATGTTTCGGCTCAATCCCTGAGCCTTTCTCAAGAAATGTGAACAGGACTCAAACAAACATTATATAGCCAAAGTGCAATTACATCATGATGTTACATGATCACAACAATTTATATGTGGGTGGTGAGTATTTGATATGAAGTTGAGGATTAGATAGCAACAAAACTTCATATCCACTCAGTCTTTGAGCTGACATATGTTGTGTATGTATGTTCTTCAATAGGGCCTGAACATTGTGTGAGGTATGCAGAGTGGTGGGATGATCTAGGGTGATAGGCGTGGCCATCTTAGCGACCATAGCACAGGCTGCCAAACTCCTGAGACATGCAGGCATGCCCTGAACCTGTACGGGAACCACCTTTAAGAAAAAAGCAACAGGGCGGAATTTGCTTCCATGGTCTTGCGCCAGGACTCCCGCCATGGTTTTACAATTGTCCCTGGCAAATAAGTTAAACATCACGCCATAGTCGGGTAGGCCCAAACCAGGACTTGAAACCATTGCACATTTCAAATGACTAAAAGCTTGTAACATTTCATTAGACCATTTAATGAAGTCAGGCATATCAGTATTATTGGCCTGTCTCAGAATATTATCATAGTAGGCACAATCAGCAATCCATTGGCGGCAGTAACCAATCATGCCAAGAAAGGTCAACATGTCTTTCTTGGTTTGTGGGCGGGGCAGACCAAGTACGGCGGTAATTCTGGCACGGCTGATTTTCCTCTCACCTTTACTGAGAACAAAGCCCAAATACTCAAAACTTTCCATACACCATTGTAATTTCTTCCTAGAAACTTTGTGACCACATTCACATAACCACAGTAATAAACTAACACAGTCTGCCTGGCAGGCCTCCCGAGTAGAACTACATATAAGGAGATTGTCCGCATATTGTAGAAGGACAGAACCATGAGGGGCAGTCCAAGGGCGCAGTGTAGCTTGGAGGACAATGGAGTAGACTACTGGGGAGTCTGAATAACCCTGAGGCATTCTACACCAAGTATACTGGCGAAATTTAAATGTAAAAGCAAAAAAAGTGTCCGTTTCTCCCTGTCAACTGGGACAGAAAAAAATGCATTCTTTAACCACCTGCCGACCGACTAATGCAGGGCTGCGTCCAGGCGGCGGCAGGTCTGTTCCTCCTTGACGCGGCGGTGCGTCATCTCGCGAGAGGCGAGATTTGCTGTTAACCCCTTGTTAACCCCTGATCACCCCATATAGACTCCCTGATCATGCCCCTGTCACTGATCACCCCCCTGTAAGGCTCCATTCACATGTCCATATGTGTTTTGCGGATCCACGGATGTGCTTTCTGCATTTTGCAGATCCGCACATTGCCAGAACTATATAGAAAATGCCTTTTCTTGTTCGCAATTGCGGACAAGAATAGGACATAGTATATAAGACCGAAAAAAGACATTTGTCCATCCAGTTCGGCCTGTTTCCTACAAGTTGATCCAGAGGAAGGCAAAAAACCCCTGTGAGGCAGAAGCCAATTTTCATCACTTAAGGGGAAAAAAATTCCTTCCCGACTCCAATCAGGCAATCAGAATAACTCCCTGGATCAACAATGTGTTTTGGGGTGTAATACATTGCCCTACTTCTCCTGAGTACGGCGATACCACATGTGTGCCACTTTTTTGCAGACTGGGTGCGCAAAGGGGCCCAAATTCCAACGAGTACCTTTAGGTTTTACAGGGATGCTCACAATTTAGCCCCGCCCAAAATGCCAGAACAGTAAACACACCCCACAAATGACCCCATTTTGGAAAGTAGACACCCCAAGGTATTCACTGAGGGGCATAGTGAGTCCGTGGGAGATTTTTTTTTTTTTGCCAGAAGTTAGCAGAAATGGAAACTTTATTATTTTTTTTCCTCAGAAAGTGTAATTTTCCGCTAACTTGTGAAAAAAAATGAAATGGTACATGAACTCACCATGCCCCTCCATGAATACTTTGGGGTGTATTCTTTCTAAAATGGTGTCATTTGGGGGGTATTTATAGTATCTAGCACCTGAAGAAACATGACAGGTGCTCAGAAAAGATACAAGAGGTAGAAAAAAGAGCATTATAGCACAAAAAGGCAATACTGGTTTAGAATAAAAACCAGATCAGGAAAGAGCAAGTGCCTGGTGAAGGAGTCGAAAGGCACCAAGGGTGGATTGATAGGGTTGATGTGATATAGGTTATTTCCTGATCGTCCTTGGCAGCACATAACGAAAGGGTTAAGTCCCCTAGGTACAACCAGGATAGAGACACATTAGAAAGCAGTAGACTAATTAATTGACAATTAGCAGGCTATATAGGATAACACATGACACCAGAGCCTTGTATTTTTTTTTTCTCTAGGTATTGGATGGACACTGTGCACACATCCTGCGTTTGTCCTGCACCCGACCCCTGCCAGGTTGTATACAGGCTTCCCTGTCCCTCAGCCTGAAGGTGGAATGAGTGCACCTCCCCTGTGTAAAAAACTTACAGTGCCTTGTTCCACAGCCGATGTATATTCCGGCTTGGTGTCTTACTATGTGCATGTGCGGCTGGGGGGAGCTAAGGCCGTGCACGTGACATCCGACGAGCGCGTCCAGGAAGCCAGGCTTCATAAGCTCACTCTGGCGGGATGCCTGTGCGCTCAGCCAGAACGTCTCACCCGCTGCTTACTGCGGTAAGTAAGGGGACCCTTGAGGTCCGGGGGTCAACTGTTTGGAGGAAATTATCGTTTTGCAGGCTGCAGGATGTGTGGGATATCTGGAATGTTTCCTCCTCACACTGTTTGAGTAGAGGACTTTTATCCAGTTTGCTCTGCTTGTACTTTCCAGGGCTAATGCTACTATCATTAAGCATGTGTTTGGCTGTGTTCAGCTCACAGCCATTTAGGTTTCTAAATGTGCAATGTTACTCTGCAGGTTTATCCCCTATATTATTATATATTACGGGTCAACCTGCACTTAGGCCACTATGGAGCCATACAGCTTAAGTTCACTCATATATGTTGATTTTTTGTCCTTGCATGTATATGAGATCTGGCTGTATACATCCTAATTGACTCTGTTGTATGTTTAACTATAGATGTCTGCCTCACAGGAGGAATCCAGCAAAAGAAAAAGAAAAAGTAGACATCGTTTATGTCAGAAATGTGAACAGCCTCTTACTGAGGAAATACACTCTAATGTCTGCACTAACTGCCTGTCACCTACTACATCTATCCAGTCTGGGAATATGAACTTTCTTATGTGGTTTAAGGAGCAACTCACTTCAGTATTTGATGAAGTCAAGTCTAAAAATAAAAACCTAGACATGAAAACAAATCCCTCCTCCACAGATAGTTTCTTCCTCCTCTGGAAACGAGCATCTGTCTGAAGGAGAAATCTACTCTGACAGCTCTTCTAATGATCCTGATGAATTCTTTATGTTTCATAAAGAAAAATACATGAATTAATTAAAGCAGTAAAACATACATTAGAGTCTGATAAAGACACCTCAGGAAAATCCAAAACAGATAAACTCTTTTATTTTCCCAAGACTAAAGGGAATGTGTTTCCAGGGCATCCAGTTCTGGATGAATGGATTAAACAGGACTGGGATAAACCTGACAAAAAATCAAATCCAAGGTCCAGACAAAAATCCATTTATAAATTAGATGAAAAATTTTCTGCGCAGTGGGTTTCTGTGCCCAAAGTAGATTTAGCAGTCGCCCGTCTGTCTAAAAGGCGATTTTTCCAGCGGAGGAAGCATCCCTTATAAAAGATCCTATGGACAGAAAAATAGAAACCTTATTAAAAAGAGATTATGCTTCTTCTTCAGCGGCCTGTGTAGCCGGCCTATCTTCAGTACCAGTGGCTAGAGCCTTAAGAATCTGGCTATCCCAGCTATCCCATGATCTGGAAGATGGGGTGCCTAGAGAGGAGATTTTAAAAAGTTTACCCGTAATGAAAGCTGCTTCAGATTTTCTGTGTGATTCTCCTCTGGACATTGTAAAATCCTCAGCAAGCTCCATGAGCCTCTCCAACACTGCAAGGAGAGCGCTCTGGATTAAACAATGGCCAGGGGATATATTATCCAAAAATCACTTCTGTAGTCTTCCCTTTCAGCCAACATCTTTGTTTGGTCCACAACTTGAAAAAATTCTTGAATCCTTGAACGAGGGGAAAGGTTCAGTTTTTCCAGAATCAAAAGGAAACCATCCTTTAGGCCTTTTCGCTCTCAAAGGAGAAGATCTCCTAGATTCAGAAACAGACAACAGTTTTCTAAACAAAGAAGATTTCAGGGCAAGCAAGAAAGGTCTGAATATAAGAAGAAATCTAACCAAAAGACCACTGAATTATGACGCCAACCTAAAGCCAAAAGTTGGCGCAAGATTAAGGCTATTCTATCCCGCCTGGTCTCTCACATCCACAGACGCTTGGGTCACGCCCACAGTCAAAAACGGATACGTACTAGAGTTCGCACATTTTCCCCCAGATCGATACTACATAAATCATCCCAGAAATCAAGTTATCTTCCATCTACTTCAAGAATTCATCCAAAAGGGAGCATTAGAACCAGTGCCCCCAGAGGAACATTTCAGGGGGTATATTCCAAAGTATTTCCCGTACTCCAAACCAGGGAAGAAATGGAGGTTAATCATCGATCTCAGGTTCCTGAACAAGTTCTTAGTGAAAAAGAAATTCAAAATGGAATCTATAAAATCAGTTCTGATGGTCCTGAAGAAAGGAGATTATATGGCATCAATAGACCTGGCAGACGCTTATTTACACATTCCGATTCACCCCAGCCACAGGAAATTCTTGAGAGTAGCAGTTCAGACGACAACTTGTGTAACACATCTCCAGTTTACATGCCTTCCATTCGGCATAACTTCTGCTCCGAGAGTATTCACGAAGGTGTCAATTGTCCTAACAGCAGCACTGAGGTTGAAAGGTATAATGTGTATCCCATATCTGGACGATTGGCTTTTAATAGCAGATTCCAACCAACAACTGAACCTCCATCTGCAATCCACGATACAAATGCTCCAGTCTCATGGGTTCCTAATAAACAAAGAGAAATCTTCTCTAATACCAGCTCAACAAGTAAAATTTCTAGGATATGTTCTGAATTCGAATCAAATGACAATCAAACTATCTTCACAAAGAGTATCATCTGTTCACAAGGGAGTAAATCAACTTCTGTCCAATCACAAGATTTCTATCCGTCATGCAATGAAAGTATTAGGTCTCCTAACCTCATCTATAGAGGCTGTCCCTTGGGCCAAAGCCCATATCAGAAGCTTACAAAACAATATTCTAACCAGCTGGAACAAGAATTACAGCTCCCTGGACAAGAAGATGATAATAACAACCGCAACACGCCAAGATCTGAAATGGTGGATTTCGTCTCCTCACCTAAAGCAAGGCAGGGATCTGAATCCTCATCCCCAAAAACCCTCACATCGGATGCCTCCTCCTGGGGCTGGGGTGCTCATGTAGACAAGTTATGGATACAGAGGAGGTGGACAAAGAAAGAAGCATTAATGTCCTCCAATTGGAGGGAGTTGAGAGCAGTGAGGCTAGCCCTTCTTCATTTTCAAACACACCTTTCAGGGTTCAAGGTTTTGATCCAGTCAGACAATCTACCAACTGTCTATTATATCAACAAACAGGGGGGCACAAGGAGTCACAGTCTCTCCAAGGAATGTGCTATCCTCATGGCCTGGGCAGAGAGGTTCACGAAAGACATCTCAGCTATCCATATAAGGGGAAGTTTGAATTACTCTGCAGATCTACTCAGCCGCACCCCTCTACATCCAGGGGAATGGAGCTTAAATCCGACAGTCTTCAACAGCATTGTGTCTCGCTGGGGAAACCCTGTCTCGATGCCATGGCAACAGATCAGAACAAGAAACTCAACCAATTCTGTTCCATTCATCGGTCCTGCCAAGCTGTAGCAATAGACGGCCTGTCAATCAGCTGGAAGAAGGGCCTGATTTATGTGTTTCCGATTCCCCTTATACCAAAAGTCCTAAAAAGATAAGGGAAGATCATGCAGAAGTCATAGCAGTTCTTCCATTTTGGCCCCGAAGAACTTGGTTTGCTCTAGCCCTATCCCTCTCCAAGGGCAGAATCTGGAAAATCCCTCCTCGCCCAGACTTGCTGATCCAGAGAGGATTTCTTCACCACAATCCCAACAGCCTGCAACTTGCGGCTTGGAGGCTGAGCGGCAGTCATTAACATCACTTGGATTTTCTTCTGAGCTAGTCAATACCATGCTAGCAGCACGTAAACCGACAACTATTAAAATATACAATAGAGTATGGAAGACCTTTAACAACTGGTGCCAAAAACTACTTCTCTTCCTGAAGATTTAAAATCTGTTCTGCAGTTCCTTCAAGAAGGTTTTAGTAAAGGTTTAAAAACAAACACCTTGAAAGTACAGTTCACTGCAATCAATGCCCAGTTACAAGGAAAATTTTCAAATAATCAAATAATGCGTACATTTTTAAAGCTTTGAAAAATCTAAGACCTCCTGCCAGTGTGCCTGTCCCTTCCTGGGATTTGTCCGTGGTATTGTCTGCTATGTTAAAAGAACCCTTTGAACCAATAGAATCCTCTTCTCTGAAGCATGTATTTATGAAGGCCCTTTTTCTGGTCGCAATCACTTCGGCCAGACGTGTTAGTGAACTACAAGCTCTTTCACATAAAGAACCATATTTTAGAGATATGGGTGACTGTATTATTCTAAGAACCATGCCAGGTTTTCTTCCAAAAGTAGCATCAGTGGTAAACATTAACCAAGAAATCTCTCTTCCAGTTCTTCACTCAGATCCTCAAGAAAAAGTGCATTGGCATTTATTGGATGTCAAAAGAGCATTGCAAGCATATCTTCAAATTACTGCCTCCTTCAGAAAATCTGAAGGGTTATTCTTACAGATTCAAGGACCAAATAAAGGAAAGAGAGCTAGTAAAGCAACACTAGCAAGATGGATCAAGCGTGCAATAGAGGAATCCTATAAGGCTGCCGGCCTAGAGTGCCCTATCGGATTAAAGGCACACTCTACGAGATCTACAGCTTCATCGTGGGCGGAATTGGCACAGGTTTCGCTTGACCAGATCTGTAAAGCGGCTACATGGTCTTCTGTATCCACATTTATGAGGCATTACAGACTTGACATATTAGCAGCTGAAGGGTCAACATTTGGCAAAAGAGTGCTACAAGTGGCGGCCAGTGCTCCCTCCCAATGAGTACTGCTTATCAAGTCCCTTTCGTTATGTGCTGCCAAGGACGATCAGGAAAATGAAAATTTACTCACCGAAATTTTTGTTTCCTGGAGTCCGTAGGCAGCACAACTTTCCCTCCCTTTTGAATAAATTTATTGCTGCATACAAATACAAGGCTCTGGTGTCATGTGTTATCCTATATAGCCTGCTAATTGTCAATTAATTAGTCTACTGCTTTCTAATGTGTCTCTATCCTGGTTGTACCTAGGGGACTTAACCCTTTCGTTATGTGCTGCCTACGGACTCCAGGAAACAAAAATTTCGGTGAGTAAATTTTCATTATTTTATTACTCAATGTGAGTCCAGATGTAAGGGAAGGCTGCGCCAGTGTTTTCACGGGGGTAGGACTAGGTCCTCCCCCTCGAGACAAAGTGAGTAGGATGTGAATTGTCACAGAAAAAAAGAAAACACGTAAATCAGGTGCCAAATCTCTCTAATAGATATATGTATCCCTGACGGATCTCTATATAGGATAAGGGTTAAATTATATATATGAAGTTGTTCAGAAACGATGTTCCACTGGAATATGTATTGTCCAGGGAACAATATGGATAACACTCACTTCACAGGGGGGTGGTCAACAGGATAAACTCAAGACACCTGTGACTTGTACCCCCCCCCCCCACCTGTGACTTGTACCTACCCCCCCCCCCAACCCCCGAAACCCCCCCCCCCCCCGGCCAGGATCGTATGTAGAATTTCTTGGTGACTGAACGCAGCTCACACACAAATGGCTTCTGGTCAATCGCTTAATTAAAATAAACGTGGCCCAACGCGTTTCGGGGGTCCGAAGCTCCCTTCTTCAGAAGAAATAGAATACAATAAAAAATATATACAGATACAAGTATATTGATAAAAAAAATATATAAAAAAAAAATTTGTATAAAAATATAAATATATAAAATTCATTCAGTAAAGAATTAATGGTGTATAAAAACCAAATAGTGATTCATCCAAGTGATTTGGGTACAATAAATAAATGAATGATTTGGGTACAATCAATAAATAAATAAATGGATAAATAGCCAGATTAATACAATACTCCCTAAAAAAGAATCATAAGATCCAGGTATTTCATAACTAAAGAAAGAAGACCAATTGTATAGTATGTGGATATCTTATTTGGTGGATATCTACTTGGTTATAACTAAGATATAAAAGGCATTAGAAAAAGTGGTGTGGTGTTTAACAAGCAGGATATGCTCAACCCATATGTAGTTGTGCATGTATCTAGGGGAGCACATCCTGCACTTGTAGTCCATTGCTAGGGGCAATCAACAGCAAAAAATGCATACAATGGAAGATGCCAGCAACGGACTTCAAGTACCACAATAACCATCCTACATACGATAGCGATAATGTGGATGTGGGGAACAATCAAAAACATAACCATAGCAAAAAGCAGGTGCACTCTGCGGCAATACTAAACCCTCACACTGATAAAATTCAGGGGTTAGTTCGACATATCCTACTAGGAGGACATGTCTTAAGCTCGGACACCACGGCAAGGTCTGCTTTTTGCTATGGTTATGTTTTTGATTGTTCCCCACATCCACATTATCGCTATCGTATGTAGGATGGTTATTGTGGTACTTGTAGTCCGTTGCTGGCATCTTCCATTGTATGCATTTTTTGCTGTTGATTGCCCCTAGCAACGGACTACAAGTGCAGGATGTGCTCCCCTAGATACATGCACAACTGCATATGGGTTGAGCATATCCTGCTTGTTAAACACCACACCACTTTTTCTAATGGATTGTATAATATGTTTGGAGGTGTATAAACTCTGATTTAAATGTGCCTGCTTTTTAATGTGGATGTGGGGAACAATCAAAAACATAACCATAGCAAAAAGCAGACCTTGCCGTGGTGTCCGAGCTTAAGACATGTCCTCCTAGTAGGATATGTCGAACTAACCCCTCAATTTTATCAGTGTGAGGGTTTAGTAAAATATAAAAGGGAACAATCCATAAAAAAGGACAATTCATATACAAAGGGACAATTCATATGCAATTCATAGACGTCGGTATTACTACACTGAACCATATGCTGGCATGTTCCTACTTTCAGGAGCGTGTCTCCAATAGATAATGCCAGAGCCAATGGAGGGTCCTGCCCACATGGCTACCTGTGGATTGTTTTATGTGCTGCCATGTGCCATAGAGCCCTCCCACTTCCTGTGAGGAAGTTCTAGGCAGGGCTGTTATATTATTTTATTTTGATATATAATTATTATTTTGCATTATTATGATGCAAGATGCAAGTTGGGGTTAAATTCTGATGTCCTTTCTTACACGGATCTTAGAGGGGGGAGTAGAAGGAATCTCTGAAAAAGATCGGTGGTGCGTTCCATTTTCTTCCGGTCGGCGCGCTTCTCCTGCTGGTGTCCCTCCTCCTCTTGCGGTGCGCTCCAGCTTGGAGCGCATCGCATAGGTCAGGTTGCGATGCGTTTCACTGTGGAACGCATCGCACTATTCAAATACTCATAGTGCATTGCATTTCTCCTTGGGTGTAATAAATGATGATAATTGATCTAAATGTGATTTTCCTTGGGGGTATAAACTAATGATATATTTTCTCAGGTATTTATTATTAGTCAGTGTATGATTGGGGGTCAGTGGAGTTTTCCAGTTTCCATTTGGATAGTATAATTAATCAAATATATACAAAAAAAGGGGGGGGGGGCAAATGGTCAATATAATATACTAGGGTAATATAAATTTTGTATATTTAAAACTCCATGTCTCACTGAAATAAGGTGTGATATATCCTGGTTCGATAAAAAATATAGCCTGCAATAGATATAATAAAACAGTAGTAAAACAGTATGCTTGGTGGGATGCGGTATAGTATGCCCTAAAAAAAATTAATAAAAATACAGCTTAAAATGGAATACTGGAAAAGATGTAGTGAAGGGTCTGTTATTTGTATTATTATTATAGACAAGAAAATACAATTTTTTTTTTATTTCAAAGATTTTCCGGGGATGCCTTTTTCGAGTATATTCTTGGTTTCTTTCGTCTTCTGGAGGGAGCTTAAATCAATAATTTGTATACTCTAGAGTCTCATTGAGACCAAAAGGAATCAGGGTATTTAGCCGGAATATCCAATACATCTCCCTTCGACATAGGGATTGGTATGATCTCTTGTCGCTCTCCAGAAGTGTCACCCTAAGGCCTGATGGATCACCATTATGAGCTACGGCAAAGTGTCTGGAGACACTATGGGTCGTGACTTTTCTGGTTATATTTGACCGGTGCTCATTCATCCTCTCTCTGGTGGACTGAATAGTGCGTCCGACGTAGAGTAAGTTGCATGGGCAACGTAAGAGATATATCACATGGGTGGTACTGCATCCCAGTTTTTGTTTCAGAATAAAATTCTCAGAACTGGAAGGAGATGTGATTTATTTTTGCCCTTGCGTTAACATGTCAAAGCACTTGCAGCGAGAGATGTTGCATCTAAAATTACCATGGCATTGGTTTCCTGCTCCAGTGTTGTGACATGAGCTTTTATTTAGTTTCGGGCAGGATGAGGCTAGTAGATTTTTTGGGGTTTTTGCTCTCCGAAAAATGAGAATGGGTTTTAGGGGAATTAGTTTGCCTAAAATTGGATCCTTCAATAAAATTGGCCAATTTTTCATTAGGGTCTTTCTGGTTAATGTGTGCTGAGAATTAAATCTCGTTACTAGGCTTAAACACCTGTAGTTGTCATTCACCTTTCCGTCAGAGGGAGCTTTTGGTTTCGGTTGGAGACTTTCTTTCTGGGAATGACTGTATATTCTCTTACTAGATTCCGAGAGTAATTTTTTAGGATACCCCTTTTCTCGAATCTATCCTGCAATAATTTGACCTGGCTTTTCATGGTCTGATTTTCTGTGCAGTTTCTCCGTATTCTTTTCATCTGGCTATAGGGAATATTCCATTTCCATTTTGAGTGATGGCAGCTCCTATAGTCTAGAAAGCTGTTGGCGTCCACACTTTTAAAGTGGGTTTTTGTTATGATTTTATTTTTTTTGATACTGAGGTGTAGGTCAAGAAAAACTATTTCCAATAGATAATGTTCTATGGTGAATGAAAGGCCCCAATTGTTGGAATTTAGGGATTCTAAGAGTTGGTTTAATTCCATAGTGGTGCCTTGCCAGATAAAAATTATATAATCGATGAAATGATGGAAAAATCTAATTTTAGGATGTGTTAGTAAACCAAACTTTTGCTCAAAAATACCCATAAAGAGATTGACGTAGGATGGTGCAAATTTAGTACCCATTGCCGTTCCCTGAACTTGAATGTAAAATTTATCGTCAAAGGTGAAGTAGTTGTGTTGGAGTATAAATTCTATGGCCCTCAATAGGAAATCTCGTTGTGTTGCTGGCATACGGTGATCCAAGGTTAGTGTTTGTGAAATTGCTAGAACCCCCAATTCATGTTTAATATTGCTATAGAGTGCGGACACATCCAAAGTGACCCAAAGATAATCATTATGCCAATAAAAGGATTCAAGAGATTGTATTAGGTGAGCTGTTTCCCTGATGTAGGATGGTAATTGGGATACATATCCTTGTAAACAACTGTCCACATAGGCTGAGAGATTGGATGTCAGACATCCAATTCCTGATATAATGGGCCTGCCTGGAGGGTTCTTTAGGCTTTTATGGATCTTAGGCAAAAAATAAAATCTGGATATGGAGGGGTGTGGTGTTTTAAGATAGGATTTAAGTTGTTTATCGATTACCCCAAGTGAGTATCCCTGATCAACTAAGTCGAAGAGAGATTTCCTGAAGCTTTTGGTTGGATCTTCTGATAATGGTCTATAGTACTGTGGGTCGGATAGTATTTTCTGTGATTCACCTAAATAGTAGCCTTTATCCATAATTACTACCCCTCCCCCTTTGTCAGCACTTTTAATGACTATTTCTTTGTTTTCCATGAGACCTTTGAGTGCTTTACGTTTATCCCTACTGAGGTTATTCTTCACGTTTTGAGGAATTACCCCATTATCTGATAAATTTTTAGTGGCCCCATTCTTAATCCCTTCTAATACTATGTTATAGAAGCATTTTATATCAGGACCCCTACTATGAATAGGGTAGAAGGTGGATTTACCCTTTAAGTGGCATGGGATTGGGGTGTCCATTGTAGGGTCCTTTTGTGTAATTGGGTTTGGGTCCTCCATAATAGTCTTGTTGATTTTTCAGGCGAAGTGTCTCTTTAGTGTCAATTTACGCATAAATTGATTTAGGTCGACAAAAAGTTCAAATAGATCTATTTTGTCGGTGGGGCAGAATGACAGACCCTTACTCAAAAGTGTTATCTCATTTTGTTTCAGAGTGTGCTGGGATAGATTGAGGATCCCTCTAGACCTTTCTATTTCTGTTGTGGGGATTTGTACACTGTCCGCGGGGATTCCTTTTTGTTTAGAGCCTTTTGTTTCTTTTTTAGTGGTGTTTCTGCGTTTTCCTCCTCTGCACCCCCTTGGTTGGAAATTGGCCTTTTTCGGGTGGATTGGAGGGGTGTATAAAATTGTGTGATCTTCATGGATCGGATGTTTTGATGGGTCTTTGCTGCAATGGGACTCGAGAGGGTGAGTAGTGGGCTTAAAAGTTGAGTGGGTAACCATGTTTGTCGTGATGGGATAACTTCCGCCGTATTTGGTGCTGTCGGGGAGACTCGATCTAAAAAAGGGGTTTCTGATAAATTGGGGGGGGTAGTTCTAAAAAAAGATCTGGGCTAGTGGTGGAAACAGAATGAGTGGAGATTTCAAGGGTGGTAGGTGTATGAAGTAGTCCTAAAATGGACTGGTTATTTTCTAAGCTGGGTTCCATGACTGTTGGGGTGCCTATGTGGTTAGAGGTGTGGATGAATTTATCCGCCGGGGTGCGGTAGATGGAACCATTCAATTCATCCATGAGTAGGGCTGGCCTTGGCGGTGATGAATGAAGAACCAGACTCCCAGTAGTCAGTGGAATTGCCGAAACCTCTGTAAAGCCTACCAATAAAGAGGATGAAACTGCTAAGGAGTCTGAGGGTTGGTCCTCCTTGAGGAGTGCACCAATAGAGATGGATTTTTTGTCTATATCAGTAGTGGAGTTATTAGAAGGGGGCTTGGGGGTGACGCCTGTGGTGTCTGAGCTTAGTGGTGAGACTTTGTTCAGACCCTTATGTGACGGAGGATGATTGTATTTACTATTGTAAAAGGTTTTTCCTCTCAGTGGATGGGGATGTGACTGGTGATTCCTGGAGGGGATGAGGGGAGGAGTGATAGTTTTACCATTGTTAAATCTGTTGGTGGTGGTTCTGCTTTTTAATTTTCTTTCCCAGACTCTAATTGATTGTTTATTTTAGTCTACCAGATCTCTATAAAGTTTGGAGCATTGCCCCATAACTTCATCATATTCAAATTTCCTAAGTATCTCACGTTTGGAATGTAGAGCTGGGTTTAAAGTCTGATTTTGTTTATACAGGTATAGGTACTTATGCAGTTCTCTTACTAGATCAGAACAGATGTGTTACCTTTTTTGTATTAGAATCTTCATAAATTCTTTGGAGCAATTATCACTGATCCTAAACCATTCCTTTCCAAAAGAATAATCCTCTGGAAAGGTGGGCTTCAGTGAAAGGCGTAACCCTCGTGGGATAATGTCCAGAGATGCATAAATGGAAAGAAAGTACCAGTCTATTTCGTTGCGTAAATATTCCTTGGTCTTGGTCATAATGTTGGCATCAATTTTCTGGATCGAGGTGTCATGGATGTTCTTTGTTCCAGGAGGCCAGGATCCCTTTGGTGTTTCTTTTGGTATTGACTTTTCAAATGAGGTTAGAAAGGGGGTTCAATTGGCATTCAATTCTGTTACGGAGGTCTGGAAGGTCCTCTTCTATATAACTCCAGCCCGAGTCTGCCTGTCCTCTGGCCACCAGGGGAGGTTTAGTCCCCAGGTGGTCCATGTCAAAGATACAAGAGGTAGAAAAAAGAGGATTATAGCACAAAAAGGCACTACTGGTTTAGAATAAAAACCAGATCAGGAAAGAGCAAGTGCCTGGTGAAGGAGTTCGAAAGGCGCCAAGGGTGGATTTATAGGGTTGATGTGATATAGGTTATATTTTATTACTCAATGTGAGTCCAGATGTAAGGGTAGGCTGCACCAGTGTTTTCACGGGGGTAGGACTAGGTCCTCCCCCTCGAGACAGAGTGAGCAGGATGTGAATTGTCACAGAAAAAAAGAAAACACGTAAATCAGGCACCAAATCTCTCTAATAGATATATGTATCCCTGACGGATCTCTATATAGGATAAGGGTTGAAATTATATATATGAAGTTGTCCAGAAATGATGTTCCACTGGAATATGTATTGTCCAGGGAACAATATGGATAACACTCACTTCACAGGGGGGTGGTCAACAGGATAAACTCAAGACACCTGTGACTTGTACCCCCCCCGGCCAGGATCGTATGTAGAATTTCCACAAATGGCTTCTGGTCAATCGCTTAATTAGCATAAACGTGGCCCAACGCGTTTCGGGGGTCCGAAGCCCCCTTCTTCAGGAGAAATAGAATACAAAAAACGTATAAATATACGGATACAAATATAGTCATAAAAAGATATATAAAAAAATTTTGTATAAAAATATAAATATATAAAATTCAGTAAAGAATTCATGGCGTATAAAAACCAAATAGTGATTCATCCAAGTGATTTGGGTTCAATAAATAAATAGATAAATAGCCAGATTAATACAATACTCCCTAAAAAAGAATCATAAGATCCAGGTATTTCATAACTAAAGAAAGAAGACCAATTGTATAGTATGTGGATATCTTATTTGGTTGATATCTACTTGGTTATAACTAAGATATAAAAGGGAACAATCCATAAAAAAGGACAATTCATATGCAATTCATAGATGTCGGTATTACTACACTGAACCATACGCTGGCATGTTCCTACCTTCAGGAGCGTGTCTCCAATGAATAATGCCGGAGCCAATGGAGGGTCCTGCCCACATGGCTACCTGTGGATTGTTTTATGTGCTGCCATGTGCCATAGAGCCCTCCCACTTCCTGTGAGGAAGTTCTAGGCAGGGCTGTTATATTATTTTATTTTGATATATTATTATTATTATTTTGCCTTATTATGATGCAAGTTGGGGTTAAATTCTGATGTCCTTTCTTACAGGGATCTTAGAGGGGGGAGTAGAAGGGATCGCTGAAAAAGATCGGTGGTGCGTGGAACGCACCCCCATTTTCTTCCGGTCGGCGCGCTTCTCCTGCTAGTGTCCCTCCTCCTCTTGCGGTGCGCTCCAGCTTGGAGCGCATCGCATAGGTCAGGTTGCAATGCGTTCCACTGTGGAACGCATCGCACTATTCAAATACTCATAGTGCATTGCGTTTCTCCTTGGGTGTAATAAATTATGATAATTGATCTAAATGTGATTTTCCTTGGGGGTATAAACTAATAATGATATATTTTCTCAGGTATTTATTATTATTAGTCAGTGTATGATTGGGGGTCAGTGGAGTTTTCTAGTTTCCATTTGGATAGTATAATTAACCCAAACCAATAAATATACACTTATTGGATTTTTTTTATCAAAGACATATAGAACAATAAATTTATAGAAAAATTAATATAGAAATGTAGTTTTTTAAAAAAAAAATTACAACAGAAAGTGAAAAATGTCATTTTTTTGCCAACATTTCGGTCATTTTTGATTTATAGCAAAAAAAGTAAAAATGTCAGCAGCAATGAAATACCACCAAATGAAATCTCTATTAGTGAGAAGAAAAGGAGGGGTAAAATTCATTTGGGTGGTAAGTTGCATGATGGAGCAATAAACGGTGAAAGTAAAGTAGTGCAGAATTGTAAAAAGTGGCCTGGTCATTAAGGGTGTTTAAGCTAGGGGGGCTGAAGTGGTTAAATCAATAACAGAGAAAAACTCTGCATGGGCAGGAATTGCTGATAGCAGAGATTGTACGTCTGGAACCACAGGGGCTATGGGTATGATCTGTGCATTTACCGCTCTAAGATCCTGGACAAACCTAAAGGTATTATCAGCCTTTCTCACTATGTTGATAGGTGTATTATAGGGGGAAATAATTTCCCCAATAACCCCTGCCTCTAGGAATTCCATCAACATCGACTCAATCCCCTTTTCTTTTTCTGGGGAAAGGAGGTATTGTTTAATATAAACAGGTGCAGCGCTGAGCTTAAGCATTGCCTTATATGGTGTACAGGAAATAAGGCCAACATCTAGGTCAGTATTTGCCCAAACCTCGGGAGGAACCTGATCAAGTAACGGATCCTGAGGTTGGCATTCCAAATATAAAAAACAATTACCCTTTGGTACATGAATGGGCATAACTGAGGATGTGACATGTAGGTGTCCCGTCTTGCTAATCCCCAACTGCAATCGTGACAGAACAAACAAATCTCTCCCTAATAAATTCACAGGACAATTTGGAATGATCCTAAAACTGTGTGTGAACATTGACTGGTGCTTGTATAGATGTTGGATCGAGAGAGGAGTTTTATAAGATCTGGTCAGTATCCTATTCATTTCCACAGAGGGCTCAGCATTCTCTCTTGGACCACTATAATAATTCTCACATATAGTACTACTAGTAGCACCAGAATCTACAAGAAAAGGGAGAGGACGTCCCTCTATGGTTGACACAATCAGTGGTGATTCCTTATAGTGGTTTGTGATGATAGTGAATCCTGGCATACTGTCCCCCAGGCATCCTCATTGTGATGTCTGCTGCCCCCAGGCTATGGCAGTGGTGGGGGAAGATCTCGGATCTGAGCTTGTGGATATGGTTGGGTGCCTTGGGTATCATTTGGGGCATGTTGCTTGAGTGGGTAAGGGCATCGACTGATCCAGTGGTCAGTCTTACCACAATTAAAGCAACCTGCAGGACGATTTCTATTATTCCCCCCTCTCCCATAGTATGGCCCCCTACCCCTTCTTCTGCCACTTCACCTATTGGGCTGATTCATGGGACAATATCTATCCTGTGTTTGATAATGGGCCTCTTTAGGTTTTGCCATTTAAAAACAACCAGCCACATCTTTCTCCATTAACTTATTTTGGAATTGATCTTTATTAAGACCAGGCCATTCGGAGATCATTTGTTTAACAGTAAGCTAGAGATGTGGGATGTAGATTGGTAAGGAAAGTCTGAATAAGCATAGCATGCATATTATCCTAAATGGTCATTCCTGATTCCAGAGTCCAAACTTCATTAAACCTCTTCCAAATGTCTATAACAGATTCTCCTGATTTTTGTTTACAGGCTACAGCAGTTGGCAACGAGGACCTAGTCTGAAAACACCTCTCCATTTCACCCTTAATTTCTTCCCACATTGGGTCTATGCCTGCCTCAGTATTTAATTTATAATTTCCAGCCGGCATATTCAGGGGCTCTATAGTACTTATAGAGGGGACCTTACTCCAATCCCAGGAGGAATTGTGTCCAACTATCCCATCTATTATAAGGCACATATCATATCCTCCTGTGTCAGACATCTCCCTTTACAAGCTCTCTTCAAATAATAAAATGTCCAAAATGAAGATGAAGAGGGTTTAGGGCAGTGTTTAATAATCTTATTAATATCATCTACTTCAATAGGTTTATTTTACAAGGTATCCCCTACAGTCATAAAAGGGAACTGTTCCTCTGGGTCACTGTCCTTATAAGGATGAGGTATATGTTCAGGTTTGAAAAGAGTTTTGTGATCTAAGGCGCATGGGAGATATGACATCCCCATCACCAACAGCACCAGCCGCTGGATCCTGACCACTCTGATCAGGCATAGGTTGGGGCATCTGCGGAGGTGGCTGCGGGAGCTGTAGGTGGTCGAATGTTGGTAGCAGTATATCCAGCCAGTAAATCTAAGTCATCTATTGAAAGGAATGGATATATCTGTGGACTATTTCCTAAATAGGGAGAAGGGGGCTTCTGAAGTGAACCCCTTTTCAATTCTTTTTCTAACTCATGTTTCTTTTTATATCCCTCCTGGTTCTCTGCCTCTTGTTTTTTAAACTTTTTATTTGGTCTGTCATATCAATATGGTGCATAAGTGAGCCAATTTTCCCCTCCCAACTTCATATACTGCATGTCCCGCTGGGGGTCTGGACCATAATATGGGTAAGCATCAGTGTCACCCAAACATAACTCTTTTACCATGTCCATATGGAAGGTGTCATTAGCCCCTTCCCGAGGGAGACGGAGGTAGAGCAGAACTCTCCCCAGGACTGGCTGTACTGAACCGTAAAGGTTCATACCTGTCAACTGGATGGAAAGGACTTATGTCTATGCTCAACTTCCTTCTCAACTGTCTTTTAATATTATCCCTTCAAACCGTCACTTGCGTTCACCAGCTTCTGGGTTAGCGGGTTTCCCCTAGCCAGAGTGGTGGGGCGTCTTACGGTTTTCCAGGACATACACAAAAAAGTTAGTACAGTTTTCAAAGTATCATTTGCTGCTTACCTTCAGCATAAAATAAAATTACTTAAAGGGGTTGTTCAAGTTATATTTATTGATGACCTATCAATAAATAGGTCATCAATATCAGGATAGGTCATCAATATCAGATCGGCGGGGGTCCGACACCCGGCACCCCCGCCGATTAGCTGTTTGAAGAGAAGGCGAGCGCCGTGCCAGCGCTGCCTCCTCTTTATTGTTTACCTACTCGCCTTTGCATCTGCAGCGGTGAGCAGGTGTAATTACACCCAAGCCGTTCCATTCATTTCAATGGGACGGCTCTGTAGTATACACTTGTATAGAAACGAGCCGTCCCATTGAAATGAATGGAACGACTTGGGTGTAATTACACCTGCTCGCCGTTGCATCTCGCCGTTGCATCTTACAGAGTAGGTAAACAATGAAGAGGAGGCAGCGCTGGCACGGCGCTCGCCTTCTCTTCAAACAGCTGATCAGCGGGGGTGCCGGGTGTCGGACCCCCGCCGATCTGATATTGATGACCTATCCTGAGGATAGGTCATCAATAAATATAACTTGGACAACCCCTTTAATGCATCATAACATAAAAGAGAGCATAACAAAGCGACAAGTAAGAAGCAGTAGAATTTGGCTGACAAGAGAGACCAGGGTGCAGACTTTATTTGAATTCTTCCCAAAATAATTCCTCTGTTAAATCCTTGCCTAAAGTATTGCTCTAGTAAATCCTTACCTAAAGGATTGCTCTTTTAAATTCTTGCCTAAAGAATTTATCTAAGTAAAATCTATCTTCCCTAAAGGTAGATGCTATTCCTTTCAGTGTGTCTAAAGTGGATTCAAGATAGAAACAACAGAAAGTTTTCAGAAAGCATCGGAATTTCCCCAGTCCTAAAAGGCAGGTATTTTCCGTACTTACCGAATTCCTGTGTGCTCTATCCCGGTATGAGTCTTCAGCTGAAAAGGTCTTGCTTTAGTGTGCACCCTGGCTTTTCTTATGACAGGCGCCTGGAGAGATCCCTTCAATGACACACACGCACGTAGGTGGTCTTAGAAAGCAGCTCCATTTTTATCTTTGTCCTTGCAACTTTTATACGTACACACTGACATACAGGAACAGGTGTGGTTCACATATACAATGTTGCTGAGTAGAAACAATTCCCTGTATGGAGGCTGATGTAAATACATTCTCCCTCTAGAATGACGTCGACCAACATCCTGTCCTTCATAGGGATCATATAGCTTATTCTGTTTAACCCTTCAGATACCATTAGCAACCAGGAATTCGTCAGAGATGGACCCTTTGACAAATATCCTGGCAGAAGGGTTTGAATAGAGCCTGGATGTTTTTTATAAATTGATTAGGTATGCCCATTATTTGTAGGACTTCGAAGGCATAAGACCAATTAAGTTGATTGAATGCCTTTTCTGTGTCAAGCGCTACCATAATGGCGGGCGATTTGTGCCTGTTTATAAAGTCCAGTACATTAAGTACCCTGCTAGTGCTGTCAGTAATTTGACGGACTTTCACGAAACCCGTCTGGTCAACATTAATCAAAGTTGGTAATAGTGTGGATAGCCTATTAGCCAGTAATTTAGCATATATCTTGGCATCTGTATTTAATAGTGAAATGGGTCGAAATTTTTGAGGCCTGTCAGGAGGTTTACCAGGTTTAGCTAAAGTTACTATAGTAGCGGCAGCATTTCTTTAGGGAGTATGCCCTGCTAAAATACTAAGTACAGGGAATTGTGTAGATGGGGTACTAATATGTTTGAGAATGTTTTATAATGGTAATTGGTCAATCCATCTGGTCCTGGGCTTTTGAATACTGGGAGAGATTGTATGATATTTGCTATCTCAATCTTTTGTGGGGGCTCACTCAGTCCACAAGCGAGTTGGGATGATAGGGTGGGGAGCTTTAGAGAGCCTAGGAAATCATTTATCTGGTCTAATGAGATTAGAGGTATTGCTGGATATTTATCTAGGTTGTATAGGGAAGAATAGTATTCCATAAATTTATTGGCTATGTCTTTTGGATAATATATTCTGGAGTTGGAGTTAGGGTCTGCTAAAAAAAAAGGTATTTTGGTTCTAGCTGTTCTTTTCTTAAGATGTGAGGCTAATAATTTGCCTGCTTTGTTATCCTGACTGAGAATAGAAATGAGCCTTGGTTTGTTGCAGGGCACGTTCATATTTGTATAAAAGACAGTGTTTCAGTTGTAAACGAAGGGATCACAACTGTTGAGATTGTTCTATAGTCGGGGTACACTTATTGAGAGATTCTATAGTTCTAATTTGGGACAGGATATGTTCCAATTGCTTTCCCGTTCCCTATTTTCTCTGGAACCCAACTGGATAAACCAGTGGCGTAGGATGGATTGCCAGCACATGGAGCAAGCCAAGTATTGCGCCCCCCCCCCCCACCTCTTTTTACAGATCATATAGTAGATATCACTTGCAGTCATACGTAACACCACAGATAACACAGTGATAACTCTCTGAGTACAGATAATGTAGTAGATGGGTGTGAGCCCCCAGAATTCAGAACATGCACAGTGTGACCTGAAGTTCTCCCATCACTACAGAATATACAGGGTAAGACAGCACCCCATACCTCTTACATCCAGTGACGTCTCATTTGATGTAGATGTTCTCTTTCCTCATCTTCTCCTTTCAGACCTTCAGACCAGACCACCATATTTCAGCTATTTCTCGTCTCTGCAGTTTGACAAAAAAAAACAAAACGTAGTTTACTACTTTTCCATCATCCTCCTATCTTCGGGACAAACCATCCTACCACCCCCAATACTGTGCCGCTGTGCTCCCCATTACTATACTGCTGAAACAGATAAACCTCCTGATAATACTAGTGCCACACAGATAATGCCCCCTTCAATAATTATTGGCACAAACTGCCCTAAAATAACTGTGCCCAGCAAATAGTGCCCCTGACACTAATAGTGTAAACATAAAATCCCCCAAAAATAATTGTGGAAAGCCGATACTGTGCCAAGGTGCCCCCACAGTAATAATTCTCTGCTAGAGCACACATGGTAGTAATAGTGCTCCTACAGTGCCCCCAACACGTCGTCACTGTGCCCTAGAAGAAATAATGCTCCCATAATGCCCATACTAGTAATCATGTTCCCCATAGACCCCCAGTAGTAATAAAGCCTACCATAATGCCCCCCAGTAGTAATAATTCTATAATGTGACAGTACAAAAATGCTTCCTTATAATATTGTGCCAGTGCAAAAAATACCCCCTTTTAATGCCCCCAGTTGAGCTAATGTCCCCATAGTGACCTGTGAGACAGTGACAGGAAAAGTGATTGATGGCAGGTATTTTCCCCCCAGAATCCTGTCATATGCTGCTTAGCTCCAGGGATTGCCCAGTATGTAGTGGAAAGCTCATGCTTTCCTGAGGTGGCTTTGTGGAAAAGCCAGTATAGGGCCTGGAGTTTTGGATTGGGGAAGAGTGGGCGGGTTCCCCAATCCACAGTCCACTTCTGACAAGTGTGGGCTGCCTGATTAGCTGCACCTGTAGCACTTGCATAAAGATGCAGGATCAGAGTGAGCAGGGGGAGATCTGGAACTGACATGCTGCTGCATGGGAGTGTGCATCTGTGGTGAACTACAGAGCTGACCAAACCGTACCTAGGACAGTGAGTACGATACTGTTAGTCAGCGCTCAGACGAGCAGGTTTTGTTTTGTATTTTGCCTGTTATGTAAAGGCCGTATTTTGTTTTTGCTGCTGATACCACAATAAAGTGGAACTTTGTTGGACTTAACCCTGTGTGTCACTGTCTCTGACTGTCCGCCAGCAGGGCAATCCTGCCTCTATCAAAGCTAATTCCCACATATGGTGGAGGATGCGGGCAGAGTCTTAAAGAGACATACACAAAATAAATAGACTTGTAACAGCGCCTGGCTGAAACCGGTTGCTAGGGGCAACCACGCTAATAAAACTTTGAGAGTACTTCAAAGTGGATGTCCTGGGTAAAAGCTGCAACAAGGCTATCAGAAAAGACTGTTGATATGGAGGAACTAGTTAAACAGTTGCTTCAGGTGAATGCTAGCCTCCAGCAGGCCGCTGCCAACCAAATTCAGGTCAGCACATCCTTGCAAGAAGCCAGCGCCACTCAGCAGTGGGTGCATGAGGAAGCCATGCGTGCCCAGGCCGAAACAAATGCCTTGCTAGTGGAAGCCAACAGGCTAGCCTTAAAGGAACAGCAGCAGATAAACCAGCAGCTGCAGGAGCAGATCCAGACTGTGGCAGAGAGAATGCAGAGGCCTCTTGAGCCGCTTTCAAAGGCTCGTGCTGCAGTACAGTCCTCGTTACAGAAAATGACCCCCACTGATGATGTCGAGGCTTACCTCGTAGTGTTTGAGCGTGTGGCAGAACGCGAGAGGTTACCTGCTGACCAGTGGGCTGAGGTGGTAGCTCCTTTCCTAACGGGAGAACCGCAAAAAGCATATTTTGACCTGAGTGCACAGGATGCTAAGGACTATACCAGGCTAAAGGGTGAAATCCTTGCCCGTTTGGGGGTTAACATGCATGTCCGGGCGCGACGGGTGCACAATTGGACTTATGTAGAACACCTACCTGCCCGGTCACAAATGTATGACCTTGTTCACCTGGTACGAAAATGGCTGCAACCCGAGGAGGCAACCCCGGCACAGATCGTGGAGAGAGTGGTACTGGACAAGTACATCCGTTCCTTACCTCCTAGGATCCAGCGCTGGGTCGGACAAGGAGACCCCACAGACGCCAATCAGCTGGTCAACCTACTTGAAAGGTACAGAGCAACTGAGGATCTACTCCAAGAAGTGCCTCCTGGACACCCTAACCCTCGGAACAGCAAAACACGCGGATCTTCCGGTAAGGGTCCATTCACACGTCCGTTGTTTAGTTCCACATCTGATCCCGATTTTTCGGACTAGTCACGGAATAGTTGCGGACAGATTTCGGACCCATTGACTTTCAATGGGTCTATAAAATATGCGGACAGCACAAAGAGTGCTGTCCGCATAATTTTCTCAGTACATAGTGTCCGTAAAAAAATAAAACATGTCCTATTCTAATCCGAAAATTGCGGTCCGTCCAACTTTAATGGAATAGGAAAATGTAGTCTTCTATCCGTTTTTTTTTTTGCGGATCCGCAAAAAACGGATGACAAACGGAAAGAATTCTTGGAAAATAGGATCTGCAAAAAACGGTCCTATTTTCGTATTATAGAAAAACAACGGACGTGTGAATGGACCCTAAGACTGTTCTTTCTCAAAAAGGGGTTAAAAGTGCCGTTAAGGGTGGTGGCCCAGACGGGGATTTATTGACTGAAGGTTCCAGTGGGACCCAGATGTCCAGAACTGGTTCTAGATTTGGGGACCAGGGCCGCATACAGTGCTGGCGGTGTCATGGATATGGACATATTGCTGCAAGCTGTCCCCTGACCACTGAGCCTATGGAGTGTGATACAGCCAGACGGCTGTCTCTGTTTGCACGGCCGGTTTGTTCAGCTGAAACTGTGTCTGAGACTGAACAACAAATGTGTGCTATTCAAGTAAATGGATGTCGCGTTAATGCTCTATTGGACTCTGGCAGTTTGGTTACCTTGGTGCATGCCAGTCTGGTAGACCCCGCAGCATTCAGAGGACATTTAATTGGGGTATTGTGTATTCACGGGGACACTAAAGAATATCCCACAGCCTTGATCACACTAGAGACTGAATGCGGAACTGCCTCTCATGAAGTGGGCGTGGTCAAGTCTCTGATGCATAGTGTGATCCTGGGGAGAGACTTTCCATTGTTCTGGGACTTGTGGGGGATGAGAAGTGTGTGCCCCACGGTAAGGGTCCCTTATGACAACAATGTGTGCCCTGTGATAAACCCTGTACCCTTTGACCAAGATGCTGAGGTGCCAGCCATAGGGGTGACCACTGAACACAACTTTCCTTTAGAGGTTCTTGCTGGTGAGACGGAGGAACCAGAGGAAAGTGGGGATATTCCTGACCTAGAGGTATCCCGGGATAATTTTGGCACAGCCCAACACCGAGATCCCACACTAGTAAAGGCCAGGGAGAATGTCAAGGTCATAAATGGTGTGCCTCAATTTCCAGGTGCTGATAAAATGTTCCCCCACATGGCTATTAACCAAGAATTGTTGTATTAGGTTGATAAAATACGTGGGGAAGTTGTTGAGCAGCTTGTGGTGCCACAGCCTTACCGTAGAATGGTATTAGATCTAGCTCATAAGCATGTGCTTGGTGGACACCTAGGCTGTGATAAAACCAGAGAACGCATTTTACAAAGGTTTTTCTGGCCTGGGGTGTACACTGAGGTACAAAGGTACTGTGAGTCCTGCCCTGAGTGCCAACTGACTGCGCCGATGCCAAATTTCAGGAGTCCACTGGTTCCTCTACCTATTATAGAAGTTCCTTTTGATAGGATTGCCATGGATTTGGTTGGTCCATTAGTAAAGTCTGCAAGGGGACATCAGTATATCCTGGTGGTGCTGGATTACGCCACCCGGTATCCTGAAGCATTCCCACTACGAAACACCTCCTCTAAAACTATAGCGAGAGAATTATTTAACATGTTTACCCGTACCGGTATACCTAAAGAGATTCTTACCGACCAGGGCACCCCTTTATGTCCAGAGTCATGAAGGAGCTGTGTAAACTGTTAAAAATTAAACACCTGCGTACATCTGTGTATCACCCACAAACAGACGGACTCGTAGAAAGATTTAATAAGACTCTAAAGAGTATGTTAAGGAAGGTGGTCAGCAAGGACGGGAAGGATTGGGACGGTCTTTTGCCATATCTCATGTTTGCTATTCGTGAAGTTCCTCAGTCATCCACAGGTTTCTCTCCTTTGAACTTGTGTATGGTAGACATCCACGTGGTCTACTGGACATAGCAAAGGAAACCTGGGAACAAGAGCCCACCCCTTACAGGAGTGTGATAGAACATATCTCGCTGATGCAGGACAGAATTGCTGCTGTTATGCCAATTGTTAAAGAGCATTTAGAACAGGCTTAGGAGGCCCAAAGTCGAGTATATAATAGGTCCGCTAGAGTAAGAACCTTTAATCCCGGGGACCGAGTGTTAGTTTTAGTGCCCACTGTAGACAGCAAATTTCTCGCTAGGTGGCAGGGGCCATATGAGATAATTGACCAAGTGGGTGAGGTAAACTATAGGGTGTACCAGCCTGGTAAGAGAAAGCCAGAACAAATATATCACGTGAACCTTATTAAGCCCTGGAAAGACAGAGAAACTCTGTCAGCAGTGAGCGCCCTCTGCAGTGGAACTCCAGAAGTGCGTGTGTCAGACTCCTTGTCAAAGTCACAGGGACAGGAGGTCAAGGAGTTCGTGCAGAGGAACACTGACGTGTTTTCAGAGTTGCCAGGACGGACAAATGTCATTAAACATGATATTGTTACTGAACCACATGTACGAGTCCATTTAAAACCTTACAGGGTCCCTGAAGCCCGTAAACAAGCCATATCTGAGGAGGTCAAGAAAATGTTAGCCCTAGGTGTGATAGAAGAATCAAAAAGTGACTGGTCCAGTCCCATAGTGTTGATTCCTAAACCCGATGGCACAATACGTTTTTGTAATGACTTTCGAAAGTTGAATGACATATCAAAGTTTGATGCGTATCCTATGCTACGGGTTGATGAACTCATTGAGAGACTGGGACGTGCTAGATATTTCTCCACTCTTGACCTAACCAAAGGCTACTGGCAAGTCCCTCTCACTGATAATGCCAAAGAGAAAACTGCATTTGTTACCCCAGATGGGCTCTACCATTATGTCTGCTTGCCCTTTGGGTTACATGGGGCTCCAGCGACCTTTCAAAGATTAATGGATATAGTCCTTAAACCCCATCGTCGGTATGCTTCAGCATACTTGGACGATATAATTATCTTTAGTGAAGATTGGGAGAGCCACTTACCAAAAGTACAAGCGGTAGTAGATTCTCTCAGAGCCGCGGGTTTGACAGCAAACCCTAAAAAGTGTACTTTGGGGATGGAAGAAGCACGTTATCTAGGGTACATAATTGGCAGGGAGTGGTAAAACCCCAGATGAATAAGGTTGACGCTATTCAGCAGTGGCCACGTCCTGTAACCAAGAAGCAGGTAAAAGCCTTTTTAGGCATTGTAGGGTACTACCGCAGGTTTATTCCTCACTTTGCCAGTATAGCAGCCCCGTTAACAGACCTTACTAAGGGAAGTAAGTCAGTCATGGTCAAGTGGAGTGTCGAGGCAGAAAAGGCATTCCAAGAATTAAAAGTGGCACTGTGTAAACAACCGGTCCTAGTCACACCAGACTTCACAAAGCAGTTTGTAGTCCAGACTGATGCGTCTGATGTAGGACTAGGTGCAGTATTATCACAGGAGATTGACGGTGAGGAACATCCTGTTATATATCTGAGCAGGAAGCTTACTCCCGCTGAGAAAAATTACAGTATTGTGGAACGCGAATGCTTAGCGATCAAGTGGGCCTTGGAGTCCCTTAAGTATTATCTGTTGGGGCGCCGCTTAGGTTGGTCACCGACCACTCTCCACTTACATGGATGTGCCAGCAGAAAGAGAGAAATGCACGGGTGACTAGGTGGTTTCTCACTTTACAAAATTTTAACTTTTCCGTTGAGCACAGAGCAGGGAAGCTACAAGGAAATGCAGACGCTCTGTCGAGAACACACTGTCTGGTAGCAAAAAATGTCCGACTCCACAGGTTCGAACAGAGGGGGAGGGTATGTGAGACAGTGACAGGAAAAGTGATTGATGGCAGGTATTTTTCCCCCAGAATCCTGTCATATGCTGCTTAGCTCCAGGGATTGCCCAGTATGTAGTGGAAAGCTCATGCTTTCCTGAGGTGGCTTTGTGGAAAAGCCAGTATAGGGCCTGGAGTTTTGGATTGGGGAAGAGTGGGCTGGTTCCCCAATCCACAGTCCACTTCTGACAAGTGTGGGCTGCCTGATTAGCTGCACCTGTAGCACTTGCATAAAGATGCAGGATCAGAGTGAGCAAGGGGGATCTGGAACTGACATGCTGCTGCATGGGAGTGTGCATCTGTGGTGAACTACAGAGCTGACCAAACCGTACCTAGGACAGTGAGTACGATACTGTTAGTCAGCGCTCAGACGAGCAGGTTTTGTTTTGTATTTTGCCTGAGATGTAAAGGCCGTATTTTGTTTTTGCTGCTGATACCACAATAAAGTGGAACTTTGTTGGACTTAACCCTGTGTGTCACTGTCTCTGACTGTCCGCCAGCAGGGCAATCCTGCCTCTATCAAAGCTAATTCCCACAGACCCCATAATGTGCCAGTATAAAATACCCCTATATAGTGCTCCCAGTAAATGCCCCCATAGTGCTCCTCTCCCCCCCTTCCTCCTAGTGCCCCCATAATGTACCAGTATAAAATGCCCCATATATAGTGCCCCGGTAGATGCCCTCAGTGTCCCCCATAACTTGCAAGTATAAAATACCCCTTCTTAGTGCCCCCTGTAGATGATCCCATAGTACTCCTTTCCCCCCTTCCCCATAGTACCCACCATAATGTGTCTCGGTATAAAATGCTCCTATAAAGTGCCCCCCTAGTGCCCCCCAATAATGTGCCAGTAAGAAGTGCCCCCATAGATGCCCCTCAATAATGTGACAGTAAGAAGTGCCCCCCATAGATGCCCCCCAATCATGTGCCAGTAAGAAGTGTACCTAATCATGTGCTAGTAAGAAGTGCCCCCCCAGTCATGTGCCAGTAACAAGTGCCCCCCTATAATTTGCCAGTAACAAGTGCCCCCATAGCGCTCCTCTCCTGTATCTCCGGGCCCCCCCCCCGGACCCCCCATGCTACACCACTGGGATAAACATACCTCTTATGAAGGCCTTATGGGCGCACCATAGGCTATGTGGGCTAGTGACCGAACCTGCCTTTAATGAAAAGCATTCTTCAGCCCTTTTTCCAGGGGTTTACCATAAGTAGGGTTAAAGAGCAAAAAGGGGTTACATTTCCAGATAGTTATTTTTGCTGAGAATGCATCATAAATGGTTAGGGATATAGCAGCATGATCTGACCATTTAATTACAACTATCTTTGAGCTGATAGCAGCAGTTAGTAAAGACCTGCTAAAAAGTAAGAGATATATGCGAGAATAGGAGGTGCGAGAGGTAGAAACAGGGGCGTAGCTAACGGCTCATGGCCCTGGTGCAAGAGTTCAGCTTGGGCCCCCTTCCCTCAGTGCTTTGTGTGTCTTCTTATGCGGCACTAGTGTCTTTGGGCCCCCTCAGACTCCTGGGCCCGGTAACGACTGCTACCTCTGCACCCGCTATAGCTACGCCCATGGGTAGAAAAATAAGTGTAGTCCCTCTCTGTATCATGGTGCATAAGCCAAATATCATAGAGATCTTTTTGAAGTAGAATAGGGCCCAAAGATTGGGATGCCACTGTGGAACCGGAAGAGGAGTCCAGTAGAGTGTCGGGGACAGTGTTAAAGTCTCCGCATAGTAATAAGTGGCCTTGCTGGACAGCCCTGGTTTTAGCTAGAAAACAGTGTAGAAAACGAATTTGGTGAGTGTTCGGGGCCTACACAGCAACAATTGTAAAAACCTTACTGTTAAGTTCACAAACTTGAATAGTAAACGTCCATAAGGATCAACCACGCTATGAATGGGCTCATATGCCAGGGAATCTTTAAAAGCTAATATCACTCCTCTGTTTCTTACGGTAATGTGATTGGATCACAATGGGGAATCTAGCGATTTAATGCGATGTGCATCTTGACATACAATATGAGATTCTTGAACTGCTAGGACATCAGCCTGTAATTTAATTGCTTCAGACCATAAATATGCTCTTTTTTGCAGGCAATTGAGGCTCTTAACATTTATAGACACAAGATTAACTGCGATAATCACACCAGAGGCTGCTGATGTTGTAACCAATAGAAGGGAGAGGTCCAGATTCATAGGAAGTCCATAATGCAAGCCTGTAAGTATCTGCTCCAGGGGATGATTCTTTGAGGTAGAAAATAACCTAAAAGTAGAAAAAGAGAAAAACAAAAAAAGAAAGAAAAACATCCAGCGCAAACATGTGTGGTTATATTCCCACTAAGGGTAAATAACAAAAGCAGCAACAGCTGTGAAAAGCTGCGTTAAGTTGGACCGGGGGAAAGTTTGGTCGATGCCGATGTCTAGTGAACATGTATAGATGGCACCTTGAACAAAAAAAAAAAAAGCCGTACTATGGTAGACAGATCCAGTTAATATTTGGTAGCTTGGCGTGCCATGACTTGGTGCTACTCAGGTTTTACTTGGTACTCCGGTACCGGAGAGGAATGTCCAAGCTTTGAGTAGCTTCCAACCAGTCTCCACTGATGAGATGGCATGCATAACTCCATTTTGGGATTTTTACTGGGAATTCCCAGCGGTAAGCCATATGATTTTCTCTGAGAAAGGTGGTTAAAGGTGAGAATTGTTTCCGCAGATGAAGGGTGGTGGCAGAGAGGTCAGCGAATACTTCGATATCTTGGTATGGGTCTGGGATGACAGACAGCTAATGTACTGCCGTTAAAATGGCTTCCTTTACATGGAAAAAGTGGATTGTAGCTAAAATGTCTCTTGGGACCGAGTCTGCTAAGTGACGAGGTTTAGGAACCCTGTGAATTCTGGCAATTATGAGATCTTGCGGTTGGCTCTGTGGGAGAAGCACTTTAATAAATGATTGCAGATATTGCTGAAGATCTGCTGGAATATCTTCCAAAATTCTGCAGATTTCAATGTTCCACATCTTCATCTTCTAGGTCTGCCAACTTGGATTTGATCTCGTAAATGTCATCTGAAACTGTGTTGTGGGCATCTATTAACTGGTTGTATACTGGCTGGGTTTTATAGGGAAGTAGCAGGTGCAAGAGATTGGGATAATCAGCAGGACAAGGCAAGGACAAGAGAGGTAGTTAGAAGTTAGCTAGAGAATAGTCCAAGGAGAGACGGTAGCCTAGTAGGTAGAGCTACTGCCTGGGACATGACTGGCCACGGGTTCGAGTCCTGACAACTTTACACAGTTTAGTGTCCTCTGCAAAAATTTATATTTTACTATGCAAGCCTTCTAAAAGATCATTAATAAATATATTGAAAAGAATAGAGCCCAGTACTGACCCCTGAGGTACCCCACTATTGACAGTTGCTCAATCTGAGTGTGTACCGTTAATAACCACCCTCTGTTTTCTGTCACTCAGCCAGTTACTTACCCTCTTACAGACATTTTCTCCCAGTCCGAGCATCCTCATTTGATATACTAACCTTTTATGTGGTACAGTGTCAAATGCTTTGGAGAAGTCCAGATATACGACATCCATTGATTCGCCGCTGTCAAGTCTAGAACTTACCTCCTCATAGAAACTGATTAAATTAGTTTGGCATGACCGATCCCTCATGAAGCCATGCTGATATGGCGTTATTTGCTTATTTCTGTTAAGATCCTCTAAGATAGCATCTCTCAGAAAACCTTCAAACAGTTTCCCCACAACAGATGTTAAACTTCTGCGCTCTTGAATGCGTGCACGCATACTGCTGTCTCTTGGCAATCGCTTCAATGATCGATTGCTGATGGAATGACTGACGAGGAGGAGGAGCATCAGGACCAGCAGAAGTTGGGAAATCGGGTGCGTGCCACTGGGTGATGCAGCGGTTGCTGCGGCAAGCTGGACCACCACATTGGAGCCGCGGTTCTCCCAGGCCACTTTATGGTGACACTGCATATGTTGATGCAGGGCCGTGGTGCCAACATTGGCACCCTGGCCACGCTTCATCTTTTGCCCACAGATTCTGTGCTTAATAAAAAACTGCCACACCACCGAGTGATTTTCTCCTGACTGACTGCTACCGCCGCTGCCTCCATGAGCTCCTGTACCACTACTTCCCGTTCCCGGGCAGGTAGGCTACTGCAAAGCAGGTGGTCTACCCCGGGCACATTTGGCTCCCGGCCTCCCACTGCTGCCACCCTCCTGACTCCCAGCCATGCTGCCACCTTGCTGGCTCAGTCGCTGCCTCACGGGCAAGTTGCCACCCTCTTCTCCTGATGATGATGAAGCTATTATGCACTCGGCTCCCAAGTGCGATCGGCTTCATCATCATCAAGTAGTGTCTGCTCGTCACCGATGTCCTCCTCAACGCCTTCTGGGTCCGGAGCCTGACCGCTCGAAACACCACCTCCACGCCACTCTCCTCATCACTACTTGCCTGCCTAGCGGAGGAACCGGCAGATGTCTCCTCCAGATCTTGGCTGGGCAGTAGTTGCTGACTGTCTAGTAGCTGGTCCTCGCTGTATAGTGGAGCTGAGCCCATTGCATACAATACCTCTGTGGCTGAGAGAACAGAAAAGGACAGAGACAGGTTGAGGACAGGTGAGAGCACAGGGCCTGCTCCCGGGCCATGCCAACTAAGGGTTGTGTCTGACGAACCCGACTGTTGGCTGGGGGTGTCTGATATTACTTAGGATGAAGTGGATGACCGAATTAACCAATCAAGAACTGCTGGGTTGCTGGTCAAGACACGACTGCTAGATGACACCGGGAGCTCAGGCTTCTCACTGCAACTCATGCTGCCATGGCCCTTACTCTGCTGCGACCTCTGCCTGCGCCAGAAACATTTAGGCCTCTGCCACTCCTCTGTGCATGGCCTGGCACTTCTCTGTCTGACATACTTTTAGCTGAACTAAATAAGATAAAAGCAAATTAAAACACCCCTAAAAGACGAATATATTTTTCTTTTTGTACTGAAAAGGCCAGTAAACGCTTTTAGGGCAAATAACTGCAAAAGTGAACTGCGTATATATTTATCTTGTAGTACTGAAATACACCACTAAACACCTTTTGAAGGCAAATAACTGCAAAAGTGAACTTCGTATAGATTTCTCTTGTAGTACTGAAATACGACCCTAAACGCTTTTAACGCAAATAACTGCAAAAGTGAACTGCGTATATATTTATTTTGTAGTACTGAAATACGACCCTAAACGCTTTTAGCGCAAATAACTGCAAAAGTAAACTGCATATATATTTCTCTTGTAGTACTGAAATAGGCCAGTAAATGCTTTTAGCGCAAATAACTGCAAAAGTGAACTGTGTATATATTTCTCTTGTAGTACTGAAATACGTCACTAAACACTTTTAGCACAAATAACGGAAAAAGTGAACTGTGTATATATTTCTCTTGTAGTACTGAAATGCGACATTTAACGATTTTAACGCAAATAACTGCAAAAGTGAACTGCATATATATTTCTCTTGTAGTACTGAAATAGGCCAGTAAACGCTTTTAGCACAAATAACAGCAAAAGTGAACTTTGTATAGATTTCTCTTTTTGTACTGAAATAGGCCAGTAAACGCTTTTAGCGCAAATAACTGCAAAAGTGAACTGCGTATATATTTATCTTTTTGTACTGAAATAAGCCAGTAAGCGCTTTTAGCGCAAATAACTGCAAAAGTGAACTGAGTATATATTTCTCTTGTAGTACTGAAACATGACACTAAATGCTTTTAATGCAAAAAACTGCAAAAGTGAACTGCGTATATATTTCTCTTGTAGTTCTAAAATAGGCCAGTAAACGCTTTTAGCGCAAATAACTGCAAAAGTGAATTGTGTATATATTTCTCTTGTAGTACTGAAATACGACCCTAAACGCTTTTAACGCAAATAACTGCAAAAGTGAACTGTGTACATATTTCTCTTTTTTTTACTGAAATAGGCCAGTAAACGCTTTTAGCGCAAATAACTGCAAAAGTGAACTGCATATATATTTATCTTTTTTTTACTGAAATAGGCCAGTAGACGCTTTTAGCGCAACTAACTGCAAAAGTGAACTGAGTATATATTTCTCTTGTAGTACCGAAATACACTAAATGCTTTCACCACATATAGCTGCAGAAGTGAACTGCATATATATATATATATATATATTCCTTTTTCCACAGATATAAGCCACTAAAGGCTTTTCAACATAGCACTTGCACCCCAATAACAAATTGCTGGAATGACAGAGCTGTATAATGGCTATTTGGATCCCCAAATATTCTTTCCCTGCACTTGTAAATCTTTATTTTTTACATAATTAGGTTTTTCTTATCACTGTTCCTAGCGCCTGTTCTGACCTCTCTCCCTGCACTAAGATGCTGTGAAATGATTCCTCCCTATCCTTTCCCTGCACTTATCAATCTTTTTTTCTTTTTTTTTTCACAATCAGGTTTTTTCAATTGCTGTCCCTAGCGCCTTCTCACGTCTATCCTTGCACTCACAACACTGGAAAATGTCTGAATCTAAGATGGCCACCGTATTTATATCACAGGGCTGGCTGGCTGGCTGCTGATTGGCTGCAACATGCATGTCAGTCTGGGTGATCCCGCCTTCCCATACATCCTTTTCTCCATCTCCTTACAAGTGCAGCGGCCATTTTAGGAAAAATGTGATTCGTTACCACGAAGTGCAAGGAAATTTGCATTCGTTGCGAATCAAATTTTTCCTGAAATTTGGATTAAATTCGACTTTGTCAGCTTCGGTTCCTTCATCTGTAGCCATAAGCATATCTTTTAAAAGACTACTTGAGGCAGGTTTATCTGATGTAGGAAAGGCCGCAAAGGCACAAGTGGTGTTGTCAGTGCCCCATGCATGGGAAGCCGTACTCACAGCAGGGTGGTATTCCTGCAGCCTAGGGAGCATGGAGTCCCTCCGCCACGTTTGTCTCCTCTGCATCGCTCTCCAGTCTCCAGATCTGGAGGATCCGCGCAGTTGTGGCGAGGGAAGGCCACTTGCCGGGCATTTCCCCTGCTGTGGAGAGGATCTCGGCCAAAGCGCTTGGCTGAGTTTGTGAGGAAGTTGGAGATGCGCGAGGTGAGCAGATTGGTGGAGCCATCTTGGTCTGGGCCCAAGGCCGCATCTTTGTCAAAACAGTATTCTAATTTCCCTTGTTTAGGGTTTGCCCGCTTGCCTTTCGACATCTCACTGTATCAGGGGTCACTTCTTCTTGCTTTTTATATAATTGTGGGTCTGGTACTTGGTAATTTTGTCGCCGGGTGCCAGGAGCTCACTCAGGGTGCGGCCATCTGCTTCAGCTGCTCAGCCACGCCCCTTCATGAAATGGACTTTTGAAAGTTCTTTTTCACGATTTCTTAAGATTTTCCTCTATTATTGATCCATCCTTAGTGATAGGATCAAAAGAGAGGGAATAGCATCGCTTGTAAGAACTGTGCTCCCAGTAGTGAGTCCTCACTAAAATGCAAAGAAAATTTGTTCAGCCATAGAGTCCAGATCATTAAAAAAATGTTTTAGTTACAGTAAGCCAAGTCTCAATTCTTGTATGATCTTTTGGAAAGCTATGCAACTTTATGTCTTCTGGCTGATCTTTTTTCCCAGTTTTTCTGTGACATCCATTTACAAGGCAGAATATCTGTTTATAATTGAATATCTGTTTATAAAAATAAAAAAGATAATAGATAGTGGTAGTGGCAAATATTGCCATCTGCATTTCACTATGTTCTTATGTAAGACAAGCCTGACAAATTTTCTCCCTTTAGCTCTTAATTTAAGTTTACAATGTACATCTTTAGTCGATAGATGAGATGAATGTTGTCATAGGAACCTTTTTTTTGTAACACTATCCTGTGCATCATGTGGTAAGGTGCAAGGTACCGTTGTCGATGGCAGGTACGTGTCACCGAGGTTCCTGGCCTCGGTGAGGTGAGAGCCGGGTTTTTTATGTGTCAGCAGCAGCTAGTGCTGCTTGACATTGTTAGTTAGTTTGGCTGCAAAGCCAATCCGGGCCGGCTCTTACTGGGAGTAGGCAAAGAGTTGGGTGGGTGCCTACTCCCCACGGTCCAGGCCGGACTTTATCCGGGCCTTTAAAAGACAGCCAGCACCAGCAGGTGAGGTGTGATTATCCTGGAGCTGGTGTTAGGCTGTGGAATCATCTGAGTTTGGGAGTTCTGATCCATTCTGTGCTGTGTGGAGTTCACGCTGGAAGCAAGAGCCCAAGCAAGGAGGAGTGCAGACGGCCTGGAAGCATGAGGTCGATCGCCTTGCGGCTGGACTGACAGCCAGGTGCGAACCTGCACCTAAAACCTCCCAGGTGACTGGAACCTGTTTTTGGACTGTTTCGCTTTTGCCTCATGATTTCGGATGTGTGTGATTTAACACCAAGAGACTGTTTATTGTTTATGTTGTGCAAGTGTGAATAAAACACTGATTATTGCACCTTCTGGACTCCCTTTTGCCTCTGTACTGCACCCGCACCGCTATCTACCAGAGCGACTCCCCACATTTGGTGTCGGATGCGGGCATGCGCAGTGAGGCTGGCGTGAACGCCGAAGTTTGTTTGTTTTGCTGAGCACAAGTGCATGGCATATATAAAACCGGCAAAGTTGCAAACAGGAATTGCTGGCAACATGGAGGCTGCTGTGAAAGCCCTCATGGAGGCTAACGTGCAGCAGCGGGAGACCAACCAACTACTTTTACAGCATGTGATGGCGTTACAAGCTGCAGGAGTGTCCCACCACGTCCATGATGCCCGGAAAGCGGTCCGTGCGGCGATCCCAAAGATGACCCCCTCGGACGACGTTGAGACCTATCTGGCGGTCTTTGAAAAGGTGGCCGTGAGGGAGAAGTTACCCCGTGACCAGTGGGCTGAAGTGGTCGCTCCGTTCCTGGCATCCGGACCCCAGCAGGTTTTCTCTGATTTGGCAGATGACCAGGCTGCTGATTACCCCACGGTGAAGGGGGAGATCCTGGCCAGACTGGGGGTGAACGTGTTAGTCCGGGCTCAGCGGGTCTACCAGTGGGACTTTAAAGCGGCTGAACCCGCCCGGCCGCAGTACTATGAGTTACTGCACAGGTTGCAAAAATGGCTGCAGCCTGATATTCTAAGTCCGGCTGCTATGCTGGACCGTCTGCTGGCTGACATGTTCTGGAGGGCCTTGCCGTACCCCCTTCAGCACTGGATCGGCCAGGTATCACCCACTAATGCCCTGGAAATGGTCGACCTGGTGGAGCGCTATGAGGCCACAAAAAACTTGAAAGGGGGTGTTGTTGGGAGGGGGCCGGTCAAACCCCGGAGGTCTCCCATCCAGTAACGACGACTGGTACCCGAGAAACCTGCTCGGGGTGTACCCCCTGTAGACCCGGCCCCGACAGTCTGCTGGCGGTGTCACGAGCCTGGCCACGTAAGGGCCGACTGTCCACAGTGGGGAGAACCCATGGAGACTAATTATGGGTACCGGGCTTCCATGTATGCCCGGAGACTGTGTGCAACCGGCACCCCTGAGACAATGGACAATCGTCACCTGTGCCAGGTGCAAGTGGATGATAATCTGGCAGTAGCGCTGCTGGACTCTAGTAACCCTGGTAAGTGCTGCCCTGGTACAGCCCACCCAGTATACGGGCCGGAAAGTTGGTGTGGTGTGCATACATGGAGACTTAAAGGACTATCCCACTGCCGTAATGTCTCTGTCCACGGTGGCCGGCACATGGACTTGTGAAGTGGCGATCTCCACAAAGCTACCTTATGAACTAATAATTGGGAGAGACTTCCCTGGTTTTCCGTCCCTATGGCCTGAAATGAAAGTGACTAATAACCATGAGACAGGGGTTACCCAAGCAGAGTGGCCTGGTTCCAGTGGGAGGCCAGAGCCCTGGGAGCCCGAGTCCAAAGGGCCTGCCGTAGGGGTGACCACCACTTCTGTGATAGAGGGGGAGACACCCCGCTGAGTGTAATGGTGGGAGACATGGAGGACGTGCCACCAGGACCTGAGTTGGCAGACCTCCACGTCTCCGGAGACAATTTTGGGGCCGCCCAACACCGGGACCAAACCCTAACCAGGGCCTGGGAGAATGTGGTGGAAATTGATGGTAAACCCCAGAAGCCAGGGGCTGAGTTAATATTTCCCGCTTTGTCGCTCACCAAGAAATGTTATATCGGGTGAACCAAATCCGGGGTGAACCTGTTGAACAGTTGGTGGTGCCCACAGCGTATCGCAAGCTTGTCATGGAGCTTGCCCACCAACATGTTCTTGGGGGACACTTGGGGCGGCAGAAAACCCAAGACCGCATACTGCAGTGGTTTTATTGGCCTGGTGTGTTTAAGGAGGTAGAAGAATATTGTAAATCTTGTCCAACCTGTCAGGTAAATAGCCCCCAACCACATTTCCATAGTCCCCTTGTGCCTCTTCCAATCATTGAGGTCCCGTTTGAGCGTATCGCTATGGATCTAATCGGGCCTGTACCAAAGTCTGCCAGGGGTCACCAACACATTCTGGTAGTTCTCGACTATGCCACTCGGTATCCGGAGGCGGTGCCTCTGCGACATACTTCGGCTAAGCTCATTGCCAAAGAGTTAATGGAAATGTTTTCCCGTGTGGGCCTGCCAAAAGAGATTCTGACAGACCAAGGGACCCCTTTTATGTCCAAAGTTATGAGGGAACTATGTAAATTATTGCGTATAAAGCAATTGCGGACGTCCGTTTACCATCCGCAAACGGACGGTCTTGTCGAAAGGTTTAACCAAACTCTAAAAAATATGTTAAAAAGGGTGGTGTCTAGAGATGGGAAGGACTGGGACCTGCTTCTGCCCTATCTCATGTTCGCAGTGCGAGAGGTGCCCCAGGCCTCTACGGGGTTCTCGCCCTTTGAACTGCTTTATGGCAGACACCCTCGGGGCCTGTTGGATATCGCCAAGGAAGCGTGGGAACAGCAGCCTGTCCCCCACAAAAGTGTCATTGAGTATGTCACCCAGATGCAAGACCGGATGGAAAGGGTGTTGCCGCTGGTCCGGGAGCATATGGAGGCAGCGCAACAAGCCCAGAGTAGGGTATATAATCGTCAGGCTCGGGTACGGGACTTCAACCTGGGAGATCGGGTTTTGGTTCTGGTACCCACCCTGGACAGCAAGTTCCTAGCTAGGTGGCAGGGCCCCTATGAGGTAATCGAGAAGGTAGGGGAAGTAAATTACAAAGTACACCAGCCAGGGCGGCGCAAGCCGGAGCAGGTGTACCACGTGAATTTGCTAAAGCCGTGGAAAGATAGGGACACGGCCGACGACTACAGCCCACGGCCAGGGCTTCTAGGTGAGAAGGGTCCAGCCCCACAGTTCGAGGCCTGCGAAGCGGTAGCCACGGTAAAAATTGCAGACAGCCTGTCTTCCAAACAAGTTCAGGAAGTCAGGGAGTTCATCAGTCGGAACACGGATGTGTTCTCGGACCTCCCTGGCCGCACGTCTCTCATCCAACATGACATCGTCACTGAGCCTCAGGCTAAGATCCGGTTAAAACCATACCGGGTACCTGAGGCTCGGCGACGGGCCATCGCGGAGGAAGTACAATTAATGTTGAAGCTCGATGTCATTGAGGAGTCGAAAAGTGAGTGGGCCAGTCCCATAGTCCTAATACCCAAGCCGGATGGGACGTTGCGGTTCTGCAACGATTTTCGCAAGTTAAATGAAGTGTCCAAGTTTGATGCGTATCCCATGCCCCGGGTAGACGAGCTTGTTGAGAATTTAGGGCAAGCCCGTTATTTTTCTGTGCTAAACCTCACTAAAGGGTACTGGCAGGTACCCTTAACGGATTCGGCCAAGGAAAAAAACGCTTTTGTTACCCCGCAGGGCCTGTATCACTACAAGGTGTTACCCTTTGGCCTGCATGGCGCCCCCGCCACCTTCCAAAGGTTAATGGACATAGTGCTGCGACCTCATCGTCGGTACGCCTCGGCCTACTTGGATGATGTAGTCATCCACAGCACCGACTGGGAAAGCCATTTGCCCAAAGTGCAGGCGGTAGTGGATGCCCTGAGGAGAGCTGGACTAACCGCCAATCCAAAGAAGTGTGCGATTGGGTTGGAAGAGACCAAATATCTGGGATATGTTATTGGGCGGGGAGTCATCAAGCCACAGGTAACTAAGGTAGAGGCCATACGTAACTGGCCCCGACCGGTCACCACCAGGCAGGTAAAGTCCTTCCTGGGAATTGTAGGGTACTACATGCGATTTGTGCCCCACTTTGCCACAATAGCAGCGCCGTTGACAGACCTGTTGAAGGGGCGAAAGTCTGGGAAGGTTAGCTGGAGTGAGAAGGCGGAGGAGGCTTTCTCTGCTCTGAAGTCGGCCCTGTGTGGGTCCCCGGTTTTGGTGACGCCCGACTTCAAGAGAGAATTTGTGGTACAGACCGATGCCTCTGAAGTGGGCCTCGGGCTGTACTCTCTCAGGAAATCAATGGGGAGGAGCATCCCGTGGTTTTCCTGAGTCGCAAACTCACCCCAGCCGAGACCAGGTACAGTATAGTGGAGAGAGAGTGCCTGGCCATCAAGTGGGCACTAGAGTCTCTCCGCTATTATCTGCTAGGGAGAAAGTTCCGTCTGGTGACCGACCATTCCCCTCTAAAATGGATGTGCCAGGCGAAAGACAGGAATGCTCGGGTCACCAGATGGTTCTTGTCTCTGCAGAATTTCAAGTTTTCGATAGAACACAGGGCAGGCCGCTTGCAGGGTAACGCAGATGCCCTGTCCCGCGTCCACTGCCTCACATGTGTTCACCCCTCAGGGTTGAACAAAGGGGGTATGTGGTAAGGTGCAAGGTACCGTTGTCGATGGCAGGTACGTGTCACCGAGGTTCCTGGCCTCGGTGAGGTGAGAGCCGGGTTTTTATGTGTCAGCAGCAGCTAGTGCTGCTTGACATTGTTAGTTAGTTTGGCTGCAAAGCCAATCCGGGCCGGCTCTTACTGGGAGTAGGCAAAGAGTTGGGTGGGTGCCTACTCCCACGGTCCAGGCCGGACTTTATCCGGGCCTTTAAAGACAGCCAGCACTCAGCAGGTGAGGTGTGATTATCCTGGAGCTGGTGTTAGGCTGTGGAATCATCTGAGTTTGGGAGTTCTGATCCATTCTGTGCTGTGTGGAGTTCACGCTGGAAGCAAGAGCCCAAGCAAGGAGGAGTGCAGACGGCCTGGAAGCATGAGGTCGATCGCCTTGCAGCTGGACTGACAGCCAGGTGCGAACCTGCACCTAAAACCTCCCAGGTCACTGGAACCTGTTTTTGGACTGTTTCGTTTTGCCTCATGATTTCGGATGTGTGTGATTTAACACCAAGAGACTGTTTATTGTTTATGTTGTGCAAGTGTGAATAAAACACTGATTATTGCACCTTCTGGACTCCCTTTTGCCTCTGTACTGCACCCGCACCGCTATCTACCAGAGCGACTCCCCACAATCATTACCCGGTAACCGTGGTATTACATGCAATCATCTACTACACTATATGCGGACGAGCTATAGCTAATACCTTTGTTCATCATTATTAAACATTATGTATTTGTCTACAGATTGAAGGATAATTCAATTATTTCAAACTGAATAAAATATTTCAAAGTTGTACATGGTAGAATTTACATTGTCTATCAGTTATAACAAAATGTCAATGACACAGGACGATGAACTTAAATGAGTCTTCTTAATAATTCTTGTTGTGGTGGTAATTTGCACACGGTTTATGATAAACCAACTTTTTTTCATAACTTCCTCTGCGACCACACTCCTCCACTGTATGAATTGCTAGCAGTCTGCAATTGGTGTACAAAGGGGTGTTAACCGGTTAGGGTGTGGCCCTACACAGTCTGACACTGGCAGGAGTGGTGACAAGTCCTCTAAAATAGCTAAGAGATATGAAAAACTGCCAGTAAATGGTTACCCAAAAAAAGGATACAGAGGCACTGATATTGTTGTTTGAGGATGCACAAATTAACCCGTAGGATACCAGCAGCATACATGTACGGCACTGTAAACTGGGTCTGACCGCGGCATGTGCGGTATCCTGACGGGTCCTGGGTGTCCATCGGGTCCCCGCGCTGCTTTGACCGGGACTCGATAGCTTGGACGGCAGCCCGATGCCTTCCTTAGGCATTGTGGCTGTCATCCCTATGAGCCTGTCAGATCCAGCCCCATGGATCACACAGGAAGCAGGCTGTAAGTGTATTACATTGTGTAATACACTTACAGCCAATGCATTACAATACAGAAGTATTATAATGCATTGTAAAGGGGAACAGACCACCAAGGGTTGTTCCAGAGTAAAAAAAAAAAGTAAAAAAATAAAGTTTTACAAAATAAAAAATTACAAGTTTCAAGTAAAAAAAAAAAGCGTCTTTTTCCTAAAAAAAAGTTTTAAAAAAATAGGGAAAAAGAGAAAAGTAAACATATTAGGTATCACCGCGTCTGTATCGACCGGCTTTATCAAAATGTCACATGATCCACCCCATCAGATAAACACCGTAAAAAATAAAAACAGTGCCAAAACAGCCATTTTCTGGTCACCTTGCCTCACAAAAAGTGTAATACCAAGTGATCAAAAAGGCATCTTTAGCCCAAAATGGTACCAATCAAACCATCTCATCCCACAAAAATTGAGACCCTAACCAAAGCAATCGCCCAAATAAAAAAAAATAGGGCTCTCAGAAAATGGGGTTAAAAAGATTTTATTCTATTCAAAAAGGCTTTCACAGTGTAAAATGTAACAAAAATAAAAATGATAAACATATTATTGCCGCTTCCGTAACATCCTGCTCTATAAAAATATCACATTATATGCCCCCTCAGGTGAATATTGTAAAAAAAATAAAAAATAAAAAATAAAAAAATGCCAAAACAGCCATTTTTGTCACCTTGCCTCACAAGCAATCAAAAAGTCTTATGTACCCCAAAATTATACCAATGAAAACATCACCTCATCCCTCAAAAAATGAGCCCCCATGTAAAGGGGGAATATTAATCACCAATATTTATGCAAATATCAATAATTAATATTAATAAATAGGCGGGATCATCTACTGATAACCCCACCTATTTATACCTTAAAATACTCTATCTATCGCCTAACACTGGTCACTGGCTATCTGCATGCGCCTTACTGAACTAGCTACTTGCTAGTAAAACACACTACACAGTAGATACAAATAACACACGATATTTATTGATACCTACGGTACTGTAAATAATGACGCATACAATACAGTACATACACAGCACTAAAAATACAGTACTAACTACACTACACAATCCCAAATTCCACCCACAACACTAGCTAATACAAATTACACACACAATATAGCCGCCCACCCAACCTGGCTCTGGACTATCCCTAGGGGGAACAAAAGGATCAAAACGAAGTAGTGAAGGGGTTCGTACTGCTGACCAATGTTGAGCAGCAGCAGTACGAGCAGATGCAAATTCAACACACTGCTTGTGGGGACAGGTATACAAGGGGTTCATGGGCAGTAAGGGGTTAATGGACTGTGCTGCAGTAATGTACGGCCGTGCAGCAGCTGTCTTACAGGGCACAGTAATTGTGGGAATGGGATGCAGGGGTTCATGACAGTGCCTGCAAGGAGGCTAGGCAGTAAGGGGTTAATGCTGGCAGATCAGGGGTATGGCAGGGATAGTTGGGAGAGTATGGGCAGGTAGGGTGTAATAGTGAAGGGGCTAATGGGTATTGCAGGGGAGCAATAAGTGGTTATACCGTTGGTGGTATAGTGGGGTTAGTGGTGAGGGGTATAGAGCAGTGGCAGGGCTTTAGGGGTTAAGGAGGGTGCATCAAGGTTAATTCGTTGGTGGTATAGGGAAAGAGGGTGATACTTAGCCCTTCCAGGGGTTAACAAAGATGCTCATTGCCAGGGGGAGGGGGTCCTTCTTCTGCGGGCGGCCGACTCTTCTCTGCCCAGTCCACACCACCCACACGCGCGCCACAAGAAAGGAGACGTGGGCCATTATGGTGAGATGACGTCACCGCGCCAGCCCGCGCGTCCCTGCATGCACTTGCCCCGCCTGTAGCACTTGGCATTCCAGGCAGCACGATAGTAATCGCGCTGCCGGAATACACATAATGGAAGGAGGGGAGGTTTCTCCCTTCTCTCTATTATGTATAATTATCTCCAGCAGCACTGGAGATAATTAAAACAAAGGACTCAGATTCTATTGTCCGGTCATTCCGGTGCCATTAACCAGATTGCATCAGTGTGAATGCTTGGGGCACATTCACACTGATGCACCTGGTTTCAGGTCACCCAGGGGACATTTAAAGGGGCCTATGGATCAGGGGATTATATAATATATATATATATATATATATATAATATATATATTATATATAGGACATAATAAGGGGCCAACAAGGGGCACATAAGGGGTGCACATTCCCACAGGGGCAGCAATGAGCCCCTGGGGAATACTAAGGGCAGATTGCGCAGATGCTGGGAACATCTGCGCACATCATCCTATAATGTGCCTATTTATATATATGCATATATATTACAGGGAGTGCAGAATTATTAGGCAAATGAGTATTTTGACCACATTATCCTCTTTATGCATGTTGTCTTACTCCAAGCTGTATAGGCTCGAAAGCCTACTACCAATTAAGCATATTAGGTGATGTGCATCTCTGTAATGAGAAGGGGTGTGGTCTAATGACATCAACACCCTATATCAGGTGTGCATAATTATTAGGCAACTTCCTTTCCTTTGGCAAAATGCGTCAAAAGAAGGACTTGACAGGCTCAGAAAAGTCAAAAATAGTGAGATATCTTGCAGAGGGATGCAGCACTCTTAAAATTGCAAAGCTTCTGAAGCGTAATCATTGAACAATCAAGCGTTTCATTCAAAATAGTCAACAGGGTCGCAAGAAGCGTGTGGGAAAAACCAAGGCGCAAAATAACTGCCCATGAACTAGGAAAAGTCAAGCGTGCAGCTGCCAAGATGCCACTTGCCACCAGTTTGGCCATATTTCAGAGCTGCAACATCACTGGAGTGCCCAAAAGCACAAGGTGTGCAATACTCAGAGACATGGCCAAGGTAAGAAAGGCTGAAAGACGACCACCACTGAACAAGACACACAAGCTGAAACGTCAAGACTGGGCCAAGAAATATCTCAAGACTGATTTTTCTAAGGTTTTATGGACTGATGAAATGAGAGTGAGTCTTGATGGGCCAGATGGATGGGCCCGTGGCTGGATTGGTAAAGGGCAGAGAGCTCCAGTCCGACTCAGGCGCCAGCAAGGTGGAGGTGGAGTACTGGTTTGGGCTGGTATCATCAAATATGAGCTTGTGGGGCCTTTTCGGGTTGAGGAGGGAGTCAAGCTCAACTCCCAGTCCTACTGCTAGTTTCTGGAAGACACCTTCTTCAAGCAGTGGTACAGGAAGAAGTCTGCATCCTTCAAGAAAAACATGATTTTCATGCAGGACAATGCTCCATCACACGCGTCCAAGTACTCCACAGCGTGGCTGGCAAGAAAGGGTATAAAAGAAGAAAATCTAATGACATGGCCTCCTTGTTCACCTGATCTGAACCCCATTGAGAACCTGTGGTCCATCATCAAATGTGAGATTTACAAGGAGGGAAAACAGTACACCTCTCTGAACAGTGTCTGGGAGGCTGTGGTTGCTGCTGCACGCAATGTTGATGGTGAACAGATCAAAACACTGACAGAATCCATGGATGGCAGGCTTTTGAGTGTCCTTGCAAAGAAAGGTGGCTATATTGGTCACTGATTTGTTTTTGTTTTGTTTTTGAATGTCAGAAATGTATATTTGTGAATGTTGAGATGTTATATTGGTTTCACTGGTAAAAATAAATAATTGAAATGGGTATATATTTGTTTTTTGTGAAGTTGCCTAATAATTATGCACAGTAATAGTCACCTGCACACACAGATATCCCCCTGAAATAGCTAAAACTACAAACAAACTAAAAACTACTTCCAAAAATATTCAGCTTTGATATTAATGAGTTTTTTGGGTTCATTGAGAACATGGTTGTTGTTCAATAATAAAATTAATCCTCAAAAATACAACTTGCCTAATAATTCTGCGCTCCCTGTATATATGCATGCATGTGTTCGCATGCATATATATATGCATATATTTGAACCCTTCCTCAACACCCCACATAAGACAATCGCCCAAAAAATAAAAACAAATGGAACCCATAAACCAATCCATCAAAATCTGCGCTGCAAAATACATATGGCGCTCCTTCCGTTCTGAATCGAGCCATATGCCCAGACAGCAGTTTTCCACCACATATGGGGTGTTGCTGTATTCAGGAGAAAGTGGATAACAAATTATGGGGTGCTTTTTCTCCTGTTACCCCTTGTGAAAACGAAAATTTTTATTGGAAAGCATTTTATTGGAAAAAGTGAAACTTTTTATTTTCACAGCCAAGTGTTTCCAAATTCTGTAAAGCGCTTAGGGGATCAAAGTGCTCAGTACCCCCTCTTAATATATTATTTAAGGGGTGTAGTTTCCAAAATGGGGTTTCCACTGTAGGGGTATGTTAGAGTCTCTTCAAATATAAAATGGTGCCTAAAAACCATTCTAGCAAAATCTGCCTCCATAATCTATATGGAGCTCCTTTCCTTCTGACCACTGTCATGTGCCCATAGAGCAGTTTACCACCACATATGGGGTATTTCTGTAAACTGCAGAATCAGAGTAATGCATATTGAGGTTTAGTTTGCTGTTAACTAGGGGTTTTCGGGACCCGGACCCGAACATTTTCAAAAAAGTTCGGGTTCATTGTTCGGCGATTTCTTCCCGCTTTCTGAAGGGCTGCACAGCAGCCAATCAGCTAGCGTTTTACTTCTTGCCCTAAGAAGCCATCACAGCCATGTCTACTAATGGCATGGCTGTGATTGGCCAAGCTGGAGTCACGTAGCGCCTATTTAAGCTGGAGTCACGTAGCGCTGCACGTCACTCTGCTCTGATTAGTGTAGGGATAGGACGCAGCTGCTGTGAGGGCGAGATTAGGCAGGGAAAACTCAGCAAAAACACCTAATGAAGTGATCGATCTACAGCTGTGAATCATTCAACTTCTGCTAGTTAATTGCTCACTGGTTTTAAGGCTGCACAGAGCGTTTTTCTGTCACTTTTTTCTAGGGTGATCGGCGGCCATTTTGTGTCTTGTGGTGCACCAGCAAAAGCTGCCACCAAGTCCATCAATCCATCAATACTGTTTTTTGTTTTTTTTTTGCTATATCTTACATAAGGGGCTTGGCTGTGCTTATTGTCACCCCTAGAAACTCAGGATAGAAATTTTTATATTTTATTGAGGGGTTACATTCAATTGCCAAAATAGCAATCCCCTAAATCTGGTGTTCCAGCTGTGGCTACCCAAGTGTAATACTGTCTGCTGTCTGACAACGGTTAGATTTTTTTCTATGGTGAAATTCAATTGCCAAAATAGCAATCCCCTAAATCTGGTGTCCCAGCAGTGGCTGGCCAAGTTCAATAGTGTCCGGCAAAGGATATATTTTGTTCTGGGGTGAAATTCAATTGCCAAAATAGCAATACCTTGAATCAGTGGTTTCAGCAGTGGCTGGCCAAGTTTAATATTGTGTGGCAAAGGATATATTTTGTTCTGGGGTGAAATTCAATAGCCAAAATAGCAATCCCCTATATCTGTTGTCCCAGCAGTGGCTGGCCAAGTTAAATAGTGTCCGGCAAAGGATATATTTTTTTTCTGGGGTGAAATTCAATTGCCAAAATAGCAATACCATAAATCTGTGATTTCAGCTGTGGCTGATAGTGTCCGTCAAAGGATATATTATTTTCTGGGGTGAAACTCAGTTGCAAAAATAGAAATACCGTAAATCTGGTGTTCCAGCTGTGACTGGACAAGTTTCATATTGTCCGTCAAAGGATATATTATTTTCTAGGGTGAAATTTAATTGCCAAAATAGCAATACCGTAAATCAGTGGTTTCAGCTGTGGCTGGCCAAGTTTAATAGTGTCCGGCAAAGGATATATTATTTTCTGGGGTGAAATTCAGTTGCAAAAATAGAAATACCGTAAATCTGGTGTTCCAGCAGTGGCTGGCCAAGTTTAATAGTGTCCGGCAAAGGATATATTATTTTCTGGGGTGAAATTCAGTTGCAAAAATAGCAATCCCCTAAATCTGGTGTCCCAGCAGTGGCTGGCCAAGTTTAATAGTGTCCGGCAAAGCATATATTTTTTCTGGGGTGAAATTCAGTTGCAAAAATAGAAATACTGTAAATCTGGTGTTCCAGCTGTGACTGGACAAGTTTCATAGTGTCCGTCAAAGGATATATTATTTTATGGGAAGAAATTCAGTTGCAAAAATAGAAATAACGTAAATCTGGTGTTCCAGCTGTGACTGGACAAGTTTCATAGTGTCCGGCAAAGGATATATTTTGTTCTGGGGTGAAATTCAATTGCCAAAATAGCAATCCCCTACATCTGGTGTCCCAGCAGTGGCTGGCCAAGTTTAATAGTGTCCGGCAAAGGATATATTTTTTTCTGGGGTGAAATTCAGTTGCAAAAATAGAAATACCGTAAATCTGGTGTTCCAGCTGTGACTGGACAAGTTTCATAGTGTCTGTCAAAGGATATATTATTTTCTGGGGTGAAATTCAGTTGCAAAAATAGAAATACCATAAATCTGGTGTTCCAGCTGTGACTGGACAAGTTTCATAGTGTCCGTCAAAGGATATATTATTTTCTGGGGTGAAATTCAGTTGCGAAAATAGAAATACCGTAAATCTGGTGTTCCAGCTGTGACTCAACAAGTTTCATAGTGTCCGTCAAAGGTTATATTATTTTCTGGGGTGAAATTCAGTTGCCAAAATAGCAATAACCTAAATCAGTGGTTTCTGCTGTGGCAGGACAAGTTTTATAGTGTCCGTCAAAGGATAGCTTTTGTTCTGGGGTGAAATTCAATTACCAAAATAGCAATACCGTAAATCTGGTGTTCCAGCTGTGACTGGACAAGTTTCATAGTGTCCGGCAAAGGATATATTTTTTTCTGTGGTGAAATTCAATTGCCAAAATAGCAATACCGTAAATCAGTGGTTTCAGCTGTGGCTGGCCAAGTTTAATAGTGTCCGGCAAAGGATATATTATTTTCTGGGGTGAAATTCAGTTGCAAAAATAGCAATACCGTAAATCTGGTGTTCCAGCAGTGGCTGGCCAAGTTTAATAGTGTCCGGCAAAGCATGTATTTTTTTCTGGGGTGAAATTCAGTTGCAAAAATAGAAATACCGTAAATATGGTGTTCCACCTGTGACTGGACAAGTTTCATAGTGTCCGTCAAAGGATATATTATTTTCTGGGGAGAAATTCAGTTGCAAAAATAGAAATAACGTAAATCTGGTGTTCCAGCTGTGACTGGACAAGTTTTATAGTGTCCGGTAAAGGATATATTTTGTTCTGGGGTGAAATTCAATTGCCAAAATAGCAATCCCCTAGATCTGGTGTCCCAGCAGTGGCTGGCCAAGTTTAATAGTGTCCGGCAAAGGATATATTATTTTCTGGGGTTAAATTCAGTTGTAAAAATAGCAATACCATAAATCTGGTGTTCCAGCAGTGGCTGGCCAAGTTTAATAGTGTCCGGCAAAGCATATATTTTTTTCTGGGGTGAAATTCAGTTGCAAAAATAGAAATATCGTAAATCTGGTGTTCCAGCTGTGACTGGACAAGTTTCATAGTGTCTGTCAAAGGATATATTATTTTCTGGGGTGAAATTCAGTTGCAAAAATAGAAATACCGTAAATCTGGTGTTCCAGCTGTGACTGGACAAGTTTCATAGTGTCTGTCAAAGGATATATTATTTTCTGGGGTGAAATTCAGTTGCGAAAATAGAAATACCGTAAATCTGGTGTTCCAGCTGTGACTGGACAAGTTTCATAGTGTCCGTCAAAGGATATATTATTTTCTGGGGTGAAATTCAGTTGCCAAAATAGAAATACCGTAAATCTGGTGTTCCAGCTGTGACTGGACAAGTTTCATAGTGTCCGTCAAAGGATATATTATTTTCTGGGGTGAAATTCAGTTGCCAAAATAGCAATACCCTAAATTAGTGGTTTCTGCAGTGGCAGGACAAGTTTTATAGTGTCCGTCAAAGGATAGCTTTTGTTCTGGGGTGAAATTCAATTACCAAAATAGCAATACCGTAAATCTGGTGTTCCAGCTGTGACTGGACAAGTTTCATAGTGTCCGGCAAAGGATATATTTTTTTCTGTGGTGAAATTCAATTGCCAAAATAGCAATACCGTAAATCAGTGGTTTCAGCTGTGGCTGGCCAAGTTTAATAGTGTCCGGCAAAGGATATATTATTTTCTGGGGTGAAATTCAGTTGCAAAAATAGCAATACCATAAATCTGGTGTTCCAGCAGTGGCTGGCCAAGTTTAATAGTGTCCGGCAAAGCATATATTTTTTCTGGGGTGAAATTCAGTTGCAAAAATAGAAATACCGTAAATCTGGTGTTCCAGCTGTGACTGGACAAGTTTCATAGTGTCCGTCAAAGGATATATTATTTTCTGGGGAGAAATTCAGTTGCAAAAATAGGAATAACGTAAATCTGGTGTTCCAGCTGTGACTGGACAAGTTTCATAGTGTCTGTCAAAGGATATATTATTTTCTGGGGTGAAATTCAGTTGCGAAAATATAAAAACCGTAAATTTTGTGTTCCAGCTGTGACTGGACAAGTTTCATAGTGTCCGGCAAAGGATATATTTTGTTCTGGGGTGAAATTCAATTGCCAAAATAGCAATCCCCTAGATCTGGTGTCCCAGCAGTGGCTGGCCAAGTTTAATAGTGTCCGGCAAAGGATATATTTTTTTCTGGGGTGAAATTCAGTTGCAAAAATAGAAATACCGTAAATCTGGTGTTACAGCTGTGACTGGACAAATTTCATAGTGTCTGTCAAAGGATATATTATTTTCTGGGGTGAAATTCAGTTGCAAAACAGAAATACCGTAAATCTGGTGTTCCAGCTGTGACTGGACAAGTTTCATAGTGTCTGTCAAAGGATATATTATTTTCTGGGGTGAAATTCAGTTGCGAAAGTAGAAATACCGTAAATCTGGTGTTCCAGCTGTGACTGGACAAGTTTCATAGTGTCCGTCAAAGGATATATTATTTTCTGGGGTGAAATTCAGTTGCCAAAATAGCAATACCCTAAATCAGTGGTTTCTGCTGTGGCAGGACAAGTTTTATTGTGTCTGTCAAAGGATAGCTTTTGTTCTGGGGTGAAATTCAATTACCAAAATAGCAATACCGTAAATCTGGTGTTCCAGCTGTGACTGGACAAGTTTCATAGTGTCCGGCAAAGGATATATTTTTTTCTGTGGTGAAATTCAATTGCCAAAATAGCAATACCGTAGAATCAGTGGTTTCAGCTGTGGCTGGCCAAGTTTAATAGTGTCCGCAAAGGATATATTATTTTCTGGGGTGAAATTCAGTTGCAAAAATAGCAATACCATAAATCTGGTGTTCCAGCAGTGGCTGGCCAAGTTTAATAGTGTCCGGCAAAGCATATATTTTTTCTGGGGTGAAATTCAGTTGCAAAAATAGAAATACCGTAAATCTGGTGTTCCAGCTGTGACTGGACAAGTTTCATAGTGTCCGTCAAAGGATATATTATTTTCTGGGGAGAAATTCAGTTGCAAAAATAGGAATAACGTAAATCTGGTGTTCCAGCTGTGACTGGACAAGTTTCATAGTGTCTGTCAAAGGATATATTATTTTCTGGGGTGAAATTCAGTTGCGAAAATAGAAATACCAGTAAATTTTGTGTTCCAGCTGTGACTGGACAAGTTTCATAGTGTCCGGCAAAGGATATATTTTGTTCTGGGGTGAAATTCAATTGCCAAAATAGCAATCCCCTAGATCTGGTGTCCCAGCAGTGGCTGGCCAAGTTTAATAGTGTCCGGCAAAGGATATATTTTTTTCTGGGGTGAAATTCAGTTGCAAAAATAGAAATGCCGTAAATCTGGTGTTGCAGCTGTGACTGGACAAATTTCATAGTGTCTGTCAAAGGATATATTATTTTCTGGGGTGAAATTCAGTTGCAAAAACAGAAATACCGTAAATCTGGTGTTCCAGCTGTGACTGGACAAGTTTCATAGTGTCTGTCAAAGGATATATTATTTTCTGGGGTGAAATTCAGTTGCGAAAGTAGAAATACCGTAAATCTGGTGTTCCAGCTGTGACTGGACAAGTTTCATAGTGTCCGTCAAAGGATATATTATTTTCTGGGGTGAAATTCAGTTGCCAAAATAGCAATACCCTAAATCAGTGGTTTCTGCTGTGGCAGGACAAGTTTTATTGTGTCTGTCAAAGGATAGCTTTTGTTCTGGGGTGAAATTCAATTACCAAAATAGCAATACCGTAAATCTGGTGTTCCAGCTGTGACTGGACAAGTTTCATAGTGTCCGGCAAAGGATATATTTTTTTCTGTGGTGAAATTCAATTGCCAAAATAGCAATACCGTAAATCAGTGGTTTCAGCTGTGGCTGGCCAAGTTTAATAGTGTCCGGCAAAGGATATATTATTTTCTGGGGTGAAATTCAGTTGCAAAAATAGCAATACCATAAATCTGGTGTTCCAGCAGTGGCTGGCCAAGTTTAATAGTGTCCGGCAAAGCATATATTTTTTTCTGGGGTGAAATTCAGTTGCAAAAATAGAAATAACGTAAATCTGGTGTTCCAGCTGTGACTGGACAAGTTTCATAGTGTCTGTCAAAGGATATATTATTTTCTGGGGTGAAATTCAGTTGCGAAAATAGAAATACCGTAAATTTTGTGTTCCAGCTGTGACTGGACAAGTTTCATAGTGTCCGGCAAAGGATATATTTTGTTCTGGGGTGAAATTCAATTGCCAAAATAGCAATCCCCTAGATCTGGTGTCCCAGCAGTGGCTGGCCAAGTTTAATAGTGTCCGGCAAAGGATATATTTTTTCTGGGGTGAAATTCAGTTGCAAAAATAGAAATACCGTAAATCTGGTGTTGCAGCTGTGACTGGACAAATTTCATAGTGTCTGTCAAAGGATATATTATTTTCTGGGGTGAAATTCAGTTGCAAAAACAGAAATACCAGTAAATCTGGTGTTCCAGCTGTGACTGGACAAGTTTCATAGTGTCTGTCAAAGGATATATTATTTTCTGGGGTGAAATTCAGTTGCGAAAGTAGAAATACCGTAAATCTGGTGTTCCAGCTGTGACTGGACAAGTTTCATAGTGTCCGTCAAAGGATATATTATTTTCTGGGGTGAAATTCAGTTGCCAAAATAGCAATACCCTAAATCAGTGGTTTCTGCTGTGGCAGGACAAGTTTTATTGTGTCTGTCAAAGGATAGCTTTTGTTCTGGGGTGAAATTCAATTACCAAAATAGCAATACCGTAAATCTGGTGTTCCAGCTGTGACTGGACAAGTTTCATAGTGTCCGGCAAAGGATATATTTTTTTCTGTGGTGAAATTCAATTGCCAAAATAGCAATACCAGTAAATCAGTGGTTTCAGCTGTGGCTGGCCAAGTTTAATAGTGTCCGGCAAAGGATATATTATTTTCTGGGGTGAAATTCAGTTGCAAAAATAGCAATACCATAAATCTGGTGTTCCAGCAGTGGCTGGCCAAGTTTAATAGTGTCCGGCAAAGCATATATTTTTTCTGGGGTGAAATTCAGTTGCAAAAATAGAAATACCGTAAATCTGGTGTTCCAGCTGTGACTGGACAAGTTTCATAGTGTCCGTCAAAGGATATATTATTTTCTGGGGAGAAATTCAGTTGCAAAAATAGAAATAACGTAAATCTGGTGTTCCAGCTGTGACTGGACAAGTTTCATAGTGTCTGTCAAAGGATATATTATTTTCTGGGGTGAAATTCAGTTGCGAAAATAGAAATACCGTAAATTTTGTGTTCCAGCTGTGACTGGACAAGTTTCATAGTGTCCGGCAAAGGATATATTATTGTTCTGGGGTGAAATTCAATTGCCAAAATAGCAATCCCTAGATCTGGTGTCCCAGCAGTGGCTGGCCAAGTTTAATAGTGTCCGGCAAAGGATATATTTTTTTCTGGGGTGAAATTCAGTTGCAAAAATAGCAATACCTTAAATCTGGTGTTGCAGCTGTGACTGGACAAATTTCATAGTGTCTGTCAAAGGATATATTATTTTCTGGGGTGAAATTCAGTTGCAAAAACAGAAATACCGTAAATCTGGTGTTCCAGCTGTGACTGGACAAGTTTCATAGTGTCTGTCAAAGGATATATTATTTTCTGGGGTGAAATTCAGTTGCGAAAATAGAAATACCGTAAATCTGAGTGTTCCAGCTGTGACTGGACAAGTTTCATAGTGTCCGTCAAAGGATATATTATTTTCTGGGGTGAAATTCAGTTGCCAAAATAGCAATACCCTAAATCAGTGGTTTCTGCTGTGGCAGGACAAGTTTTATTGTGTCTGTCAAAGGATAGCTTTTGTTCTGGGGTGAAATTCAATTACCAAAATAGCAATACCGTAAATCTGGTGTTCCAGCAGTGGCTGGCCAAGTTTAATAGTGTCCGGCAAATGATAGATTTTGTTCTGGCGTGAAATTCAATTGCCAAAATAGCAATACCAGTTAATCAGTGGTTCCAGTTGTGGCTGGCCAAGTTTAATACTGTCCGGCAAAGGATAGATTTTAAATTGTTGGGTGAAATATTACCATTTTTGCCAGGTACAAACCCCTGCACTGCATAACTGACAGGGAACTTACAATTGGCGGTTACATTCTTGCTTGAAATAAAGCCTTTTGGGCTGTGAAGCCAAAAGTAGTCGCCAATAACAGTTTTTACTTTAAATTTTTTTAAATAAATTAGTGTAGACCCCAAAACATTGGGAAAATATAAAAAATAAAACAAAGTGTAAGTGCACGGTAGTATAACAGTGGTTGGGTGAGGCCGGTATACATGTCTATTCTGCATAAGGTACAAACAAGTCCTTTGGAATCCATGCCTGGTTCTTTTTAATAAACGAAAGCTTGCCCACATTGTCTGCGGACAGGCGGCTGTGCTTGTCTGTGATAATGCCACCAGCCATGCTAAACACACGTTCAGACAATACAGTGGCTGCAGGGTAGGCCAGCACCTCCAAGGCGTAAAGGGCAACCTCAGGACATAAGCCCAATTTGATGACCCAGACGTTGAATGGGGAAGACCCAGTGGAGTAGCTAGAAATGATTGGGCACCACAGCATATTTTGAATGGGGCCCCCTCCCCAGGAATTTTTGTGCAAACCCCTTCCTTTCATGCCACGATGCCTGCGGCTACTAAAGATCGCTCTCTCAGACCAGGCCCAGCAGCTGTTCCATACGCTTTCTACACTGTCTATACTGCCACTGTATATAATTTCATTGTATAATAGTTAGTCTTTCTCCTCCTCCTGGATGGGCCCTTTCTAGGTCACGGCCCCAAAGCAGTTGCTTCCTCTGCAGCAATTCCCTTAGGCAGTACGTGTATTGTTCCACCATGTTGCTAAAATGCTGCCTCCTGCTAAGATGTTCCAGATCTGCTGGTGGTGCAGGTTGTTGTGGCGTGATGACAAAGCTTTTCCAAATTTTGCCTTGACCTTGTGGCTTCCACTGAGTCCCCTTGGTCAGGTGTGAATGCCATCAGCAGTGTGTCTACTAGCGGGCACATCTTCACCTCCAGTGAGGGAATTAAGGGCGCACGTTGTCCTTGTAACGGGATGCAGTAGGGTGGCCACCAGTAATCAGCAAAAGTTAGAATGTGGCAGTAACTGGGCGGTCGTTGCGCAGGCACTGCAGCATGTAGTCGCTCATGTCTGCCAGGCTGCCCAGAGGCAAGGACAAGCTATCCTCTTTGAGGGAGGTATATCATCTGTGTCCTCTGTATCCCCGGCGTTCCTCCTACTCCTCTTCCTCATCCTCTAGAACTGTGCCCTGGCTGGACAATTGTGTTCGAGGCCAGACCTATGTTAGTGCAGATACCCACCCTCCGAGCCACTTGTATTTGGTTGACCTTAAGTTAAGGATACAGGCGTGTATATAGTTTTGTTTCTTTATATGGTTAGTTTAGCTACCTTAAAGTTATTTTAATATGTTTTCAAGTAAATTTGTAAATAGTTTGTTAATGGTTTTGAGTGAAAGGGGGGTGTTGAGTGTGTAGGGTGTTAGACTGTTTGGGCTTATTTTCCATCCACTTATTACACTGTCTATACTGCCACTGTATCTAATTTCATTGCATAATATTGTTGAGGGGCCCTGACAAAGTCTTTTAGTCCTCCTCCTCTTCCTGGATGGGCCCCTTCTAGGTCAGGGACCCAAAACAGTGTGCTTCCCACGCTCCCTATAGCTACGCCCTGGGCAAACCCATCAGTAAGTACGTGTACTCTTCCACCATGTTGCTGAAATGCTGCCTCCTGCTAAGGCGTTCCAGATCTGCTGGTGGTGCAGGTTGTTGGCGTGATGACAAAGCTTTCCACATTTTGCCAATGCTAACCCAGCCTTCTGAGGTGCTGATGGTGACCCAGCTGCCCTTTGAGCTGACTTGGGTGCCACCCTGCTGAGAACACAGTTCCTCCTCATCCTACTTATCCTTCTTATCACTCCAGAACTGGCTGGACTAATTGTGTTCCAGGCCAGGGACTATGTTGGTGCAGGAACCCATCCTTGGGCCAATTGGATGTCACTGGACAAGTTTCATAGTGTCCGTCAAAGGATATATTATTTTCTGGGGTGAAATTCAGTTGCCAAAATAGCAATACCCTAAATCAGTGGTTTCTGCTGTGGCAGGACAAGTTTTATTGTGTCTGTCAAAGGATAGCTTTTGTTCTGGGGTGAAATTCAATTACCAAAATAGCAATACCGTAAATCTGGTGTTCCAGCTGTGACTGGACAAGTTTCATAGTGTCCGGCAAAGGATATATTTTTTTCTGTGGTGAAATTCAATTGCCAAAATAGCAATACCGTAAATCAGTGGTTTCAGCTGTGGCTGGCCAAGTTTAATAGTGTCCGGCAAAGGATATATTATTTTCTGGGGTGAAATTCAGTTGCAAAAATAGCAATACCATAAATCTGGTGTTCCAGCAGTGGCTGGCCAAGTTTAATAGTGTCCGGCAAAGCATATATTTTTTTCTGGGGTGAAATTCAGTTGCAAAAATAGAAATAACGTAAATCTGGTGTTCCAGCTGTGACTGGACAAGTTTCATAGTGTCTGTCAAAGGATATATTATTTTCTGGGGTGAAATTCAGTTGCGAAAATAGAAATACCAGTAAATTTTGTGTTCCAGCTGTGACTGGACAAGTTTCATAGTGTCCGGCAAAGGATATATTTTGTTCTGGGGTGAAATTCAATTGCCAAAATAGCAATCCCCTAGATCTGGTGTCCCAGCAGTGGCTGGCCAAGTTTAATAGTGTCCGGCAAAGGATATATTTTTTCTGGGGTGAAATTCAGTTGCAAAAATAGAAATACCGTAAATCTGGTGTTGCAGCTGTGACTGGACAAATTTCATAGTGTCTGTCAAAGGATATATTATTTTCTGGGGTGAAATTCAGTTGCAAAAACAGAAATACCGTAAATCTGGTGTTCCAGCTGTGACTGGACAAGTTTCATAGTGTCTGTCAAAGGATATATTATTTTCTGGGGTGAAATTCAGTTGCGAAAGTAGAAATACCGTAAATCTGGTGTTCCAGCTGTGACTGGACAAGTTTCATAGTGTCCGTCAAAGGATATATTATTTTCTGGGGTGAAATTCAGTTGCCAAAATAGCAATACCCTAAATCAGTGGTTTCTGCTGTGGCAGGACAAGTTTTATTGTGTCTGTCAAAGGATAGCTTTTGTTCTGGGGTGAAATTCAATTACCAAAATAGCAATACCGTAAATCTGGTGTTCCAGCTGTGACTGGACAAGTTTCATAGTGTCCGGCAAAGGATATATTTTTTTCTGTGGTGAAATTCAATTGCCAAAATAGCAATACCGTAAATCAGTGGTTTCAGCTGTGGCTGGCCAAGTTTAATAGTGTCCGGCAAAGGATATATTATTTTCTGGGGTGAAATTCAGTTGCAAAAATAGCAATACCATAAATCTGGTGTTCCAGCAGTGGCTGGCCAAGTTTAATAGTGTCCGGCAAAGCATATATTTTTTCTGGGGTGAAATTCAGTTGCAAAAATAGAAATACCGTAAATCTAGTGTTCCAGCTGTGACTGGACAAGTTTCATAGTGTCCGTCAAAGGATATATTATTTTCTGGGGAGAAATTCAGTTGCAAAAATAGAAATAACGTAAATCTGGTGTTCCAGCTGTGACTGGACAAGTTTCATAGTGTCTGTCAAAGGATATATTATTTTCTGGGGTGAAATTCAGTTGCGAAAATAGAAATACCGTAAATTTTGTGTTCCAGCTGTGACTGGACAAGTTTCATAGTGTCCGGCAAAGGATATATTATTTTCTGGGGTGAAATTCAATTGCCAAAATAGCAATCCCCTAGATCTGGTGTCCCAGCAGTGGCTGGCCAAGTTTAATAGTGTCCGGCAAAGGATATATTTTTTCTGGGGTGAAATTCAGTTGCAAAAATAGCAATACCATAAATCTGGTGTTGCAGCTGTGACTGGACAAATTTCATAGTGTCTGTCAAAGGATATATTATTTTCTGGGGTGAAATTCAGTTGCAAAAACAGAAATACCGTAAATCTGGTGTTCCAGCTGTGACTGGACAAGTTTCATAGTGTCTGTCAAAGGATATATTATTTTCTGGGGTGAAATTCAGTTGCGAAAATAGAAATACCGTAAATCTGAGTGTTCCAGCTGTGACTGGACAAGTTTCATAGTGTCCGTCAAAGGATATATTATTTTCTGGGGTGAAATTCAGTTGCCAAAATAGCAATACCCTAAATCAGTGGTTTCTGCTGTGGCAGGACAAGTTTTATTGTGTCTGTCAAAGGATAGCTTTTGTTCTGGGGTGAAATTCAATTACCAAAATAGCAATACCGTAAATCTGGTGTTCCAGCAGTGGCTGGCCAAGTTTAATAGTGTCCGGCAAATGATAGATTTTGTTCTGGCGTGAAATTCAATTGCCAAAATAGCAATACCGTTAATCAGTGGTTCCAGTTGTGGCTGGCCAAGTTTAATACTGTCCGGCAAAGGATAGATTTTAAATTGTTGGGTGAAATATTACCATTTTTGCCAGGTACAAACCCCTGCACTGCATAACTGACAGGGAACTTACAATTGGCGGTTACATTCTTGCTTGAAATAAAGCCTTTTTGGGCTGTGAAGCCAAAAGTAGTCGCCAATAACAGTTTTTTTACTTTAAATTTTTTTTAAATAAATTAGTGTAGACCCCAAAACATTGGGAAAATATAAAAAATAAAACAAAGTGTAAGTGCACGGTAGTATAACAGTGGTTGGGTGAGGCCGGTATACATGTCTATTCTGCATAAGGTACAAACAAGTCCTTTGGAATCCATGCCTGGTTCTTTTTAATAAACGAAAGCTTGCCCACATTGTCTGCGGACAGGCGGCTGTGCTTGTCTGTGATAATGCCACCAGCCATGCTAAACACACGTTCAGACAATACAGTGGCTGCAGGGTAGGCCAGCACCTCCAAGGCGTAAAGGGCAACCTCAGGACATAAGCCCAATTTGATGACCCAGACGTTGAATGGGGAAGACCCAGTGGAGTAGCTAGAAATGATTGGGCACCACAGCATATTTTTGAATGGGGCCCCCCTCCCCCAGGAATTTTTGTGCAAACCCCTTCCTTTCATGCCACGATGCCTGCGGCTACTAAAGATCGCTCTCTCAGACCAGGCCCAGCAGCTGTTCCATACGCTTTCTACACTGTCTATACTGCCACTGTATATAATTTCATTGTATAATAGTTAGTCTTTCTCCTCCTCCTGGATGGGCCCTTTCTAGGTCACGGCCCCAAAGCAGTTGCTTCCTCTGCAGCAATTCCCTTAGGCAGTACGTGTATTGTTCCACCATGTTGCTAAAATGCTGCCTCCTGCTAAGATGTTCCAGATCTGCTGGTGGTGCAGGTTGTTGTGGCGTGATGACAAAGCTTTTCCAAATTTTGCCTTGACCTTGTGCTTCCACTGAGTCCCCTTGGTCAGGTGTGAATGCCATCAGCAGTGTGTCTACTAGCGGGCACATCTTCACACTCCAGTGAGGGAATTAAGGACGGCACGTTGTCCTTGTAACGGGGATGCAGTAGGGTGGCCACCCAGTAATCAGCAAAAGTTAGAATGTGGCAGTAACTGGGCGGTCGTTGCGCAGGCACTGCAGCATGTAGTCGCTCATGTCTGCCAGGCTGCCCAGAGGCAAGGACAAGCTATCCTCTTTGAGGGAGGTATATCATCTGTGTCCTCTGTATCCCCCGGCGTTCCTCCTACTCCTCTTCCTCATCCTCTAGAACTGTGCCCTGGCTGGACAATTGTGTTCGAGGCCAGACCTATGTTGGTGCAGATACCCACCCTCCGAGCCACTTGTATTTGGTTGGCCTTAAGTTAAGGATAAGGCGTGTATATAGTTTTGTTTCTTTATATGGTTAGTTTAGCTACCTTAAAGTTATTTTAATATGTTTTCAAGTAAATTTGTAAATAGTTTGTTAATGGTTTGAGTGAAAGGGGGGGTGTTGAGTGTGTAGGGTGTTAGACTGTTTGGGTTTATTTTCCATCCACTTATTACACTGTCTATACTGCCACTGTATCTAATTTCATTGCATAATATTGTTGAGGGGGCCCTGACAAAGTCTTTTAGTCCTCCTCCTCCTGGATGGGCCCCTTCTAGGTCAGGGACCCAAAACAGTGTGCTTCCCACGCTTCCCTATAGCTACGCCCCTGGGCAAACCCATCAGTAAGTACGTGTACTCTTCCACCATGTTGCTGAAATGCTGCCTCCTGCTAAGACGTTCCAGATCTGCTGGTGGTGCAGGTTGTTGTGGCGTGATGACAAAGCTTTCCCACATTTTGCCAATGCTAACCCAGCCTTCTGAGGTGCTGATGGTGACCCAGCTGCCCTTTGAGCTGACTTGGGTGCCACCCTGCTGAGAACACAGTTCCTCCTCATCCTACTTATCCTTCTTATCCTCCAGAACTGGCTAGACAATTGTGTTCCAGGCCAGGGACTATGTTGGTGCAGGAACCCATCCTTCGAGCCAATTGGATGTCACTGGCCTTAAGTTAAGGATAAGTATATATATATTTTTTTGTATATAGTTTTGTTTGTTTATATAGTAAGTTTAGCTGCATTATAGTTATTTTAATATGTTTTTAAGAAAATTTGTAAATAGTTTGTTAATGGTTTGAGTGAAAGGAGGGGGGGGGGGGGTTGGTGTTGTGTGTGTTCGAATAACTGAATTGATTTTCACTGTCTGGTGTTTAGAAATTTCTGCACCCCAAACCCTTTGGGCCAGCCGCTACATTTACCCGCTGTGTTGTTGGTCATGTGGACGTTGCCACAGATAGCGTTGCGCAGTGCACACTTGATTTTGTCCGCCAATACAATAATACCAATACAATGTTGTAAATTATCCTCCTGGAAGAACGGCATTTCCTGTGGGTGATCCATATGTGTCTGCATATCCGAAGGACCAAAACGATTACATTTAAACGCCTATAATAATGTTGTGCCTATACATAGCACAACCCAATAAGGTAAGCCTCCATTTGGAAACCTTGGAAACAGTAACCAATTTGAACATACTCACCCTATAGTGTGCCTTTGCTTGTTGTTGTTTTTACAGCATATTGCCTAAATAGAAGTAAATGAGTCCCCTTCAGACTATTGGTTCTATGGTCCATGTGGCTGCCGTAAAGGAATTTTCTTAATGCTTTCTAAATGCTGTTAAGAACAGCTCAGGCATTATGTTCAGGAAATAGAATAAAAAATCTGCAATCAGAAAATAACAGATTAGAATAAAAGGACATATGTTATCTGGTTGAAACTGGCAGAAAAAAAATTTGGTGACACATTTCCTTTAACCCCACCTCGACCAATGACATAATAGTTGTCACAGACGTTCCCGTGACAGGGGCCAAGAGATCAGTGAGACTGGCAAGATGTGATTCGATCTGACAGGTTTCTTGTGGATCAATTCGTGTCTGTGTTTTTTCTGGTAATGGCCACACCCCTTGCCTCAGGTGTTGCTTATGCGGTCATTTAACCTTCCCTATTTATTGTGGCTTCTCCCACTATGCTGTGCGGTTTATAGCTTCAGACTTGTTGTGGATTGCTGGTGTTTGGATCTTGGCAGAGTTCCTGTGCCTCCATAGCCATTTGAAGTGTCTTCTTCGCCTTTTGTTTATTGTTTGGGTTGCTCTTTTCCCTGTCATTTGTGTTTAGACCTGAAGGAAACTTTTGTTTGTCCTACCGTTTGGAGGAACAGGTTGTCTCTTGTCCTAACATTAGTACCAGGGTCCTACAGGGTGAGTTAGGACTTTAGGTTCCTGTGTATAAACACACCTACCTCTGGGGTCAGTTCATACTTGCAGTCAGTCAGGACATTGATTAGGGTTTCTCTAGGAGGTGACTTGCTCCTTTCTCTAGTTTCCAGGCCTTTTCCCCTCGCCCCTTTCCCTCCTATGTTTGGTGTGGCTTTCCTTCCCACACCTAAGCTTGACAATAGTACACCATAGCAGGGGGGTCCGGCAGTCACTGTTTGCTGGGCCCCTGCTGTATCCGACTTTCACAGCGATAACGGCTGTATTAAACCTTTGACTGCAGGTGTTTTGCGGCGGGTGATGATCTCGCGCTGCGGTGACTGGGACCCGATGGGTGAAAAGGCAGCCCGATGCCTTGCAATGGCATCGAGACCTTCCTTCTACGCAAGCCTAACAGATCCAGCCCCAGGCTGGGTCTCCTAGGCAACTGTTAGTGTATTACATTGTATAATATATATAATACAGATGTATTGTAATGCATTGCAGAGGGGATCAGACCCCCCAGTAGTTGAAATCCCAGAGTGGGACAGAAGTAAAAAAAAAAAGGAAAAAAGTGTTTAATATTTTAATTTTTTGGCCATATGATAGTTTAATCATGGGCATTTTTCTGTTGGTGTTGTAATTTAATTATCAGGTGTGCTTGCTGACCTCCCACTCCAGGTGAACCTTGGGACAGGATCCGATTTGTGACTGTTGGAACATGAGATCATATGGAGTGGTAGTCTTTGGTACACTTGTCATGAATAAGAACCGGGATTTATATGTCCGAAACGAGTAGATCGTGTACTGTCTTTCTGCTGTATGGAGATTTTAAATCTCTGGAATAAAGGAATATATTTTAAGAAGCTGGATTCTTCTGCTTTCACTCAAATGCATAGTACACTTTTGGGGGAGATTTATTGTCTCCCTTCTGCCAGAAAAGTGGCCTTAAAAAGTCCCAAGCTGTGTGTTTGTGAACTTTAAAATATGATTTTTGAAAAGCTTTTCCATGGCCCACGCCACTTTTTTTTATTTACGGGCCGTGGCCAACACTCGACAGATTTATCTTCATTTACACCACTTTTCTGGTGCAAATGAAGCCAGAAATCTACAGCAGCTCTGGGCTGTGGTAGATGTCTGCTTAGACTGCTGGAGAATGCACCTACGCTTCGTCATAAATTAGGCGCATCCTCCAGCAGCACAGGAGATATTTTCCGGCGTATAAGACGACCCCCAACTTTTCCACTTAAAATATAGGGTTTGGGCTATACTCGCCGTATAAGACTAATCCTATTCCAACGCCCACCAAATAAAAATCTCTCCAAGACGATCCTAGTGGTAGTACGCAATAAAGTTTATCTAATTCTTATAGTACCGTTCCTTGTCGGACGGCCCGCACTGATGTCAGGACACTTTTTATTTTTTCAAAAGGACCTCCCGTTAGCCCGCTGTGCTCTCCGTTAGTTTCGTCGCCTCATATGCAAATGAGGCGACTCGGTTATACTAGGTGGGGATTCTGAAGTTCTCCTGGGAGTGGCTTTTATCTCCCCGGCTCGGGGCACATCCAATCAGAGCGCCCTGCTCTTAGCCAGAGGGAAAGAGTTCAAGTTCTCACGAGAATCACGAGAACTTGAGCCTTTCAACATCAGGAGTCCCCGCCGGAGATCATCAGAGCATCGTGCCTGAAGAGGAAGCATCAGCAGCTGCAGCGGTGAGTAAGTATAAGTGTATCACTCCTAGACATCAAGCAACCTGGCCAATACCCACATACGCAGGCTTATAAGACGACACCCGGCGTATAAGATGACCCCCAAATTTTGAGAAGATCTTCATGTGTTAAAAAGTCGTCTTATACGCCGGAAAATACGGTACATTAAACAGGCAATTTTCTTTTACAGTGGAACCCTATGGTGACAGGTGGCACTATATGGCATCTTTCTGAGGCATCTGTTAAAGGGGCTGTCCAGGTTCAGAGCTGAACCCGGATATACCTCCATTTTCACCCAGGCAGCCCCCCTGATTTGAACATCGGAGCAGTTCATGCTCCAATGCTCTCCTTTGCCCTGCGGTAAATTGCGCAGGGCAAAGGCATTTTCCGGAGTTTCGGTGACGAACCAGGCTCTCCATGGGGCTGCCAGAAAGCCCGGTGACGTCATCGGCACTGATGGGCGGGCTTTAGCGCTGCCTTAGCCTGTAAAACGGCTAGGGCAGCGCTAAAGCACACCAATCAGAGCTGGTGACATCACTGAACACACTGCCGGGCAGTAGTGTGTTATTGTAAACAAAAGAGCCCTTGCCCTGTGTTATCTAGCACAGGGCAAAGGAGCGCATCGAAGCATAAGATGCTCCGATGCTAACATCAGGGGTGCTGCCTGGGTGAAATTATGGGTATTTCCGGGTTCAGCTCGTATATATGTCATGTATATGCGTTGTGGTAAGGTGCAGGGTGCCGTCGTAGATGGCAGGTACGTGTCACCGAGGTTCATAGCCTCGGTGAGGTAAGAGCCGTTTTGTTGATGTCAGTAGCAGGTAGTGCTACTGACACAGTTACTAAATAGCGTGGCTGCAAAGCCGATCCGGGCCGGCTCTTACCGGGAGCAGCTAAAGTGTAGGGTGGGTGGCTGCTCCCCACGACCCAGTCCTGGTTTTGGGGCTGGGTTTAAAACTCAGCCAGCACCAGCAGCTGTCTCTGTGATTGTCCTGGAGCTGCAGATGGTGCTGTGGAGCTCTCTGGGCTGGAAGCAGGAGCCCAGCAAGGAGGAGTGCAGACGGCCTGGAAGCCTGAGGTAGATTATCTTGCGGCTGGGCCGACAGCCAGGTGTGAACCCGCACCTAAAACCTCCCAGGTGATTAGAACCTGTATTTGGACATTTTGTTTTACCTCACATTTTCTGATGTGTGTGATTTAACACCAAGTGACTGTTCGCTGTTGATTTTTGATGCAAGTGTGAATAAAACACTGTTTGCTGCACCTTCTGGACTCCCTTTTGCCTCTATACTGCACCCGCACCGCTGTCTACCAGAGCGACTCCCAACATTTGGTGTCGGATGCGGGCATGCGCAGTGAGGCTGGCGTGAACGCTGAAGTTTTTTTTTGCTAAGCACGAGTGCATGGAATATATTAAGCCAGCAAAGTTGCAAGCAGGAATTTCTGGCAACATGGAGGCTGCTGTGAAGGCTCTCATAGAGGCTAACGTGCAGCAGCGGGAGACCAACCAGCTACTGCTACAGCACGTGATGGCTTTACAAGCTGCAGGAGCGTCCCACCATGTCCATGATGCCCGGAAAGCGGTCCGTGCGGCGATCCCAAAGATGACCCCCTCGGACGACGTTGAGACGTATCTGGCGGTCTTTGAGAAGGTGGCAGTGAGGGAGAAGTTACCCCGTGACCAGTGGGCCGAGGTGGTCGCTCCGTTCCTGGCGTCCGGACCCCAGCAGGTTTTTTTTGACCTAGCAGATGACCAGGCTGCTGATTACCCCATGGTGAAGGGGGAGATCCTGGCCAGACTGGGGGTAAACGTGTTGGTCCGGGCTCAGCGGGTCCACTAGTGGGACTTTAAAACGGCTGAACCCGCCAGGCCGCAGTACTATGAGTTGCTGCACAGGTTGCAAAAGTGGCTGCAGCCTGATGTTCTAAGTCCGACTGCTATGCTGGACCGCCTGCTGGCCGACATGTTCTGGAGGGCCCTGCCTTACCCCCTTCAGCACTGGATTGGCCAGGTATCCCCCACTAATGCCCTTGAAATGGTTGATCTGGTGGAGCGCTATGAGGCCACAAAAAACTTGCAAGGGGGTGTTGGTGGGAGGGGGCTGGACAAACCCCGGAGGTCTCCCATCCAGTCCCGACGTCTGATACCTGAGAGACCTGTTCGGGGTGTACCCCCTGTAGACCCGGCTCCGATTGTCTGCTGGCAGTGTCAGGAGCCTGGCCACGTAAGGGCCGACTGTCCACATCGGGGAGAACCCATGGAGACTAATTATGGGTACCGGGCTTCCATGTATGCCCGGAGACTGTGTGCAACCGGCACCCCTGAGACAATAGACAATCGTCACCTGTGCCAGGTGCAAGTGGGTGATAATCTGGCAGTGGCGCTACTGGACTCAGGGAGCCTAGTAACCCTGGTAAGTGCTGCCCTGGTACAGCCCACCCAGTATACGGGCCGGAAAGTTGGGGTGGTGTGCATACACGGAGACTTAAAGGACTATCCCACTGCTGTAATGTCTCTGTCCACGGCGGCCGGCACATGGACTTGTGAAGTGGCGATCTCCACAAAGCTACCGTATGAACTAATAATTGGGAGAGACTTCCCTGGTTTTCCGTCACTATGGCCTGAGATGAAAGTGACTAATAGCCCTGAGACAGGGGCAGCCCTAGCAGAGTGGCCTGGTTCCAGTGGGGGCCAGAGCCCTGGGAGCCCGAGTCCGAAGGGCCTGCGGTAGGGGTGACCACCACTGCTGTGATAGAGGGGAGACACCCCCACTGAGTGTAATGGTGGGAGACATGGAGGACTTGCCACCAGGACCTGAGTTGGCAGACCTCCACGTCTCCGGAGACAGTTTTGGGACCGCCCAACACCGGGACCAAACCCTAACCAGGGCCTGGGAGAATGTGTTGGAAATTGATGGTAAACCCCAGAAACCAGGGGCTGAGTTAATATTTCCCGCTTTGTTGTTCACCAAGAAATGTTATATCGGGTGAACCAAATCCGAGGTGAACCTGTTGAACAGTTGGTGGTGCCCACAGCGTATCGCAAGCTTGTCATGGAGCTTGCCCACCAACATGTTCTTGGGGGACACCTGGGGTGGCAGAAAACCCAGGACCGCATACTGCAGCGGTTTTATTGGCCCAGTGTGTTCAAGGAGGTAGAAAATTATTGTAAGTCCTGTCCAACCTGTCAGATAACTAGCCCCCAGCCACATTTCCGTAGTCCTCTGGTACCTCTGCCAATTATTGAAGTACCGTTTGAGCGAATCGCTATGGATTTAATTGGGCCTGTACCAAAGTCTGCCAGGGGCCACCAACACATTCTGGTGGTTCTCGACTATGCCACTCGGTATCCGGAGGCGGTGCCTCTGCGACATACCTCAGCTAAGCTCATTGCCAAAGAGTTAATGGAAATGTTTTCCCGTGTGGGCCTGCCAAAAGAGGTTCTGACAGACCAAGGGACCCCTTTATGTCCAAAGTTATGAGGGAACTGTGTAAATTGTTGCGTATAAAGCAGTTACGGACGTCCGTTTACCATCCGCAAACAGACGGTCTTGTTGAGAGGGTTTAACCAAACTCTAAAAAATATGTTAAAGAGGGTGGTGTCTAGAGATGGGAAGGACTGGGATCTGCTTCTGCCCTATCTCATGTTCGCAGTGCGAGAGGTGCCCCAAGCCTCTACTGGGTTCTCGCCCTTCGAACTGCTTTATGGCAGACACCCTCGGGGCCTGTTGGATATCGCCAAGGAAGCGTGGGAACAACAGCCTGTCCCCCACAAAAGTGTCATTGAGTATGTCGCCCAGATGCAGGAACGGATGGAAAGGGTGTTGCCCTTGGTCCGGGAGCATATGGAGGCAGCGCAACAAGCCCAGAGTAGGGTGTACAATCGTCAGGCTCGGGTACGGGACTTCAATCCAGGAGATCGGGTTTTGGTTCTGGTACCCACCCTGGACAGCAAGTTCCTAGCTAGGTGGCAGGGCCCCTATGAGGTAATCGAGAAGGTAGGGGAAGTAAATTACAAAGTACACCAGCCAGGGCGGCGCAAGCCGGAGCAGGTGTACCACGTGAATTTGCTAAAGCCGTGGAAAGATAGGGACACGGTCGACGATCACAGCCCCCGGCCAGGGCTTCTAGGTGAAAAGGGTCCAGCCCCACAGTTCGAGACCTGTGAAGCCGCAACCACGGTAAAAATTGCAGACAGCCTGTCTTCCAAACAAGTTCAGGAAGTCAGGGAGTTCATCAGTCGGAACACGGATGTGTTCTCGGACCTACCTGGCCGCACATCTCTCATCCAACATGACATCGTCACTGAGCCTCAGGCCAAGATCCGGTTAAAACCATACTGGGTACCCGAGGCTCGGCAACGGGCCATCGCGGAGGAAGTGCAGTTAATGTTGAAGCTCGATGTCATTGAGGAGTCGAAAAGTGAGTGGGCCAGTCCCATAGTCCTGATACCCAAGCCGGATGGGACGTTGCGGTTCTGCAACGATTTTCGCAAATTAAATGAAGTGTCCAAGTTTGATGCGTATCCCATGCCCCGGGTAGACGAGCTTGTTGAGAATTTAGGGCATGCCCGTTATTTTTCTGTGTTAGACCTCACTAAAGGGTACTGGCAGGTACCCTTAACGAAGTCGGCCAAGGAAAAAAACGCTTTTGTCACTCCGCAGGGCCTGTATCATTACAAGGTGTTACCCTTTGGCCTGCATGGCGCCCCCGCCACCTTCCAAAGGTTAATGGATATTGTGCTGCGACCTCATCGTCGGTACGCCTCGGCCTACTTAGATGATGTAATCATCCACAGCACCGACTGGGAAAGCCATTTGCCCAAAGTGCAGGCGGTAGTGGATGCCCTGAGGAAAGCTGGACTAACCGCCAATCCAAAGAAGTGTGCGATTGGGTTGGAAGAAACCAAATAACTGGCATATGTCATTGGGCGGGGAGTCATCAAACCTCAAGTAAATAAGGTAGAGGCAATACGGAGTTGGCCCCGACCGGTCACCACCAGACAGATAAAGTCGTTCCTGGGAATTGTTGGGTATTACATGAGGTTTGTGCCCCACTTTGCCTCTATAGCTTCGCCGTTGACAGACTTGTTAAAGGGGCGTAAGACAGGGACGGTCCGTTGGAACGAGCAGGCAGAAAAGGCTTTCTCCGCCTTGAAATCGGCCCTGTGTGGGTCCCCGGTTTTGGTGACGCCCGATTTCAAGAAGGAGTTTGTTGTCCAGATCGACGCCTCTGAGGTTGGCCTTGGTGCGGTACTGTCGCAGGAAGTCAACGGGAGGAACACCCGTTGTCTTCCTCAGCCGCAAACTCACCCCAGCCGAGGCCAGGTACAGCATAGTCGAGAGAGAGTGCCTGGCCATCAAGTGGGCACTCGAGGCCCTCCGTTATTACCTGTTGGGCAGAAGCTTCCGCCTGGTGACCGACCACTCCCCACTCAAGTGGGTGAGCCAAGCTAAAGAGAGGAATGCCCGGGTCACCAGGTGGTTTCTGTCCCTACAGAATTATAAATTCACGGTGGAGCACAGAGCGGGCCGGTTGTTGAAAAATGCAGACGCCCTCTCCCGGATGCACAGTTTTTCATGTGTCCACCCCCTCAGGGTTGAACAAAGGGGGGGGGTATGTGGTAAGGTGCAGGGTGCCGTCGTAGATAGCAGGTACGTGTCACCGAGGTTCATAGCCTCGGTGAGGTAAGAGCCGTTTTGTTGATGTCAGTAGCAGGTAGTGCTACTGACACAGTTGCTAAATAGCGTGGCTGCAAAGCCGATCCGGGCCGGCTCTTACCGGGAGCAGCTAAAGTGTAGGGTGGGTGGCTGCTCCCCACGACCCAGTCCTGGTTTTGGGGCTGGGTTTAAAACTCAGCCAGCACCAGCAGCTGTCTCTGTGATTGTCCTGGAGCTGCAGATGGTGCTGTGGAGCTCTCTGGGCTGGAAGCAGGAGCCCAGCAAGGAGGAGTGCAGACGGCCTGGAAGCCTGAGGTAGATTATCTTGCGGCTGGGCCGACAGCCAGGTGTGAACCCGCACCTAAAACCTCCCAGGTGATTAGAACCTGTATTTGGACATTTTGTTTTACCTCACGATTTCTGATGTGTGTGATTTAACACCAAGTGACTGTTCGCTGTTGATTTTTGATGCAAGTGTGAATAAAACACTGTTTGCTGCACCTTCTGGACTCCCTTTTGCCTCTATACTGCACCCGCACCGCTGTCTACCAGAGCGACTCCCCACAGCGTTAAACCTGGGTCAAAAACATTATGTGAACAGAGCCTTAGGCTCCATTCACATCCTAGTCTGATGCCCCCCCTTAGAAGCCTACACTGTAGATATTTTGTCAAAAATAATGGGACTAATTAAGACAGCATTCTGTGTCCTGTCTTGTCCAGTTAAATGCAAGGTTTTCTAACAAACTCAACAGATCCTATTATAGTCAATGGGGTCCTTCAGAGGATGTCCATTTCCATAATTTCACAGCTCTGGCACTTTGGATATTTTTGATGTTGTGTTCTTATAACGTAGCAAACAATGAAAATCAAAGTGCTGGTGTTAAAGGCTTTGTGCAGCCAATACATATTTATGACCTATCCGAAGGAAAGGTCATCAATATCTGATCGGTGGGAGTCCAACTCCCGGAACCCCCTCCAATCAGCTGTTTGAAGAGGAGGCATTTGTAAGAGCACTGCTTCCTCTTCAAGATTTCACTGCTTGTCATTTCACTTGGAGCTGAAGCACAGTGTAATTACAAGTGCTTGTCCCATTCAAGGGACACACTGCCGAGATAACACATAGTGCCGAGACAACTACACTGCCGAGACAACACATAGTGTAATCTTGAAGAGAAAGTAGCTCTTGCACGAGTGCCAACTCCTTTTCAAATAGCTGATTGGCGAGGATGCTGGGAGTTGAACCCCCCACAGATCAGATATTGATGACCTATCCTGAGCATAGGTCATCAATATGTACTGGTGCACAACCCCTTTAACCCAGCAGAATGTTGTTTTAGACAAAATGGGGGCCTGGGAGGGTTGCTCCAAGCCAGTTAACCGCCAGCTGAATAACTATATTCACCATAAATATTACTTCACAGTAATGTAATTAAACTCAGCGCACGCCACATAGAGGTCTGTGGAAAAACTGCAACCTTACCACTCCTGTGGGCAACAACACCGGCAGCAGATAGCGAGGAAGTGTGCTGATCAATAATCACATTGAGGTCAGGTACTTCTAATGTCGGAGAGATGCAGCTCCTATATCTTGAGTTGCTGAGCACAGGAACAGAGGCTTACACAGATCTCATAGGGCCGTAAGACACTCAGAAGTGTCTAGCCATATTTCACATTTTTCATCCAGACTGAAACATTGTAATAAATTTAATACAGACCTAGACAGCCTGTCTTAAAGGGTTTCTGTCACCAGATTTTAGCCTCATAAGCTGTCTGACATTAGCTATGGGCCAATGTCAGACCATTTTAATAATGTAAATCAAATGCCCCTCTGACCTGTCATAACGCCAAAAAAACGATTTTATATCATATGCAAATTGGCCTCTAGGAGCAGAGAGGGAGCGTTGCCCCTGCTCCTAGAGGCTCCGTGTTCCCACCTGCGGCCACGCCCCTCTTCTTCTGATTGACAGTGTCAGGCAGCGCAGCTCTCCTGCCTCCGCCACTGTCTTCATGCCGAAATCCCGCACCTGCGCTGTATGCTTGTGTATTCGGCGCAGGCGCAGTGAGCTGAGGACAGCAGGCACCAGCGTACTCAGAACTTTCTGAAATTGTTTTACAGGCCATAATATTTTTATTTTGTTGACTTAGCTTCTTTGTTACAGGACAAGCTTTAGGTTTTTTGTACCGTTTTGGGGTACAAATTACTTTTTGATCACATTTTATACCATTTATTGAGAGATGAGGTGGGCAAAAATTACACAACTGACTTTTTGATCACATTTTATACAATTTATTGGGAGGTTAGGTGGGCAGAATTTGCAATTCTGTCAGTGTTTTTTATTCTTTATGGGGTTCTCCATGTGGTATAACTGATATTATAACTTTGTCGATATGTGGGTCGATATCGTTATGGTGATACCAAATTTATATGGCTTTTTATGTTTTACTACTTTTGCAGCATAAAATCGCTTTTTTATTAAAACTAAGTTAGATTTTACATCACCATATACATCCATAACATTTTTAATCTTCCGCCAACATAGCTGTGTGAGGGCAGGTTCTTTGTGTGGGACAGGCTGTAGTTTTTATTGTTACCATTTTGGGATACATATAACTTTTTGATCACTTTTTATTAAAGTTTTTTGGGAGGTGAGATGACAAAAACAGCAATTCCATTATTGTATTTGGGATAAGTCACATGATCCGTTTAAAGTTCAGGTTGTCATGCATGTGGTGATATCAATCATGTGTAGTTTTTTTTTTTCCCCCCATTATTTTAATCAATTGTAAATGACCGGATATTTGAATGGAATTTTTTTCATTGAAATTTGTATTTATTTTTTTAAACTTTTTTTTAATGAAGTCCCACTTGGATCTGGAACATCCATTGGGTCTGATGGCTATACCATACTCTGCAATACCCATTTATTGCAAAGTAAAGTATTGTCAGTTTTACACTGACACTAAGAGCTCATGCACACGACCATGGTTTTTGTCAGGATCCACATTTTTTGTGGGTTGGATGGGGACCCATTCAGTTCAATGGGGCCGCAAAAGATGTGGACAGCACACTGTTTTAATGGCGTTTGCTGACCGACAATGTTCTCCTACTCACCGTCGCAATCCTGGGCTCCATGTTCAGGCAAGCACTGTACTCCCTGGCCACTTCCGTCATTGTCCGTGTCTGGCTGGGCATTGTATGTTCTTCCTGTGTTTGCAGTCCTCCGGTTTCCTTCCCAACTCCAACGACATAGTAACATAGTATATAAGGCCGAAAAAAGACATTTGTCCATCCAGTTCGGCCTGTTATCCTGCAAGTTGATCCAGAAGAAGGCAAAAAAAAAACTGTGACGTAGAAGCCAATTTTCCCCACTTAAGGGGGGAAAAAAAATTCCTTCCCGACGCCAATCAGACAATCAGAATAATTTCCTGGATCAACGGCCCATCTCTAGTAGCTATATCTTGTAATATTATTACACTCCAGAAATACATCCAGTCCCCTCTTGAATTCCTTTATTGTACTCACCATCACCACCTCCTCAGGCGGAGAGTTCCATAGTCTTACTGCTCTTACCGTAAAGAATCCTCTTCCATGTTTGTGTACAAACCTTCTTTCCTCCAGACGCAGAGGATGTCCCCTCGTCACAATCCTGGGGATAAATAGGAGATGGGACAGATCTCTGTACTGACCCCTGATATATTTATACATAGTTATTAGATCTCCTCTCAGTCGTCTTTGTTCTACAGTGAATAACCCTAATTTTGATAATCTTTCAGGGTACTGTAGTTGCCCCATTCCAGTTATTACTTTAGTTGCCCTCCTCTGAACCTTCTCCAGCTCTGCTATGCCTTGTTCACAGGAGCCCAGAACTGTTCACAGTCCTCCATGTGTGGTCTGACTAGTGATTTGTAAAGTGGTAGGACTATGTTCTCATCACGGGCATCTATGCCCCTTTTGATGCAACCCATTATCTTATTTGCCTTGGCAGCAGCTGCCTAACACTAGTTTTTACAGCTTAGTTTGCTGTTCACTAAAAATTGCTAGGTCCTTTTTCCATGTCAGTGTTACCCAGTGTTTTACCATTTAGTATGTACGGGTGACTTGCATTATTCCTTCCCATGTGCATAACCTTACATTTGTCAGCGTTAAACCTCATCTGCCACTTCTCTGCCAAGCCTCCAATCTATCCAGATCCATCTGTAACAGTATACTGTACTCTTCCGTGTCAATTACTTTACACATTTTAGTATCATCTGCAAAACTTGATATTTTACTGTGCAAGCCTTCTACAAGATCACTAATAAATATATTGAAGGGGATAGGGCCCAGGACTGACCCCTGAGGTACTCCACTAGTGACAGTGACCCAATCTGAGTGTGTACCATTAAAAACCACCCTCTGTTTTCTGTTACTGAGCCAGTTTCTTACCCACATGCAGACATTTTCTCCCAGTCCGAGCATTCTCATTTTATATACTAACCTTTTATGCGGTACAGTGTCATACTGATTGGGAACTTAGATTGTGAGCCTCATTGGGGACAGCACCCTACCCCCGTAACAGTGACCTCCACAGAACCCTGCCCCCTTAACAGTGACCTCCACAGCACCCCACTCCCTTAACTGTGACCATGACAGCGCCCCACTCCCTTAACAGTGACCTCCACAGCACCCTGCCCTCTTAACCTGTAACACAGAAGAAAAAGTTGTTATGGAAACCTGGTGTTAAACTGTGTGTATTTCAAGACTGAAGGACATACCTCCCAACTGTCCCGGATCCGGCGGGACAGTCCTGGATCTCAGTGGTTGTCCCGCAGTCCCGGTATGGGGGAGGTATGTCCCGCTCTCTGGTAGCTGTCCCTGCCTCCATAGGACGCAGAGACAGTTGCCTGTAATGATGAAGCAGAGAGCCATCCATCCGCTCCCTGCTCCATGATTCCTACCCCCTGCCGCTCCACACTGCTGGTCTGGACAAGGGGCAGGGCCGGCCGGCAGCATTGTGTATCCTGCTGCTGGGAAATGAGGTGAGTATGTGGAGTTTATTTTTTTATTTTTTACTGCCTGTGAAGGGGTCACAATCCTGGGCATATTACTGTAAGGGGGCACAGCTGGGCATATTACTGTGAGAGGTCACAACTGTCCTCATTAGTGTGAGGGGGCACAACTGGGCATGTTGCTGAGGGGGGCACAGCTGGGAATAATACTGTGAGGGGGCACAACTGGGCATATTACTGTGAGGGGGCACAGATGGGCATATTACTGTGAGGGGACACAGCTGGACATTTTACTATGAGGGGGCACAACTGGGCATATTACTGGGGGGCACAACTGGGCATATTACTGTGGGGGCACAACTGGGCATATTACTGGGGGGCACAACTGGGCATATTACTGTGGGGGCACAACTGGGCATATTACTGGGGGGCACAACTGGGCATATTATTGTGAAGGGGAACATAAATGAGCATATTACTGTGATCGGGCACATATGTGGGCATATTACTGTGAGGGGGCACAACTGGGCATATAACAGTGAGGGGGCACAACTGGGCATATTACTGTGGGGTAATAATTACAAATGAGACCTCTGAGCTCGTGCATGACATTTACAATAATAGTAATTTATTACATTTAGTCATCTGACTATGGAATGTCCTTTTACACGTACTCTGGTATTTAAAACTTAACCTTTATTTCTAAATCATAATTGAAACACCTAAATAAACTTAAACTGTGAGACTATTTTAAATTCTCAGTAGTCAGCAGAATTATGCCCTATATTCTTTCTGATATAGAAGAGGTAAACTGGGTCACTGTTTACTTCTCCACAGCGACTCCATGCTTAAAGAAGACCTTTCAGCAAAAAAATATTGTTGGGATACTTATAACATCTTACTGGGCTGCTGCTGCTGATGTCCGCACACAGTTTTTGTACTACACTTCCTAATCGACAGCACATGTGGTAGCAATATTAGAAGTAATAAACTAATGTATCTAAAGAAAAGTAGAATAACTGATTGAAACAGGGACCACCAGTACAACAGATGTAATAGAGTTAAAATGGGACTAAATATCTCTTAAAGATCTCTTTTGCTGGACTGGTATTGCGCATGTATGGGGACTAGAGTTGTTTCGATACCAAAATTTTCATTCGGTATCGATACCATAAAAAAGTATTGCGATACTCGATACCATTTGATACCACGCGAAAAAAATAAAATGCCAAAAAAAAGCAGCATGCATTCCACATTTTATGGAACTGCCGGCTCATAATACAGCAGTCCAATCCTGTTTTTTGGGGGAACAAGGTGACTAAAAGAAAATGGCGAATCGTGCATTTTTTCTTTTTTTTTTCTTTTACGTTCAACGCATAAAAGAGGATTTTTTAATAGTTTGGACTTTTGAGACGCAGCAATATGTAATATTTTATTTATTTATTGTTTATATATTTTATATTTAAAATTGGGAAATGGGGTAATTTATACTTAATAGTTTGGTGTACTTTTTTTAACTTTTTTAATTTTTTATTTATTTTTATTTTATTTACAGTTTATTTATTAACTTAGGGGCTAAAACCTGGAATCATTTTCATCCCATTCACCCTGATACAGCTCTATCAGGGTGAATAGGATCTCACACTCTCCCTGCTGCCCTGTGCTCAGGGAGCTGACTATGGCAGCCAGGACTTCAGTAGCATCCTGGTTGTCATGGTAACCGATCGGAGCCCAAGGCTTACACTACTGGGGCTCCGATCAGAAGAGAGGAGGTGAGGGGACCCTGTGGCCACTGCCACCAATTATATTAATACTGGGGGGGGGATGGGGGAGGGCACACTGGCCACCAATAATGTCTTTTAATACTGGGGATGGGGGGGCACACTGGCCAATAATGTTTTAATACGGGGGGGGGGCACACTGGCCACCAATGTTTTAATACTGGGGAGGGGGTGGCGGGAGCACTGGCCACCAATGACTCGTAACGTTTCACATATAAATCCGCGGCAGTTAACCCCTCAGGTGCCAGCAGTGTGTTTCTTCTGCCTGTATTTATATATGAAACGTTACTAGTCATTGGTGGCCAGTGCGCCCGCCCCTTTCCTTCTATTGGTGACAGCAGCAGCACAGGGGGAGGGAGAGACTGCCTCCTTCTCCCCGTGCTGCTGAGGAGAACATAGCCGCGCTGACAGCAGTGCAGCCACGTTCTCTGATACTGGGCTGTGCAGTAGCAGTCCAGTATCGATAAAAAACCAATCCTGGTATCGAGCTCGATACCAGAGAAAAGTATCGAATGGGTATCGAAACTTCGATAACCGAAACAACCCTAATGGGGACTTAGTTTTACGCAGCTCACTGATACCAGTTATTCTAATTATGAGGCTTACTACTCCTCATGTAATTAAATTTCTTCTTCTTGTTCTTAAGGTTCATAATCATGATATTTTGATGTTATTAGGGATTTTTTATATGCAAATCATGACATAATAAAAATATTCTAACTGATGCATTATAGTAGATACCTCTAAGTTATGAATCATGGAATTGTTATTGCTGGATAGATTATAATAAATAAAATCATGTTATATCTTCCCTATCAATTACTAGGGCATGTTATTAATTTAGATAAACTGCTTAGGGAGTATTTATTAGTTATCATTTTAATATTTTTAATTTTTATTATTTTTCATACAATACTTCATTTATAAGCGATTACCGTATTTTTTACTTTATAAGACGCACTCCAGATTTTAGAGGAGGAAAATAAGAATTTTTTTTTTGATCAGACCTCATATCAGATCCCCAATTCAGACCCCCCATAAATATCAGGACATCACATGAGACCCCCATATCAGCCCTCCATTTCAGAACCCCATTAGCTCTCCATATCAGACCCCCCAACAGACTACAGATCAGCCCTTTTCTTTAAGACCCCCATCAGACTAAAATAAAAAACTTCTCTTACCTGTCCTGCGCTGCGGCTCCGCTCCGGGTCCAGCATCGTGCTCCCCTGTCTTCTCTGGTCCGCGCTGCACTGTCACCTGACTGCATGCAGCGTCAGGTCATAGTATGTGCACAACGTCCTGACGCTGTACAGGGTCAGGACAGTGGAACGCCGGACCTAGCAAGAAGACCAGGGAGGTTCAATATCTGAAGCACTTGCAGCGCCTCTTCCCCGCTCACGGGACCTAATGCATACTAGTGAGACGACACTTCCTTATTGACAGCACATGTGGTAGAAATATTAGAAGTAATAAACTAATGTATCTAAAGAAAAGTAGAATAACTGATTGAGACAGGGATCACCAGTACAATAGATGTAATAGAATTAAAATGGGACTAAAGATCTCTTAAAGTAAATGCATGTGCGCCGCTGTTCCGTTGCTTACCGTCGGAGTCCCGGGCACTGTGTTCAGCGGTGATCTGCTGCCAGTGTATCCTTTCAGCCCTGGCCACAGCATGCTTGCTGCTTGTTTCCTGCAGCATTTCCTTAAGGGCCGGCACGTGTAACTTCCTGTGCTTTATGGGTTGGATCATGTGACCTCGCTAACCAATCCTAGCCCTCCTGCACATATATAATTGTCTCAGCCCTTTTCCCAGATGCCTCAGTGTCAAGGTTCTTGTGTCCTGCTAAAGTTCCTGATATCTGCTTGTGTTCCTGGACTCTGCTACCTGTTTTATCCCTGCCTGCTTGCCTTGACTCTCCTGTTGCCGACCCGGATTGCCTGACCAGTACCTGTGCTGCTTACCCTGAACTATTGCCTGTTTAACTTCACCTCTGCCTCATCCTTCGGTCCTGCACTGTTGCTCCTGGTTACAACTCAACCTGCTGACAATGCCTGTGCCTCTGGTACCCTGCTCAGGTACCTCCTGGTCCACCTGGACCAGCTGCCTTATGTGCCAATCCTCCTCAAGAAGTAGCGACCTGTTGTTCCCCTCGGGAGAGTCTATCCCCACCATCAGTGGTACTGTGAAGATCAAGGAGCTCACTTAGACAACGCCCTTAGAGGAGGTATGACACGTGGCACAGTGGGTTCACACCTGCTGGTTTGTGACAGTATCTAACCAAAGGGTATCTAACTAAAGGGTGCATAAACAACAAATAACAATAAAATGAATATATATCTTCTAAGGTAATCCTTCGAAGCCATTAAGATACCCGAGTAATTGAGAAGGGGATAAGTGAACTTGTTAACCACCCTCAGTTCAAGGTAAAACTTTCCCTAAGATTATGAGGGGTATGACTAATAGCTTATAAATAAAGTATTGTATGAAAAAAAAAAATAATAATAATAAAATGATAACTAATAAATACTCCCTAAGCAGTTCATCTAAATTAATAACACACCGAGTAGTTGATAGGGAAGATATGACATGATTTTATTTATTATAATCTATCCAGCAATAAACAAATCCATGATTCATAACTGAGAGGTATCTACTATAATACATCCATTAGAAGATTTGATTTGCATATAAAAAAAATCCCTACTAACATCAAAATATCTTGATTATGAACCTTAAGAACAAGATGTGATATAATTACATGAGGAGTAGTAAGCCTCACAGTTAGAATAACTGGTATCAGTGAGCTGTGTAAAGCTGTCCCCATACATGCACAATACCAGTTCAGCAAAAGAGGCAAATATCTAAGTTGGCACGCATACGTGAGCCTCTGTGATGAGCGATGCAGCGAGGAATATGCTGGTATGAGTAAGTGAGTGGAACATGGTAGGTAGGTGAGCGAATCGTGGATATTCTCACATCGCTCCTGACTGATACCTAAAGAGAAGCACTGCGCCATCCCCTTATTGTGACATCATGTACCAATCTAATAAAGGGTGGTCCCCGCCCCAAACAGACATACTTGCCCGATCCCCCGAGGACGCCGATTTTCCAGCAACACATGTCGGGAGGCAGTGTGTGTGTTTGTGTGTTTTAATAGACAGTTCTCTTCAAAGAACAACTAATAGGGTATTAGCAGATACTTAGTAAGCAACATGTAGCCAGTTCCAGCGCGCATTTAGCTGGCTACATTGCTATTGCTATTGTTCCACGCTGTGGAGAAGTACTGTAAACAGTGACCCAGCTTACCTCTTCTATAGCAGAAACAATATATGGCATAATTCTGCTGACTTCTGAGAATTTTCAATAGTCTCACAGTTTAAGTTTATGTTTATTTAGGTGTTTCAATTGTGATTTAGGCTACTTTCACACTAGCGTTTTTGGCTTTTCCGTTTGTGAGATCCGTTCAGGGCTCTCACAAGCGGTCCAAAATGGATCGAAAAGGATCCGCTCAGAATGCATCACCGCCTGACGAAGCAGAGCCAAAAGTTTTCTCTGACAGAATCTGGCTCAATAGAAAACTGATTCATCCCGCATTGACTTTCAATAGTGTTCAAGACGAATCTGTCATGGCTATAGAAGACATAATACAACCGGATCCGTTCATGACGGATGCATGCGGTTGTATTATTGTAACGGAAGCGTTTTTGCAGATCCATGACGGATCTGCAAAAAAAGGTTGTGTGAAAGTAGCCTTAGAAATAAAGGTTACGTTTTAACCACTTGAAGACCACAGGTTTATACCCCCCTAGTGACCAGGCCCTTTTTTACAATTCTGCACTACACTACTTTCACCGTTTATTGCTCCGTCATACAACTTACCACCCAAATGAATTTTACCTCCTTTTCTTCTCACTAATAGAGCTTTCATTTGGTGGTATTTCATTCTTGCTGACATTTTAACTTTTTTTGATATTTTACTTTTTTTGACGAAGTTTTTGCAAAAAAATGACATTTTTCGCTTTCTGTTGTAAAAATTTTCAAATAACACTAGATTTCAATTTAAAATTTTCTCAAAATTTATTGTTCTACATGTCTTTGATAAAAAAAAATGCACTAAGTGTATATTTATTGGTTTGGGTAAAAGTTATAACGTTTACAAACTATGGTGCAAAAAAGTGAGTTTCCGCACTTTGATTTTCTGAGCACCTGTCCTGTTTCCTGACGCACTACAATGCCCAGACAGTAGAAACACCCCATAAATGACCCCATTTCGGAAAGTAGACACCCTAAGGTATTCGCTAAGGGGCATAGTGAGTTCATGGAATTTTTTATTTTTTGTCACAAGTTAGCGGAAATGGAATTTTTTATTTTTTTTTTCAAAAAATTTCATTTTCCGCTAACTTGTGTCAAAAAATAAAAACTTCCATGAACTCACTATGCCCCATAGCGAATACCTTGGGGTGTCTACTTTCTAAAATGGGGTCACTTGTGAGGTTTTTCCACTGCCCTGGCATTTGAGGGTCTTCGCAATCATTACCCGTATGGCCAGAATTATGAGTTTCTGCGATTCTCCTTATATTGACCATACGGGTAATGAGATTTTTTTTTCCGTTCGGCCGCTGGGCTGAAAGAAAAAAATGAACGGCACAGATTTCTTCATTCACATTGATCAATGTGGATGAAAAAAACTCTAAAAAATGTGCAAAAAAAAAAAAAGAGGGGAAAGCAGTAAAGCTGCGATCGCTAAGGGACCCTTAGGTCTCATTCACACGTCCGCAATGTCCTATTCTTGTCCGCAATTGCGGAAAGCACATTGCCCGTGTCCGTATTTTGCGGATCCGCAGATTCATGGATCCGCAAAACACATATGGACGTCTGAATGAGCCTTACAGGGGGGGGGTGATTAGTGACAGGGGGGGTGACAGGGGGTGATCAGGGGGGGTGACATGGGTGATCAGGGGTTAATCAGTGATGGGGTGTGAGGGGGGGGGGTGTGTAGTGATTGGTGCACTTTACTTATGTTTGTCCTGGTGCATGATCAGCGCTGGCAGGCTGTAGTTTCAGTTGTCCCGAGTACGTTCACATGAACGCGAACGCGCGTTCATGTGAAATCTCAGGTCTCATGAGATGACGCCGATAGGCGGCAGTGAGACCTGAGAGAGCCGCCGCGCTGACGCCCATCGGCGTTAGCGTGGCGGCAAGAGGTTAAATACCAGAGCACATATAAAGGGACATCCCATAGTCATATTACTATGGGGGGGCACAACTGGGCATATTACTGTGAGGGGGCACAACTGGGCATACTACTGTGAGGGGGCACATAACTGGGCATATTACTGTTAGCGGACACATCTGGGCATCACTATTGTGAGGGGGCACATATCTGAGCATAACTACTGTGAGGGGGCACATATCTGAGCATAACTACTGTGATGGGGCACATATCTATAGCGCTTGATGTCTCTGAAGTATGAGTGCAAATGAAGCACCGTAGTTTATGATAACGCTCCCGACCTTTACCGCGGTGGAATCCTGATCTGTTTACATTCCCCCATGACGACGGAGGTCGCGTGACTGGGAGACGTGTCGATGATGACGCGGCACGCCTCCGGTCACGTGACACCAATGACGTAGTGTGCGGCCAGTGACAGGCGCATGCGCACACGACCAGAGGGAACGCTGAGCGGCAATGAGGTTATGGATTCTCAGGAAGGCAACATGCGATGGTGTAATGAAGGTAAATGTAAATAATAGTGATCGATGTGTGGAGCTGTAGTTAGCAATGGAATGTCTGTATATGTATGTCAGATGAAGAACAACTTATATGCACATGGAAATAACAGTGCTGGGAGGAGGGGTCTGTTTTATCCAATCATCTTACTGGGGGAGGTATATTAAGTTCACTAGGTTTATGTACAACTGAGCTTGACAAAGACCGCAAGGTTGAAACGTTGCTACACTTTGGTGCGAATAAAATAAGGATTTTTTTGCTGAAAATTGGAGTGCCGCGGTGAATCTTTACACACGTCTGGGGCACATATCTAGGCATTGCTACTGTGAGGGGGAAGATATCTGGGCATTGCTACTGTGAGGGGGCACATATCTGGGCATTGCTATTGTGAGGGGGGAGGATATATGTTTTGGACAGAATTAAAGGCGTGGCCTAGTGCGGAAAAAATTTGCTGCAATGCGCTTTGCCACACATAGTGTCCCACTTCCTTTTTTTCAAAAGTCGGTAGTTATGGAAGGATCTGCAAGCTTCTATCCTATATAATAAAAGCGCTGTGTGAGTGCTGGCCTCACAGTTCACAAACCCAGTCCAGTCATGGCACTCACAGCCCAGCAGCTTTCATTCCCCGCGGGCTCTGTAAGGGGAAGAGTGGCAGCTGCGAGCGGCTACATGGTCCGGCTTTCAGCGCTGGAGTGTCACAGACAATGGGCTCCTGTCTTCCTCTCCACTCCCTACCTCGGTCAAAGCTGCAGACTGTGGAGCGGAGATGCAGGTGCCCCGCATATCACGCAGCGCTCCACACTCCGCCCGCAGCGCCCACACATGCGGGCCGCCCAATCACTGCCACTGCTCACAGGTTATGGTGTGCTCTCCACGTCGGAGTCCCGCCATTACTGTCCGTGCATCACAGAGCCACACAGTCCCAGCACTCTCAGCCACAGACAGCAGCCACTGCCAGGAGTCTCAGCCACCAGTTGCTGCCAGCCGTCTCAGCCGTCAGTGCCAGTCGTCTCAGCCATCAGTCAGTGCCGCAGCCACCAGTCACACTGCCAGCAGTCTCAGCCACCAGTCAGTGCCAGCAGTCTCAGCCATCAGTAAGTGCCACCAGTCACAGTGCCAGCAGTCTCAGCCACCAGTTAGTGCCAGCCATCAGTCAGTGCCAACAGTCTCAGCCACAAGTCAGTGGCAACCGTCTCAGCCACCAGTTAGTGCCAGCCATCTCAGCCATCAGTTAAGCCACCATCACAGTGCCAGCAGTCTCAGCCATCAGTCAGTGCTACCAGTCACAGTGCCAGCCATCTCAGCCACCAGTCACTGCCAGTCATCTCAGCCATCAGTCACACTGTCAGCAGTCTCAGCCATCAGTCAGTGCCACAGCCACCAGTCACAGTGCCAGCAGTCTCAGCCACCAGTCAGTGCCAGCCGTCTCAGCCATTAGTCAGTGCCACCAGTCAAAGTGCCAGCAGTCTCAGCCACCAGTCAGTGCCAGCCATCAGTCAGTGCTACCAGTCACAGTGCCAGGCGTCTCAGCCATCAGTCAGTGCCTCCACCCACCAGTCACAGTGCCAGAAGTCTTAGCCACCAGTCAGTGCCACCAGTCATAGTGCCAGCAGTCTAAGACACCAGTCAGTGCCACCAGCCACAGTGCCAGCAGTCTCAGCCACCAGTTAGTGCCAGCCGTCTCAGCCACCAGTTAGTGCCAGCCATCTCAGTCATCAGTCAGTGCCAGCCATCTCAGCCATCAGTCAGTGCTACCAGCCACCAGTCACAGTGCCAGCCGTCTCAGCCACCAGTCACTGCCAGTCATCAGTCACAGTGTCAGAAGTCTCAGCCATCAGTCAGTGCCACAGCCACCAGTCATAGTGCCAGCAGTCTCAGCCACCAGTCAGTGCCAGCCATCTCAGCCATCAGTCAGTGCCGCCAGTCACAGTGCCAGCAGTCTCACCCAACAGTTAGTGCCAGCCATCTCAGCCATCAGTCAGTGCCATCAGTCACAGTGGCAGCAGTCTCACCCACCAGTTAGTGCCAGCCATCTTAGCCATCAGTCAGTGCCACCTGTCAAAGTGCCAGCAGTCTCAGCCACCAGTCAGTGCTAGCCATCAGTCAGTGCCAGCCGTCTCAGCCATCAGTCAGTGCCTCCACCCACCAGTCACAGTGCCAGAAGTCTCAGCCACCAGTCAGTGCCACCAGTCATAGTGCCAGCAGTCTAAGACACCAGTTAGTGCCACCAGCCACAGAGCAAGCAGTCTCAGCCACCAGTCAGTGCCAGCCGTCTCAGCCATCAGTCAGTGCCAGCCGTCTCAGTCATCAGTCAGTGCCAGCTGTCTCAGCCATCATTAATTGCTACCAGCCACCAGTGACAGTGCCAGCCGTCTCAGCCACCAGTTGCTGCCAGCCGTCTCAGCACCACCAGTTAATGCCAGTTGTCCCCTTGGCATTTAATATAGACTGTTCCTACTAATGTTTATGCACTACTGTTCTAGCGCCCGTTATTGTAACAGGCTTAATGTCTAGTTGGCTAATAAGGGTCATGTGTCTGTGTGTATGGCAATTAGTATATGAGTGAAGGACCTGCGAACTTCTATTGGCTAATAAGGGTCATGTGACCATGTTTAGCAGTTAGGATATGAGTGAATTCTGCCTGAATTCTTCTTCTTCAGCAGGACTTTAACCCCTTCCAGCAGCAGCCAATTTGGACCAAATCCCGAAGCCTCATTTTTCAAATCGGACATGTGTCAGTTTATCTGGAATTAGAGGACCTTTCATGGGCCAGACTTTATAAACTAAGTATCAGGGTATGTGGGGCATACAGCAGGGATCTAATAGCGCTTACTATTTTTTCTGGGCGCTGCTCCGTTCACCCGCTGTGACCCCCGTTAAATTCTCCCTGCCCTGTATGCTAATTTTTGCATCAGAACAGGGAGGAGGAGACTGCCTTGTTTCTCAATGGGCGTCTCCTTCTCCCTGGCTGTGAGCTGTCCAATCGCAGCGGACAGCATCACAGCCAGGGAGAAGGTGAGGTTTTTTTCTCCCTGGCTGTGACGCTGTCCGCTGTGATTGGAGAGCGCTACAGCCAGAGAGAAGGAGACGCCCATTGAGAAACAGGGCAGTTTCCTCCTCCCTGTTCCGATGCAAAAATTAGCATACAGGGCGGGAGAATTTAACCGGGGCCACAGTGGGCTAACAGAGCGGCACACAGAAATAATAGTAAGTGCTATTAGATCCCCACTGTACGCCCTACATACCCTGATACTTAGTTTATAAAGTCTGGAACTATGAAAGGTCCTCTTTAACTTTGGAATGCTTTTCGAGTGGAGATCAGAGCCTGAAACTGGCATTTTCACAGTGCCCTGCTCTGGTTGATTAGTCTGCAGGGACTAACCAATCTGAGCGTTTGCTGGCAAGTGACCACTCTGGTTGGTCCCTTTCCGGCTTCTCTGGTATCTCTGTTCTCGGGGATACTCTAAAGCAGGGGTGGCCAACCTGTGGCTCTTGAGCCACAAGTGGCTCTTTGCTTATTCAAGTGCGGCTCTTGCTGTGGAGCTGGGAAGAAGTCAGGCTGGCTCACTCTCCACCCCATGCTCAGATATTTTTTCCTGATCGGGCACCGTTGTTACTTTGCAGCTCCAGCTCACTCTCCACTACGTCATGATGCACACAGTGTGAGAACGTAGTACGTGAAGACATGCACTATGACCTGATGCTGTGCTCATCAGGTCATAGTGGAGAGCGTGTCAGACCTGCAAAGTAGCAGCTGCCTGAACAGGAGACCAGTACCTAATCAGGAGAGGGAAGAGATTTTTTTTAAATAATAGAACTGAGAATGGGGGTCTGATCTAAGCACGGGAGGTTCTGATCTGAGCATGGGGGAGGGGTCCTGATCTGGGCAATAGAGGTCTGATCTGAGCATCGGGGGTCCTGATCTGAGCAATGGGGGTCTGATCTGAGCATGGGGGTCACATCTGAGCATGGGGGTCTTCTGTGAGCATGGGTTGGTCAGGTCTGAGCATGAGGGGGCAGATCTGAGAATGGGGGGGATCTGAGCACTGAGGGTCTGACACGGAGTCTGATTTGTGTTGTCTGATATGAGCATTGGGGTCTGATTTGGAGGTCTGATGAGGTTTGGGGATACGATTTTAGGTCAGATGAGAATTGGGGATACGATTTAGGAGTCTGATCTGAGATCTGGTGAAAAATATATTTTTTCTTTTTTTCTCTCTCCTAATGAAAAATAATTTTTTTTTTTATCAGACCTCAGATCAGATGAAAAATATATTTTTTTTCCTCTTATTTTTCTTTGTTACAACCTAGGTGCATCTTGTAGGGCGAAAAATACGGTGATTGTGTAAATGTATAGCTTGTGGCTCCTGGTAATCATTTTGGCAAAACCAACCTGGCCACTGGGTGCTGGAGAAGTCTGGTTGCCCATGGCCCCTCTCATCAGCCCATGCTAAGCTTAAACCCCATGATGATGTGACTGTGTTTGTGGCATCTGAGCGCTGTTCGGATATATTGAGCGCTCGGATCCTAGCCATCTGGGGATAGGCTGAATGTGGGGGTCCTGTTCAGCATAATAGGAGTTATGTATATTTGTGTGATTTTGTGTCTTTTCACTATCAGGCGCACAATGGAGTTTTGCCTCTGTACTGGGAGATAATTGGATTACTTCCCAGTTGTCTCCAGGATAGAGGACTCTGTGACCTACTGCCAGCATGGCTTTCCGGCCCAAACCAGTTCCACAAAGACACTTTTTACTCGTTTCTGAATCCCTGGTCTAACTCGTACCATTTTTGGATATGTTGTTCCCCTGAATGGATTGATGATGAATATGTAATTTTTATTGAAATCCCATGCATAGTTTTGAAGTTATGAATGTTGTATAAAACTATATATTTTCCTGCCGGTGATAATAAGTTCATCCATTGTGTTTAGTAATTATATCACAGGCAGAGGGGAGGGAATGTGTACTCTGTGCGGGAGGGTCATTCCTTTGTTATTTTATGATTGGTTAATGTAGAAGTCCAAAAATTTAAAAAAAAACGTGAAAGGTCCTCTTTAATACAGCTTTTACTGCTTCCCATAATAGTTATTCTTATATCCCTCATTATCTGTAGTACACAGCTATCTCAGCATAGCAGATGAAATAAGTATATAGTGAAAATGAGCTATTCACATAGGAGAACAAAAGTATATTCCTCTAGATGTAAAAATCGCCATAAGTCATACTAGATTTCAATAATCGAGCAAAGTTTGAACTTGATTGTCGATAAAGAGAAGATCTATCTTCTCTCAGATCCAATAATACATGCATGCAATATCTGCATGAAGCTTCTTTTAACCCCTTCTACCCCAGGACAGTTTTCACCCTCCTGCCCAGGCCATTTTTTGCAAATCTGACATGTGTCACTTTATGTGGTAATAACTTTGGAGCACTTTTACTTATCCAAAACAGTTTTCTCGTGACACATTGTACTTCATGACAGTCATAAATTTGAGTCAATATATTTCACCTTTATTTATGAAAAAATCCTAAATTTACAAAAAAAAATGAAAAATTAGCAATTTTCAACATTTCAATTTCTCTGTATTAGATATTTTATGAAGTATCAGAAAGTGATGCTTAGAATTTTAGAAGCAATTCTAAAAAATTTTAACCCCTTAAGGACACGGCCCTATTTCACCTTAAGGACCAGGCCATTTTTTCAAAATCTGACCACTGTCACTTTAAGTGTGGATAACTTTAAAACGCTTTTACTTACCCTGGCCGTTCTGAGATTGTTTTTTCGTCACATATTGTATTTCACGACACTACTAAAATTGGGTCAAAAAAGTCAATTTTTTTGCATAAAAAATACAATTTTTACAAAAAATTTGGAAAATTTAGCAAATTTTAAAGTTTCAGTTTCTCTACTTCTAGAATACACAGTAATACCCCCCCAAAAAGGGATGATTTTACATTTCCCATATGTCTCCTTTATTTTTGGAGCATTTGGGGAATGTCATTTTATTTTTTGAGATGTTACATAGCTTAGAAGTTTAGAAGCAAATTTTGAAATTTTTCCGAAATTTCCCAAATTCCACTTTTTATGGACCAGTCCAGGTCTGGAGTCACTTTGTGAGGCTCACATAATAGAAACCACCCAAAAATGACCCCATTTTAGAAACTACACCCTCAAGGTATTCAAAGCTGGGTTTACAAACGTTGTTAACCCTTTAGGTGTTCCACAACAGTTTGTGGAAGATGGAGAAACAATTTTGAAATTTGGAATTTTTGGAAAAATTTCCATTATAATCCATTTTTTCCAGTCATAAAGTGAGGGTTACCTTCCAAACAAAACTCAATATGGGTTGCCCTGATTCTCTAGTTTACAGAAACACCCCATGTGTGGTCCTAAACTACTGTTTGGCCAAACGGGAGGACATTGAAGGAGGGGAACGCCATATGGGTTTTGAATGGCAGATTTTGCGGGACTGGTTTTTTTACACCATGTCCTATTGCAAGCCCCCTGATGCACTCCTAGCATACAAATTCCAAAAAAGTGACTCCATCTAAGAAAGTACACCCTCAAGGTATTCAAAGCTGGGTTTACAAACGTTGTTAACCCTTTAGGTGTTCCACAACAGTTTGTGGAAGATGGAGAAACTGTTTTGAAATTTGGAATTTTTGGAAAAATTTCCATTATAATCCATTTTTTCCAGTCATAAAGTGAGGGTTACCTGCCAAACAAAACTCAATATGGGTTGCCCAGATTCTCTAGTTTACAGAAACACCCCATGTGTGGTCCTAAACTACTGTTTGGCCAAACGGGAGGACATTGAAGGAGGGGAACGCCATATGGGTTTTGAATGGCAGATTTTGCGGGACTGGTTTTTTTACACCATGTCCTATTGCAAGCCCCCTGATGCACCCTAGCATACAAATTCCAAAAAAGTGACTCCATCTAAGAAAGTACACCCCTCAAGGTATTCAAAGCTGGGTTTACAAACGTTGTTAACCCTTTAGGTGTTCCACAACAGTTTGTGGAAGATGGAGAAACTGTTTTGAAATTTGGAATTTTTGGAAAAATTTCCATTATAATCCATTTTTTCCAGTCATAAAGTGAGGGTTACCTGCCAAACAAAACTCAATATGGGTTGCCCAGATTCTCTAGTTTACAGAAACACCCCATGTGTGGTCCTAAACTACTGTTTGGCCAAACGGGAGGACATTGAAGGAGGGGAACGCCATATGGGTTTTGAATGGCAGATTTTGCGGGACTGGTTTTTTTACACCATGTCCTATTGCAAGCCCCCTGATGCACCCTAGCATACAAATTCCAAAAAGTGACTCCATCTAAGAAAGTACACCCTCAAGGTATTCAAAGCTGGGTTTACAAACGTTGTTAACCCTTTAGGTGTTCCACAACAGTTTGTGGAAGATGGAGAAACTGTTTTGAAATTTGGAATTTTTGGAAAAATTTCCATTATAATCCATTTTTTCCAGTCATAAAGTGAGGGTTACCTGCCAAACAAAACTCAATATGGGTTGCCCAGATTCTCTAGTTTACAGAAACACCCCATGTGTGGTCCTAAACTACTGTTTGGCCAAACGGGAGGACATTGAAGGAGGGGAACGCCATATGGTTTTTGGAAGGCAGATTTTATGGGACTGGTTTATTTACACCATGTACCCTTTCAAGCCCCCTGCTGCACCCCTAGAGTAGAAACTCCATAAAAGTGACCCCATCCAGGAAACTACAGGATATGGTGGTTGTTGTTTTGGGACTATTTTAGGGTAAATTTTTTTTTTGGTTGCTCTATGTTATACTTTTTTGAGGCAATATAACAAAAATTGAAATTCTAAAATTGTTAATACATTTGCCATTAATTTTTGTGGAACGCCTAAAGGGTTAACAAAGTTTGTAAAGTAATTTTTGAATACCTTGAGGGGTGTAGTTTTTTAGATGGGGTCACTTTTTTGGAGTTTCTAGTCTAGGCTACATCAGGGGGACTTCTAATGGGCCATGGTGTAAATAAACCAGTCCATCAAAATCTGCCTTCCAGAAATCATATGGCGTTCCCTTCATTCTGTGCCCTGCCTTGTGGCTATATAGCCATTTACGACCACATATGGGGTGTTTCTGCAAAGTACAGAATTGGGGCAATAAATAATATATATTTTTTTAATGTTAACCCTTGCTTTATTACTGGAAAATATGGATTAAAACGGAAATTTTGGCCAAAAATTATTTTTTTGCACAGTTTTTTTTTTTTTTTTAACACCGCTCCTGTAAGGGGTTGGGTCTAATGTTATTTTTATAGGGGAGATTATTACGGACGCGCCAATACCTAATATGTCTACTTTCTTTGAATTATTCAGATTTGACACTAGATTATCATTTTAGGAACAAAAAATAGATAATTTTACTATCTCCATAGCCTGGCTGCTGCATTTTTTTGGGGGGTGGTTACTATATAATGTAGGGGCTCATTTTTGCAGGATGAGTTGGCGGTTTTATTGGCACTATTTGGGGTGCATACGATTTTTGATCGCTCGCTATTACACTTTTTGTAGTGTTAGGAGACATAAATGGCTTTTTTAACACTGTTTTTATTTTTTATTTTTAACGCCGCTCATCCGAGGGGTTGGTTCTAATGTTATTTTTATAGGGCAGATTATTACGGACGCGCCGATACCTAATATGTCTACATTTTTGATTTATTCAGATTTGACACTAGATTATCATTTTAGGAAACAAAAAGATAATTTTACTATCTAAATAGCCTGGTAGCTGCATTTTTTTTTTGGGGGGAATATATAATGTAGGGGCTCATTTTTTGCAGGATGAGATGGCGGTTTTATTGGCACTATTTGGGGTGCATACAACTTTTTGATCGCTCGCTATTACAATTTTTGTAGTGTTAGGTAATAACACAAATGTCTTTTTGGACATAGTTTTTTTTTTTTTTTTTAAGAAGTTTTTCAAAGAGGTTAGGTCAAATTTTATTTTTATAGAGCAGATTTTTACGGACGCGGCGATGCCCAATATGTATGGCTCTCAGACTTAGGTGACACTAAAACAGGCATCCTCAAAAGCGGCCCTCCAGATGTTGTAAAACTACAATTCCCACTATGCCCTGCTGATACCTGTAGCTGGGCATGCTGGGAGTTGTAGTTTTACAACATCTGGAAGGCCGCATTTTGAGGATGCCTGCACTAAAACTAATATTTTTGGGAAAAAAATGTTTATGTGCCTCCAAAGTCTTAGAGCCATACTTTTTATGTTTTCTAGGGGACTGTCGGAACTTATAAAAATTTAGTACTCCATGGAAGTGTGATACTCCCTGAAGCAATTGATGACGCAGAGGCCCGGATGATCGGGGCAAGTGTCACATTGAGTGGTGGTGTCCTTCCGAATCCCCTCTTGTGACACACTCTGCATCTTTTTGGGTTCGTCCCTTTTTCCAGTATGGGGACCACACCTGGAAAATGTTGGCCAGGGACGACCCGGGCGCCTCCAATTCCCGAGGTACTCCGACCTGCTCTTTCCCGGTCTGAAAAGATCAGGTCCTTGAGGACTGCCTCATAGAACTGGAGGAAAGTCCCTGTGCTGCCAGCGCTCGGCATAGTACAAAAGCGTTGTACATGGCAACCTGCACCATGTTGACCGCAACCTTTTTGTACCATGCCCGGGTTTTCCGCATGGCATTATATGGTTGGAGAACTTGATCAGACAGATCAACTCCATCTCCATATACCGATTGTAGTCGACGATACAATCGGGTTTGAGGACCGCTGCCGTGGTACCTCGCACAGAGACTGGGGTGGTGCCATTACCGTGGATTGTGGTCAGCATAAGGACATCCTCTTGTCCTTATACCTGACCAACAGCAGGTTTCCACAAGTAAGGGCACGGGTCTCACCCCTGGGGATAGGTACCTGGAGGGGGTGGGCAGGAGGCCGCGCTGATTTTTCCGCACGGTCCCACAAGCGAACGTGGATCTGGCGTAGAGGGCCTGGTACAAGGGTATACTGGTATAAAAGTTATCCACGTACAGGTGGTAACCCTTATCCAGTAGTGGGTACATAAGGTCCCACACGAGTTTCCCCGCTAACACCCAGAGTGGGGGACATTCTGGGGTTCAATACGGGAATCTCGTCCTCAGTACACACGAAATTTGTAAGTGTACCCTGAGGCACTCTCACAAATTTTGTACATTTTGACGCCATACCTCGCCCGCTTAGTGGGAATGTATTGGCGGAAACTGAGTCTCCCCTTGAACGCAACGAGAGACTCATCAACCGCGACCTCCCTTCCAGGCACGTAGGCCTGCGCGAATGCGGCCCCAAAGTGATCGATGATCGGCCGTATCTTGTACAGCCGGTCATAGGCGGGATCACCTTGGGGGACATGCTGCATTATCTGCATAATGCAGGCATTTCCGGATGGCCTCAGACCTTGAGCGCGCCATGGCCATACTGTACAGTGGGGTCTGGTAAAGGACGCCCCCACTCCAGTATTGCCTGACGCTTGGTTTTTGCACTAGGCCCATGTGCAGCACGAGGCCCCAAAACGCCCTCATCTCGGCTGCACTGACTGGCGCCCAGCCACCGGGCCTAGCCAAAAAGGAACCTGGGTGCTGAGCGACGAACTGTTGGGCGTACAGATTCGTCTGCTCCACCATCAGATTCACCAGCGGGTCACTGAAAAAAACTGAAATAGTCTATTTCAGTGAACCCCACTGTGGGAATCTGGATTCCAGGATTGCCAACGAAACCGGAATCACAGGTTCATAGTCCACTGGGGGACACCAGCTAAGTTCACCGGTGGGGGCTCCGTGCGCTTATTTGGTGGGTCGGGAAACCAGCACGAGCCCCAGGGCTGCTCGTACTGGTGTGGGCCACAGGGTCCCTAGCATGTGGGGCCCTGGCTCCACCTGGCGGCGTCTCCGCCGCCTTGGGGGCTCATCATCATCAGATGATGATGAGGAGGATGCAGATGACAGGAGGAAGGTGGGGTCATCATCATCCTCACTGGCGCTCTCGGTGTCGGAGAGCATCTGGGCGTATGCCTCCTCCACTGAGAACATCCGGTGGGCCATGGGTGTGTGTGCGTGTATGTGCGTGTGTGTCAAACTTTATTCAATGTGCGTGTGTGTTGGGGCGGGTGTTCGCATACTAAGAATTACAAAAAGTGGCGGAGGAGGACGGCGGAGGTGGAGGTAGGTGGCGGAGGAGGGCAGCGGGTGGTGGAGGAGGGCGGCGGGTGGAGGTGGCAGCGGAGGGTGGTGGAGGAGGAGGGCGGCGGGTGGTGGAGGTAGGTGGCGGAGGAGGGCGGCGGTGGTGGAGGTAGGTGGCGGAGGAGGGCGGCGGTGGTGGAGGGAGGTGGCGGAGGAGGGCGGCTGGTGGTGGAGGGAGGTGGCGGAGGAGGGCGGCTGGTGGTGGAGGGAGGTGGCGGAGGAGGGCGGCTGGTGGTGGAGGGAGGTGGCGGAGGAGGGCGGCTGGTGGTGGAGGTAGGGGGTGGAGGAGGACGGCGGTGGTGGAGGTAGGTGGCGGAGGAGGGCGGCTGGTGGTGGAGGTAGGTGGCGGAAGAGGACGGCGGTGGTGGAGGTAGGTGGCGGAGGAGGGCGGCTGGTGGTGGAGGAGGTAGGTGGCGGAGAAGGGCGGCGGGTGGGGGTGGCAGCAGAGGGTGGTGGAGGTAGGTGGCGGAGGGTGGTGGGAGGTAGGTGGCGGAGGGTGGAGGTAGGTGGCGGAGGAGGGCGGCGGGTGGGGGGTCAGAACCCTGGGTTGGTTTTAGGGTCTGTGGACCCCAACCACCAGAGGCACTGGAAAAAAAGTTTTTTTTTCTTTCCCTAAAACTTACTCTATCCCTTCCTAGCCCTGCCTAAAAGAGCTTTCCTCACTCACCCTAACCTACCTGGAGGGTGCAGGAGGGTTCTGGATGGAGCAGGGGGTCGCAGGAGCAGAGCTGGAGCGGTGCGGGCAGGTGCGGGCACGCCGGCAGCAGCGGGAGAAAGAGGAGGGAGAGAGGAGCGCTGGGTGTTTGAATCGCCCGCCTCTCTCCCCGGACCAATCAGCAGCCACTACCGCCACCAACGCATACAACTCAAGAATGGTGATTGGTGGTGTGATATTACACCACCGATCACCATTCTTTTCCCGGTTCATCGGGTCACCGGAGACCCGAATGGAGCTGGAAACGCAGAAAACCGCAGGTCTGAATTGACCTGCGGTTTTCTGCGATCGCCGATACGGGGGGTCAAATGACCCCTCGGCGTTAGGGCCGGGATGCCCGCTGAATGATTTCAGCGGGCATCCCGCTTGTATTAACCTCTTCACCGCCGCAATCGCCGTTAAGAAACATGACGTACCGGTACGTCATGTGTCCTATGACTCGGGAAACATGCCGTACCGGTACGTCATGTGTCCCAAAGGGGTTAAGAAAATTTCCAAAACTCACTTTTAGAGGAGCAGTTATGAAGTCATTTTGTAAGGCTTAGGGTCCTTTCACACTTGCGTTCTGAGGATCCGCAGGCACTTCCGTCCCGCCGGATCCGTCAGAACGCAAGTCGCCTGAGCATTAGAAGACTGATCAGGATCCTGATCAGTCTTCGAAATGCTTTCAGGTTACTATGGCAGCCAGGACGCTATTAAAGTCCTGGTTGCCATAGTAGTAGTGGGAGCGGGGAGCGGTATACTTACAGTCCGTGCGGCTCCCGGGCGCTCCAGAATGACGCCAGAGCGCTCTCATGCGCATGGATCACGTGATCCATGCGTAGTAGGGCGCCCTGACGCCACTCTGAGCGCCCGGAGCCGCACGGATGGTAAGTATACTGCTCCCCGCTCCCCACTACATTTACCATGGCAACCAGGACTTTAGCGTCCTGGCTGCCATGGTAACTATTGAGAAAAGCTAAACGTCGGATCCGGCGATGCGCCGAAACGACGTTTAGCTTAAGGTCGGATCCGGATTAATGCCTTTCAATGGGCATTAATTCCGATCCGGCCTTGCGGCAAGTGTTCCGATTTTTGGACGGAACAAAAGCGCAGCATGCTGCGGTATTTGCTGCGCCCAAAAACGCTCCGGTCCTGAACTGAAGACATCCTGATGCATCCTGAACGGATTTCTCTCCATTCAGAATGCATGGGGATGATCCTGATCAGGATTTTTCCGGCATAGAGACCCGACGACGGATCTCTATGCCGGAAAACAAAAACGCCAGTGTGAAAGGACCCTTACATAGTAGACAACACCTACAAATGACTCCTCATTTTAGAAATTAGACCCCTCAAGGTATTCAAAGCTGGGTTTACAAACGTTGTTAACCCTTTAGGTGTTCCACAACAGTTTGTGGAAGATGGAGAAACAATTTTGAAATTTGGAATTTTTGGAAAAATTTCCATTATAATCCATTTTTCCAGTCATAAAGTGAGGGTTACCTGCCAAACAAAACTCAATATGGGTTGCCCTGATTCTCTAGTTTACAGAAACACCCCATGTGTGGTCCTAAACTACTGTTTGGCCAAACGGGAGGACATTGAAGGAGGGGAACGCCATATGGGTTTTGAATGGCAGATTTTGCGGGACTGGTTTTTTTACACCATGTCCTATTGCAAGCCCCCTGATGCACCCTAGCATACAAATTCCAAAAAGTGACTCCATCTAAGAAAGTACACCCTCAAGGTATTCAAAGCTGGGTTTACAAACGTTGTTAACCCTTTAGGTGTTCCACAACAGTTTGTGGAAGATGGAGAAACTGTTTTGAAATTTGGAATTTTTGGAAAAATTTCCATTATAATCCATTTTTTCCAGTCATAAAGTGAGGGTTACCTGCCAAACAAAACTCAATATGGGTTGCCCAGATTCTCTAGTTTACAGAAACACCCCATGTGTGGTCCTAAACTACTGTTTGGCCAAACGGGAGGACATTGAAGGAGGGGAACGCCATATGGGTTTTGAATGGCAGATTTTGCGGGACTGGTTTTTTTACACCATGTCCTATTGCAAGCCCCCTGATGCACCCTAGCATACAAATTCCAAAAAAGTGACTCCATCTAAGAAAGTACACCCTCAAGGTATTCAAAGCTGGGTTTACAAACGTTGTTAACCCTTTAGGTGTTCCACAACAGTTTGTGGAAGATGGAGAAACTGTTTTGAAATTTGGAATTTTTGGAAAAATTTCCATTATAATCCATTTTTTCCAGTCATAAAGTGAGGGTTACCTGCCAAACAAAACTCAATATGGGTTGCCCAGATTCTCTAGTTTACAGAAACACCCCATGTGTGGTCCTAAACTACTGTTTGGCCAAACGGGAGGACATTGAAGGAGGGGAACGCCATATGGGTTTTGAATGGCAGATTTTGCGGGACTGGTTTTTTTACACCATGTCCTATTGCAAGCCCCCTGATGCACCCTAGCATACAAATTCCAAAAAGTGACTCCATCTAAGAAAGTACACCCCTCAAGGTATTCAAAGCTGGGTTTACAAACGTTGTTAACCCTTTAGGTGTTCCACAACAGTTTGTGGAAGATGGAGAAACTGTTTTGAAATTTGGAATTTTTGGAAAAATTTCCATTATAATCCATTTTTTCCAGTCATAAAGTGAGGGTTACCTGCCAAACAAAACTCAATATGGGTTGCCCAGATTCTCTAGTTTACAGAAACACCCCATGTGTGGTCCTAAACTACTGTTTGGCCAAACGGGAGGACATTGAAGGAGGGGAACGCCATATGGTTTTTGGAAGGCAGATTTTATGGGACTGGTTTATTTACACCATGTACCCTTTCAAGCCCCCTGCTGCACCCCTAGAGTAGAAACTCCATAAAAGTGACCCCATCCAGGAAACTACAGGATATGGTGGTTGTTGTTTTGGGACTATTTTAGGGTAAATTTTTTTTTGGTTGCTCTATATTATACTTTTTTGAGGCAATATAACAAAAAATTGAAATTCTAAAATTGTTAATACATTTGCCATTAATTTTTGTGGAACGCCTAAAGGGTTAACAAAGTTTGTAAAGTAATTTTTGAATACCTTGAGGGGTGTAGTTTTTTAGATGGGGTCACTTTTTTGGAGTTTCTAGTCTAGGCTACATCAGGGGACTTCTAATGGGCCATGGTGTAAATAAACCAGTCCATCAAAATCTGCCTTCCAGAAATCATATGGCGTTCCCTTCATTCTGTGCCCTGCCTTGTGGCTATATAGCCATTTACGACCACATATGGGGTGTTTCTGCAAAGTACAGAATTGGGGCAATAAATAATATATATTTTTTTAATGTTAACCCTTGCTTTATTACTGGAAAATATGGATTAAACGGAAATTTTGGCCAAAAATTATTTTTTTGCACAGTTTTTTTTTTTTTTTTTAACACCGCTCCTGTAAGGGGTTGGGTCTAATGTTATTTTTATAGGGGAGATTATTACGGACGCGCCAATACCTAATATGTCTACTTTCTTTGAATTATTCAGATTTGACACTAGATTATCATTTTAGGAACAAAAATAGATAATTTTACTATCTCCATAGCCTGGCTGCTGCATTTTTTTGGGGGTGGTTACTATATAATGTAGGGGCTCATTTTTTGCAGGATGAGTTGGCGGTTTTATTGGCACTATTTGGGGGTGCATACGATTTTTGATCGCTCGCTATTACACTTTTTGTAGTGTTAGGAGACATAAATGGCTTTTTTAACACTGTTTTTATTTTTTATTTTTAACGCCGCTCATCCGAGGGGTTGGTTCTAATGTTATTTTTATAGGGCAGATTATTACGGACGCGCCGATACCTAATATGTCTACATTTTTGATTTATTCAGATTTGACACTAGATTATCATTTTAGGAAACAAAAAAGATAATTTTACTATCTAAATAGCCTGGTAGCTGCATTTTTTTTTGGGGGAATATATAATGTAGGGGCTCATTTTTTGCAGGATGAGATGGCGGTTTTATTGGCACTATTTGGGGTGCATACAACTTTTTGATCGCTCGCTATTACAATTTTTGTAGTGTTAGGTAATAACACAAATGTCTTTTTGGACATAGTTTTTTTTTTTTTTTTTAAGAAGTTTTTCAAAGAGGTTAGGTCAAATTTTATTTTTATAGAGCAGATTTTTACGGACGCGGCGATGCCCAATATGTATGGCTCTCAGACTTAGGTGACACTAAAACAGGCATCTCAAAGCGGCCCTCCAGATGTTGTAAAACTACACTCCCACTATGCCCTGCTGATACCTGTAGCTGGGCATGCTGGGAGTTGTAGTTTTACAACATCTGGAAGGCCGCATTTTGAGGATGCCTGCACTAAAACTAATATTTTTGGGAAAAAAATGTTTATGTGCCTCCAAAGTCTTAGAGCCATACTTTTTATGTTTTCTAGGGGACTGTCGGAACTTATAAAAATTTAGTACTCCATGGAAGTGTGATACTCCCTGAAGCAATTGATGACGCAGAGGCCCGGATGATCGGGGCAAGTGTCACATTGAGTGGTGGTGTCCTTCCGAATCCCCTCTTGTGACACACTCTGCATCTTTTTGGTTCGTCCCTTTTTCCAGTATGGGGACCACACCTGGAAAATGTTGGCCAGGGACGACCCGGGCGCCTCCAATTCCCGAGGTACTCCGACCTGCTCTTTCCCGGTCTGAAAAGATCAGGTCCTTGAGGACTGCCTCATAGAACTGGAGGAAAGTCCCTGTGCTGCCAGCGCTCGGCATAGTACAAAAGCGTTGTACATGGCAACCTGCACCATGTTGACCGCAACCTTTTTGTACCATGCCCGGGTTTTCCGCATGGCATTATATGGTTGGAGAACTTGATCAGACAGATCAACTCCACTCCATATACCGATTGTAGTCGACGATACAATCGGGTTTGAGGACCGCTGCCGTGGTACCTCGCACAGAGACTGGGGTGGTGCCATTACCGTGGATTGTGGTCAGCATAAGGACATCCTCTTGTCCTTATACCTGACCAACAGCAGGTTTCCACAAGTAAGGGCACGGGTCTCACCCCTGGGGATAGGTACCTGGAGGGGGTGGGCAGGGAGGCCGCGCTGATTTTTCCGCACGGTCCCACAAGCGAACGTGGATCTGGCGTAGAGGGCCTGGTACAAGGGTATACTGGTATAAAAGTTATCCACGTACAGGTGGTAACCCTTATCCAGTAGTGGGTACATAAGGTCCCACACGAAGTTTCCCGCTAACACCCAGAGTGGGGGACATTCTGGGGTTCAATACGGGAATCTCGTCCCTCAGTACACACGAAATTTGTAAGTGTACCCTGAGGCACTCTCACAAATTTTGTACATTTTGACGCCATACCTCGCCCGCTTAGTGGGAATGTATTGGTGGAAACTGAGTCTCCCTTGAACGCAACGAGAGACTCATCAACCGCGACCTCCCTTCCAGGCACGTAGGCCTGCGCGAATGCGGCCCCAAAGTGATCGATGATCGGCCGTATCTTGTACAGCCGGTCATAGGCGGGATCACCTTGGGGGACATGCTGCATTATCTGCATAATGCAGGCATTTCCGGATGGCCTCAAACCTTGAGCGCGCCATGGCCATACTGTACAGTGGGGTCTGGTAAAGGACGCCCCCACTCCAGTATTGCCTGACGCTTGGTTTTTGCACTAGGCCCATGTGCAGCACGAGGCCCCAAAACGCCCTCATCTCGGCTGCACTGACTGGCGCCCAGCCACCGGGCCTAGCCAAAAAGGAACCTGGGTGCTGAGCGACGAACTGTTGGGCGTACAGATTCGTCTGCTCCACCATCAGATTCACCAGCGGGTCACTGAAAAAAACTGAAATAGTCTATTTCAGTGAACCCCACTGTGGGAATCTGGATTCCAGGATTGCCAACGAAACCGGAATCACAGGTTCATAGTCCACTGGGGACACCAGCTAAGTTCACCGGTGGGGGCCCGTGCGCTTATTTGGTGGGCCGGGAAACCAGCACGAGCCCCAGGGCTGCTCGTACTGGTGTGGGCCACAGGGTCCCTAGCATGTGGGGCCCCTGGCTCCACCTGGCGGCGTCTCCGCCGCCTTGAGGGCTCATCATCATCAGATGATGATGAGGAGGATGCAGATGACAGGAGGAAGGTGGGGTCATCGTCATCCTCACTGGCGCTCTCGGTGTCGGAGAGCATCTGGGCGTATGCCTCCTCCACTGAGAACATCCGGTGGGCCATGGGTGTGTGTGCGTGTATGTGCGTGTGTGTCAAACTTTATTCAATGTGCGTGTGTGTTGGGGCGGGTGTTCGCGTACTAAGAATTACAAAAAGTGGCGGAGGAGGACGGCGGAGGTGGGAGGTAGGTGGCGGAGGAGGGCAGCGGGTGGTGGAGGAGGGCGGCGGGTGGAGGTGGCAGCGGAGGGTGGTGGAGGAGGAGGGCGGCGGGTGGTGGAGGTAGGTGGCGGAGGAGGGCGGCGGTGGTGGAGGTAGGTGGCGGAGGAGGGCGGCGGTGGAGGAGGTGGCGGAGGAGGGCGGTGGTGGAGGAGGTGGCGGAGGAGGGCGGCTGGTGGTGGAGGGAGGTGGCGGAGGAGGGCGGCTGGTGGTGGAGGGAGGTGGCGGAGGAGGGCGGCTGGTGGTGGAGGTAGGGGGTGGAGGAGGACGGCGGTGGTGGAGGTAGGTGGCGGAGGAGGGCGGCTGGTGGTGGAGGTAGGTGGCGGAAGAGGACGGCGGTGGTGGAGGTAGGTGGCGGAGGAGGGCGGCTGGTGGTGGAGGAGGTAGGTGGCGGAGAAGGGCGGCGGGTGGGGGTGGCAGCAGAGGGTGGTGGAGGTAGGTGGCGGAGGGTGGTGGAGGTAGGTGGCGGAGGGTGGTGGAGGTAGGTGGCGGAGGAGGGCGGCGGGTGGGGGTCAGAACCCCTGGGTTGGTTTTAGGGTCTGTGGACCCCAACCACCAGAGGCACTGGAAAAAAAAGTTTTTTTTTCTTTCCCTAAAACTTACTCTATCCCTTCCTAGCCCTGCCTAAAAGAGCTTTCCTCACTCACCCTAACCTACCTGGAGGGTGCAGGAGGGTTCTGGATGGAGCAGGGGGTCGCAGGAGCAGAGCTGGAGCGGTGCGGGCAGGTGCGGGCACGCCGGCAGCAGCGGGAGAAAGAGGAGGGAGAGAGGAGCGCTGGGTGTTTGAATCGCCCGCCTCTCCCCCGGACCAATCAGCAGCCACTACCGCCACCAACGCATACTACTCAAGAATGGTGATTGGTGGTGTGATATTACACCACCGATCACCATTCTTTTCCGGTTCATCGGGTCACCGGAGACCCGAATGGACTGGAAACGCAGAAAACCGCAGGTCTGAATTGACCTGCGGTTTTCTGCGATCGCCGATACGGGGGGTCAAATGACCCCTCGGCGTTAGAGCCGGGATGCCCGCTGAATGATTTCAGCGGGCATCCCGCTTGTATTAACCCCTTCACCGCCGCAATCGCCGCTAAGAAACATGACGCACCGGTACGTCATGTGTCCTTATGACTCGGGAAACATGCCGCACCGGTACGTCATGTGTCCCAAAGGGGTTAAGAAAATTTCCAAAACTCACTTTTTAAGGAGCAGTTATGAAGTCATTTTGTAAGGCTTAGGGTCCTTTCACACTTGCGCTCTGAGGATCCGCAGGCACTTCCGTCCCGCCGGATCCGTCAGAACGCAAAGTCGCCTGAGCATTAGAAGACTGATCAGGATCCTGATCAGTCTTCGAAATGCTTTCAGGTTACTATGGCAGCCAGGACGCTATTAAAGTCCTGGTTGCCATAGTAGTAGTGGGAGCGGGGAGCGGTATACTTACAGTCCGTGCGGCTCCCGGGCGCTCCAGAATGACGCCAGAGTGCTCCATGCGCATGGATCACGTGATCCATGCGTGTAGGGCGCCCTGACGCCACTCTGAGCGCCCGGAGCCGCACGGATGGTAAGTATACTGCTCCCCGCTCCCCACTACATTTACCATGGCAACCAGGACTTTAGCGTCCTGGCTGCCATGGTAACTATTGAGAAAAAGCTAAACGTCGGATCCGGCGATGCGCCGAAACGACGTTAGCTTAAGGTCGGATCCGGATTAATGCCTTTCAATGGGCATTAATTCCGGATCCGGCCTTGCGGCAAGTCTTCCGGATTTTTGGACGGAACAAAAAGCGCAGCATGCTGCGGTATTTGCTGCGTCCAAAAAACGTTCCGGTCCTGAACCGAAGACATCCTCATGCATCCTGAACGGATTTCTCTCCATTCAGAATGCATGGGGATGATCCTGATCAGGATTTTTCCGGCATAGAGACCCGACGACGGATCTCTATGCCGGAAAACAAAAACGCCAGTGTGAAAGGACCCTTACATAGTAGACAACACCTATAAATGACCTCATTTTAGAAATTAGACCCCTCATGTTATTCAAAACTGATTTTACAAACTTTGTTAATCCTTTAGGTATTCTACCAAAGCTAAACGAAAAAGGACATGACATTTCTAAATTTCACCTTTTTGGGAGATTTTCCACTTTAGTTTCAAAAATCATTTATTGGGTTTTACATAAATGAAGAGATCCAATACAATGTATTGCACATCATAGAAATTAAAAGTATAAACAGTATCTGAACAAAAAAGAAAATAACAAAAAAAAAAAAAAAAGAGAAATATATATATGTATACATACATATATATATGTATAATGAAGATCACTTTAACAATGTGGAAATGAGATAGTCCTGCATAAGGAATTGCTTGTCGGTTACAACGTAAAGGTGTACCGTAGGTCTACAGAGTTAGGCGAAGCCATCCAAGGATCCCATATCTTCTCAAAGTTGGCTACGGAGTCATTGCGTATCGCCGTCAACCTCTCACATAGAAGCATTTTGTTAACCCTGTCCAGCACAGCCTGGTAGCTGAGTGAAGAAGAACGCCATTTAAAAGCTACATGAATCCTAGCTGCCATTAAGATATATTGAGTCAGTTTAAATCTTGGGTAAGTCAACCAGGAAGGTTTGTCGCCCAGTAGACAGAGAGGGAGAGTAGTGGGGTAAGAGCACCCCAGGGTCGTCGCGATCAGAGCACACACTTGATCCCAGAATCGTCTAACCACTGCGCAGGACCACCAGATGTGTAGCATCGTGCCGTCCGTGTCACACCCCCTGAAGCATTTGGGAGATACTTCCGGGTATATGTGATGTAACCTGAGCGGCACCATGTAGGTCCTGTGCAGAACCTTTATAGACGTCTCTGCCATTGTAACCTGCCTGAATCCTTTTGTGATCGTTTGAGAACACCTGTGCCATCAGGACAGGGAAAAACTCACTCCTGTGTCGTTTTCCCACGCCACCATATACGGTAATTTTACCCCCTCTGGATGAACATCAAGCAATCCATAAATTCTAGACAGTAACCCCTGCTTATATGGGGAATATGCCATCATTTTTTCAAAGGGGGTAAAGTCCAATACTTGGTGGATCCCATCAACATCTGCAAAAAGGAAAATATCCTATTGACATTAAAGTGTTCTTCTATGGGGGGCGGCGGGAGTGTTTATCCATAAAGTCCGCCATTGGTTCTAACTTACCCCGTTGCAGGAATCTATATAGCAAGCAGAGATTTTTCTTGATCCACCAAGTAAAAGACGCATCTTGTAAACCCGTAAGGAACAGTGGATTACCCAATATTGGTGTTAAAGGGGATGGTGTGGATTGCAGTTTATATTTAAAATGGACTGATCGCCATAAGAGTAAAGAGTAGTGTGATAAGAGGGATCTAGTATGTATGGATGGTGGGAGTGAGGGAACTGTCCATATCAAGGCTGACCAGGTATAAGGTGTCATCAGAGCCCTCTCTATTACGGTCCACAGTGGTTGAGTCCTTTTGTCCAATTGTGTTAAGAACAACTGAGCCAATCTAGCTGCTCTGTAGTATTTCAATAAGTCAGGGACCGAAAGCCCTCCCTGTGTCTTGTGATGACACATTGTTGGCTTAGAGATACGTGGACTCTTGTTAGCCCAGATGAATGTCATGATATCTTTCTGTAGGAATTTTAGGTCGGTTAAGGGGACAGGGACAGGGAGTGTCCTGAATAAATACAATAATCTCGGAAGTACCACCATTTTAATAATATGTATCCTGCCAACCCACGAAACCGGTAGGGCATTCCAGGCAGCCAAATCTTGCCTAATCTTACGATACAATGGAGGGAAGTTAGTTTTGTATACCAGTTCTAATTTGTTTGGTAACAGCGTACCCAGATATGGAATGTAGTGGTGTTTATGTTGGAAAGGAAAGTTCCGTAGCAAGAGGTCTGTTGTTTGTGGTGGGGTATTACAGAGAAGCAACTCTGACTTATCATCATTTATTTTGAGGCCAGAAACCTCTGAGAAGGTCCGTAATAGTTGCAGGAGTGATGGGAAAGACAAGGTGGGGTTGGTTACGGACAGTAGCAGATCATCCGCAAATACATTTAGCTTATATTCTGTACCTCCAATAGTTAGTCCCGAAATGTCAGGGTTTGTTCTTATATGAATAGCTAGGGGTTCCATCGCCATGGCAAACAGGGCCGGGGATAAGGGACACCCCTGACGTGTACCCCGGTGTATCCGGATGGGGGATGGTGTAGAGGTGGGCAGTTTGAGATGCGCCTCAGGGGTACAATAAAGGGAATTTATTGCCGCCAAGAATGGACCGTCTATACCCATCTGAGTCAGGACCCTATGAAGGTATTCCCAGGACAACGAGTTGAAGGCTTTTTCTATGTCTAAAGCTAGCAAAGCTAGGGGAGTATTTCTCTCGTTGGCTTCATGAAGTAGGTTTAAAATCTTCCTAATATTGTCTGGGGCCTCCCGTCCAGGTATAAACCCTACTTGGTCTTTGTGTATGAGATCTGGTAGTATGTGGTTTAAACGACGTGATAAGATGGATGTGAATATTTTGTTGTCTAGGTTAAGAAGGGATATGGGCCTGTAACTGGAGGGGTGGAGAGGGTCTTTGTTTGGTTTGGGAATCACTGTTATGTTGGCCTTAAGGAATTCTGCTGGGGGTGTTTGGCCCTGTAACAGAAGATTACAGTAGTTAGAGATATGCTTAGAAAGTGTAGAGGCGAATTTGTTTATAATACAGGGCTGAGAGACCGTCTGGGCCAGGAGCCTTACCTAATTTTAAACAGTTTATGATGAATTCGACTTCCTCTGGTGTTATCGGTCTACCTAGGTCTTGTGAAGATTCGGGGTTTATCCAGGGGATGGTCACGGATGTCAAGAATCTCTGAACCTGGGATGCAGAGGGGGTGTTAGGGCTAGAATATAGTTTCTGGTAAAAGGTGTGAAATGTTTGGTGAATGGTATCTGGATTGGAGGTAAGTTTGCCTGAACTCGTACGTAGTTGGAACACCTGGTTTATTTTCTGTTTAGCCTTAAGTTGGGAGGCCAACATCTTATCAGGTTTGTTTGCATACCTATAGTAATAAGACGCTGTCCACCGAAGGGCTTTTTCAGTGTTATTGGAGAGGATAGCGTTCAACTGCAATTTAGTGTCTTTAACGGCTTTCAGAAGATATAAGGAGGGTGATCTTTGATGAGCCCTTACCAGCCGTTCTAGCTTAGCCTCCAAGGCTCTTTGTGCTGCAGTACGTTCTCGCTTCAAGTTCGAGGCTACGCTGATAAGTTTCCCTCTTATAAAAGCCTTGTGGGCTAGCCATACAGTCAAAGGGTCGGTGTCAGCGGTGCTATTGTGGATGAAAAAGCCTTGGATATCGGTGTGAAGCTGGGCCACTAGATCGGGGCGAGTCAGTAGGGATTCGTGAAGTCTCCAAACATATGTCGATTTAGTACAAGCGGTAACGGCAATTTCCACCAGAACCATGTCATGGTCCGACCAAGAAGATGGAATATGTCTGGAGTACGAAAGGCAGGGGAGGAGTGTCGTTGACGTAAGGATCATGTCAATACGTGTGTATAGTCGGTGTATAGATGAGTAGTAAGTATAACTCCTTTGTGGACCATTGTGTTCCCTCCAAGTATCTGCTATTGCTAAGGATTCCAATACCTTTCGGATTCTAACACCATGGGAGCGTGGGCGCGGTTGAGCAGAAAGGGACGAACGATCCAATACCGGGTTAATGGCGAGGTTAAAGTCTCCGCTCTAGACAATCTTATGATACGTAAGGGGTTCAATAATGGTTCCCATTTCCTCCAAGAAGGATATAGGATCGTCGTTAGGGGCATACACGTTGATCAGGCACAGCGTTTCTTCCCTATATGTTCCCAATAGTATGACATATCTCCCGTTAGAGTCTAGTATGGAATGTGTCACCGTAAACGGGAAGGAGTTTTTCAGTAATATAACTACCCCTCTGCTTTTTGAAGGATAAGTAGATGATAAAAACCGGGTGTACTGTGAGTGAAAAAGTTTTGGGTGGGAACTCGGTGTATAGTGGGATTCCTGTAGGCAGAGGACGTCAGGTTTATGTTTCAAGTATGCAGCTAATGCTGTCTTCCGTTTCCTCGGCGAGTTCAAGCCTCGCACATTGTGTGAGAGAATTTTATACATAGTGGATGTAAAATAAGCAGCTCACGTGGGTGCTAGTGCAGAAGACGTCCTCAGTTCCAGGAACCCCTGCTATCTCCACCTTACACGTATACAAGCTTCCAGCAGGTACAGTAATTAGGTGATCTCCAGAGAGGGTACTACAAAACAAAACGTTCAACAGTAAAACATAAACATAAACTGTATGGCAAGGTATAAGCTGAACCAGGTCAGCACAAAATGGTGGGTTGAGTGAGTGGGGGAACCGCCTATAAATGGCGCGAACCGCCAACTCCATCAGCCCTGGTATATGAGGCAACATGAAAGTCCACGGGGCTGAATCCCCGGTATAGGACTCCAAACAAAGTGACAAGATGGAACAGCTTTCATAACACCGGGAGAAAAACAATATGGTGAAAAAATGGGCAGCACTTGCGTCACAACAGGTCAACGGCATCGAGGTGCCAGACAGTTAAAGAAAGTGGGTCTCCAGAGTCTTGTAGGTCAGGTCTTGGGTGATCGGTTCGCTGATCCTGAAGCAGGTGCCACTGTGGTCCAAATCCTAGCCGGTCGCTGGGGCTTGGGGGCGGCCTCCAGATCTTCGCGGTGGTCGTGTGAGATACCCACTCGTTGCAGAAGCTCTAGGCCCTCGGACAACGACCGGATGGTATGGTTCCGGGAGTTGAACTGGAAAGACAGGGCAAAAGGGAAGCCCCATCTGTATTTCACCTGTGCTTTCTGTAAAGCTTGTGTTACTGGCCTCAACTCCCGGCGTCGGCGGAGCGTAGATGGAGCCAGGTCCGCATATAAATGCACAGATGGAGGTAGGTCTGGAAGCTCCGGAACGTTTCTGGCTGCGGCCAGGACCATATCCCTGACCTCGGGGTGGTGGAATTTGAGAATCATATCCCTCGGCAGTTCGGTTGAGCGTGGCCTTCCCAGAGCCCTGTGAACTCTGTCCATTTTCAGACAGTTTGATTCTGTTTGCGGCAGGAGGGCCTTAAACAGGGCAGTCAAAGTAGATTGTAAGTCCAGATATGATTCCGGTAGCCCCCTCACGCGGAGGTTTCCTCTGCGGGACCGATTTTCAAGGTCCTCTATTTTAAGTTCCAAGGCATCTAGTTGCGCTGCGTGTGAGTTTATGTCATCCCTGTCGGTACCCAAGGCGTCCGCGATGTCATCTGTGCGGTTCTCAAGGTCAGAGACTCTTTGCTCTAGGTCTTGAATTTGTCGCGTAAATTCCGCCACTGCTTGAGAAAGTTCTGTACGGAACAGGGCAGCTATGTTAGTATAAAGTTCGGTCTGACCTTGTGGTGTTTGTTGGCCTTGCGGTTCAAGCAGGCCTCCACTGTTGGTGGAGGAGGCGGGACTGGCAGGAGCGGGAGAGGGATCCGGCATTGTTAAGAGCCCAGTGTTCCTGAAAAGTTCGGGCAAGGTCTGCGACGGGGCCAGGGTGCTGGTCGTCCTCGACTTCCCTCTGTTGCGGGACATGCTTGGGTCGTCAGGCACCAAATTTGCACGCTTATGGAGCCGACTTAACGGCGCTTATGGAGGGATTAGTTCAGCCCGTGGTACGGAGCTCAGAGAGGCATGTCTTCCTCCTCCGGCTGCGCGCATGCGCCTCCGAGATTTTCCACTTTAATCCATTATGTCTGCAACACATCAAGGGTAAACAGCAAAACAAAACTCAATATCTATTAAAATCCAAAAGAGTAAATCCAGCACTTTAAATCTTCAAATGCACTTTATTTCTTTACATAGCAATAACTCACAGATACAGACCACTAGCAGTTGACGCGTTTCGAACAAAAAAGGTCTTAAAGTTCGGGATTTACGATTAAGAAAATTTTTGTTCGAAACACGTCAACTGCTGGTGGAGGGTCAGTATCTGTGAGTTATTGCTGTGTAAAGAAATAAAGCGCATTTGAAGATTTAAAGTGCTGGATTTACTCTTTTGGATTTTCATGAATGGACTTACTTGGCCCTATCCGTGCACAGGAATTCTTATGAGGAGGTGAGCTGGTCAATTCTCATTTATCAATATCTATTACCCTGATTCTGCAGTTTACAGAAACAACCCACATTCCGCGGAACCGCAAAACAGGGACACCGGCAATGTGCTTTCCGCATTTTGCGGATCCCTACATTGCCAGAACTATATAGAAAATGTATTTTCTTGTCCGCAATTGCGGACAAGAATAGGACATGCTCTATCTTTTGCGGAGCTGGGGCCTGATGTTTCGGGGCCAAAACCCGGAAGTTCGCTCTCCGCATCACCGCCGAGCCCATTCACACTAAATGGGTCCTCATCTATTCCGCAGAATTGCGGAATAGATGCGGATATTTTTGCGGACGTGTGAATGGGGCCTTACTTTGCAAGCACTCCTTTGTCCTTTTCCCTCTTTTTTTTTTTTTTTTTTGCACATTTGTATATGTAAAAATACACCCCAAAACACACCCCAAGACACTTTTCAATGAGTACCTTTTAGGAGGGCATTTTTACGCATTGGATTCCAGACTTCTTTTCACGCATCAGGTCCCCTAAAATGCCTGGGCAGTATAAATACCCCACAAGTGACCCCATTTTGGAAAGAAGACACCCCAAGGTATTCCGTGAGGGGCATGGCGAGTTCATAGAAAATTTTTGTTTTGGCACAAGTTAGCAGAAATTGACTATTTTTTTTTTTTCTTACAAAGTCTCATATTCCACTAACTTGTGACAAAAAATAAAATTTTACATGAACTCACCGTACCCCTCAAGCAATACTTTGGGGTGTCTTCTTTCTAAAATGCCTGGTGAAATCCTAAAGGTACTCATTGGAATTTGGGCCCCTTTGCGCACCTAGGCTGCAAAAAAGTGTCACACATGTGGTATCGCCGTACTCAGGAGAAGTAGGGCAATGTGTTTTGGCGTGTATTAACTTTATTATATATATTTTTTTCCTCAGAAAGTGGCATTTTCTGCTAACTTGTGAAAAAAAATGAAATCATACATGAACTCACCATGCCCCTCCGTGAATACTTTGGGGTGTCTTCTTTCTAAAATGGTGTCATTTGGGGGGTATTTATACTATCCTGGCATTCTAGCACCTGAAGAAACATGACAGGTGCTCAGAAAGTCAAAGCTGCTTCAAAATGCGGAAATTCACTTTTTTGCACCATAGTTTGTAAACGCTATAACTTTTACCCAAACCAATAAATATACACTTATTGCATTTTTTTTATCAAAGACATGTAAAACAATACATTTACAGAAAAATTTATATAGAAATGTAGTTTTTAAAAAAAATAAATTACAACAGAAAGCGAAAAATGTCATTTTTCTGCAAAAATTTCGGTTATTTTTTATTACTTTAAAAAAAGTAAAAATGCCAGCAACAATGAAATACCAGCAAATGAAAGCTCTATTAGTGAGAAGAAAAGGAGGTAAAATTCATTTGGGTGGTAAGTTGTATGACGGAGCAATAAACCGTGAAAGTAGCGTAGTGTAGAATTGTAAAAAGTGGTCTGGTCATTAAGGGTGTTTAAGCTAGGGGGGCTGAGGTGGTTAAAAGCGGGTAAATATTCATGGAGTGTAAGGTATTAGAATCTTTGGAGATGACAATACCTAGGTATTTGAATTGATGAACTGTGGGTAGTTTGTGGATAATTCCTTGTCAGTCAATATTAAATAGTGGAAAGAATGAGGATTTCGACCAATTGATTCACAAACCTGAATATTGCCCAAATTCATTGATAAGCGTCAGGGCTTGTGTTAAGCCATGCCCCGTAACCACACCCTCTTTGGGGGTGTGGCCTAGCGTGGCCTGTATTTTTTTTGCTGGGAAAGGTGGCAACCCTAGATGTGAACAGTGCCTTTTATGTTTGCTTAAAGGAAAGCAAGAAAACCTTAGCTATTCTCTACAGGGGAGAGATACACTGTAGCTGATTTTATGAATATACCAAAAAGGGAAATCAGACTGTAAAACACAAATAAAATGGCCTAGTTGGTTGTCTTTTTTTCACGGATAAGCTTCCTTTCTTGGTGTACGTAGAAGAAGCTCCGTGTGATCCCGAGAAACCAAACGCGGCAGCAGGACCTGTGACCCTAGTAACTCGCGCATGTAAAATGACGTGTCGCTGCCCTTTGAAGACCTGCGCAATGACAGCCACACAGTGGGTGTGCGCACGCGCAATCATCCGTCACGTTCAGGCCGGTAAACAAGGAATGAGCGGCCTCACAATCCGGGATTTGCCGCAGTTTAGACGCCCGTCTGCTGTCCTTAGTTGAAAATAAGTTTCCGCTATGAACCTAGCTAGGCAGAACGTTGAGACCGGGGCCACGCAGCTCTTGTTTGCGAATTTCAACCAAGATAACACGTACGTGAGTCCAGTCTGAAGGCTGAGAACAATGCGCTGTTGAAGTTGACTGTCCGCTTGCTGTAGATGTTGTGCTTGGTGTGTGCAGCTTTCATTGGATGTACCTGTGGACACCCAGTAGTTGTTTATGAGCCAGAGACTACAGGATGAGTGACTGCTTCATTGCATGGTATTCACATTGCTTCCCCAAACTGCTGGCTGCACCATATACCCTGAATGTAGTGTTTAGAGTAATGATCAGGTGTAACATATAGGAATCATACCGTCATCCTCGCCATGCTAATGATCACCCTACCACCAAACTGATTGCATTTTAAAATAAGAAATTAACAATCCAAAATGTTAGACCTCTTTAGTAACTTTTCAGGTGTTTTGCCCATTTCTGATTTCTCATACATGTTCCAATGAATGTGTCGCTCACTTTTCCCACAATGTTTGATATGTCATAGAGAAATAATAAAAGTTGTGATCAGTGGGGGTCTGGGTGCTGAGACCCAACCTTTCTTTATGACAAGGGGAGAGAAGCGCACACACACTCGCTTTCTCACATCAATGGTGAGGACAGAATGGATACAGTCTCAAAGACTTCTATGGAGCCCGTCTTTTGCAGCAAGGAGAGAGCGCCATATGTGCACACTTCTCTCACCTCACTCTAGAGAATGGTGGGGGTCTCGGCACTCAGAACCTCACCTGTCAAAACTGTCGATATGTTTCTATAACATATCAAAATTGTGAAAAGTTAGTGACTTTAAAGGGGACGTCATCACAAAATGCAGTGCAAACTGTAGGTAGCACGGTATAGAGCAGGAGAAGCAGAGCAGATTGATATAAAGTTTTGTCGAAAATGATTCAGTAAACTTGTAATTTATACATTTATGTCTTTGCTTTTTCTGAACTTAAAGGGGTTATCCAAGACTAGTGTTGAGCGAACTTGTATTTTAAGTTCGGCGTCCAAAGATCGGGTTCGGGTTGTCTTAGAATCCTGTTATGGATTCCGCTACCACAGACCATAACGGCATTTAGAATCCATAAGGGGATTCTTCAATGAACCCGAACCTTGGACAACACGGAGGACCTGGGGTGACATCACCGTCATGTGATCAGTGAAGGGGGCGTGGCTAAGTACTGGATTGGATAAGAGGTGGTAGCTGCATGCTAACTGTGAGCAGGGAGCCCACTGTCAGTGACAGCAGGGCTCCCCATAGAGAAGGCAGGGGTGGTTTTTCACTGTTTCTGCATTTCTTGTCACTCTGAACTAGCACAGGGTATATTTATCTATACAGCTTTCTGTTCTGGCCCCAGCGGTCATGTGACTGTGGGGAATCTGCAGAAGCAGTGAAGGTACACAGCACTGCACAACCTCTCTGGGGGCTGTATTCCTCCTGTAACTGAGATTACTATGTGAGCCCCAGTTACTGGACAAATCAGCGGTAAAAAAAACCCAAAAACTAAAATTAATGTTAAATGTCCACCAAAAGTCTTATATCGGGGCACAAAGTGGGAAAAAAAAAAGTTATAAGTGTATAAAGCCCCTTATGCTAGTCAAGCTATTTGTCATTGTAAAAAAATAGAAAAAACTTGTTTTAAAAAATTCATATTTGGTCCATATTCAGAACTAGGGATGTCCTGATACCATTTTTTTTAAGACCGAGTACTTTTATTTAATAATTTATACCTCGTATAAACAGCGGCGGAGTTGCTGATAGCAATGAAAAAAATTAAAGCTGGAATTTGGTTGCTATGGACAACGGCTTTTCTTTTCCTTTGTACAAGTGTTAATAAATTAATAAATGGGAATATAATAGTGTTTTCCAACCAATGTGCCACCAGGGGGATCTGTTATGGGGTTATCTGTGGATGACAATGTTTTGGGGGATCTGTGGATGACAATGTTATGGGGGATCTGTGGATGACAATGTTATGGGGGATCTGTGGATGACGCTGTTATGGGGGGATCTGTGGAGGACACACTGTTATGGGGAATCTGTGGATGACACTGTTATGAGGGTCTGTGGGTGACACTTATGGGGGATCTGAGGAGGACGCACTGTTATGGGAGGATCTGTGGATGACACTGTAATGGGGGATCTGTGGATGACACTGTAATGGGGGATCTGTGGATGACACTGTAATGGGGGATCTGTGGATGACACTGTAATGGGGATCTGTGGATGACACTGTAATGGAGGATCTGTGGATGACACTGTAATGAGGGATCTGTGGATGACACTGTAATAGGGGATCTGTGGATGACACTGTAATGGGGATCTGTGGATGACACTGTAATGGGGGATCTGTGGATGACACTAATGGGGGGGGATCTCTGGATGACACTAAGGGGGAGATCTCTGGATGACACTATTGGGGGAGATCTCTGGATGACGCTATTGGGGAGCTCTCTGGATGACACTATTGGGGAGCTCTCTGGATGACACTAATAGGGGGCTCTCTCTGGATGACACTAATGGGGGCTCTCTGGATGACACTAATGGGGGTCTCTGGATGACACTATGGGGGATCTCTGGATGACACTATGGGGGATCTCTGGATGACACTATGGGGGATCTTTGGATGACCCTGTCAGGGGGCTATGTGGATGACACATATATAGCATATTATGCTATATACGTGTCATCCACAGATCCCCCATTAGTGTCATCCACAGACCCCCATAAGTGCCATCATAGTGTGTGTGTGTGTGGAGGGGGGGGGGCAGTTTACACTCGCAGGGGCCGGTGTAGCTTGACTCTTTCATACGCAGCTCCTATACACTATTGACGTAAACTTAATCTCTATTAATGTGGCCGGAATTACTAACTATTAATGCGCAGTCTCCCTCAGGTTAGGCGCTCAGTCCCTCCATGCTACTCCTGCCCCGCGCGCCTTCTACATTCATAAAGTGGGCAGAGCGCGCAGGAGGGACGTGAGGTGCTTGGAGGAATCGGGCAGCTTGAGCTCTCAGTTCCTCCATGTGCCTCATGTCCCGCCTGCTCGCTCCACCCACTTTTATGAATGAAGAAGGAAGGCGGGGCAGGAGGAGCATGGAGGGACTGAGCGCCTGACCTAAGGGAGACTGCTCATCAATAGTTAGTAATTCTGGCCACATTAATAGAGGTTAGGTTTACTTCAATAGTATATAGGAGCTGCCGGACCGGAACTTGCGGTATCGGTGGCATTTTCACGAGTACAAGTACTCGTGAAAATGCCCGTATCGGTACCGATACTGGTATCGGTATCGGGACATCCCTATTCAGAATGACCAGCTCTGTACAAATATCTCATGATCTGTCCTGTCAGATGAATGCCGTGAAAGAAAGAAAATTTTTGGATCACCTCACTTCCCAAAAAACATATCAAGCGATCCAATTCGTATGTATCCTGATATGGTACCAATGAAAATATTCTGCAAAATGTGAACCTTCATACAAGACTGTCACCAAAAAAAAAAATATCTCTCTCAGAAAAAATGCTTTTATTCTGTAAAACTAAAACTAATAAATGTGAAAATTGATGTGCAAAAGCAGTATGGCTCCTTTAAACCAATCCATTAGAACTTGCTCTGCAAAAGCCAAAAGGTGGTCATTCTCTTCCATACCCGCAGCCAACCCAACAAGCATTTTACGTCCACGTTTACGAAATTACTGCTTGGATCGGCTTCTTCTAGCGAAGTGCCGTCGCATGCGCACTACGCTAGAAGAAGCCGTTGCCAGCAGTCCGTTCGGGCGCATCAGGCTGAGCCTGTGCGCACGCACGGCATCTCACAGGGGGAGGGAGAGGCGGCACAGAGGAGTAGGAAGCGGCGCAGAACTCTGGGAAGGCGGCACTGGGCACGAACGGCGAAGACTGCAGCCGGGCACCCTGTATCCCCCGACCTCCCCTTGGGCACCTTATTTCTATGATTGGCAGCTTAGTAAAACCTGTTTTTTTGCTAAATTAAGCCAAATATCTTGTTTCTAAGGCCACATTAGGAATCATAATGAGACCCTGAACACGAGCATATGTTTAGCTCACAGGGGCTGAAAAGTGGTGACAGAATCCCTTTAACCGCCTGCCGACCGCCTAACGCAGGGATGCGTCTATGCGGCGGCAGGTCTGTTCCTCATTGACGCGGCGGTGCGTCATCTCGTGAGAGGCGAGATTTGCTGCGAACGCGCGCTCGCGTGTTCACAGCAGATCGCGTCTCAGCAGTTATACTGCAGGCTGTAGATGAAAAATAAATCGCATCAAACAAGTATATCAGACGCTGTTTTGTTAACAGTGTCTGATATACCTGCTACCTGGTCCTCTGGTGGTCCCACTTGCTGGGATTGACCACCAGAGGACCAGGTAGCTATGTAAAGTAGCACCAAGCACCACACTACCCCCCCCCCCGTCACTTATTAACCCCTTGTTAACCCCTAATCTCCCCATATAGACTCACTGATCACCCCCCTGTCACTGATCACCCCCCTGTATGGCTCCATTCAGACGTCCATATGTGTTTTGCGGATCCACGGATCCGCAAAACACGGACACCGGCAATGTGCTTTCCGCATTTTGCAGATCCGCACATTTCCAGAACTATATAGAAAATGCCTTTTCTTGTCCACAATTGCGGACAAGAATAGGACACGTTCTATATTTTTGCAGAACGGAAGTGCAGACCCGGAAGTGCGGATCCGCAATTCCGGATCCTAGCAGGACAAAGTCTGT